>JAMJFZ010001815.1:5402500-6002500 GCA_026225945.1 Cricetomys ansorgei
TAGATGGTATACTCTGTGTGCTGATAAACCGTTGCCGGTCACCTTACTGCTTCATGGCTCCTTTAAAAAGGATAACAATTCAATAACAAAAGAGTGGATATTCATAGGAAGCATAGGATTAAAAATGATTAAATGTAAATTCAGGTCTTCCAAAGGCTTATACAGCCATATGGCAGGGTCAGGTAAACAAGGACCTTGGCTTATACATTTAGATGAGATAAGATGTTAGATCTTCTGGGAGGTATGGAGTGGGGTACTTGCTCAGGCTTGGATGGGGCAGGCTAACTGCAGTGAGGTGAGCCTGCAGTGTTAATGTGGTAAGTACAGCTAAGTACAGGTAAGTAAGTTACTGTAAGTATGGTAAGCTTACCAGTAAATGCTTACTGTAAGTACAGTAAGTATTACTATGGTAAGTACAGATGGAAGGGGTGTGAGAACTAGAGTAGGAACTACTAACCAATGAAGGGGATGCAGGAAGCGTCGCAGGAAAGGACCCAGCAATGAGTCTGTTATTATGTGAGTGAAATACAGCATGCAAAGACTCCAGGCATAAGCAAGGAGAGGAAACAACAGGCCACAGACGACCTGCTGGGAGCGAAGACCCTATCTTCCAGCCAGGTGTCTACTAGGCAAACATACTCTCAGGTGCCATGAGATGATCCCCAGGAATAAGAACTGAAAGTGTGAATACATACTTCTATTCTTCTGCTTCTTATCAAACAATGCAATGCAGGTTTATCAAACAATGCAGGTTTTACAATACATAATGTATGGGTTCGTAATGAGACCCCACCCACCCCAGATGTGAGATGGTCTGGTTTCCTGCCTCTATTCTGTTTTGGTATTTGTTATGTCCTACCATAACATCATTCAATGATTGTCTATGATCGGCAACTGTAAACCAAATAAACCCTTTCCTGCCACGCTGCATTTGATCAATCCTGTTTATCAAAGAAGAATAATAGGAAAGGGGATTGGTGGATTATATTTTCAATGAACTAAAATAGGAAGCAAAAAGTTACCTATACCTTACCACTGCACCCAGATTACGAATTCTATTCTGATTTGATTCCACTTGATACTTAGCAATAAACCCTTTAACAAAAAGTGGCCAACATACTCAATTTGGGAAAAACAAGGAAGGGAGATACTGCATAGTTTACAAGAGAGAACGCTGCAGACCAGACTAAAGAAAACAGTGCCTATCTGGACGTCTATATCTAGGGAATAAAAGACAATGTGGACAATGGACCATTTCAGGATGTATTGGAGTTTGAAGACTCCAACCTCCTTCCCTGTATCATTAAGATGTGGGGAAATATTGAATACCAGGCACTCTGAGGGCCTGGCTCTCACTAAGCCAGCCACTCTTCTCACCAGGAAGTTCTTATCTACTTAGTGAAGGTGAAATGTGATAGTCTTACTGGAACAGTTTCATTTGGAATGGTTTGAAAGCTGTGGAATTTACCCTGAGAACACTGTCACCGAGCTGACCTATAATCCTTCAAGCTTTTTCTTTTTTCTCAAACAAGCTCCTTAGTCACCAACCTTCCTGACATAGAACTGCAGAGAGCACCGCCTTTCACAGGGTGTGTGAGTCTGGAGTTTTAGAAAGAACACTGGATAGGTGCTCAGCAGAGAACTCTTAAATGTATTTTATAACCCTGAATAAATCTGATCATCAAGTTTGCCAATACTAGCATCTTCTACTTGAAAATGAACAGCTTTGGCCAGATGGCTTCTAAATCTCATTGAAAGCATGATCTATGGCATTACCAAAAATAAAACCCTTACAGGGACATGCTTAATCATAGCCAAGAAGTAGGATGGTCAAGTGAATCATGAAACTTGGAACAGCTTCAGCAGGGATGACACTGATGTAACTCTCATTGACTCAGTCTCTGAAGGACCCTTTGCTAAAGACTAATGAAGAGTCCGTGCTAATTTCCAGACCAAAAAACCGAGATGCCAATATTTCATTTTATTCTGGCTTTCACAATTGTAGCTTCATGATTTTAACCCGGTAAGTGCTATTTGTTAACTTTTATCATAATGGATCCCACTGAACAACTGGATGGCCATCAGAATCCTGGTGCCATCCCCAACCCCCACCCCTGTATACCACAGGCTTCCCTTTGAAGACAAGGGAGACCTGTGGGGAGAAGCTTTAACTGCAGGGCTTGGGCAGCCTGACCTCTAGAGCCAGCAGTTGGATTTGCGTGTGTTCTTAGGCTACTGGTGCCAACCATGCAAATGATGTCAGCTTCCTTTCTCCAAGCAGCAGAGAGACAACCTCAGAGTGGATGGTATGAACAAGACCAGGCTCCTGAAGACCCAGTAGGGGCATGGCAGGGTAGAGCAGGGCAGAGCAGGGCAAAGTAGAGGGCTCACACATACTCTTTGTCGAACTTGGTACATGTTTCTTGTAAGAATGTCCCTCATGGACTCCACGTCTTCAGGGGAAAGGCGCTTGATTCCCTGTATCCTCTCAGGCCTGGAAACAGCATTAGGAAAAGCCATTATTTTTCTATCTGGCCAAGAAGTGTCATGAAAATACAATGGGCTTTGCCCTGTCCTGGAGGAATTCCTAAATTCCAGGCTCAAATTTATATATAATCATTCCTGACACCCTAGCAAATCAATTTCAAGTCCAAACATACGTTTGACTTAAAACTACTGCTCCCTTAGAGTTTCCATGTGTATATTATTGTAACCCATTTTTAGAGGAGGTTTAAGGTCATGACCACCAACTACTTTGTAAAATACAATAAAAATCAGTTATTAGGAAATGATGCCACAAACTGCAATCCCAACAATCAAAGGTTCAAAATCAAAATCCCAAACAATAAAAGGTTCATGGGTTTTGTTTGTTTTATTTCGGTTTTTTTTCTTTTGTTTCTGTTAGTTCTGTGCTCAGTGTCACATGGATAGACAACAAACAGTTCAGAGACCAACACCATCCACACCACTGCGTTTTGAGCCTCATTGGTATGTTGGGTTATTGAGGTTCCATGAGTAAAACTTTCTGGGGATTGTGCAGTTAGGGGTCTGCCATGGGTAGTTCTAATTGTCAGCTTAAAATGACCTAGAAGCACTTGAGAATAGAATGTTAATGAGGAATTGGCCTCAGGTTGGCCCGTAGACAACTCTGTCAAAGATTGTCTTGACTGTCTTAATTGATGCAGGAGAACCCAGACTGAGTGGGGAAGCCATTCCCTGATCTTGGGCCCTGAGCTCTGTAAGAGTAGACAAAGAGAGCTGAGCACCAAGCATGCCTGCATTGCTTCTCTCTCTGCTGATTTGACTGTCGCTCCAACTGATTTGACAGTTGCTTTAGGTACCTGCCTTCACTTCCCTGCATCGATGGGCTATAATCTAGATCTGTGGGTGAAAAGAACACCTTCTTTCTACTTTGCTTTATATCAGGGTTGTTTTTTTTTTAATCATAGCAACAGAAACTAAACTAGGCCTTATTTGGGGTTAAGAAATAATCACATTTTACAAATAGAATTAAACTATTTATCCCATGAAGGTTAACCCAGCTGAGACACTGGGTATCCAAAGAGTTTAAAACTTAGTATCAGGGTCAGGTTAGCAATCAATGCCCAGTTGTCCTCTGGGGTTTTAAAGCCAAGACATTGCTATGAAAAGAATTCTTATGTGATAGATGTATTTGATTTCAATATAGTATCGTTAATTGAGAAAACCTCTTTCTCACACTAGAACTCTACATTCCCTCTAAAGCATAGACATAAAAAGAACTGAAGGCTCAGCCCCCCTTTGCAGCGCAGCTACCTTCCTAAAGCTCTACTGTAGCCCATGTGGCTTTTCCTTTACTAGTCTCTGTTCATTTCTTGGAGCCATAAAGACACCGATGACTTCAAGGTCTCCTTTCCTCTGTTCTCAGAATGGCTGTTCACAGAGATTAGTTACAATACAGGCTACATTTTAAGTACTGTCCCCCAAATATCATAGTCGTTCAACAGTAAAGGTAGTTTGGATATAATTAATGTGTGATTAACAAAATAAAGGGCTTTTATGTGGGGTATTGTGGTATGCACCAACTCTATTTAGTAACTGCTATCTGCACAATGACCCGTGCCCTATCTATAAAATGACTGAAGTCGGAGTTTCTCTATCTTAAGTTTCAAATATCACCAGTACTGATATTTGGGCACCACCCTTGATGATCTAAACTATATAAATATAACTGCATAAATGTCCTCCTTATCGAATCTATTCTGACTTAGGTATGCCTGCTCGCACAATCTGAACACATTCCGTCATTATGTGTGGTGTGTGTGTGTGTGTATATGTGTGTGTAATAGATTACTAAACAGAAATGCCAGCTAGTCAAACATTTCTATGTTCTACAATCATGTAAAGCAAATAGGAAAAACCACTGATAAAGGAAATGGCAGGTGGAACTTGATACTGACTGCAGCAGATCTGGCTCCAACTCTCCCTGGTTTGTAATTGACCATGCCAGGAAGGACCAGGCTTAATTAAGTTACCCCTGGGTTGCTGGCTAGAGTGAGTAACACAAGACTCTCAAAAGCTGTGCCTCTCCCTGACTCACACCAAGAAGTGGCAGCTACAATTATAGAAAAGCATGGGTTAACTTGAACCAAGTGATGCCTGGAGTTGTCTCCAAGTCACTTCATAAACACAGACGGCCCTGGAAGACTTGCATCACAGGTGCAAGAAAGTCACAATCCCTGGAAAACAGTGTTTTGGGGGATCTTTAGAACAAGAAACTCAGAGATAAACTGGACAGCTCGTGCCTCTGGAACAGTCATTTATTTTAGGTAGAGGGGATCTCTCTCGCTAACCTAAAATAAAGTCTAAATCCAATAGCATCTGAATACAAGATTCACATTTCCTTCCTTTAATGAGATGCTATAGTATTGTAAAGAGACTTTAATTAAATATGAAACCTACCAGACATTATCTTCACATCATAGTAAGAATACCTATACTCAAGATACTAAAGATCAACTGCTGTGCCCCAATTCTTTGAGAAGAATACATCTCTCAGTAGCCCAGCCACAAAGTCCATGATCAGAGCATGAGGAAATGATTGGTGGTCCTGTCCACATGCATGTAGTATCTCTCATCAGTTTCTCTGTATGCATGACTGCATTCAGTGTCTCTCGTCTGTCTCTCTGTCTGTGTCTTACACCTTTTACGAAGGCCACTGTGACGACCAACTCTAGCATGAATCAAGTGTGGCTTACGAAGTGTACAACACTGGGTCACAGACTTTTCATCAGAAACTGCATCCCATAGTTGCCCGTCAGAATGCAGAGATAAGGACTTAACCCTACCAATGTGAGATTGATTAAAAGAGTTCTTAAAGTAAAATGAATTCACCTAATTAGTTAAACAAAGAAGGGGGCCAGAGAAGGACCCAGCAGTTAAGAGAACTCACTACTTTTTCAGAAGACCAGAACTCAGTTCCCAGCACCCACATCAGCTCCCAGGGGATCAGACGCCTCTGGTCTCCATCAACACCTGCACCCAGGCACACATGCCCCCATATAGACACTCACACATAAACATAATTAAAAAATAAAAATAATAAGAACATGTTGTGCTCAAACTCTTGATAGTTAGAAATAGAATAATTTGAGATTATGAAGATGTAGCTAGGTGTCCAATAATTTTATAGCTATTTTAATATCTATAATATTAATCTCTATAAAATTAATCTATATATCTGAGATAAGGTCTAGCTTAGATTGGCTTTGAACATCTGCTCTTCCTGCCTCCACTTCCCAAGTGCTAAGCTTACAGGCTGTACAGCCACACCCAGTTTATGTGGTGCTGGGAATCAAACTCAGGCCTCATGCATGCTAGGCAGGTACCTAGCAATGAGCTATATCCTCAGTTCTGATCAAATTCTAAAAACAAAACTGTATTACATTTATTTTTCTACTTTGTGTGTGCATGTGTGTGTGTATGTCTGTGTGTGTGAGTGTGTGTGTGTCTGTGGGAGTATGTGTGTGTCTGTGTGAGTGTGTGTGTGTGTGTCTGTGTGTGTGTCTGTGTGTGTGTCTGTATCTGTGTGAGTCTGTGTATGTGTCTGTGTGAGTGTGTGTGTGTGTGTGTCTGTGTGTGTGTGTCTGGTGTGTGTGTGTGTGGTGTGTGTGTGTGTATGTCTGTGTGAGTGTCTGTGTGTGTCTGTGTGAGTGTGTGTGTCTGTGTCTATATGGTATGTGTGTCTGTCTGTCTGTGTGTGTGTGTGTGTGTCTGTGTGTGTGTCTGTGTGTGTGTCTGTGTGAGTGTGTGTATGTCTGTGTGTATGTCTGTGTGTATGTGTGTGTTTCTTGGTGCACATGTGTGTAACAGTGTCTGTTAGAGGTCAGGGGACAATTTATAAGAGTTGATTTTCTCCTTCACCATGCGGGTCCAGAGGATCAAGTCAAGCTGTCAGGCGTGGCAAGTACCTTTATCCACTGAACCATCTCACAGGCCCACAAGCTTCATCTCAGCACTTATCACTTTGAGACGTTATCTCTTTATAATCTCTAATAGTTTACTAGGCCTGTGCGACATAAACAGGTCTGTATTTGAAATGACAATAGAAGTGCATATTCCAGCTCTCCCATAGGATAGTTTGGGGGTATCAAGTAAATACGACCATGCAATATTAAGCCACAATGAAAGTACTTGTATTCCACAGCACCAACCTCTTCCGAGCTGTACCGGAGTCAGTCCTGATGGTAGCCTTCTCCTGAAGGTCCCAGAATTTGAAAATCAAACCATTGTATAACAATCACTTAAACTCATGGAGCAAATCTATACTATATGCGCGATTGGCTGCTATTTACCATACTGAATACTAAGAGGCAGCTGAGCACACAGTTCTTTTTCCTATTATTGTCTGAAGGTTTGCTTTGTGTTTTGTTTTGTTTCGCTTTGTTTTAGAAATTGGCTACTTTGATCTTAGGAGTGGAATTCCTTTTTTCTTGGTGTTCTACAGATTTCTAGTGAGATCAACTATGACTGTAAGTTAAATACTAACATTGTATTAAACATCAACTTTAATAGAATCTTCCTCACTCCAGTTCACTTACTGGATTGGGCTATACGATGTGGGAAAATCTCTTACCTGTAAGACTCTCAGGAATTCTGAGTCGATGTCTGAAGAAATGATTGACTCATAGTGAGGAGGAGAGTATGCCAAATAAAACTGGTTTAAAAACTGCCTTGTGGTTAGAACTGAAGCCGTTGCCTATGGCTCATATGTTTCGTTGTTATACAGAAGTTCAAAATATGTTTCTAGCCCAATAGACTGAAAACACAGAGGAGATTCTCATCTGAGATAAGAGAAAAGCACCCTGACATTCCTAGACCAAGTGCTCACATACGTAGCAAGCAAACTAAATGAGGAAGCTTCTAGTGGCTTGGTCTGTCTGGAACTGTCCAGCCCCCCTCTGCCTCTGCATTAACTTCAGTTTATCCTTGGATGAGCAGGCCACACCGCAGGAGGTCACGTGAGACACCCTGCTCCTGTGTTCATATTGATTCCTATTCCTTGATCTCCTCCGCTGATGACATGACTTGCCTACGTTTGGGGCCTGGGACGGCAGAGCCTGTCTGTCTCCACAGTGTTGAGCACACAGATCAGGTGCCCATTGAGCAGGACATGAGCCAGGGCACAAAGTGTAAGAGATGTGGGTCAAAAGTAAGATGTGAGTACATTATTTTAAAAAGTGAAATGAAGCACAAAGAGAGAGACAAACTTTGATGGGTAAAGTAGCAGCGTGTTGAATGAAAACAGATCACAATCCCTGATGTTTCCAGTCACCTCTGGCTCCACTGTGGCTCCGTGCAGCACTGCCAGTAAATATTTGGTAGCACATTTCCATTTTAGACTCAGGCGTCTCCTCCTAGTTATGTAATGGGCAGCGCAAAACAAACAAACAAGCCACCAAAAACAATCCCACGGATAAATAAGGTGAAGGATTTCTATCTGGACTGCGGTGCCTTTAGGGACACTTGTTTAGATATCTCTGAGGTCCTGTAAGAAGGCCTTGGTGCTTCTGATTCATTAGCAGATGACAGGGGAAGGTGTTACTGTGAGATCACACTCAGACAGTTTGTGACAATTTCATTGGTACCTATTCTTAGCTCTGTTCCCAACCTCCTTCCCTGATGTGAGGACACAGTCGAAGCTTATGATCAAGTGTCATTAGCTGAAGAGGATGCAGGGGCTGGTGTGTCCTTTCCCCAAATAAATGCTGTGATTAATGTTTGCAGCCCACAAGCCATTGCTTAAAAGAAAGCTGGGCATCTTTGGGAGTTAATTCTTGAACACGGAAGGAGCTTTTTTAAAATGTCAGAGAATTCAAACAGCTTTTAAAAATATCTATCCATCTATGGGGACAATTGGTTAGCAGATGGTGGAAGATACATACCAAATAAGGCCTCTCCCCACGCCTTGCCACCATGTCAAATCCACATCGTCTTCTATCTGGAAGCCAGACAGCAGACTGGCCCTGCTCCAAGCTGGTCTTATGGATTCAAGACAAAGCTCACAATCTCATACAGACCTTTCCTACTAGAAACACCTCTTCAACTTTAAGGAGCCATAAGTCCCCACATCTCCTAAGACAGCTTCACCTCCTTCCCTACTTAGTTTAATTGAAGCCCTTCTCAAAGATCATTGTGTAAATGCTTGGTCTCCAGGGTGGCAGTATTGGGAGCTCCCTGTGGGCCTTTAAGTGATGTGCCCAAGTGGGAGGGTTTTTGGTCATTGGAGGTGTGACCTCAAAGAGATTGTATGTCTCATTTTAATCTTTCCTCTCTCTCTCCTTCTTGACTGAGGATGTGCACCCTCACTCTGGTACATGCCCCTCCTACTCTCTTACTATCAAAGACCTAAAGACTCAACCTTAGACTTAAACCCCCAGAACTCTGAATTAGAACTAACCTCCCTTCATGTTTACAAGTAATCTGCTTCATTTATTTTACTAGAGTGGCACATGAGGATGATGCATCCCAGAAGCCCAAGCTGGCATCCCAGACAGCTAATACCTCTCCTCATGAAAGAGAGAAGAGAAATAAAGTTTGCACAAAACACAACAGCAGAAGGAACAGAACCAGGTGAACAGAGCTTACAGGAGAGATATTTCTAATCAAGAAGGAAAAGAGAAAAACCTTATAAAGTATCCTGCCATTCTGTCTTTACTTGGAAGAAGTCATACAGCTTAAAGAAGGCAACTCCGTTAAAAGTAATTCCCCCAGGCTGGTAAAATGTGTTGAGCTTGAAGCAAAGCACAAAACGTCAAGATTTAGACAATATATTTTATGATTCCTTCCTCATTGCTAAAGCCCAATATAATAATAACTATTACAATAATTGTTTGGTTCCCAAAGAATGGCACTATTGGGAAATGGAGGACCTTTATAAATGGTATCCAATGGGAGGGCTCCAGGCCATTGGGGGCCTGCTGTTGAGTCAGACACTGGGACATCCAGCTCCTCCTCCACACGAGGTAAATGTTCTTTGCTGTCGTAGTGACCTAATATGCCACCTCACCACAGGCCCCAAATCACCAACCAGTCATAAAAGAAAGCCCCCATACCGTGAGTCAAAACAAACCTTTCTCCTTTTTAATCTGATTAGCTCAGACATTTGTTACAGTCCAGAATGTCAATTGCCACACTTGTCCTTCTGCCAGCTCCCTTCTTCTGCTCCTTCATTACGATGGAGCCATGACTCAGCCCTGAAATTCTGATACCGAAAGTCTAGATAAACAGGCAGCTAGGACTCACTGATAGGGTGCGGGGAAGGCTGCAGAAGTCAGTATCCCCGTCTCCACCATCTCAATGGCTTGCTTCATCTCCAGCTTCTTATACAAAGAAACAATGCTTGACTTTGGCAGGTTCTTCCGGATCAGGATTTTCCGTAAATATCTGTGGTCAAACTTCTTGAACCTAAACGTCAGAACCGACATTTTGGAAACCTTCAGTGTCCGTGGGTGTTGTGGAAGTATAAGTTTTTCTTTAAACAAATTACAACCTAACTCCATTCTGAAAAGCTGTTTTCACTTCCTTGCCTAAAACCCATCACATTTGAACACTTTTTTTTTTTAATTTTTGTTATTTTTTTAAATAAAGAGAGAATAGCCTAGAGCCCTGAATATGGTGAAAATCAACTAAACAAAAGAGAGGGAGAAAGGGCAACCAGGGCGGAAAGTGGAAGAACAATAGGCAAGGCTCCTCTCAGGGCCAACTGTAAGAAAAGAGTTGAGGTGGCCAGGGCTTTGAACAAGCCTTGCATCCTACAGGCTCCTAACAGCAACAGCTGTACTTAGAGTAACACCGGCCTATTCAGCCCCAACCCAGTGTGTTCAAATTGGCTCTCGTTAAAGGAGTTTTGCTTCATTGTGCTGCAGGTCACTTTGAACACTTACTGGCAATTAAGGAGGAGAATGGCTCCCTTACAGGCTCCCAACAGTCTGAATAACGGAGTCTGAACAGATTCGGTTCTAATGCTGGGTAACTATTGTAGTGAACCCCCGCTCAACTCATTAGCCTAAGCTGCAGATACATAAGTGCCTTAGGACTTTGTCTGGAATTTTGATTTTCAATGCTTCTAATCATTTCATATCCAAAGAATGGTTTTTCTGCCTGCTTTGTTTTCTGGTGAGCAAATCGATTTCCTGGAATGCTGGCTTATTGTCTAGCACTCATTTTCTTGCACCATGAGGTAGGCAGACACCATCAGTAAATTCCCCTCTGGGTATGACAGGCTGGCCTCCCTGAGATTTGTCATCTTTTTGGCTTAGATCCACCTGTTCTTTTCAAGTAGGTCACCCCTTAACCTTTTGCCCTTTGCCATGAGATGGTGTGATTCCTTCTCAACCCTCTGTTACCACCATCCTGCAAACCTGACTTCCCAATGTATTTGACACTCCTCCTGCTGAGTCAATTTTGACCTTGTATTTGTCAATTCCTGGGGTTGTCATTGCCCTAATTCTGTCGGGCGCTTATGTCCATGGATGAGCCAGGTTATTCTTCCCATGTTGGTTCTCTCCTGCTCCCCACCCATCCTCCCTATTCACATCTCCCTGGCTTCCTCTGCTCTTCCATTTCTTCACCAGCTCCCAAAGATAAGAAGTTCTGAGCCCTGTATTCAGTTTTTCTCTTCTTTACATCTTTGATATGATCTCACAACGCTCAGATGCAGCTGCTGACTACTTGCTGATGACTTACCATTGGTCTCCAGTCATTCTTCCTCCTTGAGATTAAAAGAATCCATTCAAAAATTTGGGATGTGGCTCTGGGCATCTCATAAGAATCGCTGTATATGAATCTCAAAAGTCTCCAACCTTTGGGTTTCTCTGAGCTCTTAATGGGTCACTAAACTCCTTCACAACTTCATGAAGTTGACCATCACATGGTTGAGCTACTTTTGTCATGGGAGGAGGGGGACATTATCTTTATTTCAAACTTAAATATGATATTTTACTTTCCTATAAACTACAGTATTTTACCCTCAATTTAGGAAAAGAGAAAGGAAGGATAGAAAGAAATTTTCACAGCTTTTGCAGGTGGTCTTGGTATAGAATGAGAGAAAGGTAGAAATCTTCACAGCCTCTTTTAGGCTGTCCTAAGCTTAAAGAGGATTCATGGACAGTGAGTCAGACTAGAGTCTCAGCTCACTATCTGCAAATCAGATCTCTCCAACTGATGTTCTTCTATGCAAGAATCAACACACTAACGATGATGGACAAATCAACCAATGAAACACCAACCAACATCCACCCTGGCTCTCGGGGCTTCAAGCCTTTGTATACTCTAAGCAAAAGTTCCTGTAAATCTAAGTGGTGCACAATTCCAAGAACAAGCTAAATGTGGCAAAACAGCTGCACTTAACCAAATTACAGCCACCTGCATCAAGCATGCCAGATCAAACCCATCATCATCCATCACACCTGAGATGGGAACGTAAACCTAGTCCAAATGCTCTTTGGCATTTTTAAAGAAATCAAAATTAAAAACAAAAACAAAACTTCTTCCAAGCATCCTGCTACACTTTCCGTTCACTGCCTATGCTATTCCTCTTGGAGCGACCTGCCTCACCTCTATGGCTTTCTCCTAACAACTCTCATTTTCTATGCTAGGTGTGCCCAGCTGTTTATTCTACAGTATAAACCCTGGATCCTTCATCTTCCTGGTCCCGTATACCCCAATAAGTCATCCTCAAGGAGCCATTGTTAGGAAATGAAACCCCAATCTACTTACTTGTCTCTCACTTGGTAGTGACTCCATTGTCCACAGACATCTTCAATTCCAGCCTTTAGATGATCCATCAGCTGCCAAAACAAACGGAAGATGGAATGCTAGTGAAATCTGAACTCTAAAGGGTATACAAAAATCTTATAAGCTTCAGAGACTAAGGAAGGCTTTAATTGTATTTAAGTATAGCCTATTTGTAGCACTCTGGTCCCTAAAAGTCATGCTTTTCATAGTAATTCAACTTCCCTTTGTGATTGAAAGATTATGCAGATAAACTTCTTGATGATTTGTATAAGTATAATAAAAATGAGGTACCTGGCACTTGGTTCAAATAATACTTTTCTAAGAAGATCTAGAAATTTCTTGTTATTGAAATCATGTGGATGCAAAGTATAATGGTTAGCTATTGCTTTTACTTTCATCACGAAAAGAAAATAATATATCTAATTTGCATAATTTCCAAAATATAATTCTCAGTTGCTGTATGATAATGAGTACACTTGTCCATAGTCTTCATTATTGTTTAGATTAGACAGGTAATGTTTGAACATTGTAACAAGGGCTGAGGGAAGAAAAGGTGTAAATATCCAATCTTCACACTTATAAACCAATATAAGATCTTCGTCTTCATTTTTGAAATACAATCCACAAGTCAATTACATTACAGTTGTTTTGTTCATGATGATTGATAAGAATTTTGGAGAAGATATAATCCTAAAATACTTAATAATAGATCTATCAATAACTCACATTAAAAATTATATAGGTTTCTGCTGGTTTCTGCTTTATTTTGAAAAAATGAAAGTGAAAAATTATTATTTAAACACTCAGTTGGTCTACTGTCTTCTAAGGATAGTTACGTTTCCTTTTCAAGACAGGGTCTTTCTGTGTCAACCAGTCTAGCGTCCAACTCACAGAGATCCACCTGCTTCTGTTCCTCAAGTCCTGGATTAAAGACTTGTACCACCAAAGTTAGCTTTAGTGATAACTTTGTAAGAAAGAAATAAATTAGGAAGAGGTGAAATTTTAAGTCCCATATAAAGAGGTGTCCCTAATTTCTCTAAATAAGGAGATAAGGGTAAAGACCAAAATGTACAATCAGTTTATGGTATTAACATAGTTTTTAAAACTCTCTATCCTAATCTGTGAAATATTATCAAATAACTTTATATTTTTTATTTAAATTTCCTGAAATCTAAATGGCTTTATTTCCTCAGGTATCTGTTGGTATGAAATCCAAGGCTAACATACAAAGATTTCACTTGTTTCTACAGAGTTAAAGCTATCAGAAGTATGAGCCCTTTGGGATGAAAATCAAACAAACGAAAAGGTCTAGTCAAATCACCCTACTGAACTTGAGTCTCTGGAGCAGCTCCAGTGACAGGCGCTTCCCAGCCATTGCTTGCACACGGCCATTTTGGTGAACACTTTGTGGTGTTAGTTTGATTAGGTGAGTTCCCAGTTATTCAATCAAATGCTAATTTGTATGTTGCAGTGACTGTATTCTATGGTTTTGAGTAGAAATCACCATCAGTTACTTTAAACAAGGAGGAGGATTCTGGACAATCCAAGTAGCCTGATTAGATCACCTGAAAGACCTTCAGAGCAGAGCCATACCTTAGGATTCTCTAGCTAATAATCCCAGTCGTTGGGCTGGGGACATGGTTCAGTTGCACAGGCCTACCATGAGCAGGATCTTAGTTTTCACCCTCAGACCACAACAATATAGAAAGCTGATAGAGGCAGATAGAGATGAAGAGACAGGCTCTTCCCTAGAGCTTCTGGAAGGGCATGGAGTATTTAAACACCACTATTGGGACCCATGTCCAAAAGTCTTCCGAAACTCTAAGATATCACATTTGCGTTGTTAGAAGGCACCACATTCGTGTTAATTCCATGCGGCAACAACAGTAAACAAGGTCAGTCTCACTTTAGTGGACCTGGAGGAAAGGGGCTATGAGTCTCCTGGTACATACACAGTCTCCTCAGGGCTCTAGATGACTATCAGAAATGGTATGTGGGAAATGTCTTATTCATTCATCAGAAAGGACAGGGTTAACTTACACGAATGTGAAGCTCTTCATTGATGGATTCTTTTTTATTGGTCTTTCTGACGTCCAGGTACCTGACCAGTGGGCCAATTGTAATACCCTGGATCATAAATAACAGAATAAAGGGTTCGGCTGAGATGAACACTGTTGCTCTAGAGAATCATTCCATCATCAAAGCTATAAAATGCCCAATTTGTATGTGTTTGTTTCTAGTTTCTATGGGACTAAATGCATCAAAGCTACTTATTTCAATTCTTAGTTTTTCTACATACTCCAACAAAACAGATGTTCCCATCTACTTTGATACGGTATCTTGGTTTCTTAAAATAAATCTTCATCAGCCCGTTAAGACCTAACTTCAGCTACAGCAAGACCCTGTGTTATCAACTAGCACTTGCCGCCTCATATCCCAAGATGAGCAGAGAAACAATTGCTCACTCTTCACCTGGGAATATTTGGATCAATATCAAAATATCGATGCAGAGGCGGCATACTTTAGACATTAAATCGTTGCTAAGGACAGAGCCTCTAAGTGTTTTAGAATCTATTTAGAGGCTCAACCAGAACTCTAAAAACCAGATACGGCACCTTTATTAACATCTTACAAATTCAACTGACAGCTGCGAAAGGATGTGCTTGTTTTAAATATGAAAAAAAAAAATAAATCTACCAACCTGAAAAAATACAGTAAAGTATGTAACCACTAAGGTAGCAGTGACAAATAATTTCTTCCTAGGGAAAAGGGACAGAGGAAGCAAAAATGCGAGTGAGAAGCTGCCCGCGCCTCGCACACCACTGTAGAATATTATGAACTGGTCCTTGATGGAGAAGGGGAAAGTCCGAAACTGGTTACTGACATAGAAGAGAGTAAGTACGCCTGGAAAGGGAGAGATGTATTAGAGCAATGCATCATGGGTGTCGAGACGCAGAGACAAAGCAAGGCAGCCTGATCCCATCACACGCGAGACCACTCATCTCAAACAGACCTTCCCTTAGGGCTCTACATTTCTGTGATGCTTTGCTTCTTGAGTTAGAGGTTCTTGGCTTTTTTTTTTCCATTCTAGTTTCCCTAGCCCAAGTGAAGTGTGTGTGAGAGAGTTTAAAGTACCTAAAAATCTTGATTTTTTTTTTTTACAAAGGAAATGAGGTATGTATTTCGTATCTACATCCATAATACTTTTGATGCCTTTCAAAACCAATTAAAGGGAGGCTGTGAATGTCTGTGGAAAAAAAAAATCTTATTTCATGTTCTCAGAGGATACTTCCAAGAAGTCTGCAGTTTGAATGTGAGGGGAGATCTCTCAGTGACTGTGGTCTGTACATGACAGGCAGATAGATCCCTTATGGCTGGCTGATTGCTTGGGGTTCATGTAAACAAGCAAGAAAGTTAGCAAGGGCTCGGGGTTGGGGATGGGATACTTCTTACCGTCACTGAGTGTAGTGAAAGTGTAGGCTGGAGGGCAGGGGAGCTTGTGCAAAGCATAGAAGTGGTTTTCACCATACAGATTCCCCATGCCTCCTGAAAGCCGCTACTGACATACTGGTTCTCAGTGAGAAAGATTCCTTTGCTAAAGCTCAGAGTGCACCTTTCAGAAGTGTCATCGCTCTGTGTCCTCCATGCGCTCCCACACCCCTATCTCATAGAAAGCGATGTTTGAATATCAAGCATATTAGACTATAAGGGACAATAGAATTTACAGGCTGTGTTGGTAGCTTTATTTGAGCTTCTCTTCACCTGCTGGCCATGTGTGTGACCTTGGGCAAGTTTCTACATCATTTCGTATCATCAGATCCCAGAGATAATAAGGGTACATTGTGTCCTCAGTTTCTCCAGGAGATGAGGCTCAGGATGCTCACAGATGCCCTTGTCTATAAATGCCCAATTCTCTTCTAATGCACAAAGCATTTGAGTATAGCCTGTACACATTCTTTTAGTGCTTAAAGTTGTCTCTAGATTACTTATAATATGGTTGTTGTGTGCTGTATTGCTTAGGAAATGATAAGAAAATAAAGTTTGTACATGGGCAATCCAGATGTGTTTTACCCCAATATTACTGACATGTGGTTGGTTGAAATCACAGGTGCAGAACCCACAGATATAAAGAACCACATGTACTTACCTAAGTAGGTTAATGAAAAATTAAACAAACACTATTCTCACAGATAGCAGAAACAGTACCTCATATACATAAGGCTTCATAATCATTAGCTACAAATAGAAACGACGAGTCGGAATGGAGAGAGACTAGGCACTGGTCTGTAGCCTTACACTTGCTCTTGGAGCCATGGTGGCCTGCCCAAGCCAGCCCCTCTCTCAGCAATGGTTCATCAGTTCTCTCGGTTACAGGGGTGATCAATTAGGGTAGCAGAGCCCTACCTTCCAGACAGCTCGTTTGCTGGGCTGAATCTTTCTAATGTCACTCATCTTGACATTGGCTCTACTTCCCTATAGATCTGTAGACTATCATAAATGAAAAGAGACTGACCACTCTTATTCAAGCCTGTTATTTTTAGGCTGAAGGACAAGTCTTTAAATAGATATCTGTCCAGCTCCAAATAGTGAGTCAGAAATCACACCAGAATTTGATGTGAGGTTTTTAAGTTTATATCACAACAGCCTTAATTTTTTAAATTAAATTGCTAATGAATTAATTTTTAAATTAAAATTTTCCAAGGATAGGCATATATTCAGCTATTCTTATTATGATTTTAATATTTCTACATTCTTGTCCTTTTAACTTTTTTTTTTTGGATTTTAGAGACAGGGATTCTCTGTCAAAACTCTGACTGTGCTGGAATTCACTTTGTAGACCAGGCTGGCCTCGAACTTGTAGAGATCCACCTGCCTCTGCTCCCAAGTGCTGGGATTAAAGGTGTGCCACCACCGCCTGGCAACATTTTTTAATATTTATTTTATTTTATGTGCATAGGTATTTTGACTCCATGTATGTATGTATATGCAACATGTGTACAGTGCCACGGAGCATCAAATCTTCTGGAATTGAAGATACAGATGACTGAGCCACCATGTGGGTGGTGGGATTAAAACCCCAGTCCTCTGGAAGAGCAGACAGTTCTCTTAACAGCTGAGTCATCCCAGCTCCTCTTGTCATTCATCTGTGCAACTCTCAAGCCTATCATAAATTAACTTTAATTATTAAAAATCGACTGAAAACAACTGGCCAAAGTCATTTATAAATATAATTTCTAAAAGAATTTACACACACATACACACACACTCATAATTTTTACAGGGTGTGATGGCACATACTTTCCTTTAACCCCAGAACTCAGCACATGTCAGTGGGTGAATCTCATTAAGTTAGAGGCCAACTTCATCTACATAGTGAGTTTCAGGGCTACACAGTAAGATCCTGTCATATACTTGTCATAGATGCGTGTATATATGTCACACACACACACACACACACACACACACACACACACACATATATATGTATATATGTATATATACATATTATACATATTATATTATACATATACATATACATATACATATACATATACATATACATATACATATACATATATATATTATACATATATATGATAGGCTTCCTATGTCAGTGTTTTTCTCTAGGTCCTGAAATAGACATGTATAACAGTCACTGCATCTTATCCCTTATAATGAGGATTACTTTCCAGAAATCAGGTTATTTATGGTATTACTGCTTTTGTTAATTAATTTGATAATTAAGAGGTTCCTCCTCTTTCAGTGTCCATATATGCATACAAGTACACACTCGTGTGTGTGTGTGTGTGTGTGTGTGTGTGTGCGCGCGCGCGCACAGAGGCCAGACATCATTGTCTTCCTTACTCTCTTCTCCACCTTATTTTTGAGACAGAGGCTGTAGCCAAAGCTGAACCTCACCAATTGGCTGGACCAGCTGAGAACAAGCCCAAGGATCTTCCTGCCTCTCTCTCAGCTCTGGAACTACAGTCATAAGCAGCAATTCCTGTTTTTTATGAGAGTTCTGGGAATTGGAACTCAGGCTCTCATTCTAATGCAGCAATCAATTAAATGAACACTCTCCCCAGTCCTAAGAATGATCACTTTAAAAATACCAATTCACTCCTTGGTCCTTTGCTGGTTTCCTATCCATCACTCACTCATCCTGACCAGCTGGAAATGGGAATGCTTCCCAACATGTTTGTCTTACACGGAATACAGAATCTCACTTATGCTGCATCAGAAGTGTAAATGCCCACAGTTTATAATCTATATCTGAGTTAACACACAAGAGGCTACAAATTGATATGGAAGTGGAGCAACAGATATATTTACTGAGTTATATTTAAATGTGTTAGATGTGAAAGTGCTCTCTTTCATCGAAACACACTGCTCCATCCTTGCTTCCGAGGAGAACCTGTTGAGCTCGTGACTCTGAGCTGACTGAGGAAGCCAACAGAAATGTTTCTGGCCAGTATGGACAAGGTGTTTGCACTTCTCTATGCAGGGAAATCATTTAGCATCAGCTCTCTCTTCCTGGTCCAACAGGAAAGAAGAGGCTTAGGTAGGAGAGTGTTGGTGCCCCTGCGACTCTTACTGATGGCTCTCCAGATCTGGCAGAAGACCAGCGTGAAGCAGACAAAAGCCCAGTTCCACTCATGGTTCTTCCCGACAGTGGAGACACCCATGAAGATGAAGATCAAGGTCTCACTGACGCTGCTCAGCATCTTCATGAAGTACTTGATGGTGGTGTAGGACGTCTGGGACACGTTTTCTTCCACATACTTTTTCATTGTCACCGCGCAAGCTGTGATTCTACAAAAGGAGCACAGGCTTAGAGAGAAACTGCACACCTCAAAGGTTACCTGCCAACAGCAAGACTTGTATACCGGAAGCCCATCTCTGTCTAGAATCGGTGTCTCATCCATCCATCTCATCCGTCCCCTTCCTCTTCAACCAGGTGTCGGAAAAAGCAAGTGTACACATGTGCCAGCCATGCACACACACACACACGCACACACACACGCACACACACACACACACAGAAACAGGTAGCTCACTCAGGAAAATCAGAAGCAAAATATGTCTGGACCATCCTTCCCTCACTGAAAGCCTCTCCAGCACTAAGTCTGGCTAGAACAGTGGTTCTCAACCTTTGGTTGGTGACCCCTTTAGGGGGGTTCAAATGGCCCCTTCACAGGGATGGCCTAAGGCCATCTGCAAATCAAATATTTACATTAGGATTCATAACAGTAGCAAAGTTACAGTTATGAAGTATAAATGAAAATTTTTTTTTATGGTTGGGGGTCGCCACGACATGAGGAACTATCACAAAGGGTCACAGCACTAGGAAAGTTGAGAACCACTGGGCTACAGGATGCTTGATTCTGCCTTAAACAAAATTAAATTTACTTCAGTTCAATGGGTAGAACACTCCAGTCTGTGCTTTTTTTTTTTTAATTAAAAATAAAAAGTATTCCGGCTTAAAAAATATTTCTGCCTGTCTTCTGAGAGCTGTCATTCCATACATACATACTCCACCCATCTCCCTCCCCAAAGGTATTTCTTACAACAACGTTCGTTACTCAAACATTTCAAGTTTCTTTTTTTTTTTTTCTTCCTGGAACCATTTACCTAGGATAGAGTAAAGAAAAACCTTTTCTTTTTCTAGCAGTTGTGGTCATTTTAAGCTGGAAAAATAATGATACCTAAAGTCCATGTTATTATATTAAATTGGCATAGGGATTTCTATGTAATACATTTAAAGCTTTCTGCCCAGACAGTCAGATATAAGGACACTGTCTGGAAGAAAACGCAACCAAATCTAAGAAGCCAAACTGAGAAGTCTCAGTCTAAGAAAAATGTTTCAAAGTTTCAAGGACATGAAGGTGAACAACTAAACAAATGTCTTCACTAGGAAAAAGAGCTGGACATCAGTTCTTACCCCCACCTACCTAGCGTTACTCTCTCCTGGGGATGCGGGGGTGGGCTGTGGTGAAGATGGAGGGGTAACAACAGGCAAAGCCCAGAATGGGAGTTCTCATGGCATGCTTCCCATTTGCTTTAAAATAGCAGCAACAATTGCTGCTGTTGCTGTTGTTGTTAGAGACAGAATCTTTCCTGGCTGTCCTGGAACTCTCTGTGTAGACCAGGCTGGCCTCAGACTCACAGAGCTCCACCTGCCTCTGCCTCTGAGATTAAAGGCATTGCACCACCATGCCTGGCTCTAAAATAAATTTTTCCAGGAAGAAAAGAAACAGCTCAGATGGACTTTAAGCTTGAACTGTTCCCAGCTCTTCTTTGAATACCAGCTTTCCTGAATATTTTTAATTGACATTTTGATTGCTAGTCGTTCCTCAGGCAAATGTTGAAGAGAACATTTGTTTGGCAAAGGATCAGCTTTCGGAAAGTTAAGAAATCCTAAACCCTGCAGTGCCTCAGGAGATTAGCGTCAGATCAGGCTTTTCCCAGATATCCATCCCATCCAGCTCCTAAATCATCCACGTATCCTCACGGGACTCCATCCGTAGGTTGTACTCACGCCAGGATGCCGGAGAGATAAAGAGTCTCAGCCACTAAGTAAGAGAGATAGCTGAACATGAAGACGATGAGAGGCTCGATCGCAGAGATATTCTGAGTGAAGCGTGTGATGAACGCGGAAATAAATCCAAAAACGATGCCAAAAAATACTCCCCCGCACCCTACGATGATGAATCTGGCACATCCGGCCAAAATGTCCACAGGTTCTATGTCCTCAAACTTATGCATCTTAGTGAAGGCAATCAGAATGTTGTATAAGACCTGAGGAAGTACAAATGAGGGAAGCATAACGCAGAAGTGAGAACATGTTACACAGGCACTCTTTCAACTTGGCATTCATTGCAAAGGAGTACGAGAGCAAATGGCATCGACATTAACACAGCTACCCAATTGTAAAATGCTCTCCAACATGTTTGGACAGATCCAGACTCACTGAAGAAGAGAAGTGTTTGGATTTCAATAACTGAGCACACGACACATGTTTGAGGAGGTGGGGATGCTAATTATCTCAATTTGATTATTACATATTGCATACACATATTGAATGATTATTTCATCCCATGCACAAGAACAACTCTCCTATCAAAGCAAAGTGCTAATGAAAAATGAGCGCTCACGGTGTGCTAGTCTCTCTGCTGTGCTTCCTGTTTTGGATGATGGATCGCCTCTCGCCTTTGAATATACCTTCCCTGGTGTGCAGGATCCTAAACCCTGCAATTCCCTTTAGCCTTTTCTTTAATGTGACCACAAAATTAAACTCCCTCAGTTGAGATGCAGAAAGAACACGACAGGGGGAAGGGGCTTCTTGAATTTGCTTTGGGTCCCTCTGGGAGATGTCAGCTATGTGGACATGAGGGCTTCCGGTTTAGCCTGTCTGAGCCATATGCCCTGAGAGTAATTCCTCAGCAGCCTTGCAGCTTCAGCCTGCTGATAAGCTTTCTGCAAAAGCCCCAGCATGGGCCGTGTGTTTGTGTCTGACCCAGGAAGCAGATTCTCTGCTAGCCTAACTCAACCTTCTTCTCTGTGGCTAGTCTTCTCCTCTGAAGGCCTTCTGCCCACTCTGGAGCCTAGAGTCTCACAGCACCAAGGTTTCATCAAGTCTGATCATGATTGCCTTTCAGAAGGTGGTCTTTAATTTGTCCAGACTCCTTGGCCAGCTCTAGCTTGGCAGACTCAGCCAGCTTCTCTGCTATCTACTGGTCACACCACATCTTCCCCAGTGACATTGGAACCCATGCAGGACACTGCACACTGTAGGTTTCTCCAGGCCCGACCTTCCTGCTTGCTGTTGTGTTCACATTCTTCCTTATAGACATCCAGGGAACCCAGGGCCTCACACGGGCTGGGCATGCAATCCACTATTGAGCACCTATCAAGCCTATCTCCAGCCTGATTATTTTATTTTGAGGGAGGATCTTAATAAATTTCCCAATCTGTCCTTGAAAATCTCTCTATAGCCAAATCAGGCTGTGATGGTTAGTCTTCATTGTCAACACTAGGATTTAGAATTACTGTGGAAAAGAATACCTGGGTGTGTCTGTGAGGGAGCTCCTAGATTGAGTTCATTGAGGTGGGCAGACCCACCCTAAATGTGACTGTGAGCCAGAACTGCATAAGAAATGTCAGCGCCAGCACACATCTCCCTCAGCTTCCTGGCTGCAGATGCCGTGTGACCAGTGGCCTCAAGCTCCTGCCGCTGTGACGGACGGTATGTCCTCCAGATGGAATAAGCCTTCCTCACTTAAACTGCTTCTCGTCAGGTACTTGGCCTCATCAAAAGGAAGTTACTAATCTGTAGGTCTTAGTTTTGTAATCCTGCTGCCTCTGCTTCCCTTGAAGCTGGGCCTCCGCCAGCAGGCCAGGCTTCCGCAGTGCTTCATTATCACCTAACAGCTCCCGAGTTATGGCTTTGGCGTTACCTGCAGAGATTGACAGAACTGCATGCTCTTTCTGAAGATGCTGACAGCTTAGCTGTGGTCTACAGGATACATCAGCCATTTCTTCCTGGCTAATTTCCAGTCCTGATCTCTCTGAGTCCTCTTGATCTTCCCTACGCATTGCCTCTATTGAGTTCCCACATAGAGAGCTTGGCAAATAGTGATCATTTAACAGTGCTTGGTGTTTTAGAATACTATTTTTATTATTAATTATGTGTCCATGCGTTTGTCTGAGTGTGGCATATGCATGTGTGAGTGTGACTGTGTGTGGAGTCCAGAAAAACTGTCATATTTCTTGGAGCTGGGGCGTGTGTGTGTGTGTGTGTGTGTGTGTGTGTATGTGTGTGTGTGTGTTTGAAAGAAAGTGACAGAGTCACACACACACACACACACACACACACACACATGGAGAGATAATGAGACCTGATGGGATGATACTGGAAACCAAATTCAGGTCCTCTGCAAAAATAGTATGTACTCTTAACCACTAAGCTGTCTCTGATCAATCATGCCAAAGTTACCTCTAGACTGCTATCTTCCCATGTATGTAGTCATGACGAAGCAAAGCATACTGAAATTCACATTCCCTTCCAGCCACATTCTAAGGAGAGCTTCAGACTCAAGAGTTTCCACTACGGGCAGAAACAGAAAGTGGTTTATGGGGTCGCATCCTTTTCTGAGGAGTCTGGAGTCACCATAAACCTTGTTTCTTTGATTATAAAATGGTATGTATGTATGCATGCATGCATGCATGCATGCATGTATGTGTACACATGTATGCATTTGATTATTTTGCCTTCTGCATTTGGGTAATTCTGAAAATGTTACAGCATGGCCCTTAGCTTTAGAAGGTGAGCTGGCAGAGCTGGTAATTCCTCAAAGCAGCTCAAGTGTCTGTCACCAGACCTCATTCGATATGCCTCACTGACAACAGGCTGCCGACGGGAGAATAGACGCAAAGAAAAAGCCTAGGACACATTGGAGTGTGTGCATACATGGTTTATTTTTAATGCTGTAAACAGCTAGTAGCCAGTAAGGTTGGCCAGATATAGAAGTATAGGGAGATTATAGCAAGGATTTCCCCCTTGCCACAAAGAGAAGGTTTAACTCATTTGGAGAAGAAAATTCTGGTGGGGGGTGTGTAGACAGAGAAATACTGTGCAAATCTGCTGGAGGTAGTACTCACACATGTGTGTGCATGCATGCATACATGCAGAATGGATACAGTGAATTTCTGAAATAGGATAATTACTTTAAAAATGGGAAATTTGCTTAAGAACTCTTAGGTCTGTGTGTGTGTGTGTGTGTGTGTGTGTGTTGGGGGGGTGGTTTGTGTGTGCATGTGGGGTGTGTGTGTGTGTGTGTGTTGGGGGTGGTGGTATGTGTGTGCATGTGGGGTGTGTGTGTGTGTGTGTGTGTGTGTTAGGGGTGGTGGTATGTGTGTGCATGTGGGGTATGTGTATGTGTGTGTGTGTGTGTGTTGGGGGTGGTGGTATGTGTGTGCATGTGGGATATGTGTATGTGTGTGTGTGTGTGTGTTGGGGGTGGTGGTATGTGTGTGCATGTGGGTGTATGTGTGTGTGTGTGTGTGTGTTAGGGGTGGTGGTATGTGTGTGCATGTGGGGTGTGTGTGTGTGTGTGTGTGTGTTAGGGGTGGTGGTATGTGTGTGCATGTGGGGTGTGTGTGTGTGTGTGTGTTAGGGGTGGTGGTATGTGTGTGCATGTGGGGTATGTGTATGTGTGTGTGTGTGTGTGTTGGGGGTGGTGGTATGTGTGTGTATGTGGGATATGTGTATGTGTGTGTGTGTGTGTGTGTGTGTGTTGGGGGTGGTGGTATGTGTGTGCATGTGGGATATGTGTATGTGTGTGTGTGTGTGTGTGTGTGTGTTGGGGGTGGTGGTATGTGTGTGCATGTGGGGTGTGTGTGTGTGTGTGTGTTAGGGGTGGTGGTATGTGTGTGCATGTGGGGTGTGTGTGTGTGTGTGTGTTAGGGGTGGTGGTATGTGTGTGCATGTGGGGTGTGTGTGTGTGTGTGTTAGGGGTGGTGGGTATGTGTGTGCATGTGGGGTATGTGTATGTGTGTGTGTGTGTGTGTGTGTGTGTGTGTTGGGGGTGGTGGTATGTGTGTGCATGTGGGATATGTGTATGTGTGTGTGTGTGTGTGTGTGTTGTGGGTGGTGGTATGTGTGTGCATGTGGGGTGTGTGTGTGTGTGTGTACTAAAATATAGAAATGTTGGGAAAAGAGAGTGCAGCAATGCAGCAGAAGACCTCCCTACACACCTATAGTCCCTCCCACAAAGACCCCTGCACACATAAATTTGACTTTCTTGGTCTTGCTTGTCCTGTGTGAGTGATGCCAGTCATCAACCTCCATACTTGGGGCAGTCTCCAGCTGCTGAAAGAGAAACTCATGAGCCACCCATACTTACTTTCCACCAGTCATAGCCTAGTGAGGACTGAGGTGGCATGGGTGCTGAGAGGGGTCCCTTCTAGAGGAGCAAATACTCTTCTGATTGGTGTCCGCAGTCTGAGGGCTCCCCAAGGGCTAGGCAAACTCTGAAAAATGCAGAAAGACTGTTCCGGGACAGCTTCCTTCCTTCTCTGTTTCACTAGGGTCATTCTGTATCTTGCTGTGTGGGTCATCTCTGCTCCCTGGCTTCCCTACATGGGAGTCTTCCTAATAAACCCATTACACATCAGCTATCTATTGGGTGCTTGATCGATAGGTGAGCTTAACAACGTCTATCAAAAGATTTATGCACCAGTCACATGTGGTTTAAGTAAAATTTATTAAATCATGTTTTGGGGAGGAGCTGTGCTCAACATTGAAGTTTGTGATTTGTGGTTTCTTAGCAAATCCCAAAGAAACTGTGTGGTTGCATCCTGACTCGGTGAATTCACTTAGCCTAATAGCTCTTCCTGACCATGGAACAACACATAGGGGTCCTGAGATCTTTAGATACTGATCCTGTAAGCTGGATTCACCAGGGAGTGAAGCAGGACCAGAAGATGCTTCCACAAACCCATAAAGAGTAGGTTTGAATGAGATAAAGTGAGTATTTGACTCTCAAATCCAGAGGAAATCCAGGGAGCATGTTTGCAGTTCAAAGATTTGTATATTGTTGCCACAAACCCAAACATTTGCATAGCTTTTCAGATTACAAGTGGTTACACGGCCATCTGGACCTATTTTGACCCTGGATTCCATGGTTGCAAGTGTAGGAAGATGCCCTGGGACTTAGAAGTTAAGTGGTCCACATCCATAAGAGACTGCACTGACACACAATTCACACCATTCCATGAAAAATCTTTACATTTCACAATAGCAGGCTCTGGCTGTTATCAAGACAAAGGATTTTCTTTAGATTCATTTCAAATGTATATATCTTTCATGTGTAAACAAAGATGCTAACTCTCACAAAGTTCCCTGACATAAAAGGGTTAAATTTCATGTGTCCCTCTTGTCTTACCTCAGGGAATGCATCATGTGGCCTTTGACAAATCCTCCTAGCCTCCCAGGACTATAACTGCAGCCACTGTGGATGTGCATAAAGCCAGCTCAGCCAAGAAAACTCTCATGTATCAACTAAAATCGTCAGCTAACCCACTGAGGCTCAGGAGCAGAGAGTTGATTCCAAAAGAGAATATTTCTTTCCAGCTCATCTGTTGAGGACTCATATCCATATGATACACCGCTGAAATGAGTGGACTTTGACAGTGCCACACAACCATAAAACAACCACTTCCATGAACATACAGATCGCAAAGTGAAAGTGTGAGTTCCATGGACCCTCCTTTCTCAGTGCTAACCATCTCAGTGTTAAGCTGCAGAAAGCGACTGCTGTGCTATGATTTGGGTAAGTTCACTGAAGAATGTTCTGCTTTAGTAGGCTATGGATCCCTAACGATCTTCATAAACCATCATGCCATCTGCTGACTGTACACGATCTTCTTGGTGATCTTAGCTTATGCTTTTCTCTAATGTCTAATAAGTAGAAGCTTTGAGAGCAATTATCCTCATGCTGATATTTACGGTAGGAGAAAAGTGCTTGATGTTTAACCTTTGGCATGATGCTAGCTGTAAGTTTTCCATCTAAAGCTGTAACAAAACTGGAAATAAATGGGTAAGATGGATGCTCAGTGGTTAGGAGCATGAGGACTGAGTTCAATTCCCAGCACCTTCATGGGGGCTCACAATCATCTGTAATTCCAGTTCCAGGCAGCCTGTGGATACCATGCATGTATGTGACACACAGATATAAATGCAGGCAAAACATCCATGCACATAAAATACAATATTAAAAAATCTTTTAAAATAAAGAAACAAGGGTATAAAAAGTTGCTTATTCCGCCTACATTTTCATGAATATTTCTCAGAAATGAGTGGTGAATTCTGTCAAATAACTGATCATATTTGTTAACAAAAATCATTTATCGATAGGATGAATTCAATTCATGGATATGTTTCTCTATGGTCATAATGTTTTGTGCTTTTTATATTGTTAAATTTGATTTTTATAATGGTTGACTAGTAATTTCTCGGCCAGTAGTTATGATGGACATTGGTCTTCAGGTTTCTGACTTTAATATATCTTTGCCTGGTTTTGATGTCAGGACAAAGTTCCCTTCATAAAAATGTTGGAAACTGGTACTTTCTCTATTATATCTGAAAGAGGTTGGGAGGAGGAGATATTATTTTTTCTTTTAGATATAGACAGGTATCACTTTAAAATTATAAGTTATAATGTATTACTATCCTTACTATTACTCACTATTGTTTCTTTTGGCTTGGCGCTCCACTTTTCTTTGTTACTGGAAGAGTCTTCTATCATTGATTTTGATCTTTCAATCCTTTGATAAGGAGGGATTAAAGCTATAAATGCTCCTTAAAGCACTCATAATTTAAATTATGAATGTTGTATCTTATTATTTCATCAAAATATTATCTAATTTCTTTTATAGTTTCCTTTGGGAGCTATGAAATATGAGGAAATGTTTTGTCTAATTTCTAACTATTGGAACTTTCTTATTTTTCATTGGATTCTGGTGTGGGTGGACACTGAAAGCACTGAATAGCCTGAAGGTTTCTAAATTTATGAAGGTTTTATTAAGGTTAAACATGGTGGTCATTTTCAGTAAGTTTACACTTTAAAAAAAAAAAAGAATGTTTAACTTGGGATTAGACATAGTGCTTGTAAGCAGCAACCAGGACAAGGTGGTTGGTAGAGCACACATCCTTCATGTCTTGCAGGTATTTTGCCAGTTTATGCCATCATTCCCTAGGACTGGGTTAATAGAGTCTCCTGCACTGCTTGTAGAACAGCCATTTCTTACTTGTGAATATGTCAAATTTTATTTCGTGTTCTGTGGACACTATAAGTAGACACAGACGCGTGTGTGAGCTTGGGGAATCCTTATGAAGTAACTTTTTCGTGATAATAATATACCCTTCTCTACCGGGTGATGCTTTCCATTGGTGTAGTTATTTGGTCTAATGACCATATAACCAGACCAGCATCCTTTTGCTATTTGCCTTTTCTTTTTTCATGATTCAAGGTATGAAAACTGTTTAGAACAAGACGAGAAATGAGAAGATGGATTGTGGCAGCATCTAAATGAGGGACCAAACACACATATTGTGGAGTTCTAGAGTGATGGCCACTGGTACTGTCTACCCTGAATTTCTCCCTCTAACAGACACATTTTTAGAACTGTGTTTGCAGCTTTTACTGGCTGTGTTTTGCATGTGACAGTTTTGAGCAGCGCAGATTGTGCCCCTTAAGGAGATCCTCTCCATTTAAAGAAGACGGATATAATTGTGAGCTTGAAGAATGCTGGAGGAGAAGGTTGCCATATTTTGGCTTCTGTTGCCACTCACATGCCACTGACTCTGTGAGATGTCTCTTCTAGGTTCTAGATTCCGTCTCTCAAGGTACCAAATACTTTCTTTTAAATGTCATGAAGTCAGCACTTCAGTACCTAAGAATATAGCCACTCCCTGCCAACCCATTGCTCACCTCTGCGGCTGTGTCAAGGAAGTGGGAGGCCCATCACCGTTCCACACACACACAAACGTTTCTCTTTACCACTTCCACATCAACTTAAAGCAAATGCCCCAAGTGCTATCTTTTACTGTCTAGTATCAGCATAGCCACATGATACAAGAGTCATTTAAAGCCTGAGCTACCTCTTTAACTATAAAAGAAAATATCAACTATGACCAGTTGACTTGTTGGTCACTAGTTCTGTACTAGGTCTGTGGCTTCACTCATAACAACCTGTAAGGAGCAGTATCTGATAAAGGAACTGCTCAGAAATGGTTTCTGGATGGACAGACTGATGACTGGATATGAGGAGTGGATGGATGGATGAGTAAATGCATAAGGACACAGAACCTCTGGCTCACCTAATACAGTTGAATTACATCGTTAAAATAAGAGTGTTGATTGCTGAAGAGATGGCTCACTGTTTAACAGTAGAAGATCGGAGTTTAGCTGAGTTTAGTTCCCAGAACCCAAGTCAAATGCTCACAGCCACAAATAATAATTCTAGCTTCAGGGGATTTGATGGCTTCTTCTGGCTTTTGTAAGTACCTGCACTCACAAGCATATTCCCACACATAGACACAGACAAGCATACACATAATTTAAATTTTATTTTGTTTGTTTTGTTTTTTTTAAGGAAAGGGTAATCTACCGATTTGGTTGTGGTGGGGGCATTATTTCAAAACCCTCTTGCTAGCCATGGGAAGCCTCCCTTTAAGTTGTTGGTCTGGAGAGTCCTGGAGACCACCCAAAGTGTTATATTCTAACGATGTTGCCCTTGGTTGCCCACCAGAACTTGAAAGTAAGATGCTATTGTCAAAGATACCACATACTTCAGACACAGGACTTGGGAGAATTGAGCTGGAAGTGACCTGGAAGCCTCCTCCCTGAGTACTAGCACTCATAGTAGCTGAAGCTTCTATGTAAGCTGTCAAGACAGAGAAGCAATAAATAATTCTAATCATCTGTGAAGTCTGTGAGCCACAACAATGACTAACATAGCAGGATATACACAGAGATGCAATAATGGCACTTACATCTTGGGAATAACCAACAACTGCCTAAATTGACATAAAGCCCACTCAATACAAGGGAATCCCTGCCTAGTACTATAAACCTAGACAATGAGCCATATTTCATGAGGTCATAGACCCTAGATAA
Source organism: Cricetomys ansorgei (assembly GCA_026225945.1). NCBI lineage: Eukaryota > Metazoa > Chordata > Mammalia > Rodentia > Nesomyidae > Cricetomys > Cricetomys ansorgei. Next base: position 5,432,458 of record JAMJFZ010001815.1, read on the forward strand.
AAATCTACTACTGACACTTTCCTAAACACATGCAATTTCTAGCTGCATTCTAAATATCTACCTTTATACCCACAGATAAGCCTAGCTCTCACTTCTCATTAAAGAACTTCTTTTTGCCACAGAGGGAGACCATTATGGAAATCCAACACTGGTCAAGATGCAGAGAACAACTGACTAAGAGGTACCCAACTTCAACTGATACTTCTACAACACATCTCCAGTAACTGAGGCTTAGAGAACACCACAAAGGAAAGGGCAGAAAGATTGTGAGAGGCAGAGGACTGGTCTGCTGAGACACTGGTCTGTATATGACTGGCAAGCTGCACCCACAAAATCTCAACGATATGGTTATTTAAACAAGACCAGCACAATGACAATAGTTGACATACCAACTCTGATGGAGGAGCTCCTCCAAGGCTTCGCCCCTAGGTGAAAATCCATAGGCAATTAATGGTTGTTGAAAGAGACAGTGTTCGGTTTTCTCTAGAGCCAAGACCCTTGGAGAATTACTCAGTCTCAAATGGTCATCCCTGCATGCCTATACATGTAAACAACACTAAATACACTCAGTAGGCTGCATTTATATAAACATATATGACAAAATTTATTGAAGAAGAGGTTATGAATTTGAGAGGAAATGAGCGCACAAGAGGAATTGTAGGGGAGAAGAGGCAGAGATGGTGGAAATACAGTACTCACATGTGAACTTCTCAAGAAATTAAATTAAAAATGTTTTAAGAAGTTGTCTTTTATGATGTCTCGATTCGTTCTTGTGGTATCAGGTCTATCAGTCACTGCTTTGGCTTGAGTGCGGTTTATGTCACATAGTTTTCCTGTGCTAGAGGCTTGGTGCCAGTGTGGCAATGTGGAGAGGTAAAAGAGCATTTAAAAAGTAGGGTGACTTTGAAGGCTATGATGCCTGTGGGGCACCCTCTTCCTGAAGGAACGCTTTTCACTCTCACTGGAAGTTTCTCAGGGGCAAGTGGCTATTAGAGAACCTACCCTTAGAGATAGTCTATTTTCTGTTCTATGCTATGTTATAATATTGTTATAGTTATAATATAGCACTGACAAAATGTTTTTATCAGGTAGCATTGTGTCTTGGGACTCTCAGCTCCCAAATTATGAGCCAAACTCAGCTCTTTTATTCATAACATAATCAAACTCAGATGTTGTTATAATAACCCCAAATGACTAAGACATTCACCAATAACCAAAGCTAAACCTGGGTACTGAGGAGGAAGAACATATAGATTGTCACAGCCCAGAGGCAGAAGTTTCCCCCCCCCCCACTACTGATAGTCTAATGCTACAGTGCAGGCTAATACAAGTTCTACAAGATGATGGCCATTTGTATCATTTCCAAGAAAGCTAAAGGGAAAGTACTTGTCCACCAGAAACCCCTCTTCCCATAATCCACCTCAGGGGTCTTTTCACAGGACACTGAGCATATTACTTCCACATTGCAGTTCAACATGCCCAGCTGAGAACGCTGGCACAGGTGTTGGCAGAAGGTGTTCTGGCCAAAGCCATGGGGCTAGGAAGTTCTCTTGTCTGTGTCTTGGCTAGGGTGTCCTCCTCCATCAGGAATTTCCAGGAAAATATTACCCAACCTCCTGAGGGACCCTCGAGACTGAGTCAGGTTCTAAGAAAATACAGAATAGACAGGCACTTGCTGCAGGGTTAGGATCATATCCTACCCAGAAGGACTTTGAAGGCTCACAGTGTAAGGACTCCAGGCAGACAGACCTGCTTGCTTTCACATCTAAGGCACTTAGCACAGCGGTGGGAAGTGCAAATCCTTAGTGGTGTCAACACAAGTTAAAAGGGTGACCCTTTGGGACCCCTGCTTGCTTGGAGCTGAATGATGGGTCCTATGGTAGAGATGCCAAAGGAATCAGCTGGAATCGAAATCAAGAGGGTTATCGGGAATTCCCTCAGCAAACTAAGGATTATGGGATAGGTCAGGAAAAAAGAAGGACAATGAACTCCAGATGGGGGTGGAGGGAATTTGGGATCTAGTGCTAGCAATAAGAATGTGGATGCAGGGAAGATCCAGTTACAAAGTGAAAGAGAAGCCAAAGTCTCTACTACAAAACTTCCACTGACCACCTCGGAGGAAAGGCATAGCTGGCGGATCAAAGCAAGGAGAGGCAGCCTCCGCTCTATCTTCTGGATACTGCACAAATTAGATTCTACTCAATCAATATATGCTTGATTTCACTTGGCTTCTGTTTTCATATCATAGACGACAATGAAGAACAATATAGAGAGATCTGCTAAGTCACCTTAGTCCTTACCTTAAAAGAAATAGCCAGAATGGGTTCATGAACCTCAACAGTGGGCCTAAGGCACCCTTCCCTCAACTGCTTTGTACTTTATTTCACAAAATGAGATGATTCCTCACTTCATGACATTCTGTGATGCTTGAAATGGGGAAACCTGATAAGGAATCCATCAGTGAGACTGGCTCAGGACCAGTGCTTAGAAAGTATTTGCTCATCTCTCTCCACCATGGCATTCCAGGGGGATGATAAACATCTACCAAGATGCCACTGAGGTATGTCTGGAGAGGGAGTGGGTATGGGGGGGTGCATAGACTACAGTAGAAGGAGAGGGGGTTGGGGTGGAAGAAGCAGTGTAGCAGAGTTGTCCAGAGAAAGCAGAGTAAGGCAGCCTGGGTTCCAGTCCTCTGGCACCTCTGCCTTCCAGATGAGGTAGAGCAAGAAAGAGATGAGGGGAGATAGGGCGGGCGGGTAGAATAGTGGCTGGAATTACCTGTTGCTTATCCAGCAAGTTGATCAACAGCAACTAAAGAGGTGAAGAGATAGGAAAATGTCTACCCTACAGCCAATGGGCTGAAGCCATATTTAAAATCAGCTGCCCAGTTACGGTGAGTCAGGAATGCTCATGAGATATGCTAATGTGATAAGAAGTCACAACCAAGAGAACTCAGTGCCCTTTCCAGCCCAGGGACTTACTGTGAAAGCTGAACATGAATTTTCCATGGACCCTGTGGGCTGAGGAATGTCTTTATCCCAGGTCCACAGCAAGAAGAGACATGAATGAACAGTCTTGCCTAAAGTCTTATGTGGCAATCACTAAGTCAGCCTTTCCTGTGTGGGACAAAGAGCAGCTCGGTCACTTAACTTGAGCACATCCCAATCATCAATACTTAGGTTTCTCTCTCCCCCACCCCACCCTGAAGCTCAGAGTTGAAAGCTCAAAAGATAAGAAGAAAATTGAAAGGGAATGGAAGGATCAGACCTGGGGGCCTAGGTCTGCGCTGTAACCCAGGGAACTTTAACTTCTGGTGTCTGATTTTCTTCATTTTTGGATGGAAGATATGTTTTCATGCTTCATAATAAGATCTGTGGATTTAATAACGAAGTAAATGCAAAGCTGGCCACCCTGAGTCCTGGACTGAGTACTTCTGTCTCTGATGACTTCTTCAGGAATCTTAACCATGAGATTCTACTGGGCATATAGGTAATCTCAAGGTATTTTTTTCTTTTAGTAATATTAGAAATATATTTTATTTTTTTTAAAAAGAAAGCTATAGATATTCAAGTCATACAGCATATCTTAATGTGTAGATCCTGATAAAATGATTGTTGTAGAATAACTCTCTGTGTCTGTGTTTTCTCTCTCTCTCTCTCCCTCTCTCTCTCTCTCTCTCTCCCTCTCTCCCTCTCTCTCTCTCTCTCTCTCTCTCTCACACACACACACACACACACAATCCACCCTCATAGCAAATATCCACGAATCTCTATGTGCAAACAGTACTGGGTATGCATCCCTATCTGGCTTGTGTCTCTGCTCTCGTTGTCAGCGATTGAAGGTATGTCCTAGTTATAAGTGCATAGCATGAAAACTCAGCAACAGCAAGGAATGAATGGGAAATCACACGCTGAAATACTGATGTTGTTGATTCTTGGTCAATCAGATTTGTGGATATTTCTACTGTTCTAGAAATAAGATCTGTCCTTCCATCACATGTAGCCCTCAACCACAGGCCACATCTGGGAGACTCAGACCAGTAGGGTTGTGACTGCTACCCTCGGGCAGGCTCTTTGCTCAATGAAAGGGTGAGCTTGAAGCCCTCAGCTCAAAATACCATTGGGTGACAGAAAGTACCAGTTGGTTTCTAAATCTGGCTCCAGGCCTCTCTGATTTCACTTAGAAACCCAGTGGTGGCCCGACACACACTTAATACTCACTATGCTGTGGGAGACCAAAGATGAGCAAGTGGGCAACCTCACCCCTCACCAAAGCCAATACAACGGTAGAGCCGCAGAGGTCACAGCAGCGCCCTCTGCAGATGCTGTAGTCACTCAGAAATTCAGTCTTATTTTGAAACGGTCATTCTTTAGAAACATCTACATGGAAGCAATTTAACCTTGAGAAAGTCAAACAAATGTCACCAGTGATGGATTGGCTCTGGGCAGACTCTTAGAGAAACCTCAGGGTGAGATCTGATCCTTGCTCAGCAGCAGCAGGCAAGAACTTGCTTTGGTGATGAATACTGATGATTTCTCAGCAAGAATTTCTGCATGTCACATGATTATGCTCCTGATAAAGAGACCATGTGTTCTGGGTAAATTAGAGAAGTAAACCCTATCTGTAGAAGCAGAAGCTGATAAGGCATTTCTGGAAAAGCTTGAAGGCTCAGGTGGCCAAGTTTAGTGTAATATGTTCCCTTAGCATTTGGAAAAATTCAAAGGTGACTAACCTAGCTGCAAATTCCTCTTATCCCCACTATTGGACATTCAATGGCACCAGCCAGATAACTAACCCTAAGCCTAAGCCTAAGCCTAAGCCTAACCATAACCATAACCATAACTATAACCCTAAACCTAACCACGCCTAAAAATGTCAGTCAGTGTTCCTGGATACCCCTGCTAGTCCACAAAATTCTGCACACAAGATGCTCAACTTCTGTGCATCTTCCTTGAGCACCAGAGTCACTCCACAAATAATGTGGGCATTATTTCATGTCCCACTCCCCTGGGCAGTGTTTACATTTTCTACTGACCTGCTGTGGGAGCCATCTGTAGTTATTTTCAGGTTATGGTGGTTTGGATGAGAATGGCACCCACAGGGTCATATGTTTGAATACTTGGTCTCCAGGGTTGGTAGAACAGTTTGGGAAGGATTGAGAGGTGTGGCCTTGTTAGAGGATGTGTGTTGCTGTGGGTGGGTTTTGGAGTTCCAAAAGACTTCTGCATTTCCAAGCAAGCTCTCTGTCTCCTACTTGAGGAAAAGATGTGAACTCCAGCTTCCTTTGCTCTGCCTCATGTTCTCTAGCCCTCTGAAAACACCAGCCCTATTAAATACTTTCTTTTATACACAGCCTTGATCCTGGCATTTTTGTCACAGCAATAGAAAAGAAACTAAAACACAGGTATCGCGTCTTTGCCCATCTCCACAACTTTAGAGTGATAACCTCTCATTTACCAATGGGATAAACAGGAAGTGATTGCAATAGCCACGTGCATCAAGTTTTAAATCTATTTAAAAATCTATATATTGTTTAACCTGGACATTTCATTACTAATAAATATGTTTAATGTAGTCCCAAATGTACAAACAGGGCCAGGAAAAACAAAAGCATATTTATTGCAATATTATTTGTAAAAGCAAAAACTGTAAAATACTTAAATAACCATACATAAAGGAAACTGTGACATAAATCATGTTAAGTTAATCTACAGAATACTGTACAACATTGGAGGAGACCTGGAAAGATCAGAAAGTGGCCACAGCCATGGAACACACTCCCTCCCTCTCTCTCTCTCTCTCTCTCTCTCTATATATATATATATATATATATATATATATATAGCTATGCAGCTATGCAGGTGTGCATGTACATACCACAAAGACTAGAAGGGAGAGGGGCAACTGGGTTAAAGGGCTTGCCCTTTGCATAAAGAATGGGGAGAAGGCAAGTGGAACCTTCTGTTTATGACTCATAATTTTGAACTATTTGACCTTTTACAATGAAATATATTCTAGTATTGCTTACATACAAGAATCTAAGTTTTAAATAATCAAGTTCCATATAGACCAACAGCTGGTGAATATCATAGCTTTTAGTAGGCTGTGAACATTTCCTGGGCCTTGATGCTAAGTCTTGCTCTTGCTAGCCTGCTCATCCTTCTCAGCTTCTCCCTCAAGGATTCCTATGCAGAAAGCCCCCATTCACATTTTCATATGACATCTGACTACACACACAAGCTGATTCATTTCTATAATTCCCCTGTCATTGTTTTGATGACCGGTGTCTTTAATTTAACTTCATCAAGTGCCGGATCTCACACACACACAGATACACACGTATCTATATGTATGTATTATTTGTGTGCACGTATAAATATATACATATACACAAAACCATACCCATACGCATACTGATACCCATATCAGTACTTGTACACTTAAGCATACACGTATTAGAATCCAAGGTACTGCCTTGACCAACAGAAATACTCAGAATGGTTATAAATACGTTTCTCCACGATGAATACAAAATCTTCTTGAACTGAAATGTAAATTGAACTATGTGCTTTCTACTCCTTTTTCTCTTTAAAGAAACTATGAGCAGTTAGATACACAAGTGGACCCTGCAGAATGTGACCAGAACTTGTGCCACAGCCATGACCTGAAAACCGCCTTGCCTGTTAAGAAGGGAGGCAGCCCTGGCCTCTGTGGCTCCGGAGGAATCTCTCTTTCCCCATCCCATCCCCTCTGCCTCTGCCAACATGACCTGGATGGCTCACCACACTGATTCCGTCGTTGAGCAGGGCCTCCCCAAAGATCATCATGTAAAGCTGCTCGTTCACACGTGCCTCCTCGAACACAGCCAGCACAGCCACCGGGTCCACCGCAGAGATCAGGCTGCCGAACAGCAGGTTCTGTAGCAAGTTGATGTCACCCAGGCCGAATGCCTTGATCTGGCAGACGAAATAAAGGGACAGCCCAATGCCAAAGGCGTTGATCAGGGCCCCCAGGCCTGCCCACCACAGGATGGAGCCGATGTTCTCAAAGAAGGGCCGCGTGGGCATGAAATAGCCACTCTCCAGCACGATGGGTGGGAGGAGATAGAGGAAGTAAATGCTGGAATCCATGACAGGAGGTGATTTATGGTGGGTGCCAAAGATGATGCCGCCCACCAGTGCACCCACGATGATGAGGAGACAGCTCTCTGGCATGAGGTGGGGCAGCCTGTGATAAAGGTGAAAACCTGAGAACAGAAGAGGATGAGAGCTTATATTTTGCCAGTGAACTGCGATGGGTCTCATCTTTTAGAGTCAGGAAGATAGGATGGTGGACAAGCAGCCAGCATCTCCAAACCAGGTATCCCATCTGTTGCAAGAACTCTGGCCTTTCAGATAAGGTCCTGTTCTAACATCTCTAACACCAGCCACCACCGGCAGGCCCACTCCTTCCTGGCTTCCTGCTTCTTACAAGGTTCCCAGAAGGTGCACCAGGCAGCAGGAGAGGAGTGAATGGAAAGCACACTTGTGCAAAACCCTGTGCATAGCTCAGACAGAGCCTGACAGACTAGATCTTTTCTCGTTCCAAACTTACTTCACATCACAGAAATAAAACCTCAGTGTTTCCGCTACTAATAGCATTGCCACTGGGTACCACTGAATAAGGAAATGGGGTCTCATTCTCTTGAACCACCCTTGTCCCTTTTGACAATTATGTAGTCAACCCAGATTTCCCCGGTCATTATATTGTCATTTATCTGTCCCTAAAGTCCTTCCCCTCCTCTCCATTTCTACAGCCAGGGCCTTTATTTAGGCCTTCACGTTTCCCATGCTATTGATTACATAGCTCTCCCTAACTCCTGCTATCGCTTGTATCTTAAGCACCCCACCCCCACATGTATTAATGTCTAAGGATGTGCTATTGGCAGACAGATGAAACACTACTGACAGTAAATTATAACGGATTTCATTTAAAATCAATTCTTTGCCACACATACAGTTTTACAATTTATTAAAGATAAGAGTGCAATTTCATACTAACAAGACTGGAGTGTTTATTTGCTTTGATGTCACTAAACCTTGCTTGAACATTTGATACTCCAGGATATAGAGCATCCCTCATGCTTTCAGGATTGATCACAATGTTTATTTTAAGCATTAGGCAGCTGGAAAAATGTCAAGAGCCAAAGATTAGGGAACACTGGGCCCAAACAGTGTCCTCTGGATGTGAGATGAGCATTGTGCCTGGGAAGTCACAGCAGCCGTGCTTGCCTATACAAGATGTGCACAAGATCAAGCCAGTCAGCATTCTAGCACAGGTAAGTGAGAGACGTGTCAGACCCACTGCTCGCTGAGGAGCTGTTGAGAACTGACGGCTGCTAGGAGAGGGAGAACCGGTTCTCTTTTGGATTGCTCTTCCTGGTGATTGACCATGCTCCAGTAGATGGACCCAGACCTAAGTATATATGGGCAGTAATATTTGGACTCTATGGATTATAAAATAATTTAAAAGAATACATTAAGTTTGGGAGGCAGTCTTGGGGCTATCCAAGAGGAGTTGGAAGAGGGGACTAGGGAGGTAAAGATTATCAAATATGCATGTAGGGAATTCTAAAAGAATAGACAAAATGAAAACTTAAATTTGTAATTATCAATTCTGTGGTCACTTTGCATAAACATAGACTACAAAGTGGAAGAGGTATGCTTGGGGATCTTTCAGAAATCATGGTAAACTCTGCCCTAACCCTAAACCAAAATATATTTGAATTTTATTTCATATAGAGAGAATTCAAGTCAACACCTCAAACAGCAGTTTTAAAACCAACCATCCCAACACACTACAAACCAAAGATAGAGGAACTTGACATATTTAGGAATGGTGGTAGGAAAATATCTCAAGGCTTTGTTTTCTATACTAAACCATCGCATTTCGAGAAGATCAGAATCCTTCATGTGTGAGGCACAACACTGTGGTTCATAAAGCACAGCAGTCTCAAGTGAGAACCATGTGTTTCAGGCAGTATACACTGTGTGAGAAGTTCTGCACATACTGTGTGCTCAAAACGAAGGCTGCAGGTCACATGATATAACACAACCAAATATAGACAGAGCCACTTGGACCTCATTACATATTTGATTTTGGATTGATTTTCAGTCATTTTTTTTCAGAAACCTTGCTGTTGTCGCTGCTGAATTTTTCATGACTTCCTACATTCCGCTGCACAACCAACCACACGTGAGGTTGTGAGGCACAGCTTAGGAAGAAACCGGGTTCTCCAACCCTGTGGATCTTCCTAAGTTCCACCTGAGATATGGAAAGCGCTCAAAGCACTACACAGATTTTAAACTAAAGGTATTTATGGAGCACTCTCCTGACAAGAACAACATACTATTAAATTTTATGAGGTGGAAAGCCGAAGGTATAAATTACACTGCAACCCTCACTACTGGCAAAGTTTTAGCAGCAAGACACAAATAAATGAGGAGACAGGAATAATATGCCGTGGAATACCCTACAGATACAAAGGCATCGGAACTCAGTGATCACCATGGGGCTCCCAAAGCCACAAGTCGTGCCCCAAGTGCATCCATCCTTCAATACAGCCTGTCAAAATTCTCAACAATCAGGTTGCTTTCCTGTCTTGTTACTCCATTTTCCCTGTTTGAAATGTCTTTTTTCTTTGTCTTTGTGTCCTGCTCAGAATCTGATGCTAAACTTTTCCCATTCTCCACCAGAGGAAATAATATGTCTTCCTCAAAATCATCAGAACAATTTATCTCTACAATGCCTGTTGAGTAGCAGTGATTCTGACCTACTTTTGTGCATGACTTACCTATACCAGCCTGTAAATTTCCTCAAACTCAAGTAGACGATTTACAGAATTATATTGCTTAATAAATATCAACAGCTAAGTCTGTGTGATAGCTAAGAGTCTAAAAGGGTACGAATAAGTCAGTGAGTGACTGAATAAGCTCACTGGTCTCCGAGATTATTCCATATGGAAAAAAAAAATGGTTTTCTTGGGAAGCAGCTGAGATGTGCACAGTTGGATAAGGGAATGAGGAACATTTTAGGTGAAGGGAGCTTCAAGAACATAAGAGATGTAGGAATGGTCCTGGCAGACGCTTTTCTCCCCCATTTATAGATTATCTACCTGGTTTGTGAATTGAGAAGATTATTGAGTAAAAGTTGGAAGATGACTTGGGCCATGTAGTAGAGAGCTTGACTTTTAAGTTAATTAAGGTAGATTTCTTTCCATAGACTATGGGGAACCAGTGAATGTGTCCTTGGGGAGGTTTGTGTTTAGCTGTTTTAAAGAGGATATGGGCTTCCCCCAGCACAGGCAGGTTGATACAGTTGAGCATGATTATCACCAAAGGCTGTCACCCATCCGCTCAGCTAAACTGCACCGCTGTGGAGACCCATTCCGGGCCTTCTAAAGCCCGGGTTTCTCAGTTTTCTAACCACAACCTTCTTGGCCTCCTTATTTTCTTCTTCATCTTCCTTGTTTTTGTCTTTCAATGGTGTTTATTTTAACCAAACTTCGCCTAATCATCAGGGGCATGGCATCCATGGCATGATTAGATATGCCGTGGAAGTAGAAGTGTGGTTTCTTGTTCCTGCGTTTTGACATTCTGGTCCCTGTTTCCTTGAACTGAGGTTCTCAAAATGAATCCAGCATCCACTTGCCTTAAGGCAAGGTGGCCCTGTAGGGCTGTGGCAGGAACAGGGCACATGCTCAGTGCATTGCAATGGGACGTACTTAATCGTTCTACAGTTTCAAACATCTGTCCCCTTTCATGAAGGACAGCAGAGTCCTTCATGTCAGTCAGTCACTTTGAGCTTTTATAATTCTAGTGCTTGAAAGGGAAAAGGACAGAAGCTCTCGAGTCCTCAGAAATGGAAGACAACCTTCGATGCTATTCTTCCAAATGGTTCCAGAAATGGTCCCCACCTGAAACATGTGATGGAACTCAAAGAGGACCACAAAGTCAGAAGTGACTGCATTTATTTTTGTCCTACGGTATCTGCGTATTATAATTTTACAACGAGGGATTTAAAGGGAATAGGGAGCACTTTGATGTTTTCCTGTCAAAGTGTTGACCAGGGAGTTCTAGGTTAAAGTTGTATCCTCTTTAAATTATGTCCCTTGTGGTACAACCCGGTTGCTTCCAGGTATTACGTGGGTACTCAGCAAATATGCCTGACTAAATGAAAAGAAAGGCATAATGATGATAATAAGCCTTAAAACTGTGTTATTATTCAGAACCCGAGTACTCATAACCATTCCTTTCATGTTAAAGTTTAGAAATCACCATAATTACCATCATCTTCACTAATACTACTATTTATCTCTCTGTATGAGCCATCAAATTATATAGAATGTCAAGCCCAATACTTGGCATATAATATATATTTAATAAATTTGCCTCTTTTCTATTCAGATCCCAGATGTATATGGAGTACAGAATTATCTAGATTCCTGAAGACTAGCAATTATAAAATTATTCTTGAATAAACATGTTCCAACTGATAATCTACTTCAGAAATTTTCTTTCCTCAAATCACATTGAATTACATCATGAAAATCAATAATATTTAACCAAGAGTCTCTTGATCAAGTGTCCCCCACAGTCCCTTCATTTTTCCTGAGAGTGGATTCTGAGCACACACAATACATCTAAAGAACAAGCAGTGTCTTATGCAAATGTAAAACAAGATAAACTGGACCCTCCTCTGCTATTACATGTCTATAGGTAGATAAAGCGGCCATCTAGTCAGCAACGGGTCTATGTTCTAAGAACCCAGACCATCTTCATCTTTGACTGAGAAGAGGGATCAGTGGAGACAAATGGTATTCCAATCGTTTACAAGTAGACACAGAAGGATCATGGGAGACAACTCTGAACATTCTCATTACCCATCTGGCTAAAGGAAAGGTGCTAGACCCTGCTCCAAACTGAGCACAGTATTTATTTACAGAGCCAGTTTTACTCAAATGCTCCTTCAAAACGATGTATGCTTTGTGTAAGCTAACCACTTAGCAAACTGCAAGAAATTTCTCCCAACTAGCCATTTCCATTCCATCTTAATATTTTAGTAGCTTCAAATAAATAGCTGCTTTAAAGAGGAAGCCGAGATCATGTATGGCCTCTAGCCTACAGGAAGGAAGGAGTTACATGGCGAGACAAGAGCCATAAACATTAACTACAGACTACACATGGTTCAATCTACATTTTACATCTGCCCTGTGTGTGTGTGTGTGTGTGTGTGTGTGTGTGTGTGTGTGTGTGAAAATAAAAATGTTTGAGAGACAATCTGTGCACTCAAATTATCTATAGTTTATCATAAAAGAGGTAAAGACACTATTAAACACAGCAACTGACAAAATTGGGTGGATTTTCTACTTTGAAATAAGCTGCTTTACAGAAACAAGGGGCTGCAGGTTAGGGGCAGAACGTGAACCACTACTGTGGCTTCCGGATGGAGAGCACTTGACTGGAATTCAGTCCATTCACTTGAACTCATTTCCGTTCAAAAGGAAAGCAGGAGTGGCCTGCAGCTCCATTTGAGCTAGGAGGAAAGCCACACTTTACCGACACATATTGTTTCGTATTCTCCACACAGATTGCAGGGCTGTAAGACTTGCCTTTCATTATTTTTCTCCTTGCTTCTTGTTACTTCACAAGAAGCGTGAACCTCTAAAAATAAATAACTAGAGCCATGACCACTTACAGTTACATGACTAGTAATGAAGGAAGAGTATTTTGTAAAAGAAATATTATTCTGTCTCTGGCATTTCCCAAACTATATGCTTTACATTTTATATTTTTAAAAACATAAAGCATGAGGTTTTTATATGACAGATAAGTTGTCTTCTTGAAATACAAAGTCAGAACGATGCAAGACCTAGAAGTATGCATTTAAATTTCAAACACATCCTGAAGAATTAAACAGCCATGACTGTCCCTTGACTTTGGGGAATATATTTTTAATGCACTATAAATACGTTAATAGCTACTTAATCTCTCTATCTATAAAAGATTTTCATATGTGATACCCCATGTAAGAAGCAATCCCCACCCCAAACAACAATTTGAAGACTCACCAATCTTTGCAAGAGATGCAAGCAGTATCCAGAGGGTGACCTCATAAGGAATTTGAACATAGTCATAATCCAGTTCAAAAACAGATATCCTTTCATCAGGGTCTGAGCTGGAAGCAGCAAACCGTGCATCAGGTGCCTGCTGGGCAGTGGAATTTGAGGATTCATTCACATATGATGATGCTTCCGAACATGCGAGGACCATCAGCAACAGCAACCAGTTCCAAGATCTAAAAGTCATAAGCATGGCAAGAGACATGCCTGTGCGTCTTGTACTACACACCTGAGCTCTGATGTGTGCCATGCATCTGAAGTAGGGCCGGTTCCCAGCTGCATTACCCAAGTAAGGAGTAATATATGTGCAATCCAGAAGTCATACCCAAATGAGTCCTGTGTGATGATTCTGCAGGTGCATGCTTTCAAATCTTCTTAAAAATCCGCCTAGTTCAGGCAGCTCAGCTTCTGGCTCAAATGTAGGCTTCCAATGGAATCTACCTGTAGGACCTTCATCCAATCGTGAATTGAAGAGAAATCTACTAAGAGAAATCGCCCTTCGTTCAAAGCTGTTTCCTCACTCACTAAACACCAGCTTCATCTTGAGAGTGTAAATTGGAAAAGCGACACTCATTCTGTGAACCACTGAAGTCCTTTAACAAGGAAGGGAATCCTTCCCACCCTATCGGATCCCAGGAAGGAGCCTGGGATGTGTACCTGTTCCTCCCTCACTTCCCGCTTCTGTCTCACCTGTTTTGAAACCGGTCAAAGCTGCAGGTTGCTCTTAAGCCACACTTAATTATTTGCTTTGACTTGACTTTTGTAATGAAATGCTTCTCTGGAAGGTTCTTGGCAGGCTACACTACTGACACCTAGTGGGCACCCGCAATATAGCACCCTTTGCGAGTTGGTGACGACTAATTGTTGTCCACGCAGTTTGCCTCCAAATCAAGGTGTTTTTGAGGATGAAGAGTTGTTAATAATTCAAAGCCATGAAAATAGGACTGTCCTGTAAGACCTATAAGACAGTCTTTATATAAAAGGGAAAATGAGGGGAGGCAAGGACTAGGAAGATAATAAACAATGAACTTCTTGGCCAATAACATATGGAGGAAACATGACTCCCACTTTTATAAACTTCACAGTTTCTGCAAAGAGAAGAAAGCAAATAAGAAGTTGAGTGGGTGTATCTGAAAACCTGGTCATGCAAAAGCTCTGAGGATACCCAAACCCCATAGTTAACCATTCTGTCACTGTGATCTATCTGTACAAAGAAGCATCTGCATGGACTGTCTGTGGGGTCCAGAATGGCTTTGTCAAAGAGTCTTTATCTGGAAGTGGGCATTCATTCTGTGGAGCACATAGAACAGTAAATAAGAGAAAGGGAAGGAGGAGGAAGAGGAGGAAAAGGAGGAAGAGGAAGAGAAGGAGAAAATGGAAGGAAAAAAAACGTGCAAAAAAGCCAAAATTGCCTACAGATACAGTATGTATTTTCCTAAGACGACAGAAGCAAGAATGTTAAAAACACCAGTGGGCTTTGCTTCTAGCCACAGCGTCTGTCGCTGTTAGTCTCACCGTGTTAGCAGTCCTTTCTTGTCTAACGCACCTTACAAACCACCTTCTGATTTCATTTGCAAGCGGATAGTCCTTGAGGCAGAGGTCGATGGAAAGCAAGAGAGTGGAAAAGAAAATACCACAGCAGCAGAATGGACAGAAAGGTGGATTCAGTTTACCAATGACCCCTAAGTAGGCTTTGATACAACAAGCATTGCTGGGAGTGGAGGGTGCTATCTTAGAGAAATGAAAGGGTGGATTATTCAAGAAGACACATAACAGTGTGAGGTATGGATTTATGTAGTAAGGTTAACCCAGGAAGGAAGATTGGATTCATTTCAATATCATTTAGTATGATGGGATGAAAGTCAAAGTCATATAAACCATTTCAACACACTGAGAAAAAGTATCAGATCAACATCTTTTCATTATAAGATAAAATAAAATGAAATAAAAAACAGCCACCAAAGCAGGAGTAGAAGGAGTGGAAGGAGACGCCTCAATATAACATTCACAGGCAACAACTTACTTTCTACTCAAAGACTAATGTCTTTGCCCCAATCTTACTGCTTTTGTTCAGCACCCCATGCAGGCTCTATCCAGGGCGGTTAAGCAATAAAGGACAAGGTACCTGGGCTGGTTTGTAAAAGTAAAATTCTTTTTTTTTGTGCATATGCTATAATCTTTTTAAATGGAAAATCATTAGTAATTGACTCAAGACCTGTTAGATCTACTTAAGGAGCTTGTCACCAGAGTTGTTAGAACCGGTTCCTGGGCCCTAGCATCTCTGACCAGCTAGGCTCAGACTCCTGTCCTTACTATGTCAATAGATAAGCACTATTGAAAAGCTGAGAGAGATTTGTTCAGTGTGGCCATGTTGGGGGAAAGAACAAAGAAGTCCAGTGGCTTCTCCCAGCACATCCATCTTCTGAAGTCCTGCCGTGAGGTTTGGTTTAAATGGGGGAAGGCAAGAGGGGTATACCACTAAGCAGACCCATCAAGGTATTCTTTGCCCATAATTGACCTGCCAGTTGCCTCCACTCAAGGCATTCCCCAAAGGTGGTCTGACTTGTGAAATCTCTTTTCTGGAAACAGGTTCTTCCTCTGCCTGGCACCAGGCTTTAGACTTTTTCTTCTCTGAGTTTGAGCTTTCTGGAGAAATTTCAATTACTGATAGTCAAGGAAACAGGCATAATTGTCTCTTAAGAATTATCTTCATGCCGGGTGGTGGTGGCACACGCCTTTAATCCCAGCTCTTGGGAGGCAGACGCAGGTGGATCTCTGTGAGTTTGAGACCAGCCTGGTCTACAGAGTGAGTTCCAGGACAGCCAGAGTTACAACAGAGAAACCCTGTCTCAAAAAACCAAACAAACACACAAAAAGAATACTTTTACACCTGTTACAGATGTACTTCTTAGATGGCCAGTGTCTAATAGCTTTTAACTATTTATTTTAAGGCACTGTTTGGAGTTGACAATGTTAGGGCATATCTAACTCTATGTGCTGAATCTGACTAATCACAATACAATTGAGAACACAGGAGCACTGGCCTGGAAAAGCTTCATACTGCCAACAATTTTAGTTTGAGGAACATCAGCTTAGTTAAGTGTCCTCCTGCACTTTGTAGAAGGGGATAGTGTGCCTTATAGAACCAGGATTTCTTTAAGATTGCAGCTGATGTTGCTCAATTCAGAGAGAACAGCCTTTCTCCCAAGATAATCTGTCTTACCTGAAGCAAACAATTCCAGGAAAGAGAGACCACAGACTCACAGGTAGCCTCCACTCCAGGAAAGAGACCACAGACCCACAGGTAGCCCCCACAGGTGTATCAACTTTCTCATTTCCAGAACATCCCCCAAACCTCCTTATATGAAGGGTCTCAGTTAGCTTTTTCTCTACATAGGATTTCCATCCCATGGGAGAGTGCCTGTCCTTCCTGTTTAGAATCGACAGCTTCATCTGTTGGTCAGAATCTGGTCTCTTTCTGCTGTCTTTTTACACTGTGTCAGAAATGTAACTGAAGGTTTATATGACACAAGAGGCATAAATACATATAAAAGAGCTAGCAATGATTAGAGTTACCAGAAAGTTTAGGAAATCCTATCAGGGTCGACATGTTACCAAAAGTGTGATTCTCTCTTTGGGTTCTTAGTCACATTAATAGGAGAACTTAAGGAGACGCTCAGAAGGAAACTTAAGAAAAAAATGATTAGCGTTCAAGAGAAAATCAAGAGATTTTCAGGAAATCAAGCTAAAAATCTTGGCAACTGTCCAGAGCATAGAGTTGGGGAGAAGAGGAAGAGGCAAACTGTGCCTTTGAGTTAGGCTGGCGTGTTCAGCAATGGAGGTTCAGCAGACAACCACACAATGGACACGCAGCTTTTGGTAAAGTGGAGGGGGCTGGGAATTTCTTCTGAGAAAGAATGAGGAAACCTGGAGTTCAGAAAAAGCACACCCAGGTTTGGCTACTTTCTATCTCTGGAACTGAAAAAAGTACACTGCCTTACAGACATGATAATTATTTCTCTTATCTCTTCAGCATGGCTTCAGGTGAATTAGTTCTTCCTGAGACACGGTACATTGGATGGGTGCTTAGCCTGGTGATTAACAGTCTCAGATAAATTAACTTTTAAAATTCGCACAGATTCATTGATTTACTCGTTAATGTTGTGTGTATGTGTGGAGTGGGGGCCGTGTGCGTATGTGATTGCACACACGTGGAGAGCAGAGGACAACATCTGTGAGTCCTTTCTCTAGTTTTATCACATAGGAGAGAACTCAAGTCCTCAGGCTTGGAAGCAAGATTAATCACTGAGCCTATCCCAAAATTAACTCTTAGGGGAGGAGACAATGGTATGTCATATCTCAACTCAGGGCCAGAGTTCATTCCTCTGAGCAGGAGCTAACAGCTTTGTCTTGATGAGCCCTGATGTCCTCTAAGACCATGGTATCATCCTTCCCTCTGAAGAGGTAACCATGACATTAGCTGAGGGTGGGCTGAAAGTGGAAGATAGATATCACCCATTTCCAATGAAAATCCAGACACCTATTTCTAAAGTTGTCCTCAAGGTCTTCCATAGCAAGATTGCTCAGAGGGCAGGCTTTTCATCTGGATGGTACTGGTTTAAAAAAAAGCAGATGCGTCAAAGAATGTATTGTCCATTTGGTATGTTGACAGTCTAAACATAATGCATACTGAATAAATAAATAGCACGTATTGATTATTTTGCATGTATTAAAATCATGTATTATTGGTCATGGTGGCACAAGCCTTTAATGTCAGCATTCAGTAGGCAGAGGCAGGTGGATGTCTGTGAGTTTGGGGCCAACCTGGTCTACATAGCAAGTTCTAGGCAAGTCAAAGCTACAAAGTGAATCCATGTCTCTAAAACAAGCAACTAACATGTCTTTAACTGGTCAAACTTTTACATAATATGTAAAGTTTAGGCATATAATTTTATACAGTTCTAGTCATAGGTACACACCTATATTATTAAATATAATAAAATTATTTTAAGATAGTTGCTTGCAAAATGGTCATTTAAAAGACTCTAACATAAACAAAAACTTAAATGAACCTTGATTTTGTCAAGACACAGTTTCCTAAGTAGTCAAAACCCTACAAAAATCAGTAGAAAACATAAGTAACTATCTTAAAAGCAAACTCCTGATAATTTTTACAATGCATATACACACCAAATTTGGTATCAAAATTGCTGATCTGATCATGATTTATAACAAAAATGTCTTATCTGTCAGCAATCATCCTAACAATAAAATCAGCCCATCTCAACTCTGCTAAAACTTAGGCATATTTTATATGGACTAATGCACAGAAATCATGTAAAGTATCTCTATCTACAGGCTAATCCTAATGTTGAGCCTTTAAAATTACATTTTAAGTTTGCCTAGTAAAATTCACTTTAGAATTTTCTGAGTATTTTTAACAAACACATTTTTAAGCCCTTATTTTCCATTATTCTCCAGTGTTGGGTGGAGACCTAATATCCTAAGCTTCTAGAAACAAAATAGTCAAACCATCTGGGTCTGTCAATCACCTAGCCAAAAGACTGCCCCTTAGAGAGGTTGATTTGTCAGAAGGCATGCTAAGGAAATGGAAGGAATAATTACCACTTAATGAGATACTGTATTTTTTGTTCCCAGAACTCCATAAGTTCAGTCTTTGTGAACTTCCTTGAGACGCTGTCTGTCTTCCTAAGTCTTAACTCAGAAAGACAAAACTTGCCTTTTCCTTCTTATATTTCCTTCTGAATATATTTGCTAAGTATTTTTGGCTTGTGTCCTAGTTAGGGTTTCTATTGCTGACCATGACTAAAGCAACTAAGGGAAGACAGGGTTTATTAGGCTTATACTCCCTCATCACTGCTCAGCGTTAAAGAAAGTCAAGGAAGGAATTCAAGCAGGGCAGGAACTGATACAGAGACCATGGAGGGGTGCTGCTTACTGGATTGCTCCCCGTGGCTTGCTCAGCCTGCTATCTTATTGAACCCCAGGACTGACTGTCTGCCCAGGAGTGGCCTCACCCACAATGAAGTAGGCCTTCCCCCATCAAACACTTATTAATAAAATGTCCTACAAGTTTGCCTGCAGCTTGATCTTATAGAGGCATTTTCTTAATTGAGGCTCCCTTCTCTCAGATGACTTCAGCTTGTGTCAAATTGACATAAAACTATCCAGCAGGGCTTGTTTACTCTTCCTTTGAAGCTACCGTGTGGCTGCTTGCTGAACTGTCGTGTCTAACCCCATGGAGAAGCAGGGCTTTCCTTCTTCCTTTCCACATCTCCCTCCCCAGGCAGATGCTGATATTCCCAGTATGCATACCCTGTAGTTTTTCTTTTAAACTCTATAAAATTGTTTTTGAGCTCCCTTCTGAATCTGTGCTTCAATTCTTTTATTAAGGAGAGTAAATATCCTGAGTCAAGGAACCAGTTTCCATACACCTCAGATGGGAATTCTCAGTAGTAATGTATAATAATAGGAGTATAAGTAATAACAGAAAGGTCAGAGATAGCTTATAGATAAGCTTAGAGCCACATGGGCAGGAATGTACACTCTACGAAAAGACACGTGACCCTCCCTTTGGATAGTAAAACAATGCTCCCTAAGAAATTAGAATTTCTTATAACAATAGTAACCCATAATGCCAGAACTCTGAAAAACAAAGCCAGTCATCGAATGATTGATTGCTCAAAATGGTTCAAAACGAAACCAAAGAGGTCTCCGAACTAAAAAAAAAATGTAATGCCTGAGTTGCACCAACTGGGGAGTAGCTTACCAAGGATCTCTCT
This sequence comes from Cricetomys ansorgei, assembly GCA_026225945.1. Taxonomy (NCBI): domain Eukaryota; kingdom Metazoa; phylum Chordata; class Mammalia; order Rodentia; family Nesomyidae; genus Cricetomys; species Cricetomys ansorgei. The sequence continues at coordinate 5,452,420 of JAMJFZ010001815.1, forward strand.
TTAAGTATCAAAAACAAAGTCCATATATTCTCTGCTTCATTAAATACAGGCATAAGGCAGTTGATGTCAGCTGGAGTGGGAATATAAAGTTTCCCCCAAGAAATGATTCTAGTAGATTGCATGGAGCTATTCAATCCTTCTTCTTCATTGTCAGTCAACTTCTGAGTGTCTGACAACTAAAATGTGTTTTATATCTTGACAACGAAGAGTGTAACTTTCCCCTCTTTCTTCTTTTCTGTCTCTTATGAATGCTAAGTTCCGTGACAGCATGAGAGTACAGTCCATCGTGATGAGCAAATGGGAGCTGTCTCATTGTGCCTGCAGTCAGGGGGTCAAAGGGGTAAATGTTGATGCTCAGCCTTTCCTTCTCCTCCGTTTCTCATCCAGTCCAGAATCAAGCCCATGGGATAAAGCCATTCATATTCAGGGAGGGTCTTCTCTTATTCCCCCTTTAAACCTCTTGGGAAACACTCTCACAGCTATGTCCAGAAGTGTGTCTCCTAGGTGATTCTAAATCCAGTTAAACTCACAATGAGGATTAACTGTTACTTGATGGAGATTTAAAAAAAAACCAACATGTACATAGCAAATAATTAAATAAGATCCATATCTGAACCTTAATTCCACATTAAGATTTGCAATTGTCTGGAGGTTGTGATCTAATTATCAAGACAGTTCTGTTGGTTGTAGAAGTGTGCCCTTTTCTGACCCCATTTGGAGCTAGTCTTAAGAGTCCTTGTGGTCCTTGCCATATGCTCTTGGAAACTGGTCCACACTTGGGATCCAGTGGTGGAAGAAGGAATGGCCTGACTTGCCTGTCTGCCTGATACCTTGTAATTTCCATATCCTGTCTACCCTCATGGGACTAATTGAAGGTGGTATATATCCCGTGGGGAGATCTTCAGGGCTTCAGCTACAGTGACAAGCAGTGATTTGGTGGGGGAGTGTCTTGCATTTTTATTTTCTTAACCTTCAGTCCCAGTGGTGAAGCCAGTTTCAAAGACATTCCTAAAGAAAAATGAGCAAACCTCACATAATTTTCTTAGTGACCATGTGACGAATTAAAAAGGCACAGCTCTCCTAAAATAGCTTTCAACAAAATCATCAACATCCCTTTCCTCCTAGCCACCTTGTGTAGTCATGAGTGGCTTTATCACAATGTATTTGAGAGTGTGACTGGGTCTAAAGCATGGCTGTTTGCTCCCAAGCTCTTCTCCCTTTGTCAAGGCTGAAATTTCAATTCTTTTTTTAGGAAGGGGAGAGGGGAAGAGCCATGATAGGGAACTGGTTGGTGCTGTCCAGAAGATGATTTGCTTTCCAAGTCCTCAGCTAGCAATTAAACTGTGTGGCCTTGGATCAACGTCTCCTATATCATCTCCCTAAATTGAAAGCCTGCATCTCAAGCTGGAGAGGAGTCAATAGCTTTGACCTTGCCTTCAGGACAGAAAAGTTGAACTCTGTCCCTGCCCTCCAAAGCCAAGCCTCTATAGTTCAGAGAGAAACAGACCTGGTGAAGGATGTATCCAACTCTAGTAACCCCTGCAACAAGAAGAGAAGAGTACCTACCAGGGTGGGTAGGATGGGCATGAATGTGGGCCTGAAAATGAGACACAACTCCACACCAGAATTGATGCCATGTTCCTGCTAGTCTAATGTGACAACTTCCTTAGGAGACTTGGTATTTTTCAAGGAGAAACTTTAAGCTATGTGATCTTAAGCATGCCGTACCTGTCTTACTAGTCTTGGTTCCATTTTTGGTGATGATGATGATGATGATGATGATGATGATGATGATTGCTATCTTAAACATATGATGAAAATAAATTCCATAACAGAATATGAACAATGCTTGTTCCACAGTAGGTACAACAAGAGCATCATATTCACGGTCAAAAAGTGCCATATACATCCCATAATATCACCACACTAATAAGTTATTTGTCCTCATCGCAACTGGAATTTATTGGAGGGTTGAAGTAAAACAGCAAGTAAAATAGCTTTAAAGTGCAGCCGCTCACCTCCCTCTACCCACTCCCGTTGTTGCCAGTCACCCTCATTCAGAGAACAAGTCACAGGACAGCTGAGCCCAGAGCAAGGTGGCTGATTCACAACTGTACCCTGGCCACTCTTCCCAGGGTGGTTGCCCTCCTGCTCTGCATCTCAGCCCACCCTTCATGCTAGGAGCGTCAAACAGGCCTTCTGCTGCTGCTTCTGCAATGATTTGTCCTTTCCTTTCTTTGCACAAATCCACTAAAGCAATGGTGATGTTTAGAGTCCAAGGAACCCCGAGTCTCACTAAGGTGGTAAACAGCATACGCCAACATTTAGAAGAGGCTTTTGCTTACCCAGAATTATTGTGTGGATGAATGCAGCTGACAGGCTAATGAGATGCAGTGAAACACTGTGCTTATCTTCGTCCATTCCGTGTTGCTGTATCAGAATATCGCTGCCTGAGTAATTTATAATGAGCTGAAATTCAATGGTTCGCAGGTCTAGGGATTGGAAACCCAAACAAGGTGCTGTCATCTGATGAGGACCTTATGTTGCATCATACATGTGGAACACAATTAATGGCGGGCCCAGAAGGACAAAGAAAAGGAAAGAGCATGAGAAGATAAACAGCGAGTTGCTGGGCGCTTGGCTCAGTCGTTAAAAAGCTTGCTACACAAGCATGACGACCTGAGTTCAGATCCCTAGCACCCATGAAGAGTGTTGGGTGAGACAACACATTTCTGTAACCCCATGCTATGTGCCAAAACAGCAAGCTCCCATTCAGTGAATAGGTGGGCTCCAAGAATATATGCTGAAGAGCTGTAGAAGGTATGTGGCCTCTGTCTCTGATCTTTACACCTACCTTCCCTTGCACATACATACATGCACACACCATACACACACACACAGGCACACACATAAACACGCAAACACAAGTATACATACATACCTACACGCGCACACACACACACACACACACAGAGGCAGACACACAACATACACACACACAGCAAACACATAGCACACACATGCACACACACACACACACACACACACACAGGCACATACATACACACACAGACACAGGCACACACACCTGCACACACACAATCACACACACACACTCCCCAATTCTCATTCGACTGAGAAAGATGCTAAGTTATGATTCTAGTGTATTCTATCCCCTTTAAAAAATACCTGTACACACCTCTCCCTGCAAAAGGAAACACTAAGTTAATTTTAGTTTTAAAATGGGAGAAATAAAGGATTTGGAAAGGTGTTGGAAAGAGAACCTGCTGGAATAAGTTGCCAAAACCTCCTGTATCTGGCAACAGAGGGGCTGGGTTCTTCACCAAGATCTTCACTTATGTGCCATTCGCAAAGCACGGCACAGCTCAACTCAGACCAACACTTACTGAGAGAGCCGCTCTGTCACAGGCACGCAGTCCAGAACAAACAGGAAGAAAGGCGAGGGCTGCAGGAGAAAGAAGGCAGAAGGTTATGGAGAGAACCCAGGCCCTCTCCACTTAAACAGAGCTGCTTCAGCTTCAACCTGAGCTTCCCTACGTGAAATGCGTGTGAGTCCCTGATAGCTATTTCCCAGGCGCATGCAGCATATGAAGGAGGGGCAGGGACTTCTCTCTCACTCTTTCACGAGGGCCTGGACAGTTTAGACTGTGGCATAGCCAATGGCTCAGGGTTTGTTTCTCATTTACCGCTGTCCAGTGTGGGTTAGGGTGTCCTTCTTCACCTTGCGGCCCTCAGGGGCACAGTAGCAGAGTAGAAAGTATGTAAAGGTTGTAATGTCTCAAGTTATCTCGGTCTAGAGATTATACGCCACCTCTATCTACACTCAAGGAAAAATTTAAAAATGAGTCACTTGGTTTGCTGAGGTTTTGATCTCTCAAAGAGACAGGAGGGAAGGGTGTAGTCTAACTTGGCAATATTGGGAAGTGGAAGTACAGCACAGTCCCTGGCAGTAACTATCTAGATTCAAACACTATTTTTAAGCTGGTATGAGTCTTAGTTGCTCTCTGCTGCTATGATAATATACCTTGATTAAAAGCAACATCAGGAGGAAAGGTTTATTTCAATTTGCAGTTCCACATCACAGTCTGTCACTGAAGGAAGTCAGGGCAGGAACTCAAGGCAGAAACTGAAGCAGAGGCCATGGAGGAGCACTGCTTCCTGGCTTGTCAGTCTTAGCTTTCTCAGCCTGCTTTCTTATAGCACCCAGGACCATTCTTCTCAAGAAAGAAAGAAAGAAAGAAAGAAAGAAAGAAAGAAAGAAAGAAAGAAAGAAAGAAAGAAAGAAAGAAAGAAAGAAAGAAAGAAAGAAAGAAAGAAAGAAAGAGAGGAAAGAAGGAAGGAAGGAAGGAAAGGAAGGAAGGAAGGAAGGAAGGAAGGAAGGAAGGAAGAAAAAAGAAAGAGAAGAAAGAAAAGAAAAGAAAAACCGAAGTTTTCTTTTTAAGAGTGAATTTCAAAAGACTTCGACACATTCTGGATTAAGGTCTTCTGTGAACTATAATGACTTAAAGTTTTCTGCCTGTAAAGAATTAACTCAGAATAAAAGCGTTCAGTTTTGTTGAAATCTAGCTCATTCCTCTTTTCTCTTATAAAGCATGCTTCAGTATCATACCTAAGCGGTTTTTGCCTAAGTCCAGGTAGTGGTTTCTTCTAAATTTTAAACATTTGTGGGTTGGTTTTTTTTTTTTTTTTGAGATCTCTAACTCATTTTGAGTTCAGTCTTGTAGGAGCCATAAGATTCATTTTATCATATAAGATATGTTATCTTTGAGTATCAGAGATATATGATACATTGTATATAATATATAATGAATGATACCCAATTGATAACACACTATTTGCTTAAAATTGTTATTAAATTATTGTTGAACTTTATGAAGGACCAACCAGACATAGTCAATGGGGTCTGTATTTATACTCAGTGACATTGATTTGTTATCTTGCTCGTGTTCTGTTGTGACTGCTATCGAGAGTAAAGCAGATAAACTCATTCTCAGGATGGCATGCAGCCTTCAACTATAAGAGTCTGTCAGTACAATAAGATAAGAAAAAGTCTGGGGAAGTTTATTTCTAGTTATGTTTATAATAATTGTTTTGTACATTGTTAGGGGAAGGGCTGCCTAAGCTTTGGCAGTTTGTATTATCTGTAGGTGTTGGATTTATGTAAATCTGTGATTAAGAAGGATGCTTCCTCATGACCTTCACCTGCTCACTGCTCTCTGGAAGAGCCATTGTGGTTCACTGAGATCTCCATGTGATGAGCAAAGTTGTTGTGGAGGAATTCTTGTAGTCCCTTTCCCACAGTCTCAGGCAACAAGGAGCGAACATTCCCCTTGAGCCTTGAGTTTCCTCACTATAAAGGTGACATAGCTACCCTGCTAAAGGATTGTGGGATGAAAATAAGCTACAAGTTTCCTTCATTATGCAAATAGATCTTTGGATGAGGGAGTAGAGTTTCTGCAACACCTGTGGAGTTTCTGTATCAATAAAAACACCAGAGATCAGACTATCTGGGTTCTACTGTCCAGAATGGCTGTCATTCTCTTTGGGAATAAAATAACTTGGAAACCAGCTCTCCCTCTTCCATTTTCAGAAAGAAATTTGTTGAAATGATTGATAGAAATTGGCAGAGAAGCCTTCCAGCCCGGGACTTTCTGGTTTGTAAATTCTGAAGAATGGTTCAATTTCTTTAATCGTTGTACCCATTTTGGCTTATCTGTTCCATCTAAGTCAAGGTTTTCTGAGGCTGTATGTGTCCCCCATAACTATCCACAATATACACTTGATAATGTTCCCAGCCTTTTAAAACTGACTAACCATTTGTCATCCATCCTTCTATCCTGGTTGTCAGGACCGGCCTGACAAGTTGGAAAGTACCTGAATGGGGGTGGGACTGAGGGGCCTTATGAGGAGAGGGGAAAAGAGATGAAAAAGGAAGGGGATAGACCAGGCACACACAGTATCATTGAGCTCAGATGGAATGGAGCTAAAGTTTAATTTTTGTCTCAGTTTTTATACACTTTTTTCTCAAAGGTCTATGTGTAGTTACAAAGTTAATGATCACAGGAAATTCAACAGGTATACAACTAGTGTATCAATCTCCTTAAGACATCCTGTGTTGCTGGAGCAGGATGATTACTCAAGGAAATAGCTTCTCTAGGTGGAGTTAGATGCTTCTCAAGGACAATAGCCTCACTTGACGGTGTTAAATGCTTACTTAGGGCAATGGTTTCTCTCGATGGAGCTGAATGTTTAGCCAGAAAAGTAATGTTCCTACAGGTAATCTTTGACTTCCTCGAAACCTGCTGCTCCTGGCAGTCAATTTAGTAACTCAGTTTTGCTCAGAGAAACTCCCAATAAATGAATAGGCACATATCAGAGGCTCACGGCTGAATCTAGGCCCAGAGTCTTGGGGGCACACCACACCTGCTCAGTTGGCTAGTGACTTATCATTTCTGGTTTCTTTCAAACAATGATATTTTGGTTTTGGTTTTGGTTTTCCCCGCCCTTATCTTTGTCATTCTCTTCCTTCTGCTTTCCATGGTGAATGGTTGGATTATTAGTTTGAGATCTTTTCTTTTCCATTTTTAAGACTAGTATATATTAGACTTGCTTGTTTTTATTATTTATTTTAAATAACGTTTTAAATTTTTCTTATACTAGGTGTATTTTTGTCCGCAAAATGTATGTCTGTGCATCATGCACATGCCTGGTGTCCTTTGGAGGCCAGAACAGTGTGTCAGATCCCCTGGGACTGGCATTACAGATGGGCAGGAACTTCCATGCGGGTGCTAGGACTCGAACCTGGGTCCTCTGGAAAAGCAGCGAATGCTGTTAACATCTAAGCCATCTCCTCAGCCCTATGTAACCTTGTGTCTGTGGAGGGGTGGGTATGCAGAAGTGGATAAGATGCCTGTGGAGAGAAGATTATGTTTGAAGAGGGCAGTGAGAACCTCACTCAGGTGTCTCTGTAAGAACAGTAAGCTCTCTCAGCTGCCAAGTCCTCCCTTCAGCCCTATATTTCTCATTTCTAGTAAGAACCTTTAGTGTCATTCATCCCCTTGCAGCATAGCTCCATTCAGTCCCACATCTCAATATGTTGTATTTTTCAGTTTCCTCACTTGAAAGTAGTATTGAATTTCTCCTTAGACCAGAATTTCTCAACCTTCCTAATACTGCGACCCTTTAATACAGTTCCTCATGTTGTGGTGACCCCCAACCGTAAAATTCTCATTGCTACTTCATAACTGTAATGTTGCCACTGTTATAAATCATTATGTAAATATCTGATATGCAGATGGTCTTAGGTGACCCCTGTGAAAAGGGGTCGTAACCCACAGGTTGAGAACCATTGCCTGAGACATTCTCTTTTTTTCCTATAGATGACTTAGAAATGTTTTAATTCGAAGTGTTTTGAGATTTTTCTATCATCTTTCTGTTAATAATTTCTAGGCTTAAAAACATCATAGAGAATATAACTTCAAGTTTTATATTATCTGCACCATGCTTGCGCACGTGCGTGTGTGCGTGACTGTGTGTGTGTCTGCCTGGTGGTGGTCGGAGACAGATCCTAGGAGTCTTCGTCAACAGTTACCCACCTTGTTCTTTTGAGACAGGATCTCACACCAGCTCACTGAGTTGGTTGGATGTCCAGCAAGCTCCAGGGATCCCCTGTCTCTGTGACCCCAGAGCTTGGTTAGCAGACATGTTCCCCTATGCCCAGCCTTTTTATTTGCTTGCAAAGATCCAAATCAGGCCTTTGGGCTTGTCCCTAATCTTTGTTTTACAGTCTAGAAAGTGGCCTACCTTGGCAAATGTTTCATATGCACTTTGAAAGAATGTATATCCTGCTGTACTTGGGAGAGTGCTTCTTCACTGTCAAGTCAGTACGTGAAACCTCCTGTTCACTTACACTGTCAGATTTTATATCCAGCAGAATTTCTTCCTATAAGTTCTGTGGATGTGCAGGAGAAGGGTGGTTGTCTCCAACGACCACTGTGGATTTGTCTGCTTCTCTTTCAGACGTGTCAGTGTTTTGTCTTGTGTGTTCTGAAAAGCCACTGTTAGGTGCATACATGTTTAATAATGTCATGCTTCTGTAGAAAGCTATCTTTTGCTCAGCATGTGACATCCACCTATATCCTAGTAACTTTTTGTAACCGATATTAATGTGGACATTTCAACTATGTCTTAATTAGTGTTCCTGTATTTAGGTCTAGCCTACTACATTTCATCTAGTTTTTTTTTAACTCATTACAAAGAAAACCATACAATAATATCAAATTGTTCTCTTCAAAAGCCTTACTAATAATATGCCTTTAAAATATTGTTTAGATATTTAGTATTTAATGTTAATATATGTATGGGCTCTGTTTATCCTTGATGGCCGTATTTCTATTTGTTTCCTTGTTTTTCTTCATCTTATTTTCTTTACTCTTTTCTTTCCTGTTTTGGTGGCATTTTTTATTATTGAATCTTTTACAGTTTTGTTGTAGTTTGAACATTTAACATTAGCTGTTAAGTATGTGATCCCTGTTCCCGTCTATGCACGCAACATGGCAAAGCAGATCTCATTGGATGTCTGGACTGACACTGTACTCCTGCCTCTTGATGACTCCTCTACCCTGGCCACCACACCTTGGTAATTACCATTCCAACCTTTGATCCTAGGACGTTGACTATTTTAGAGTCTTCATACAGGGTTTAGTGTTTGTCTTTTCGTGCCTTTTTTTAAAAATTTACCTAACATGCCCTCTAGATCCATCCATGTTATGGCATATTGCAGAAATTCCTTCTTTTTAAGAGTTGAATATTACCCAATCATCTATCCTGTTTAGCAGTATGTTTCCTATAGTGGCAGCTCCATGAATTAAAACATAGTATAGTATTACTTCCTCATCTCCTTGGAGTCAGTGTTTTTCCACTTTAAGTGCTACGTACATACCTTACCACTAGATAGGGCCCTGTCCTGCCTGGCTCCCCTGTGTATCTGTTAAATATCTGTACCCACATTAAAAATCTTGCCAGAAATATCATCGCGTTTTTTGTATATATGCTTACATGTTCGTATCTTTATGATACACACATGTGCGTAGACATAAGTGTATTCATATTCCTGTGTGTCTATGTTGTATATGTGTGCATATATGTGTGTGAAGGTGCAGAGTTCTTGTTGAGAGTCTTCCTTGATAGTATCTGATTTTTTTAATTCACTGAGACAGGCTTTCTCTCTGAACCTGGAGCCTGTTGATCCTAACTAGTCTGGCTATCAGCTTGTTTGGGGATTCTCTGTCTCCAGAGTGCTAGGATTACAGGTGACTGCCATATGTGCCCCAGCCTTTCTTTATATGGGTTTTGGGTATTCAAACTCTGGTCTTCTCCCTTGTGTGACAAAATCTATGGCTGTAGCGTAGTTATGTTCAGGACCACACACTCATCTTCCGGTGGCCCATATTTTAGTTTCTGTTTGGTTTGGTTTGTTTGTTTTCATTTTTGAGACAGGGTCTCACTCCGCAGCCCCATCTCTCCCAGAACACACTGTCACTGTGTAGCTCAGACTGGTCTAAAACTCACAGAGATCCACCTGTCTCTGCGTCCTGGGTATTAGGACCAAAGACATGTACTACATGCAACCTCAGTAGCCTCTCTGGACCTGTGGCAGTCTTGTGGCTCAGTATATGTTTTATGTATATGGTATATGTATGTATAAGGTATCACATTTAGCCTAAGATTCAGATTGCTGATTGGCCCCAGAGTTATGAATCATCTTGTAGCTTTACTTTCCTATGCTTTTGTCTGCAATATCAATATCACTTTGGAGTTTCATGGGCTGCCTGTCCTCCTCTTGGCAGTTTTCTAGGCAGGATTGGGGTGTATCAACTTTATTCTCCTATGCGCATCTCACATTGCAAAGAAAAAAAAAATTAATACAAGTTCACTACACTCTGGACCCCAGCTCCTTATACCAAAGGGGACAGTTCTCAGTCCTTGGAGAAACAGGCTCCTGAGTGTCTCTAGTGCCATGCTTTTGTTGAGGTCATTGCTGCACACACTGAATTGTCTAAGATCTGGGCAGTGACCAAGGGCAGGGGTGAGAAAATGTAAGAATAGAGGAAGCCAGGGAACCCTCCCTTGGTCTGCGCGTCATCTGCCACTCTCTGGTTCGTTCTCGTGCCCACTTACAAGACTTGGACTGACTCGCAGTCTAGATGAACAGACACCAAAAAAGGGAAAAGTTTGATAAGCTTTGGATTTTTATTTTCTCTGACCTACTTGCTTTTGTTTATTTTTCAGGGTCCTCAAATTGATTTTGTACCTTTTGAAAATTTTATTTTATTTATCATTTTTGTGTGAATGTATGGGAGAGGAGAAAGTCTGTGCACACACAGGCACGAAGTGCATGCAGGAGATCAGAGGGCACCTTTCGAGAGTTGAGTCTCTCTGTCCTTGTGTGGACTGCAGGATTTAAGTCAGGTCATTAGGCTTGTGTTGAAGGTACTTTGACCTGCAGGACCACCTCACAAGCTCTCAAAGTGATTTTCCTATGAATATCCAGGTTCTGTATCTGCAATGAGAAGGGGGTGGATCTCAGTTAGGGTCTCTATTGCTAAGATGAAACACCTCACACCAAAAGCAAATTGGTGGGAGTTGGGAAATGCTTCACTCCAGCTTACAATTCTCAGGTTCATTGTTGAGGGGATACAAGCCAGGAACCTGGTGGTGGGAACTGAAGCAGAGCCACAGAGGAGTGCTGCTTACTGGCTCCCTCCTCGAGGTTTACTCAGCCTGCTTTCTCAATGCAAGCAGGACCACCTGCCCAGGGGTGACTCCGCCCAACAGTGAGCTGGGACCTCCCACATCAATCATTAACCAAGAAAAATGCACCAACCACAAGCCAATCCGGTGGGGGCATTTTCTCAGAAGAGGTTCCCTCTTCCAAAATGATTTAGCTTGTATCAAGCTGACACAAAACAAGCAAGAAGTCAGGACTGTATGTGTTTATTTCATCTTATGTGAAGTGACAGTCTGGAAATAACATGAATGTTACTGAGAACTGTCCGAGAGACTGTACAAGGTCGAAAAGGACAGGTCTGCGTGGTTTCCTGAAGGGATGACACCCGTATTCAAATCCAATATTTTTTATACTGAAATAAAGCACTATGACAAATATATTTGTTCACTATGCACAAAATGAGAGACAGAATACATGGCCACCTGATCTAGATGGTGCAGTCAGAAAATAGTGCTTTGCTCTTACTCCATTGAGTCTAGTTGCTCAGCTACGGTCTCAAATACAGGAAATTTGTTTGGATTACTCTCTTTGTTTTGGTTGATATGCATGGGATAAATATTAATAACTTTTTGTCCTAAATGCATATATGTCTTCATCGGACTAGCTATGGACAAAGGGTATTTTATGAACATGGACTGTGTATTTCTGCTTTAATGTACGTACGTACATGTACGTAATGTAATGGAAGTTTGAGACACTGTGAAGCCAAAGACAGAACTCTGAAATTCTCTGGAGCTCAGTTATCTTGGAACAAGACAAACCTGGCTGCACTGGCCAGAAGAGGTTTCCGAGTCTAAGATCTCAGAGAGAGGCTGGCAGGAAACCCCGGAAACCCAGCCATCACCAGGGCACAGTGGTCCAACAAGTGTGGGCTCCTCCCCACCACAACCCCACAGCGATCCTTCCCACAAGAAACGTCCTCCCGGCATAATTTATGCCCTTTGGCTCCTCTTTAACTCTCTGAGACTTCCAGCAAGGATGCTGTTAGTGCCAAAGCCACAGTGGCTTTTCTGATGTGGTGCTTCTGTGAAGAAGGATCAGAAGAGCATTTCACACAGGCACCAGGGAGCCAATTGACAATGGCTGACCCTCTCTGCATGTGGATCTCATTCGGTCCACTGGATGTGACTCATGACGTGTGAATCAGTCCACAAGGTGCTGTCTTTTCTGCCACATGATGAACCACCCCATTATATCAGGATGTATGCCACCTCTGGCATTCAAAGGTCATAAATACCCACAGCAAACCAGAACCCTATTTTAGCTCCAGACCAATTTACGTGAGTCAAATTCAGCTGGACAATCAAAATGACAACCTGGTCCTTGAGTACATTGTATTCTTAGCAAGGAAGACTTGAACTAAGACCACTCAGTCAGTGTGCACACAGAGGTATCACCATCAATAGGCAAACAGCTCATACGACGGTAGAACATCCGTTCTATTCTTGTTGCTTATCAATCGATGCATGCACTTATGCACAGAGTCCCAGCTTGACTATTGCTGCCTCTCCAGTTTGCAGGTCACCACTAGTTCATTCCTTGTCTCTTAATCAGAATAATGATCTGGATCTAATTAGTCCCTACTACTAGAGACTTGGGGTAAGACTATCTACTTTGATTTCTGCTTGAAAGGTCTCTGGCCAATGAGAAATTGTAATTAGCTCTATCCTGATCCTAAATCTAAATCCTACACAGACTCCACCCGCCCAAGGGGAGGGCTGTATCCTCTACGCCGTTCACGACTTCGGAGAACTTGTCTCAAATTATTTTGACACGCTGAATGGCGAGCTTTTATCTTCTCTGGAGCTAGGGACTTGTGATGTGACCCCATCTTACAGTACTGAGCAAGGGAGAAAGCCCAGCTCTCGGCCACTCAATCACAAGAGGAAGATTCACCATTCTAAAGTGCGCTGTGTTGCTCAGCTGGGACACAGGACGAGCTCACTAAACACACTTGTGAGTCAGGATATTTTCTACCAGCAATGGATTACACACACATTATCCAACTTCAGGTCTAGAAATACATACCTTCAAAGGGGTCATTTCCCACGAGGACCTGGGAAATCCTATCTATCCTATGTTCTGTTAACCTCACCTTTATGTTTCCCCTCTGTGCTGTAGAGCTGATGACTTAACATGTAGCAAAGATTTTTTTAAGAAAAGCTTTAGAAAGAGTTTCACTGACTCATATCCTACAATGAATTCATACACACAATGCAAAACTGGCATGCAGGCACAGCGGACAGCCTGCGGTCATACAGGAGCAGCTGCCTCTGCTGATTCTGCTTATGCTGCTTGGAGACTCTCAGAGCCTCTTGTGCTGAGTGCATGCAGAGATCTGGAGTATCTCTCTGTGTCTGTTCCAGGAACTGGACACTCAACCATAGCCGCTGCCTCATTGCACTGCCCGTCAAGCTTGCTTAGTGCTGAGAGAAGGAAGACTCAGTTTTTGATTAGTCTGGTCCACGCAGCAGGTCCTGCCGGTCAGCATCTCTTCTGGGGGCTGGAGGGGGAGGTTCAGAGCTCCATGGCAGCTGTTCCCTGAGCTGGCCACTCCTCCCAGTGATTTCTGTCTGACTAGGTCTTTTTTAGAGGTAAAAACCCTTCGGATAAGTCTGAGCCAATTCCACATAAAGCTGTTGGAGTTTTTCACAGGCATGTGGTAACATATTTGGGTCCAGAACCTGGAACTGGGTTGGGCTGATTTTAAGCCTCTCCACGTGACTGTAGGAAGAACCCTGAGAGCCTTTTTGACAAGATAAGGTAGAGTTTCTGGCTCTTGGAAAGAACAGAACTTAATTAAAATTAATTTGAGTGTTTGATCAACCAAGGCAAGGTTCACTGCTGCTTGTAGTTCAAAGACACAGGGTCCGTTGACGTAACTGGGACTCAGGATAAATATTCCTCTTCGGCTTTTCTTAATGATGCTCACGATGTCATCTGCATACACTGAAAGTAAATAGATTAATGACTTTCAGCTGATATGATTAAAGCTTGATTCGCAACAACTCTGAACCTCCCAGAGAAGCCTGGTAGGTTCCTTATAATGTATACTCGTGGGCAAAGAGGTAAGAAGAAAGGTTACCTCTGCCTCTTTTATTGCCACCACTCTGGACTGTTGAAGATGTAAACCAATACCCAGCCACTGTCCCTGTATTCTGCCCCCCTAAACCACCATCTAGACCACCAAATCACATTGGAGCATGACTGGGTATAAAGGTATATACTGGACTACTGGTGGAAGTATCTGAGACAGGGAAGGTTAGCATGTCATTTGGAGCCTGGATGCTTCATGGGTGATATCCAGCTAGAGAGGTCTGCTGCACCCCAGCCTGAGAGTTTGAAGAGCAGAATTCTAGAAGCCAGAAAGGCCATCTGTTCATGATAAGAGAGATTACTTCCCACTAAGGATCTAGGGAAAGCTCTTTGTCCTGGATAGCCTTCCCTCTCCTGAAGATAGATAACTTTGGAAGACAATGTATCTCTGAAACACACTCCTGTGGTCTTGTCCAAGATGATCTAAGTTCATACCTCCACCCCCAGAAGTTGTATGTCACACAGGAGCCATGATAGAAAAAGCATTGAGCTACAGTGGGTGACTCTCTGTGTTCTAATTAGTTTCTTGGCAGGCAAGACCTACCTCCTCCTGGGGCCACATCTCTTTCAAGCAAACACAAGGTGTATCCATATTTGTTTTCTAACACTTCTGGGAAAAGACTCAGGGCCAAGTGTTCCTCACTCAGGGATCCGGTGGCTTCACTCTCAGGGGAGCTCCAATTTGCATAGGATACAAAAGCGTCAAACTCCTTCTGATCTGAGGAGAAGGAACAATAAGCATAATCAATGTCCTTTTTCTTAACATGTATATAGATGTTTGGAGCACATGTTAAACGAATAAGAAATAATATTTGAGATCCTTACAAAAACAAATCAAAAACAAAACCAGCAGATGCATCCATTTGAAACTCATACCACCCAGTAGTTCTAAGTGTCCGTATAAAACCCAATGATTAATTGATGAAGCACCCCTGTGTCTTCACTGGGGCTAGCTAGATCAAACAGCTGGGGCCTCCCATGATTGAATCGCATGTGCTCAGGAGACCTCTTTCTTTGCATCTGCACTGTTTCTGGCTCATTCGTTACATATCAAAGAGGAGTCTGCTCCATTAAAGCATGATAAAAACCAGAAAGCAGGTCCTTTGCTGAGAGCAGGACCCTGTATCCATCAGTGAGATGCTGGCACACTTCCAGTCATGAACCAGCAAGTGATGGTTCAGTCCATAGTGGGTACATGCACAGTGGAGGTTCCATAAGATTATAATGCACAGGTATTCCCTGTCACCTAGGGCTTCTGTAGCGGTCACAGCATGGCAGTGCACCATATTCTTCCTGTGTGACAGTGGTGTCGTTCACTATGTGCACTTCAGAAGTATAGCAGTCAAACCGTGCCCAGTACAGAACACTTGACAACACACAGCTATGTGACTGGCCTACACATTTACTGGATCATACTCGTCATTACTAGGGAATACAGCCCCACTTCTGAACAGTGTTTGCTCTAAAACACTGCCGGCTGCCTCACACATCTGCTATTTATCAAATCTCTGATTGGATAATTTTTCTCTTCCTTTAAATTGAGTGTTGGTTGTTTTAATCATCACAAACCTAGGAATATTAAGGATATTCTATCTATCTACATATATAGTACACCTGTGTGTAGTAATAGATTTATATACACACACTCTCCCGAGAGCCCACAGCCGAATGTGTAGCAGGCTATACCGCCTAGATTTATACACGTGCACTGTATTTTGTTTCTACAAAGAAAAATAGCCTAAGGGTTACATTTGTTAGAATGTACCTTTGTCATCAAGCAGCACACGACTCTACTTGTATCTAAATCTCTGAGTGTAAAGTCAGGTCAATAAAGACTAGCTGGCAGGCTGTCAAGGGTCGCATGAGGCGATGCGCGTGCTGTGTCCGGGTCTCTGGCTCTTACCCAGTCTTCCTCTTTTATTTGAGAAGCTACATTATAGAACTTTATGAGACTATTATGATGGTCTCTTGTGCTTCTGTTGATGACAATATTAGGCTCATTCGTTATGGGGCACGCTAAAGAACTACCTAGAAAAGACAGAAAACCCCATAAGCTAACTCACAGGCTTAGGGGTGGTAGGGCTGGAGTTTATATTCCAAGGCATTCCATCAACTGCGTTGTTACAGGCAACTAGCATCTCAGGCTGCCTGCCCAATGTGGATTCAAGGAAAGGGCTGGGGACTTCAGTGCCAAGCACAAGAAAATCCCAAGCATCGAGGCCATAGGTGCAGAGCCTAAGTTCCAGAAGCTGGTTGGTGAGGCCCTCTTATTGCCCATATATGAAGGAGGAGACTTTGGGGTGTTGCCTGCATGTGAGTGCTGATAAGTTTAAACGTGTGACACACCGCGGCTGCCTCTATTCCTTCCAGATTCTTGTAAAACCCAAGGGTTTTTCTATAATGCGATAAAGTGTCAGAGAACCTACTTACGTCCTCCTAACATCATTTATTTCTAACTTCACTTTAGATATTAACAATAAATGCTAAGGCTTTCTTTTTGTTGACGAGCATCATTTTGACCAGCAGAGGCCGCTTCATCACTGTGCTTGAAAACCCAATTCTGCCTCTCATTAGAAAGTAAACCAACAAAGGACAAATAAGAATGTTTCCCTGTCGAGACTCTTTTTCCTAAACTCTAGAGTCTCAAGATAAAACGCATCTTAGTGAAAGAAGGGTGGAGTCATCTAGGGAAGGATAGGCGTGTTTAGATCGATTAGGCCATTTTGTTCCTTTTTTTTTAAAAGGCTAAGTAAACAAACAAAAATTCTGAAAGTACTTTTAACTTCAGGATTCCAAAGGATGTTATCAATAATTAATCTAAGGAAGGATGCAGTGTGCATTTTCTTCTTCTGTTTTCTTAGCTTGGTTCTGGGTGAGTCTCTCTGTTTTCTGGTATTGGGGATTGAACTCAGACCAGGCACATTTTTTACTTCCCTATGTGGATGATGGTACTTCCGCCTGTGAAAGGCCCTGGCCTCAGGAGGAGCCTCCCGCTGAGAGACTTAATCCCTGAAGCCCAGCGGGAGGGGGTTCTGCTCCAAGCAGCAGAATCCTTCACTCTGCGAATATGTCGACCTGAGGTTTTCCAGGCCCAGCAGAGGTTAAAGCAGTGTTCTAGTCCCGTACAACGCTGACAGGCAATGTAATCATGGCTTGTGGGTAAATTCACAAAAGCTTCATCAGTAATGATGGAACTTGTATTTTGTGCAACTTCCCGCTTGTTTGGGAGAAACCCCTGGCCTGGAATGTCTTATTTTCACATGATGATAGCCCAAGTAAGTGATGGGATTTCCTAAAGCCAGACTACATAGATTCAAAGCCAAGATACAGCCTCCTCTGCATGGCTTCAACTTTCTCTGCCTAAGCGGGCTGTGAGAGTAACAGTTGTCAGTACACAGGCCAGGCACGTGCTCCAGCCCTCAAGGGACAATCGTTGTCAACCATACTTCATTTCTATACACTCAGGTACTGTTCTGAATGGATGCCATTGTGGAACCCCAGTGAGCTCACACGCTCCTTTTTGCCTGCTGCTGTTGCGATCCTGTTTTGTAGATGAGAATACCAGGGCACGGAGCTGTCATTTGCCATATTATCTCAGATTGATTAGCAGAAAGGATGTTTTCAGGTCTCACCAATCCCATAAAAACACATTCTACAAGGTGCCTGCTAATAGAATGAGCTAAAATTGTTTCTCCAGTCTTTCCTGTGGTAAGGTCGGAACTGGAAGAAGATATCAATCCTGGGAGGTAAGATGATACCCATCAGGCATTCGCTCCCTCTGACTCCCTCTCTGGCTAGCGGGAGACACGTAGAATCATACGTGAGACAACGCTAAGAAAAGAAAGCCCATGGGCAGGGAATACCATGTGTCTTATCTTGTCACTAAGTAGTAGGCTAGCACATTGGGTGATCTTACCCATCAGAATCTCATCCTTGCTCCTGTAGGTCCGGCACAGCAGGATGACTTCAATCCAGTACCAGTACAGCAAGGCGGCTGCCACCAGCATGCCCACCAGCACGACAGCTGTGCCAAGGAGGATGTATGCTAACACCACTGAGGGAAGCACAGGACTGTTAGCAAGCACGACTGGGCCAACACGCCCTATTGTGAAATGAAAGTCACTGCGGCTACCTGCGCTTATCTCGAATCTGAGGACGTCTTAAGTCTGTATGGAACTGTCCACAGTTAACTTTAAAGAGAGCCAAGTGGTCCGGGAAGTTCCTGGGGTGGGGGTGGGGGACCTGAGAATGTCTACACAGCTCATTTGTGCATTCCCCATTGCGTGCTATAAATTACATCTGTGTATTATCATCCCCACCGAAGTCTAAACATTCCTAAACCAGGAATTGCATCAGCTTCGGTCTGGCCCCTCCGTGATTCATCTTATAAATAAGGGATCTACAGAGCAAAGCCACTGTTACACACGCTCACTGAAGGCCAAGCACGAACCTTGTCACACTACGGCTCAAAGACATTTACACTTGCTTGACTGTGCGACAGTTCACTCACTGAGAGAGTGAACGGCAGATAGCAACCTCATCTCTGGACATCTTGTTAAGGATCGATCTGTTCCTTTTGGACATTTCTACTGTTTTTGTTCTCTGGAAGCCAGCAGAGGCAAAGAGATTGTTGTCCAATCACTGGGCCTGCCACAGGGGGTATGGGTGGGGCGGGGCTGGAGATTCTTGTAGGTACCATGGGATGAGTGAGTGAGTGAGTAAGAGAAAGGGGTAAATGGATAGATGACCAAAATGAGCGACTTCAGTAATGGGCTTTTGCATACAGATTGGCAGGTAAGCCGCCTAGCTGGAGATTAGTAGGAGGGCTGTGCTCAAGGCCTTAAATGAATTATCATAGTAGAGTGTTTCTGTGTCTGGAGAGCATTCATCACACCCATTGCCACACTTCATTGGGGAAATGCCCCTCCCCCTCGGCTCCAGCACAGCTGTCAATCTTTAGGAACAAGGCTCCAGGCTCAGGCTTACCTCCTTCCTTCTTCTTTAGCCTGATGGTCCGCGTTGTGTTGCCATTGGAGTTCTGGGCAAAACACACAAACTTTCTGCTAAGATCTGCTTGTGTGACTTCTCCCAAGAAGATAGTGTGTTCCATGACTGTATCTGGCTCACTGGATTGAATCCTGGGAAAGGAGAATGAAGAGTCCACACACGCTTAGTCACATCAACTGATTGTCATTCATCCAGCTGTGGAAGGCTGACAAAGAGCCAATGGGAACTCACCAGAAGACAAGAAATAGGCAGAGGAGGCTCACCCTTGATCAAGTTATGGACTCGCTAAGGATTTATACTAAGGTATGAGTTACTTGTGACCCTCATCTTGAACTCTTGGGGATATATAATACTAATAATTTAAGAATGATCTCTGCCTATAAAGTGTTTGATTCCCAAGCATGAGGCCCTGAGTTCAATCCCCAAAACCCATGTAAAAAGCCAGGCGTTGAACATGTGCTTGTAATCCCGGTACTAGGAAGGCAGATACAAGAGGATCCCTGCAGCTCACTGGCTGGCCAGCCTAGCTTACTCAGCAAGAGACTCTGCCCCAAAACCCAGGTTAATGGAACCTGAGAAATGATACATGAAATTTACCCTAGCCTTCAAATGCAGTCACACACGTATGTACATACATACATACAGACACACACACACACACACACACACACACACACACACACACACACACCTAATCCTTGAGACTTGCTATATGTCAGGTACTTTGCTGAACACTGACTATGGACTCTTTAATATCTGGTCTTCACCACACACAAACTCTAATGAGTCATGAGATGGACGATTCTGACATCCTAACTTAGTAGTTAACGTCCAGGGCAAAGCTCAGAGGCTGGATAAGCAGTTGCCGGGTCACAGTAGTGACACCATCCTGTGGCATATCCCGACTCCAGCCTGGCTCCCAGATCTCTGCCACTCTGCTCTGACTGGAAAACTGTGACTCTCACATTTATTCAGTTCCTATTTTCTAAAACCACATCATCAAGTTGTCACATTAAGAAACTGTGTGTCAGATGGGTGTTTTCAGCTACGTTGCCGCGAGCCCACAATTAATCCATGAATGCTTCCTGCCTGCTACACATCGTGACACTCATGCAGCTTCTACTGCATCTGTCCCTTAGCAAACCTTGCAAAATGGCGGTTTTCAGCCACAGAATATACATAGGCAATGGAGCTGTACCAGGCTCACCTTGCCACTCCTGGAAAACAGATTTAAATCCACGGGTAGGTGACCTGAGAGCATGTCCCCGGGTGCCACGCTAGTCCTGGGTGGACTCTCATGCGGCTCAATTTGAGATCCAATGACCTTGTTGTTCGTCTTGCTAAATTTTATCTTCTTTAGTGAAATCTTTCTTTAACTTTTTATGTGTGGTTGTCAAAATATTATATTCGTTCAGTGAAATGTTTTAAAAACTAGAAGAAACATCCCATGGATACTTATTTTGGGTCAGATGTTGGAAAAATGGGAGGACACGTCTTCTAGGGATATGTCTGACTGGCAGTGGTAGAACCCCAACCCTTCACCTTAGGACTAGAAACTTGTTTTTCCAGACATTGGATGGCTCTGAAGTCTACAATTTTTCTTTCAACTGATCAAATTCTCTCTACCGGAAATTTCAGGTTTTGTGTTAGTTAGACAACAATGCACAAAGTCTAATTATCATAAAATGTTTCAGCCTGCCAGTATTCCAAGACAGACATCTCCATCTAAGGTTCCACCTCAGTCTAAGTTGCTTCACTGTTTCTCTTTTGTCAGAGTTTAAATTATGGGTGCCATTTTCGCAATGGACTGAGTGAACGCGCAGTTGTAGACTGGGCGGGGCAGGAACCGCCCTTTGCCATGTATTGAATGTGCTACTTCCAGTCAAGCAGTCTGAAGGAATATATCCATCCACTAGGCCATCTTAGGTTTTAAAACAATGACCATTTAAACCCCTTCATGGACTGGAGATGGTCTAGTGATGGAGTATATGCTTAGCACATTGGATGTCCCCAATACCGAGACAAAATTGAAAGAACTTTGGATGTAGTTCAGTGGGTAGATTGCTGGCCTACCATGCATGAAGTCCTGGGTCCCCAAGACCATATATAGAGGGTGTTGCAGTATATGAATGATATTCTGGGCACTTGAGAAGTTCAAGTTTATCCTTACCTGCATAGAGAGTGTGAAGCCAGTTTGAAATACATGAGATCCTATCTCAAAAAATAATAATTAAATTAAATTAAAAATACTTTAGCGTGGTCTAGGATGCTTTGAGCCATTGTGAAAACATCATGGTATGTCTAACACAGGCAAGATGGCCCCCAAATCACTAAGTGATACAGTCTTAGGGTACCACTACTGTATATGGATCTATCATTGACTAAATGCTATGCACACCTAGTTCATTTCATGGATGGCTCCATCAGAAATGGAGTGCCTCCGGGTTTAAAATTAATATGATAACTAGCTGAGAGATAAGAGATAGATAAGTGATAGATAATAAGTAGATAGGTAGATAGATGATAGATAGATAGACAGATAGACAGATAGATAGATATAGATAGACAGATGCTACATAGATACCATGCATACACTTTTATTTCACTACTGATTGACACTAGTAGTCACTACCATTAATTCTGTGTTTCTATTTTTTAGCAGTTTTTAAAGATTTGAAAGCATCTAGTTTGGGTCGAAATGACCAAAGTTTGCTAGCTTTTTCTTACCTTTTTGGCTCTGAGTTTGGGATTTCCCACTCCTGGGTAGCTTCTTTGATATACCACTTTATTACAGGTTTAAACTTTCGTTCGAATCCAAATTGTACTTTGCATGGAAGAGTTAAAGGCTTTCCTAAAATGCAGAGGTCAAGAAAACAGGAAGGAAGCAAGTCAAAACACTGCCGTGATGGGAGGAAGACCAGAAGGCTGCATCAGGATGTAGCCAAATGTCAGACAGTGGGTACCAGGAATAGCCAAACATCAACACATCCCACTCAGTGACATAATTCCTATTATGTTTGTCCTTTGTGGCTAACTTGTGTATCTCAAATGTGTAGCCATGTCCTTAACATGGCAAATTTCACAATCATATCACTAGTTGGAGTTCTATGAACAGCCCAGTCTTTAACATTAGTGATGACATGTAAGATATACCAAAACAATCGCTTAACCAACAGATATTTACATATTGAATAAACATCATAAGGTCACTATGAGTGGAAGTTTCTGGAAATCACACACCTTACTGACATTGAACCTTCTTCAAGACCACTTTGTTGTAGAAGCTTATTTTTAGTCGTGTTTAAAATATTGTTTTGTACACTGTTGGATGAGAGACTGCTGAAGTCCTGGCATTTTGTATTGCCCCCAAGTGTTGGATTAATGTCGGGGAAGTTTGATTGCTAATGATCTGCACATGCTATCAGCAGAATACCTGAGGAGTTCTGGATCAATAAAAACACCTGAGCTGGGCAGTATTGATGAACACCTTCAATCCCAGTACTTGGGAGGCAGATACAGGTGATCTCTGTGAGTTTGAGGCCAACCTCATCTACAGAGTGAGTTATAGGACAGCAAGAGTTACAGAAACCCTGTCTTGAAAAACCAAAAAATAAATAAATAAATAAAAACTCCTGAGCTCAGATGCTTAGGATTCCACTGTCCAGTATGGCACTTGCCATAAGAGTGATTCCCTCTGCTGAGTTCTGGCAGAGTTTGCATGTGTGAATATGCCTCCATGTCTTTCTTGTTAAGCCTACACAGCAGCATACTACTACAAAGATTAATGGTTAGAAACTTGATGATTATGGAAAGGTTGGGATGCTCCAGTTCCACAACCATGTTATTCATCTTAGGCCTATTTTACCCTCCTTTATAGCCATCCTTTTCCCACCTCTGTAGCTGATTTAGAGTCCTTATGACTATTAGGTAAAACCTTTTAGAACATATCAGCTTAGCAGACCACTGGCTTACACCAAACCAAGATGGTAAGACTATCATGAGACAGCATCTGAGATCTGTAGCAGAGGTCTTCCCACATGTTGTCTTTCTGATGTCCCACCAACACATTTGAAAAGTGCCTTAATTTTTTAATTTCTTTGCTTGTTGCCATAAAACTTCAGGAAAGTGTGACCGCATTGGAACATGGATTTGGGGAACCCGAATCTAAGTCCTAGGTCATGGTCACTCATATCTGGCTCCAGAATAAACTATCTCTTGTGGCCTTTGAGGTGAGAGCTGTGCTTTCCTGTTGACATGACTGTAGCATGTAGTTTGGAGAAGAACGAATTAAGATTCTCAGCTGTTCTTCTGCACTCTGCATGATAAATAGGTATACATTTTATTGGACCATGCTCCCTCATCCGACCACCCCCCGTGAGGATTATCCTCCACTAGAATTGACTTATGGATGAATGGGTGGGGAATCCATTTGAAAGCTTATCTTTTTGGACCTTGATCTTTTCTCCACTAGCAACGCTTTAAAGTTCACCGATACCCCACACAACTTGGCTGTATATTTTTAATGAATTGTTTTTTCTCTTTTGAGTTTTTTCTTATCGCCATTGCTAATCCAGGTCCAGAATGTACCACTACCACCACCTATTGACCTTACACTGCAACAACAATTCTTTTATGTTTCTTTGTGCAAAACTAACTCTTACATTAGCATGTCAAATAGTAAATATTGTACCGAAACACCACCATTTGCTTTCAAGCATAGTAATTCCTATTTGGCTATATAAAGTTACAAACATAGTTGAATTTGATAAAGTAAAAAGTAACCAGAAGAAAGTCAATTTCTCTCTACCCAGAAGAAGCCACCATTTTAGATACATGTGAGTGAGAGTTGCAGAATTCTACTATAATTTTCTTAAAGCCTATCCCGTGTCATATTCAACGGGGTAAATACTAAGTTTGTAAATTCATGAACGTAACCTAAATGGGAATGTGTGTGTGCACGTGCATGAGTGTGTGTACGTGTGTGTATGCGTGTATACGTGCATGTGTGTATGTGTGCATGTGTATACGTGTACATGTGTGTGTATATGTGCATGTGTATGTGTGTATATGTGCATGTGCATGCACGAGTGTGTATATATATGTGTATATGTGCATGTGTGTGTATGTGTACATGTGTGTGTGTGTGTGTGTGTGTGTGTGTGTGTACGTGCACATGCATATACTTTCCTTGGAAGAATATAAAACCTGCTGATCTTGTTTAACTCACCAGGCATTTGGAATATAGTTCTTCCCTATTTTTGAATGGTCAAGATCAGTATGTGACAGTGAGGGACAGATCTAATGACTGAGATTTAGAAGGATTAAGAAACCATGAATGATGACAAAATTAATCAAGCCAAGTCAAGGTTCACAGCCAATCCTCTTACTTGAAAGTCTAATCACCCGTCTGCCACACTTAGATCTATTCCCTGAAGCACAGGGAATCCATGGACGGCAATACCAGGCAGCTTACCAAGCTCTACTTCCAGTGTGTCTGTGAACGGATCCAGAATGTTTGGCTCCTTGTTGGTGTCCTTCACTGAAAGATGAAAACAGAAATCATCCATTGTGTTGAGAAGTCCAGAGGCCTGCTTGCTGGAGATTTGGGAGTGTTAGATTTAAGTCTGTGGTGATCTTTTTCTTTTTTAAATTTTATCCAGAATGCTGAGAGTTCATCTTTCTGAGCGGCAGAGGTGACAGCTCAGTCGGTACAGTGATTACCACACAAGCCCTAGGGCCGAGTTGGATCCCTGGAACCCACAAAATAAACCAAAAACCAGGCATAGTGAACGTGCTTGTAATTCTAGTGTGGGGGAAGTAGAGTCAAGCAGGCACCTGGGGCTGGCTGGCCAGCCAGGCTAGCCCCTGTGACAAGCTGGAAGCCGGTGTAAAACTCGGTCTCAACAAAAACTGCTGTTATACCTGAGACACAAAACCCAAGTTTGTACTCTGGGCCACACACACACACACACACACACACACACACGCTGACCCCACTCACCCCCACCACGCCCAATATCAGTAGAAGACAACCCTACCCTGACTGTCGCCTTTGGCGCTTCCCAGTCCCAGGCGCTAAATTCTCATAAAAGCATCTCCTATATATTTCTGGCATCCCTCCCTTTCAATTCATGCCCAATGTCACATTCCTACTGCTAATTGCCTGAATTAACCAGGTCTTCTCTGCCTCCAAGCTTACTCTCAGAAATATTATCTCTTGATGTTAGACAAAGTGACCTACCCTGGACACAAGCCTCTCTGGGATGCTTTCATGCATTAAAATACTGACGGCTCTTCTATTGGCCCCTGGATAAAACTCCAGGCGGGTCAGCAGTGGTGCCTGAGATCCCAGCACTAAGTAAGACTGAGGCAAAAGATCATAAGTTTGACGCTAGCCTGAGTTACATGTGAATTATAGGTTAACCCAGGATACACAGGGACCTTGTCTCAAAAAAGGAAGCACATGAACAAACATACAAAAATCTCCATACATTGGCAACTAGGTTGGAATATGAAGTGGACCCGGCTCACAGAGCCCTACCACCATCACCACCATGGTCTCTGATCTTCTCTCCCTCATCCACATCGTGTTTTCTTCTGACACCTGGATGTCAGTGGTGCTTCTGCTTCTGCCAGAACGATTGACACCACTCTCTCTCTCTTCCCAATAGAATGAGTGCCAGTGTTCGCTCTTTTCTTCCCAGTGTCTCATTCAGATTTGTTTCACTAATGGTGGACCCGATGGGCGTTCTATACGCCCAGCACTCCTTCTCTCTCTACACTGGGTCATGACCTCCTGCTTTCTATAAAATAGTTTCTAGAGGTCAGAGAGTGTTCTGGGTACCCAAAGTTAACACAGAAGCTTGGCATCGATTCTGTGGTAGGAAAGTAAATTCCATCATTGAGAATTTAGGAACTGATGGGTGTCTGAGTGAAAGAACATTCACGCATCACTTGCCAGAGAAAGCGAAGCCAGTGTGGCCTGTACATGGAATTTTTCTCCTAAGGAGCACTCTCTTACACAATAAAGCCATGGGAGGACCAGGGCCAGGAAATAAGCTGAAATGACTGGATCTTAATGCACTCCAACTGGATTGTACCTTGCAGTAAGAAAGACGGAAGTAAACTTCATTAATGTTTGCACTAAGAACTGGGTCAACTATTCTGTTGCCCATTCCCACAAATGGGAACGACTACTAGAACGGCTAAATAGAATGACCAATTCTAATTTTTTTGACCCCAGAAGTCAAGACTGAATTATTTACAACTACCATTTGTAGATCTAGTGAAAATGACCCAAGGGAAGAGCCGTAGAAAACTCAATCCAAAAGGGTGACAAATACAGGAGAAGACATTTAACTTCCTTATGAGTCAGGGAAGAGTAAGTTAGGAGGAATAAGCCAACACTACTTGATACCAATCAAAAAGTCCTATACCTCCCAATATTATTTAAGAAATATTAAAAATGTGTTCATCATTAATAAGTGCTGCAGACTGGCAAGCATTACTTTACTATAATAGTGTGTGTTTAAGACGCAAAAAGCAGCATTATATTTTTATCAATGGATACATATACATATGGGGAAAGCACACAAGCATAAATGCAAAGCATGCAGACTATACACTATGGAAGCCTCATGGGAAAGGGGGATGGAACATAGATCTCAAGCTGTAGCAGCGATATTCCATTTCTTTTAAAAATAAAGAACAAGAAGCCTGGTGGTAGTGGTTAATCCCAGCACTCAGGAGGCAGAGGCAGGCAAAACTCTGTGAGTTCATGAGTTCGAGGCCAGCCTGGTCTACATAGTGAGTTCCAGGATAGCAGAGAATTACAGTAGAGAAACTCTGTCATAAAATAAAATAAAATAATAAAATAAAATAAAATAAAATAAAATAAAATAAAATAAAATAAAATAAAATAAAATAAAATAAAATAGATAAAATAAGATAAAATAAAATAGAACAAGATTTTAAACATGTCGAAAAAAATATTAGTACATTTTAAACTGGGGACAGATATATGGATGTCATTAGTGTTTCACGTATGAAATATCTAATGCATACTTAAATTTACTGCAAAAAGAAATCACAGAAAAAGATGTCCCAACTTGTAACAATGTGAATATGATCCAGAACTGAGCCTGTTTATGGGGTTGGAGCCGGGTTAATGAGAACTCTGGTGTTTGACAACATGCAACCCTTTAATAATTGCCAGGCTGTGACTATCTCTTTTCTTCTTTAAAGGAAAATAATTACTTAACCAAAGGAAGATGATTTCCACTGGCCAATGACAGTTCAGAAAAAGTCTCACTTACCAATGGTTCTCACTTGAACCACAGCGCGAACTGTCCAGGAACTCACATTATCCGACTGAGTGTAATCACATACGTACAAGCCCTGGTCAAAATCATAAGCTTCATTCACCTCAAGGGGGTTTCCCATACTGTTAGGCTTAAGCGTTCCATCCTAATCCAAAAGATAAGAAATTAAACACCTTTATGTGGCCCGAAATTTTTTATTAATATTAATTTCACACATAGAAAAGCTTCACAGTTGGAATCAGGGGAAGGTGGGTCAGTCTGAAACAAGGGAATCCCATAAGATCCATACTATAGAGTCTAAGGTAATGTAAGAGGCATTCCCTAACACAGGCATGCAGTAGAGAAAAGAAAGCTGAATCCAATCAACTTACAAAGAACCATTGACTTAGTGTCTCCTAGAACATAATTCTGGGGCCCAAGAGTATTCTAGAAAACCCAGTGTTCTCAGGAATGATACCTAACTTAATTTTAACTAAATTATATGAACATATGTTTAAGAATGGCCATATGTGTGTGTGCGTGTGCGTGTGCGTGTGTGTGTGTGTGTGTGTGTGTGTGTGTGTGTGTGTTTGAGAAACATGTAGGTTTTCAGTAAGAGCAATATATAAAATATACTCATTCAGTAAATTTAATTTGAATATAAGAACAAAAATTGTAAACAAAATACAAGAAGTAAACTGAGATACATAGTAATTACAGAAAATGACTTAATGTTAAGAAATAATTATTTGACTCTTAAGAAATAATTATTTGACTTAAGGTCAAATAAGAATCCATCTATTAGTGGCCTTTCAGACAGCATCTGTAGTTCCTCACAGCCTGATCTGGTCTCATTCTGGGTTATGGTACCCTTAAGTACCTGTCTTCCTGGGGGGTCATGCTCTATGAGATTCCTGCATTTGGAAGTCCTCCACTGCTTTTCCCAGAGCACAGGCTGCTGCTCCAGCCATAGCTCCAACAGGACTCAGCATCCGGGGACAAAGTCACCACTTGCTCCAAGCAGAACTGCCACTTCAGATATTGGGAGTCTGGGGGGCAAACAATCATCACTGGCACTGCCTTTTCACAGTAAGTGTGTGACCGGACACATCCTTGTCTATAGTTGTTGAAACCAGTAATTATACTCAAGTTTCTTGTAAGTCCTGGGTCCCTTTTCTCAGCAGACTCTAGGCCTCCAGGCCCTGAGCCCAAGCTTCTCTATAGCACCATGCACAGTGCTCGGGGGACACTCATGTCTCAGCTCACATAAAGTAGGGCTGCTTCCTTGAGTCTGTGCAGAGTTGCGAATACACTGGAACCAGTTAAATGGTTCTAACACTTTAAAATGACATAAAGCAGAGCAGGGTTGCGGGAAACAAGGTCAAGGTGGACTCTGAAAGTGTTCGGTCTTTGTTTCTCTGGTAAATGGCTTTGTTAAGGGCATGTGAATTTAGAAATGCACAGTGCAAAAAAAGGTTTTCAAGCAGGAGAATCACATGATAGGGCATTTTGAGGAAAGGGACTAGCAACCGGGTGTGGAGTTCTGGATGTGTGAAGCAAAGACTGTTACAACCACTTTTTTGTCACCAAGCACAGTACGGGCTCAGTCAATATCTGCAGAGTATCTCAGTATCTGTGGTTGTCGCCGCCCTAACCCCGCAGCCTAACTCCGACCATGATACGCCTAAAAGAATTTTTCTTTGGGTTGAATTTGATTAGAAAGCTGCACCTGCATGTTGCCCTTTTCCAGATTCTGAGAAGTTTCAGCTGTTCCTCGGAAACTTCTACTGGGCAGAACTTAGTTCTCATTATGGTACTCCAGAATTCCTATGAGCCTTTTTCCATGAGTACCAAGAGCAGATCTCCTACAATTACAGTCCAAAAGAGATGACAGAAAATGATGAAGTGGGAGAATCTGTTTTCTACTCAGATTGCAAAATTTTCTCCTATGCACGATCACACATGGTTATCCTTAGATCTCGACCCTTCCAGTTACCACACCCCGACACATCAGACACCCTGCCTTTTGACTCCCATCTTTTCTCTTCTCTCAGCACTTCCAAAAGGGTAGGGCCCACTACCGCCCTCACAAATCCGTGGAAAACTTTAGGAACAGATGTCCACCGTGTCTTTAGAGATTAAAGACTTTTTCTCCGGAAACTCCAGTGTTGTCTGCAGAGTCACGAACTCCCTTAAACCTCTGCCCTAAGGAGCAATTTGTCTCCTTGTGCCTCTCTCCTGAATCACCTCTCTTCCTCTCCATAGAACCCCTTCACTTGTCCAAAGGAGTCTTTGACTTGTGACCTGTGTGGATTTTATTTCCTTCATTTTACAAATGAGAAGATGAATATTTTAGAGTTTAAATGTAAGCCAGCAAGAGAATCCCTAGTAAATGAGAAAACTGACTACCAAACATAACTTTTCTGACTAAGAGTTTCATTTACTGACTGAGGAATTTCCCTCCCACTGGCCTTCACAGGTAGAAACAGGGACTCCCCCACCCAAATGTCTGGGGCAATTCCTGTTGCCCAACAAAGAATTTCCCCTAAGGAGGTATAGAGCCTGAGAGGACCAGGCTGGTCACGGAAGTAGCTACAAGACAGGGTGAAAAGCCAGAGGAAAAGGCAGAGATGGACAAGCTTAAACATCTATCAGGTGGTGACAGAAATCAAGAACATTCCAGAAGCAAGGTCAAGAACAGGAAGGAAAGTTCAGAGCTAAAACTTTAGAGAGCCCAGTAAGAGCACACAGAGAACAGAATGTAGAGTGCAGGCATACAGTAAATCTCCCAAGAAACTGATGGGGTGAGGATAGAGAGCACCAGCACCAAGACCTCATGCAACACACTGGATAGGATGGGCAGTTAAAGAGTAGACCTGTTCTGCATTTTATAAATGGTGATCATGGCTTAGTGTGTATCATTAAAGGACTTTGTGAAACAGAACTCGTAGGAAACATCAAAGAAAGGAAATTGGGAAAAAAGAAATGTAGGCAGATTGTTCAATCACACACAAGCTTGGTGAGAAAGAGAGGCAGACACCTGTGCCCAAAGAACTGTGCTGTGCTCAGAGGTAAATCAGTAGAAAGCAGAGTACAGGGAGGGGCCTCCACCGTGGGATCTGCCTGAAGAGCCAAGAGTCCTCAGAAGAACAAGTGAAACAGATGCACAACCCTGAAACAGACATTCAGGGATACGTAAGGAGAAGAACAAAGTCATTCTTCCTCTTCCTACAGTTCTGAGAGTACCTCAGAACTGTAGCTCTCTAGAAATGGTGATCTCTGGAATCAGGCAACATTGATAGATAGCACACTGGGTTATAAAATAATACAATAAAATTTCCAGCGTCTTAACACAGAAAATGAACTAAAACCAATGTATTAGAATCTAACAGGAGTACGTGTCAAGTTAGGAACATGGGTCGCAAAGCCTAGGCACACGGTTGAGATTTCGCCTCAAATTGCCTTGCTGTAGTTCTTATGAAAAAGGCTGGCTTTCCAGCTTAGACTGAAAAACCCACACAGTAGGGTGATTGCAAAGCTGAAGGAATTGCAGGCAACATCAATACTCTGGGAGAAGGAAAGAGTCCCTTTTTCAGCCTCAATTGCAAAGCAAGTTGCTAGCTGTGTTTACAGCTGCCCAGAAATGTGGGGGAAAGTTTTCAGTGAAAACAATTGAATCGACCAATATATAACCTTCGAAAGAGCTCCCCAAACTATTTTCTAAGTCATCATTTATCTTCCCTGTTTAGAAGCACTTTCCCCTGTGGGTCTGACCAGTCTCAGCCTGCTCAGCAGCTCTCCGTGGTAGGCATCTCACAAAGTACCCAAAGATTCCAGTCATTACAAGAACTAAACCAAATGGAAACAAGAAGTGGGAGTGGAAACAGGAAGTGGGTGTGGTCAACACGTGTTCAAAGCGTCCATGGAACACAGGACTGAGAGTTGAGCTAACACCCGTGGCCATCAGCCCTGCAGCAAGCCAATCTGGCAAGGGTGAGTTTGTCCTCAGACACCAATAGGAATCTTGGTTCCTGCTCTGATCCTACTAACAGGAGCTCACAGCAATACCAAAGCAGTCTTGGTGTTCAAGGCCATTTCTGAAGAAACTCTTCCATTATCCTTAATTATAATTTTTCATTGTGTCAAAGCATAAGATCACCAAAACATAACAACTTATTAAATTCAATTGCCTTTTATTTAAGGAATCTGTTTTGCTAAGGGCATTTTTCCCCATTATATTTCCAGAAATCATAAAAATGAAGAAAAAAATTACAGGTACCTAATTTTAATCCTGAGTTTCCAATCACTAAATAATTAACATGCAAGCGCAGCGTGCTCAAACATGCCCAGTGCTCTCCTTAAACTTGTTCCAAACAGGGAAGCAAGGAACTGGTAACAGAAGCCCTGCCTAGCCACTGCAACTGAGTAGTCATCAAGCCAACCCTCGCTGTTTTAGTTAAGGCTAACCTAGGTCAGGGGACATGACCAAGTTCCTATTTGTCGGTGGAGCCCAGCCTCTGTCTTTACTAGCCTTGAATGACTGAGCTGCAACCCAAAGACATCACCAAACCCTGTAGCCTGTCTTGGAGTCCTGCTCAATGCAGATTCCAAACAATGGCATCTTCCAGCCAGGAAGGGAAACCCTGATCACAGAAGTCCAGAAAGCCTAGCTCTCCTGACTACAGAGGTCAGCCGATTGTCTCCATAGACCACGGAGTAAGTTAGCAGTTCCATCCAACCTGAGAGGACAGGTGTCTCAGACTTTCTTGAGAATCTAATTCAAGGTCAAGTTCTTGAAGTTGTTACTTTTGCCCTTCCAGAATCCCAGGCTAAACTTTGTCCTGAAGATCTGTCACCAACAAAAAAGAGTTACAGAAGTCAGAGCAGTGTCATGTCCTCAACTGTGCCATTGCCAATGCAAAGACAAAGATCCTGAAAAAAACAGGGCAAACGATGCTATAAAGGAAATGAATAAAGTTCCCATAATGGATTTTGAAACATGGAGATCTATTGGCATAAGGAGAGACAAGAAACTCACAGGAACTTTAAGTTTGAGGAACTGCAAGAAAATACAGATGGGAAAAAGTAGAATTTGAAAGCAATTCCTAAGTAATATTAGAAGTTGGAAAATAAAAGGAGTAATTTCTCAAATAAAAATCCATAAAGAACATAATCACAAGTAAAAAATTATTTAAGATGTTTAACAGTAGAGTTGGTCAGCAGAGGTAAGAGCCAGGGAGCTCAAGAGTGGAACATTTGAAATCACCCAGCAGAAGAGCAAGAAGAGTGAACAATTATGAAAATGCTTACCCGGAGCTGTGGAGTACCACAATGAGAACTAAGCTTTGCCCAGTAGAAGTTTCAGAGGGAAAGAGAGAAAAGGTATTAAGGAGCACATCTAGAGAAGTAACAGCTGAAACTTCCCAGAATCTGGAGGATGGCGACACTCAGGTGTTGTGGTATGTTAGTTGTGGATAATATTTTAGTTAAGCTTCGTGTCTCTTACTTGTTCACACCTCTGTGCCATCCCCAGCTTCCACCCCCCCCACAGGAGGTTCCTGTTATTTGTTGATTGAGGGTCTGTGTGAAAACAGGAAGAAAAACACCTGGGGATTGAGGGGTGGAGCAAGGAGGGAGCAGGGAGGTGGAGCAGGAGGTGGAGAAGGAGGAGGAAGAGAAAGAGGAGGAGAGGATGGAGTGAAGAAGCCTTGGAGGGAGCGCTCTGCCTAGCGGCTTGGGTATAGAATTCCCTGAGGTTTGACATGGTTTGTGATTAATAAAGAGCATTGGAAAATTCAACGATGGACTCTCATTAAGCGGTTGAAAGACAAAATTAACACTCAGGTGCAGCTTTCTAATCAAATTCAACCCAAAGAGAAATTCTTTTAGGCATATCATTAATTGCCCAAAGTGACATATAAGGAAAACTTTCTAAAAGCAGCAAGGGTTGAAACGTCACATTTGAGGCCATAGAAATACAGAATTCTGAGCAGAACCCCTGCAAGTCAGGAGGGAGGGACATGATGCATTCAGAAGTCATTATGTGTGGTGGTTTGTGTGAGAATGGCCCCATAGGCCCATATATTTAAATGCTTGGTCCTCAGTTGGTAGAACTGCTTGGGAAGGATTTGGAGGAATGACTTTGTTGGAGGGATGAATCACAGATTGGGCTCTTTTGGATGAGCGTTCATGTGTGGACAAGCACATGGATCAACAGTGAAAGTGTGGAATGTTTTTGTTGTGGGCATTTGCTTTCCAGTTTATTCAGCATCATTATGAGCTTTCTCTAGTGCCCTTTCTCTTAGCTGCCACTCATGCCTGTGACTTTTGCACAAGGGACTTTTCACACCTGGTGACGTGCTGTGTTTTCCTTACCGTCCTCCCTTCATAAACTATTACACTCTTCTCTTAAAACTTCTCCACGACTCACTAGAAGGGTGCTTCCTTCCTCTTCCTTAGCAATGCCCGTTGCTCTCTAAGACAGTGGAGATGAACTAACCTGTCCTGAATTCACAGATGCCTCTTTACATCCTACCACAGCATGACATCCTCACATGTTGGACTTTTCTGCTGATATTGATCCAAAAAGGGGTCCAATCAATCCAAACAGCAAGCTGTACTCTACATACGGGCAACTCTTTAGAATGTAGGTCTTTTCCATGAGCACAGGCCAGCTTTTATGTAGCTCTGACCCCAGGTTCTCTAACTCATGTTTCTAGAAGCACCTACAGAGATGCTGCCGTAAAACAATGTACTTACACCAGTTTTAGAAAATCCATCCATACCTTGTACCAGGTCATCTTTGGACTCTGAACATCACTTTGGCAACTGAGACTGGGACAAGAAATCGAGCCAACACTACCGAGCAAAAGGTATTGCTTATGTTGTACTGAGTTCTTACAGGATACATTTGTCTGAAGCTTAACTTCTAAGAATATCTTCAAACAACAAGCCGTATCCTGGGGGCTCCTAGGAGACAAAGAATGTCCTGTCAGCATTTGTCTAGATAACAGAGAATTTGAGAATATTGTTGGACTGGGATGCCTTCAGGACATACCTAATCCTGGGTCTACAAATATATGACCCATTGTTCATCTGCGAGGTCAAGATATGCAGCATGCCTCGCTCCTTATGAGGTGAGCTTCCATTGATCTCCTTTAATGGACCTCCACTCCAAGGTTGCATGTACCACTGGACATCAGATAGGTTCTGACTACCACTGCAAGGTCTGTGGGCAGGGTCTTCTGTTGGTGACAGTTGACTTTTATGGGATAAATGTGACTTCTGAAGCTCTGATAAATTACAAAATAAGACAAAATCTTCTTCACCCCTCACAGAATATGTCCATAGAAGTTTTTTGGTGGCACAAGCTGAAAGTTACAGTTAACAAAAAACAGAGAGAAACAGGTTAGAAGGAGGAGTTCTCATTTATATTTATAAATAGACTCAATGTGACATAGGATTAAGCTCCCGGTAGCTCTATCTTGTGTACTGTGGTCACTTCATAGATGGAAATGATCCATGTTCTGATTTCCTCCCAATGGTCATGTGTCTTAACTTGTTGTGGTGATAGATAAACAATCATGCACTCCTCTTTTATCTTTCTCCACTGGACACCGGCTGTGGTCACTGGGATCCCCCAGTTGCATGTGGCATCCGGTGAAAGAAGTCCTGATCAGAAAATCTCCTCCTACTCCTTTTAATGTCGAGAAGACGCTATGTACTAATAGGTCAGTCTGCTGATGTATCAGATTATCTGTCACTTTAGACTTTGACCACAAGACTCACAGCGTTAATGTGCAAAGCAGAAAAAAAAACCTTACCTGAATGATCAAATCCTGTGGTCCATTCTCCTGCAACAAACCAAAGAAATGCCCAGCCCAAACAGAGCATGATTCTCCTTTGCTCTTGTCATGGCTTCAGAGATGTCTCATCACCAGTGTGGAGTGTGTTGAGAGTCAGAGCTCTTTCTTCGGCATCCTTTTCACTTATGAAAGAGGAAACAGAGAAATCAAAACCTTTGACCAAACCTCAAGTCACACAGGAAACTCAAAGGGCACGTCCCACCCAAACAGGCCATCAGAAGCCCGGAGGCTACATGGGCACTTTCAGTAGCATGAAGGAGTTTCCTTCATGCATCATTCAAAGGGTGAACACCTCACACCCAGGGATTCCCGAGGACATCACACGGATCCTAGAGCATCCTCTAATACCATTCTTGGAATTCTCCTCTTTGTTCTTATAATGTTCCCACCTACTCTGTATATTCCTATTAGCAATTTGGAAAAATAATGCTGTTGGTTTTTCTTTTTTTTAATTCCTGAAAAGATGCCCTGGTTTATATGAAGATGACAGATTCTCTCTCCACAGTTAGAGAAGCTGATGATTTAACTCTTCTGTACAAGATCTGAGAGTTTCTATGTGGTATTAAACAGTAGTTTAAAAAACAGATAAATGAGTGTAGAGACTTGTGACTCGAAGGTGTCACTATTGATCCTCTCAGATATTAGAAAAGAGAGCATGAGTCCTTAAAATTGGAAGTCAGACCTTGGTTGGGTTCATAGTGTTTGCTTCCTCCTTAGAGCATGATCATGGGAAACTTCAAATAGCATATAAGCAATGAGAGTTAGGGACTCGGAAAGTGAAGTTTGATGAGTTCTTAACTTTGAGCAGAAAATAAATGCTTAGTTATAGGGAAGTGTTGTGTATTATGCCATTAAAATGGACAAATACACTATATGTGAGTGTCAGAAATTGCTGAGGAATTGACTTGTTTAGACATTTGCTGTGGCCACTAAGAGATGGGCAACCAGAGTATGAGGGTGAAGATCCTTGGGATAAAGAGAGTGAAGAGAGAGGGGAGACATCGGGGACAAAAGGATAGACGAGAACCTGCTCCATGTGACATGGTGAACGAGGACATAACGTGGGCTATCGGGATATCAAATAACAGACTCCATTTCAGACAGAAGGGAGGGTTGGGGCCGTCTTAGGAAAGCACAGCAGTCAGGGTGACAGGGCAGCTGCAGAGTGTGGAGAAACAGACTGGCAAAGAGAGGGATGGGTGGCACACCTCAGCAGCAGCAGCAGTTCCCCAGCAGGGAGGGAAGGCAACATCAGCCCCATTCAAAAGCTAAGCCAGGGAAATCTGGGTTAGTGTAGCACATCCACAGTTCTTGAGGAGCCTCCAATTTACTTGGGAGTTTTGGGGAGACAGTCATTCCTCCTGACAAACAGATCAGCAGTGGAAAGGAGAGCAACGGTGTTACCCCACTAAGTACCAGAAAGTTGTAGCTGGTATACCCTAAAAGAGAACTTACTGTTTAAGGCTGAGCTACCCAAGGAACATGATTGCAAGGAGCAGTCACAAGTTAGGAAGCCTGGAATCACCTCGCCACCTTCTAGATGGAAGAAATCTGCCAAGTCAACACTTGTGGAGAAGTGTAGATCATAGGAGGCTTGCCTGCAGCAGAAAAAGGGATGGGCATAAGAGATCTCACTTTCTGCTTCTGGGAGCTTATCTCATCACCTCAAGATAACTATGTGTGCTGGACACATGAGTAGTTTGAATCCAGCACTATCCCCAATGGTAGGAAAGACAGGAGCCTTTAAGTTCATCCGAGCCTCCTTTTTCTCTCCAATATACTTTACAAGTAGCTCTAATCCTTCATCATTTTTATATCCCTTGTGCTCCTTATCTTCTTTTTATTAAAGTTTTTGTAGAATTTTAACTTTTAAAAAAGAGTTTTGATGTTTTTATTTCTATCCCCCTTCTCAGATTTATCTAAATGTACCCATTCGTTATTCCTTTACTGTGTGAGCAATTGCATTTCTATTCTCTTGAGATTTCCTTTCCCTTTCTTCCATATAAACTTCCTCCCTTTTTTCACTCTTTCTTTGCTTTCTTGCCTTTTTTTTTTTTCCTTTGCTATTTTCACTTTTGTCTAAAATAATCATCTTCACAGAAAATTCTGTATTAATATCGTGTCGGGTTGTATTCTGCGGGTACTGCCGGTGTGGTAATTTGTTTTAACTGATGGTAAGTGCATTTCTATAGTTTGCTCTGTTTTGTGTTGTTGTTGTGTTACTGTCTTGTTTTTGGGGAGGCTGCTCATCAGGTGATCCCCAAATAAAACCAAAAGAGGTATCTAAAGCAAAAGATGCACAAATTACAACTGAGGAACTCAAAAAACATGACTAAGGTAATGTTACATGTCCAAGTGATGATAACTCCTCGGCTTCTAAACCTGAAGACAACGAAGTGACTGACGTGCTAGGAAAATAATTAAAAAGTCAACATGTAAAAATACTCAGCTCCTTCAAAGAGGAGACAAACGGGCTCTACAGTGAAATAAGGGAATAAATAAATAAATTCATGATATGGATAAGAAAGTGGGCATTGCAGAGGAGAAAGTGGGGATGGGTAAGACATTCAGAAAGAAAACAGAGACTTTTGAAAAGAATTACAGAAAAGCAAAACTCAATAAAAATTTGACAGTGGAAATCATAACCAGTAGACCAAAAGAAGCAAAATATCAGAGGTGGGAACAAAGCAACACGACACTCAGGGCGCTACTGAAATATACAGAAATATGAAATATACAGCAATATACAGAAAAGTATTCATTAAAATTTGAGCAAAACCATTGCCAATTACTGCCAAGAAATGGACATAGAAGCCCAAGAAGTATTTAGTACCCTAGACAGACCAAAGAATGATGTCTCTACAACACATTGGAATCAAAATGTCAAAGTTCAAAATGAAGACACAATATTAATGCTGCAAAAGAAAGACTGCCCGCCCATTACTAAGGCAAATCTGTAAGAAAAAGCAATTGTACTTCAGTTTAAATATTGAAGGCCCGGAAAGGATATAATAATGTATCACAGCAGTGGAAAGAGGTGAAAGCAGAGATAACTGAATGTAGAAAACAGAGATGATTTGTCTTAAAATCAATGAAAGTATACAACAAGACAACTAGCACAATCTAAAGTAATTCACGACTACCAAACCCTCCTTGTAGAAGACGCTTAGGGAGATCCTACACAAGAAGTGGGAACAAAGTGTCTTGACAATGAAAACACAGGAAAGAGTAAGTATCATGGGCGGAACCAATAGGCAAAGGATAATTAGGAATTGCTCAGTCATTTCCAACTCAGTAAACCATCTTACCTCTATCATAAACAAGGAGAGATAGAAAAGCAAACAACTAAGTCAACAAGAAAAAAATCAACGAAAGCATAAGAGTCAACAAATCCATTTCAACAGTAACCCTAAGTGCAAATGATTTTAATTTGCTGGTTAAATCACTCAAACTGGTTGAATAGATTACACAGTAAGAGCCACTTATTTGTTGTCTTCAGGAATCACTTATGTATCAGTTACTTTTTTATTGCTGTGATAAAACACCGTGACCAGTGCAACTTATAGAGGAGTTTATTTGAGTTTATGGTCTCAGAGTTAGAGTCCATGGCGGCATAGACAGGCATAACGGCAGAGGCAGGAAGCTGAGGACTATAAGCATGAAGTAGAGACATACTTCCTCCAACAGGGCCATATCTCCTAAACTTACCCAAGCAGTACCATCAACTGAAGACCAACTATTCAAACGTCTG
This sequence comes from Cricetomys ansorgei, assembly GCA_026225945.1. Lineage (NCBI taxonomy): Eukaryota > Metazoa > Chordata > Mammalia > Rodentia > Nesomyidae > Cricetomys > Cricetomys ansorgei. Next base: position 5,491,249 of record JAMJFZ010001815.1, read on the forward strand.
ATTCAACAGGAACATTTCATCCAAACCACCTTACTAGCAAAGACGCAAACAAACTGAAGACGAAACAATAAAAGTCAACATACCAGGCAAATGAAAGCCAAAAAAACTGGAGTAGTTATACTCATATCTAATGAAGTAGACTCCATGCCATAATGAGAAAATATAAAGAAAGTTAATAACACACTGATGAAGAAGGTGATTCATCAAGAAAATGGAACCACTGTAAATGTTCTGAACATTGGAGTGCCATCTTTCATTTTGAAAACACTATGGACGTAGAGAAACAGATGTGCTCAGCTAGACAAACAGAGAATGATTTGAACATCCCATTATCATCAGTAGTAGATCATCCAGACAAAACATCAATAAATAAACCTTGGCATTATCCTGCACCATAGGTCAAATGGACTTAATAGACATCTATAGAATATTCCATCTACAAGCTACAGAATATACATATTCTCAGAAGTTATAATAGCTACTGTCATTGCTGTTAACCACATAAGAACCCAAGAGCAAACCCATTCCATTTACATGGACCAATATACTATAAGCCCTTGTCTCCCAGTGTCTGCTTTTAAAAGGCCACCTAATTTCCAGCTATTGCCTTTCCTTCCACCATCACCCAAACACTTTACGGATTAAAAGTAAGTCATCCAAGGGCAGAATATCTTAGATTTGGAGCATTGGCCAACTTAACATGGCTGCAGATTCCGCTCCTGGGATTAAAATGATTGACAGGTGGCACTGAATGTATCATTCATTTACCTTTGTCATTCTGAAAAACAGTGTGTTGTCTTTCTCATTTTCCAGATAGACAACCAAAGGTCCTGTTGCTCAGAGTACTGACGCTTATTATCAAACAAAAACCATGTACCTGTTTATTACTAGAAGAAAGAGTCATTTGTAGATGCAGAGAGCTTCAAAGCTTCTCATTTTGCCCTCACATATGCCGTTCTCCATGGAAGAATACGGTAAGAGGCCAGTGGGATGATCCGGAAATCTGCAAGGTCTTTTCTCCTAAAAATTTTCAGAAGAGTTTTATAAACGTTTCTGTGTCTTTTCCTTAGAGGCTGAAAATCTTCCACGGAGTCATTCAAAGATACACATTCAACCGCATTTTAGAGTAATAACAAACTAATTATTTGAAAGAGCAAACCTTTTTCTGGGAGGAGAAAGATGAAATGCTGAATAAATCACCAGGAAAAGATTCTCAGTCCTGCTCGCATCCTTAAAGCGTGAATTAATGTGGATCAGTCTAACAATTACAGTATTGAAAGAATACCATGAGGATGCTCACATGGTCCACGGTAGCTTGTTCAGTGCTTGTCTTCAAAGATAGACAAGTGACGGTGGCCATTCAAATTTGCAAGCATTTTTAATTCCTCTACTCATAGCCCTTCCAGTAAAATGCAAGAAGCACTATACGATAAGGTTTACCTTGCAAACAGTCGTTTCCTTTTTCAAGTGAAGATTCAAAAACGCACTGAGATACAAATGTTGCTACCTAATAGCACATCCGTTACTTAAAATATTTCATAAAAAGTAGCTGTTTAGTAGTTTATTTTTAAGTCATTTAAAGACTTATTCTGGGTTAGGAAATCCAGCAAAAGAATATTCTGTTATCTTACCTTTATTTCCTGTTCTTAAAAACACAAAAAATAAGGAACTTCAGGTGAATACGGCTGTGGCTGCCGGCTTGTGCATCTGAAGAAACGTGTAAAAATATCCATTTTCAAAGAGTTCTACTATGTTTTTTTTTTTTTTCTTAGCAAGAACGTTACTTGGAGAAGATGTAAGAATTGTCCAACTCACACAGTTTGGAAATAGTGAGTTATATCTGGACAGAAAAGGAAAACCTTGCTACTTTGTAAAGGCCCATTGGCATTGGAAAATGCATGGTCATAACAGGGAAAATAAGTAACGCTCCTCTATCCACAGAAGGAAAAAAAAACCCTGCAAAGAAGCATTTAAAGCTGTTCGCTGGCCAACTTCTTGACAAGAAAAGGTTTGTGGTTAGGTTTAGTTGAAATGGTGAGTAAGCCTGCTTCCTTTATGGGCATTTCCTGTACAGAATGTTAACACTCAACACGATTTCTCAACAGAGAAGTTCTTTTCTCTCCTCCTCCTCCTCCTCCTCCTCCTCTCCTCCTCCTCCTCCTCCTCTTCCTCCTCCTCCTCCTCTTCCTCCTCCTCCTCCTCTTCCTCCTCCTCCTCCTCCTCATTCTACTTCTCCTCCTCCTCCTTCTACTTCTCCTCCTCCTCCTTCTTCTCCTCCTCCTCCTCCTCCTCTTCCTCCTCCTCCTCCTCATTCTATTTCTCCTCCTCCTCCTTCTACTTTTCTTCTTCTTCTTCTTCTTCTTCTCCTCCTCCTCCTCCTTCTCCTCTTCCTCCTCCTCTCCTCTCCTCCTCCCCCTCCTTCTCCTCCCTCTCCTCCTCCTCCTCCCCCTCCTTCTCCTCCCTCTCCTTCTCCTCCTCCCCCTCCTTCTCCTCCCTCTCCTCCTCCCCCTCCTTCTCCTCCCTCTCCTTCTCCTCCTCCCCCTCCTCCTTCCCCTCCACCTTTCCTCCTCCTTCTATTCCTCTCTTCTTGTCATAAAACTAGGACCACCATCATTGCTTTTAATTTAAAACCTAAAGGCTTTCTTCTAATGAACTTTTAAATCTCCATCTCACCAATATCATTTATATGATTGATATATATCATTGATAATGAGAGTGAAATAATTTTAAAGGTGAAAGTCATTGAGGCTATTTATGTGCTTGTGCATTAAAAGGAAGTCTTTGAATACATAATTAAGAACTTCAGTATAATTAAAACCACTTAGCACTGTGAGACCACACTTGTCACAAGGAGCACTGTCTAGAAAGTGTCTTAATTAAATCACCTTATCATCCTCCTTCAAGAGCCTACAATAAAGATAAGGTTGAAGCAGCTGAGCACAGCAAGACACTGGGGTGATTTCAGCACAAAACTGGAGAAGATCATAAAATACAAATGAGACCAACCTCATGTCAGAATTAGAGCAAGCTAAGTGTCTACCTAAGGAGAAGGTGGGAGGCTAGGAGAGGAATTAGCAACTGGAGACAGAACTAAGCCATAAGAAACATGTGTCCTTGTTAGTCATGGCCCTATCTATGATTCCAAGACGATGGGAGGCAGATTTTCTTACAGCTTATTGCAATGTGTAACAGGTTCGGCAGAAAAGACATGAGCACACATGAGCTTTAGACTCACAGGGTTCTGCAGAGACAGCACCAATAATAATCACCTGGAAGAGCTTGCAAGATGAATGGCGAAGTCGGAGAGAAAAGGCAAAAATAGGATGTTGTTCATGACAGGTGTTTAATAAACGTTGAAGTAGATTCAAGATACCTAGGGTTTGGGAGTGGTTCTTATAAAATCTCAGAGATCCTGACATAGACCTTGAGTCTGAAGTTATTGTCCGGAGGGTCTCCTAAAGTGAGTTTGTCAATGGCTTTTCCTCTGAAGTTCAACATATCTTTTATAAACTGCATTTGGATGAGAAAAGCAGGAAATCCCTGGCAATGGGAGATTTGGGAAAAGATGAAGTGCTTAATCACTCCAGGAAACTCAAACCTGTTTAACACTTTGTATAATTAAAACAGTGTAGTGCTATCGCACAAACAGAAAACTAAGCCACAGAATAGAATAGATGGTTCAGAAGCAGATCTAATTGCACATGGAAATTTAGTAAAAACAGAAAAGGGCATCACGAATTAGATGACCTTTGGTGAGTGTAGTGTGGTAACTGGGCAGCCACATGGAAAACTATGCGATGGATCTTTTCTTCACACCACACATCAGAGCGTGTTCCAAATAGAACGGAATTTAAAATGTAAAAAAGTTAATCTACACACAACTATTAGAAGTGTGGTTTAATTCTCTATGATCTGGGAAGAAGTAAATACAAAAATAAAGTAAAATGATAAATGCCAATCCTTAGAAAATATTTGCAACTTACTTTACAAAATATTGTTATCTCTAATGTAGAAAGATCTTCCAGCAATGGTAACGAAGATCAAACATCTCCACACAATGTTGGCAAAAGGCAAAGGACGTGTCCCTAAATGCCACTATGGGGAATGTGAGACAGCACTGTCCCTGTGAGTAGAAATAAAGCAACATTGAGCAAAATCACATATATGTGTTTGCTGACACAGCAGTTCTGCATCTAAGGCATGATCAAAATATTTAAGCAAAAAAAAATGTGAATATGTGTTTGAATGATACTGTCATTCATAATGTAACACGTAAGAGCAAAATACTTGAAACACTTAGGACTGGTTGTATGGACTACAACATAAAGATGTTCCAGGCATTTATAAGAGAGAATGAAAAATAGTTTCATATGTAATCATGGAATGGTCACTAAAATATTTACAACAAAGTCAAGTTGGGAAAACTGGTTTTAATCATTATCATTTGTCTGTGAGAGATGAGAAATGTAAGTATCCATGCATATTTATTTAATTAAAGTATGGAAATGTATGTCATTTTTTAATGTTTACTGTCAGGCACAGAGTAAAAAAGTGACAGAGAAAGGAGTGAGAAATAGATTCTGCACAGACTATGTAGATTTGCTCTGAAAAAAAAAAAACAAATTTTTTTTCATCCAAAATAAAATTTTAAGAAAAAAAAAACAAACCCTGAAACTCTAAATATAAAGAACGAACCTAACTATATCGAGCCAACAAAACACTACCACATGGCTTTAAAAACACAAAAATTGACTTTAATTTTTTTAATGAAATAATCTCAAAGGGGTAAAACTGTTTTAAAATGTCAAATTGCTTTTAGTAAAAACTACTGCTGAATATAAGTATTAAAATTATTCTGGGGCTAGTATATATACTATATATTAAAAAATTAATAATTACATTAATATCATCAAGAACTGGAATTTTCTTCCTGCAAATAATACCAATATAAAATTGATGACTAAGTAAAACTTTCAGTCTTCACTGAAATTCTCCTTTCAGTGTCAGTGTTGATTCAGGATTTCTCTCTCTCTACTTCTCTCTCTCTCTCTCTCTCTCTCTGTGTGTGTGTGTGTGTGTGTGTGTGTGTGTGTATGTGTGTGCCTGTCTCTTTGCTATGTCTATCTTAGAAAAACTTGATGAGCTAAGATTAAATCTAAGTCTGGTTTTTGGACTCTGAATACAATTTTCCTCTGGAAACAGATACCGTTTCACAGGGAGCTGTCTAAGAAAAATCCTAGAGCAACTTACATCTGTAGCATCTTCTCATATCACTAAACCACAACAACAGAAAAAGGAAATAATAGAAACTCAGCAGTAATGCACGGAGAACTTAGGTGCCAACTTGAAAATGGCCGAAGATGGACTATTTGAGCCCCAGCAAATTATTGTTAATTTGTAAAATACTGTATGTAAAGAGACATCCATTTTATTTTTTTGTTTTTCATTTTTTGTGTTTTTGTTTTTTCAGAAACTCCAAGACAATTCTATTAGAATTTAAAAGAAAAACACCAGAATATAATAAATCCTGACAGTTGCCCAGAAGAGAGAGAAAGAGCAGAGAAAGAGAGAACCATGCCATTTGAGCAGAGCCAGTACCGAGGCCAGCTATGTGGCAGACAAGTAGTCACATGGCCACATAGTAGGCAAGACATCATTAGAGAAAGGTGAAAAAAATACAAAGTACCAGAGTAAGCAAACTCAGGCTCTGACCAGCGTCCAAATGAGAAAGAAGAAAAGCCACACCTTTCTGATCCAAGACCAGTTGGTAATAGAATCTTATGGAGGCTCTGGAGCAACTATGCTTGAGGGTGTAAATTCTAGGAAGGAAAAGTATATTACCTTACTAAAGGAATAAATATTCCTCCTATCCCTTTAGCATAGTTTAAGGTAAACTCTAGTCCCTTGACATGCCCAGTTGGATTAACTCTTTTTTTTTCAACATAATACTTTCATTGATTACCTGAGTTTCATACAATGTTTATTGTATATCCTCTTCCCATTCTCCAAGATCTACCCTTTCACCCCTGTGACCTCAAAACAAACAAACAAAAGAACCCACAAGATCAAAAAGGAAATAAAAAAGAAAAGGAAAAGGAAAAAAAATCAAGTCAAGTCCATGTGGCAGGAGCATAGATCACAGGCATGACCATGGTTTTTGATGGCAGTAGGTAGCTTGGATCATGGACATCCAGCTGGAGATATATATATATCTAACTGGCCTGAGATCAAGCATGAAAAAGTTCAACCTAAAATGGGGCTTCACTGCCCAAACATGCAGACATCTACCAGGCACCTGGACATCACTCAGGCACTCAGACACTCCAAAGGTACCCAGCAAAGAAACACCCATTTCTCATGATGCGTATTGAAGCACACAATGATATCATAATATAAAAATCTAGAATAAAATTAGCACAACCTACAGTGGGAAATACGTTAAGCATGGGAAGCTAGTTATATTTTGAATCTGAATTGCAGACATTTGTTGTGTGCTTCTCCTGCTATGTATGCTTGATCTTTTTTGTAATCAACATTTAATAAACAGAGATAAACATCTAAGTGCCTTCTATTTATCTCAATAACCTAAGTGTGGATTTCTTCTTGGACACATTTCATTTTGATAATTTCATGATTTGAATGGATGGCAGTAATGTCGAATACAAAGAGAAACAATTTAGGAACATTTTAGAAAGTGTGTGGTCTGCTTAGGGAAGTACTTCCAATGAGACAACCCTCATCTGGAAATACATTCTGTGTATATTTGTTTAAAATGCAGCTTTGAATTGTCCACATAAAGGAGGCTGGAGCAACTTTCTCAATTACACGAAATTCTGCTGCTTTTCCTGGTGATAGCTCTGGGGTTGGTCCATAGTGAGGACTCCTGCAGCCAGAGATTAAAGGTGCAGAATGCCCCAGGGCTGCTGCTCCGCTCAGCTTTCAGGCTTTGTATCTCTGGAGAGTATAGGCAAGAGTTCGAGGAGTACATTTTGGTTATGAGTCAGGGTTATTTAGATATCCACATAGAATGTGGGGAGTTCCCCCCCCCCCCGATCTTGAGCTAAATGCCTCTATCTCATTTGGGACAGGCGTTGAGCAAGGCTAAGTCATAAAAAAGACAAGCCCAGAGACAGCTCGTTTCAGGGAAGTCAAAGATTACTTAAAGAGACTTTCCTTCTTAATCTCACAAGGCAGAATGACTGTTTTGTGGTTAATTAACCTTGATTGATTGTAACCATGTGACTGTACCTATGCCTTCCACCTTGTGATCATTTACCTCGTGCTTGTATGCACACCTGATTGGCCCCTTGTGATCATTGCCTTGGAAACTGCACGTACCTCTGATGAGGAAGGGTGTAAGAAACCGAGAATAAACCATTTGGGCAGTTTGGTCCTGTGAACTCAAGATACAGTGTGTGCATGTTCATTCCAGTTTTCCGCCTAACTCCCAATCCAGCACTGACCAATCTGGTAAGCTGGCCTTATCAATAGAAGGAGAGGATTACCTCCCTCAGTCAATGTATAGAAGGTTAACATCTTTCTTGTCAATCATCAACTAGTGTTAATAGACTTAATTATTGTTTGTAAGGATCCTTTTGCTCCCTCCAGCATTGCAAGTTCCTAGCATCTATCTAGCAGCAGGACCAAGAAAACAAGTTCTGTGTCTCTATATGACAGTTTTCTTCCCAAGTAACATGATTGAGAATTAGTGTAATGTCATTGGGTGCAGTTGAGACTTTCATTATAGAACAGTTGTTTAGCTAGTCTGTGGTGTGCTTGCATGTGAGAGTGCTCATCTGTGTGTATAAGTGTATTCTTATGTGTATGTATGAGTGTGTGTGTGTATGGGGGGGGGTGTTTTCAAACATGCCTGTGCATGTGTATGTGGTTATCAGGTGCCTTCTTTAATTACTCTCCACTTTTTACAGTGAGTCACAGTCTCTCATCAGAACCCAAAGCTCACTGACTCGCTAGTATAGCTAGCCGGCTTGTTCCACGAATCCCTTGACCCTGTTTAATTGCATTTATACAAAATTCTATGGCTTCCCAACTCCAATTGTCACACAAGTGTGGCCAGCACTTTATATTCTAAGCCCTCTCCACAGCCACTGGCAGCATATACCTAAGCAAACCATTTGTATGTTCATTAATTTCCAGAGACCTCTTTTGAGAGTCCCTCTAATTTTCTTTCACTACAGAGGTTAATTATTTTTTAGGGAGGTTTTGAAGACTTCACTGGGCCATAATAAAGATGTTTACAAATGATATGGATCACGGTACATACGATCTTAAACTATTTCCTCATAGGGCCTCTCTATGACCAAGTTGGCTTCTAGTCAGTCCATGTATTCAGTCCAAGGGAAAATCATCAGAGAACAAGCGTAAGTCTAAAGGCATTGAATGACTGGCCTCCATCCAATGCTCCTGTCCCACTAATATTGATAATATTAATATTATATAATAATAATAACAATAATAATAATAATAATAATATGCTCATTGGAGAGCATCCAAACCAATGGCTTGATAGGAAGGCAGCTCTCTGATAGCATAGCTTCCTGGGTATGGATGGTAGTGCCTTGTTAAGCCCCCTGTTCAGACTACCATACAAAACTGCTGCTGTGGCTCAAAAGCAATTAATTTTTTAAGCTCTCAACAACTTCATGTTATAGGGTTAACCTAAGCTGTAGGCTGGTCAGGAGTGGGGACTGGCACCTGTATCCAGAGCTTCCTGGCTGAACACATTTCTGGGCAATATTACGGGCTCTGCCAGAAGCTAAGTATTTTGAATGATTTGGGACACACAACTGAAAGTTTCAGCTAGGGTTGACTCTTCTATCTTTCTAACATGATACTTAACAAATAAGAAAAGATTACACCTAAACCATGAAGTATTTTCTCTGGATCTCACTCTGTAAAACAGGCTGAACTGTAGCTCCCTATGTAGTCCAGCCTGGCTTCAAACTGATAGCAATCACCCTGTGTCAGCTTCCCAGGGCATAGATGGTCTTCTAAGCAGTATGTTATTGGAAAATGCAGCATACAATATACGGCTGTAGCTTCGGTGTTTGGAAGTACAGAAAAAGTGGGCAGAGCAGAGATATCTGGGGCCCAAAGTATGTCCCTCAGATCTCAAACTGCTACCCCAGGATGGTTTCCAAAACACCTCTGAGGAATCCAAGACTCTCAGATCACACCATGAAGACCTACTGACATCTTTATGATCTGTCATTGGGCACACACAGCAAGTCCTAGCAATAATAAGAGTAGTGCTCTTTCAGTATGTATGCCACCCACAAGACACCAGACCTGATTGCAAAGAAACATAGGTGTTGGCTGGAAGCTCCCAGCCTCCACTGATTGATGTCATTGAGGCATACAAATGCAGCAGGAAGGGCTTCTGTACTTCCCACAAAACACGCATATACCATTTCCTGTTAGCTCTGTGGTTTGGTCACTCTGAAGAGCTCCCCTCTCCCCCAGCCCTGCCCTAAATATCTGACACTTAGGGCAATTTCTCCTTGAAAATATGGCTTTCCCCAGCTTTGGTCTCTTCTTCAGAGCCACACTTCTGGAGATAGTGACAGGTCCTCCCTTCCGCCCCTCCCACAATGGAACATTTAAAAGTACAATTCAACTTGGCTTTCAACTCTGTCTTTGTTAATGTCTCCCATTCTAACAGCATGTCAGTACCTGCCCCTTCTCATACTTTTCTGAGCACCGTGATCAGGCCACCAGACTTGCCACTGAGCATCAGCACAGCATCTCTCTGGTCCTCCTTCCCTGTATCTTGGAGATGCTATATGGTCAAGCCTCAGCCTACGGGGCACTTTCATATGGCTCTGCCTTTTGCCCCAACCTGAATGGCTTAGAAGACACCCTGAACATCCCCTTGCTCTTTCCCTACTCTAAGCAGCCAGTTTCCTCTTTGTGGAAGCTTGCTTTGTGCATTTGTGGTATATGTTGCCTTTCCAGAAAAGTGTCCAAAGCCTTCAAACTATTTACCTACAGCCTCACTTACCAATATGCAATGCTAAAGAAGAAACACATCCCTTTCTGTTCTGGGCTCATAGTGGAGCTGAGCATGGTATGATAATAACGTTCCTGGACACAACAAGTCTCAGGTTCCATGTAACACGTGAGTCATCTCACTTCAGCATTCTTTGAGTGACTGTAATTCTAATTTAATAAATATTTCTAACAGACATAGGTGAAGAGTTTCTTGTATCCTTGAGAGAGAAAGAGATTGTTTGAAATTGACTTTCCAGATCAGAAATCACTGAAAAGAAAGATGCTCAGATACACAAACAGATGCTATTGATGGTGGTTGGTAGCACTGTTGGTGAAAACTAATTTTGAATCATGCACGTTAACTGGCATGTGAATGTCTATTATGTTTAAGTTCATGTATTTAGTATTTAGCCTTGTGTGGCCCTCGGAGAGAGAAGATATAATTCTATCCTTACTCTGGATGGGAAGCAAAAGTAAAGTTACACATTTAAACTCCATATTGTGGGCATGCAAATGTTTGTGAACACCAAAACCAAAGATTTGAAGGTGAGATCCACATATGAGAAAGAACATGAAGCATTTGTCAATCTAGGTTTGAGTTACTTCATTCTTCCTCCCTGCTGGTCAGCTTTCGTAGTGAGTGTTGCTATGATGCAGGCTGCTGTGGGAGTAAAGACATAAATAGCCTTACCCAACACTGGAAGCTGCACGCTAAAATACTGATACGCCAGGCAACGTCTGCCCACTGATGCATTAGTGACGTGTGTATATGGGGTAAACAACCATTTTCAGATTATACTTTAGGATCACTCCACAGGAAGGATTTCATACCTGGCTTGGTATGGTCAAAAGTCCATGACTGGAGAGGACATAGTACCTAGGGAGGGACTAACTATTATTATTTTGCTAAATGGCTACATTGCCAAAATTCCTTATAAATATCTGTTTATGCCTATAGTCCTGGACTTCTCTCAACCTTGATCAAAGAAGCTTTTTATTCCCAGTGAAAGACAGTCCATTCAGAGACTCATAATGGGTCAAAGTTCCAAGAATAAGTAACTATGAGCCTACTCCTAAAAAAGACATCTTTGTTAACTAGTCATTGCCTACTGCCAAGGCTCAGGGAACATACTAGAAGAGTGTTGGGGGCCGATGAAATCCAGGTTGTGGACGTAACCAGCTTGACAAAGATGCTGGTTTTTCCCTTTGCTAGGAGTCTGAAGCCCACCAACTGCTTTGCCCCTTTCTCATCTTTACTGTATGGTGACAAAAGCCTCTCATCAATAATATTGTCTATTTTGGCCTTATAGTAAAACTCAAATCAATTCCTGGGCTGGCTGGGAGAGGAACACTGCCATCTCAGCTCTAAGCAATTGTAACAGTCTTACTGGCCTTCAAGTTTTTGGCATGTGTGAATATTATTCATGTTTTCTGTAGATATATACAAAAATTATTCTTGGTAAAACTGACCTTCCCATATAGACAGAGCCATAGTCAAGATCAGAAATGAAGTCTAGACAGTATGTCAGCAAGCTTAAAAAAGCAAATGGATAATTCACCCCTGAATGCCTGCCCCCTTTTATTGTAGCAAGTATACAGACCTAAAATTCAGCTATTCATTAATAGAGTATTGTGTTATGTCTACTCAGTAAAATTAACCTTGAAGATTAGAAGCCTGCAGCTAGGAAGGGATGAACACTCATGCACTGATGGATGCCTGAACACCTGCACTCTGTGAGATAAGAAGCTAGCAGCTTTGCTATTTCAGTCAGGTCAGCTCTCTGTCTGACAGGGGAGTCTTGTAATTTTTCCCCAATGTGCACATTGTTAATTTTTCTCTCTTAACTTTTCTAACTTCTAATTTCTTTATTTTTATTATTAAAGAAACGCTCTTGCGTGTCATAATCATCATAATGTGTATTTTATGTGTCTCATTAAAGCGCTTTAAGTATGTCAACTAAAGGTCCCATAGAGGAGTGAATTACTACGTTCACTTGTCACTTAGGGCGCGTAAAGCGCTGGATACCATACAGGAGTGAATTACTGCATTCACTTGTCACAACTTCATTGTTTATCCACCTTCGTGGAGACTGAGGAACCTCGTGTGGACTAGAGCTGGACTTGACTCCCACAGAAGAGGAGGCAGAAATGAATATCAGAGATAGGGTATAGGAAGGAGTGCTGTGCAGTGCTGTCTTCTGGACATAACATGGCCATTGCATTCATGAATTCACACCCTCTGTTGTTAGCTACACAAGACATGCACAAGATCAAACCAGTCAAAAAGCATGGATGGGGGAAGAAGTCATGAGGTCCTACCCCTAATTGAAGAGTTGTCATCAGCAGTTGCTAGCTGCTGGGGGCGGGGGCATTCTTCTTTGGAGATGTGACTGCTAGTAAGCTTGTGTGTTGTGGGATGTTGGAATTAGATATTTTACAGTTATTATGGGATCATACTCCTTTGGACGTGCTGTATGGGGGAAGGGTGCTTCATGATGCCTTGCAGCATGTAAAGGGCTTGCTTCCTATACCTGTTAATACCTCTGTGCTAAACATTAATGCAGATGAAGGAACCCTATGGCCATCGATGGTCTGCTGCCAGGTGACCAGAAAAGAATTTTCAGTACATTATTTTAAAAATGAGGACAAGAATTGTTTGGGAAATGTGTTGAGGAATGGGGGAAGTGGAAGGAGAAAATCAATGTGGATATATTTCATTGTATTCATATATGAAACTCTCAAAGAATAATTTTCTCAAAGAGATACACGCAGAGTGTCTGGTATTAAAAATGATGGCTGTTCAATTTCCCTTATCTCTTTAAAACAGGTCGGGATCTATGTTGAGAATGAGGGATAGAGTCTCAAAATAAATGAGAAGGAAGTCAAGAGACATTTCAGATCTAGTGAATGCATTTAGCAGATTTAATGTAAAATACATTTCATATGAAATAAACTTCATGTGTCAAAGCATGAGTAATAAAAGAACGGAGCAATGTCGTTCTATTTACCAGACACTCTCAAAAGTCCACTGGGTCATACAAAACGAGTGTTCATGCATCTAAAATACTCCTGGAAGAGATGCCCTGCTCTGAGGCAGGAATAAGTTTGCATCCTGTGTAGCCCCCACCCTGGCTGAAGGTGGGGTCCCCATGACAATGGCTTTAGGAAGAATAATAGTCTGGTTTCTTGTGAATTCCAAGGTCCCCTGGTAGTTCATTATCATGGATCAAGGTTTCATTTTCTCATCTATGATGACCCAATGACTGACTAACTGAGAATGGGAGGGACGTTCCCATGGTTCTGTATTTTTTATGACAGCCCTGTTGTGAATAGACACACACAGCCACTAGAAGGGCTTCTGTTTCTTTGACAGCAGGCCTTTCTGAAGATCAAGGTGCTGAGAGAACTGGCAGTCTTTCAGATTCTTCTCTCCCTGGCTTGATAGCTTTTGCAGGCATCAAATAAAGAAGATTCTTCCAGAACCTCGAGTTATAAGAAAGGGACTCATCAGCCTTCCAGTTCAGAACTCTGTAGGACTTCAGGAGCTTCAGTGATGGGGGCAAAAAGGAGAAGCCGCTGGATGGAGTAAACTGGATTAAGATTATTTTAATCTTCCTTTCTACCAGCGCTTTGTGGAGTCCACTCTCAAATTCAAGCCTGGTTCCATTAGTCAGGTAACTTTTACTGAGGATGATGATTAACCTCCGGCTCTTCTCTATCAGCGAATGGATCTCATCTACAACAGCTGCAAGGGCAAGGGTTGCGTCAATTCCGGGGACTAAAGAGATGAACACAGAGGAGAAACTACTGCACAATCTCATTTTACAGTATTTAACTTTTGGCTGCACTAGCAAAGTTTTCCTTAAAACGAGCCATTTTTATTGATTTTAGAAGCACAGCAAAATAAAGATCCAGAGAGCAGTAATCGCGAGCACCCACTTAGCACTTACCCACACTATGCCTTCTTCAGAGTTTTGTGTAGACTGAGTTGTTTCACCATTACAGCAACATCCTAAAACGTATTGTTACGCCCATCCAACCAAAGCGCAGGGCAATGAAGAACTTGCCTGCAATCACACAGCTGGCGACCGGCAGGCTGAACCCAGATAAAGTATACGTTTATAGACACCATACTTAGCCTGCCTCCCCTCATTTGTGTAGGAAGGTTAATGATTTAAAACAAAACAAAAACAACAACCTAAGCTAACAACAAAAAAAAACATTATTTTAGCCAGAGAAGGGTAAAACTTTCCCCTCAAGGGTCAGGTAGTAAACATTTCAGGCACACTGCTTTCTTACCCCCAGCAGCTCACAGATACTGCACCTCTGACTGTATGTGGCTGTGACCAGGTAAACACGAATGCCACACATGCCAAACCCTCTTCTAGACCCTAGAAAGTTCAGCCAAGCCTAATGGCAATTCAGAAAAAAAAAAATCTTTATTCATTTTTACTTAGGAACTCAGAAGAAATCAAAAGAAATACAATAAAATGGCAGCAAAACTATGGGTCCATACTCTTGAAATAATGATGCACCTTCTGCATACCAAGCACACCAGCCCTGTCTGCACAGCACAAGCGCAAGGCACCTTGTAAGAAGTAGCTTACCACCGATCTGCATACTTGCTCTTCTCACTAAACGGCACTTTCCCTTTTCAATTTGTAGTGCGAAGGGGAGCATAGAGCTACTTCTTATTTACTGCCTCATGCTTTTCTGGCTTGACTGTTACAGGCACGGCGCATAGTAAATATGGGATCAATGAATGCATGAATGGTGACAACAGTGACATTGGTGTTTTTCTTTCCTCTTCCTCCTTCCCTTCCTCCTTTTTCCTTCCTCCTCCTCCTCCCTTTTCTCTTTCTCCTGTCATTATCATCCTTCTCCTCCTCATCATTAAGTTATTATTTAGTATGTCCAGGTGCATGCATGTGTGTGTGCACGCACGGAGGTCAGAGTTTGACATCGAGCGCCTCCCTCAACCATCTTTCACCCTGTTTATTGAGGCAGGGCCACAGAAAGAGAAAGGCCTGTGCCTTTGCTCAGGCATCGGACCTGTGGTCTGATGAAAGGGGCTCAAGGGGGAAAGCTGAATTTGATTTCTTATTATTTATTACTGTATGATCATGAGACACTGGCTAGCCAGACTGACCTGATTAACTAATAACTAGCCATTGACTGACCTGGTTTCTGCAGCCTTAAAGGACTCGGGCATTTGTACATTGTGAAGCAAAAAGATAACCAATAATCTCATTGAAAAGAAAGAATAGTCTCCATTAACTGTCTGTCTAGGAGTCCCTTTCTTACCTCTTCCAGGCACCACATCTCTTTCAAATATGCATAGCTTATACCCAAATTGTTTCTCCAGGACCCTGGGAAGTGTCTCCACAGCAAAAGTGTATTCCTCTCCGTTCTCAGGCCGACACTCTTTCAGGTAAGACACAAAAGCATCGTATGTTTTACCATCTAGGAGAGAAGGTGAACTATTTTAATCCACAATTAAGGGGAAAAGTTAAGTAAAAATGGGTCTGGAAATCATATGGAGAGAGCGGATAGACTTAAAGATTGTCTTGTGAACAGAGCAGCCAATTATCTAAGCACAAGCATCTGCTTTGAGAGAGAGAGTATAATGATGATGATGATGATGATGATGATGATGATGATTATTAATAATAATAATAATAATAATAATAATAATAAATAACAGCAGGACACTAAGATATATGAAGTAAATAGAGTACTAGGGAGCTCACTCTAGGATCAGGAAGTAAGTTGCACATTGGCTCATTCATTTCACTCAACTCTACCACCCCACTACCCCAGGTTTCACTCTCAAAAGACCATTAAAAAGTAAAGTCAAAGCAAAGTAAAATAAAATAAGAGACACAAATAAAGCTGAGACTATATCCCAGCAAGTGGGAGAGATAATACGGGTACTTGGAGCAAGATGCTAGCAACAATGGGTTTGAAGGAGGCAGGAAAGAGTGTATGGGAGAGTTTGAAGGGAGAAACATAATTAGTTTAGAGTCGAACACACACACACACACACACACACACACACACACACACACACGCCCAGGGTATCAGATGTCAAATGGAAAACCTATGATCCATTGAAAGCTTGGCAGTGACCTCAAGCCAGCTCCCAGTTGAGTCTTGATAGCAGAGTAGAATTAGATGGTTGAGGGAACAAAACACGTTGCCCAACTAAGATAATTCGTTCTTCTCACTGGGTTATGGAATATTCGTGTGATTTTCCTTTTAGTTTGATTCAATTTATTGAGGAGGCAAAGGCTGAGAAGCATTAAAAGAAAAGATGAAAAATTCTATGACACAAAGATGAACAGAGCAGCCTGGCCAGTGAAAGGGGAGGGGCCATCGATGGATGTGCTTTCTGAATGAGGGACGTTCCCAGTGATGTCCTCAATAATGCACTTGGTGTAGGTGGGGAAGCAGGGCGATGGCAGTGGAATGGTTTCTTGGCGATGGCCAAGGAGTTGGATCTGTGCCAACTAAATTAAAGGTACACATATTTGAGTTTTTTATGAAAATATGATGGTATGAAACAGCCCAGGTTTATGCTTTTATACGCCACACCATGTATGCCCAGTGATCCAGCCCTATTTCTTCACATTAACGTTCACAAAACAATGCTTTCTGTTTCTGGTAAACTCAAGCTCCGTTCTTCTCACAGTATTCTGCTCCACCGGTTGAGTCAGGACCTATTGCTGCTATAAGCAATTGCTTTTGCAGGATTGCATGCATGAGAAAATTTTGATAAAGATTATAGAATTATATATGCTCATCAAAGGTACGAAAAGCAAGTGACAGTCAAACCAGCTAGTAATTTAGTCAGTGGTTACTTCCTCTGGATTATTCTTGTAGATGGCTCTGTCTAGGCAATGAAGACCTAGTGCCTCTGTAAGTGTTTATATCAGGTCAGTGACAAATAGGCACCGAGGGGTAAATCAAGTAAAAGATCACACTTTTCTCACAAACGAGATGTAACTGGTGATAAGAAACAAGAAACGTAATTCCAATGGTATCCATAGTACATTGTAACATGCCTTTGTTCTTACTTGTGAAAGACTAGTTTCCAACTACTAATTGACCTCAAATTTCTTACTTCAAATAACTGCCTTTTACAATATAAATCAGCTAGCTTACGTTTACAATTCATTTTTAGGTATGGACAGTGAGAGGGTTAGTGGAGAAAACTGATTCCCCCTTTCCCAGCAGGTGTCAATTGCAAGTAGCTTCTTGGTTAGCCGTGGGACTTTGTGCCCACGTCCTCTTCATGGTGCTAGGGTTTTGTCAGGTTTGAACCAGTGCAGGTCCTGTATGTGCTGTCACAATCTCTGTGAGCTCATATACAGACCACACCTGTTGTGTCTGGAAGACATTAATGATTAAATAGTATTTTGGATCCCTAATTAATAAAACCATCATTATATAAATAATGAGTCAGTTGGACCAATGTTTCTCAAACTGTGTGCACCAACAGACTGTGTTTAACACTCGTTCACTGACTAGCTCTTTTAGTCTGTTTCTCTATAGACCTACACTGAGCATGCTCTCAGCTACTGCTATAATTGCTAGCAAAGTTTTATTTTCTAGATGTATCTTCATTTCTGCCCGTTCTACGGACTGTACTTTTTCATGGACTGCATTTTGAGTGAAATCGCTTAGAGCATACTCCTGAACGTTTCTGGGCACTGCCATACAAACAGTTAAAAGTCCGAATTGAAAAGGGCTAAAGAGATGGCTCAGTGACCATGGGTTCTTGCTGCTTTGCTGAAAGTCAGGGTTCAATTCCCAGCACCTACATGGCGATTTACAGCCATCTGTAGCTCCAGTTCCAGAAAATCTAATGACCTCCTCTGACTTCTGCGGGCTCTTGAATGCATATGGTGTACATACATGCACCCAGGCATAAACACATAAAATAAAATCCATGAAGAAAAACAGTTAAAAAAAGATCTGTTGGGTCAAATAAAAGTGACAAGGGGAAAATATTATGGAAAAATATGATCAGAAGGGGAAAGGTTTGTTGATGCCCATTCAAATACAGATCCTAGTATTTTTGAGCAGACTCCATGCAGATAATACCACATGCTGACTTTCTACTTCACTGACTCATATCTTTTCAAAGCAAGATCACCTGCACACAGACTGAGAGCCAAATTCCCTTAGCCTGCTAGCTGTTAATATTAAAAGTTACAAATAAGAAAAATGATGAGGTAATTCTATCATAATCTTTAAAAAAGAAAAGGAAGAAGTTCTAAAAATCTCAGAGGAGCTGATATGAGAATAGTTCCATACCATGAGGCTAAGGGGTCCTTAGAACTTATAACCCCAAAGCTGGATACCAAAAGATCAAAGATATATTTAGGTCTCCCACGTAGCCACACCACAGCAAGCAAAGACAAATGACAGCACTGTGATATTTACCTTTCACATTATAGATACTAACCCACCTAAGATATCAATAGTGCTTGAAAACAGGAAGGAAAAAAAAGTCCAGAGACAAAATGGGGCAAGAGTGGATATATTTAAAAAGGAGACACAGGTGAATCTTAAGTAAATGAAAGGTTGCTTGTGTTTTTAACATCATAAAATGAAATGCAAATTAAAACTACTCAGCCTCAAATCCTCACCTATCAAACTAGCAGAAATCCAAATGTGTGTGTGTGTGTGTGTCTGTGTGTCTGTGTGTCTGTGTGTCTGTGTGTGTGTGTCTGTGTGTGTGTGGAAAGCTCAATATCATCCTTTGTAGATAGCAGTGTGGAAAGCAAAGCAACAGCACCTATCAAAGCAGCATCAGCACCCCTCTCTTCCACTGTGGAGAACTTCCCTGATGTAATACACCAATGAACGGATGACTTCGTTCTTCACAGCAGCTCTATGATAGCAAGACAGGCGAGAGCCCAAACAGCCATCAAAGGAGACTACACAAAGAGTAGAACTTACATGGAAAGAAGTTTCTGAGGACCATTGTGTATGAGGGCACACGCCTGTAACTGCAGCCCTTAGGAGATGAGGGCAGGATGATACATAGTCATAGAGAGGCCAGCCTGGACAACATGAGAGTCTCTCTCAAAGACAGACAGACGGACAGACGACAGACAGGACCTGAGCAACCCTAAGATGAGCGATTTCTTTAATAACATGACAGATACTCAAGAAATCAGAGAGCAAACTAAAACAGAGTAAAACGGGGTAACTAAACCACGATTTGTTTGTTAAAGGCAAAATGAAGCAATAATCCATGTCCATAGCTTATTGGGTGTGCTAGCAGGTGGGGACATTGTGGGCATCAGAAACATGGACAAGATTTCCTGCTGTATATTTACAAATTCAGAATTTGACTTCTATGAAGTGTATTTTTCTATAAACATTAGCAACAACAACACAACACACGCATAAACAAAAGCAACAGATTTAGGTTACATTTTTAAGGAAATAATTAACTTGAAATTTGAAGATTTTTAGTCACTTTTTAAAATGTTGAGAATCACAGCCCAATAGACATAGTAACAGCTGACAGCTGTGGGTCTTGAAGACTAAAACTAAGATTATTTGACTTCTTGCCTGGAATTCTTCCAGGCACATTATATGGCCTCTTTTTCCCAGTTAAAATGATGAACCAGGATGGCAGAAAATTCAATAACAAACTTTATTGAGCCTGTGTGGTGTGTAAGGTATGCAGTGGTGCGTGTACAAACACAACCGGATCGATGGCACAGGGCGTTTAGGAGACTACAGTGCACAGACATTAAACATTTAAAGAAAAAACACTGGGAAAGTCACAAGCAAGCACAAGATTGCACAGCAACCCCTCCCCCACCGCAGACTGGGAACCCCTCCCACAGATGCTTAGCAGTGTCATCAAAATAAGGCGACGTGTAACATTTCCTCTACTGGGTTTATCGAGGAAAGCAGAGAATCGGATACCCCGTATCACAGCACGTTACCTGTTAGTGTCTCATCTCTTTCCACTAAGCGCCTATAGAATAGAACCAAGTCAACTTTGTAAATGACACACAAAATCACCACACACACTACTGCCACCGAGGCAAAAATTGCCATGATTATTCCTCCCATAAAGACGTGGCCCGGGATATCAGCCATTTCTGCAGAAAAATAAAAGAGAAAAGGGAAATCGTAAATCAGAGATGTGGTAAGCATTTCTCACCAACACGTTGTGGTTATCGGATTTTACCCTTCCCTCTGATTCGGGTATCTGTCTCCCCAAGTGCTTCTGAAGTCCTTCTCGCTCCTCACCTTCCTGCTGGGGGTCTGCAGTAGGGATCTTTCTACTCCAACTTGTAAATGAGTGCAAGGGCTTCAGAGACATGAAGGAAAAACACAGCTGCTCAACCCATCTGTATCTGGGAATTTAGATTTCTGAAGATACAATACGCTAGGGAGGTTCACAAAGGCCTCGTGTGTTGCTGTACACCTACTGTGGTGGCTCAGCAAGGAAGACACAGAGGCATATTCATAGAGACAACCTCTCAAGTGAAATCAGTGATTCCATTAATGCAAACAATTGTGTATATTTAGTAAGCAAACTTTTAGAAGTCATACCCTGGGATTCACATATCTGAAAGATCTAGGTATCCCTGGTGCACCAGACACAGGAAGATCCCATTCTCCAGGTGACATTTGTGAATTGAGAGGAGAAACGAGAGGCTTCTGCGGCAGGGACAGCCTGGTCTTGAGGATGCAAGAAGTGGCTGGTGTAGAGTAGTGTGTGGCATCGGATAACAGAAGCAGCAGGTTGGAGCGCCTCTGCCTCACAAATGCACAGAGCTGATGAGCACAAACACGGCATGAGGGGATGATGGAGACAATCCCCAAGGAAGGGAAGCACATGGATTCTAGACCTGTCAGCTGGAAGTTTTGTCTCCTTTTCTTGCTCTGTGACCTTGGATGGATCTCTTCACCTATAAAAGCTTATTGTGGACACTGGGGGAAGTCACAGAGTGAGCTAGCACACAGTCTGTTGAGAAGAGCAATGTGTCTTGTACCTTTTTTCACCAAAATGAAGCTCTGGGTGTCTGTGGCTCCTGGGCTGGTCACGGTGCAATTATATAAAGTATTGAGATGTTTTTCAGTAATTCTCCGAATTCTCAATAGTATTGAAGCATACCGTTTGCCTTCAAAAATCCTGTAGCATAAGAAAAGAATTTAGCAGCAGGCTTTGTTCAGGACCAGCAGATCTGCTCAGGAGACTAGAGTTTATATGTGTCAAATATTTAAAGGAAGCATTAGCTGTGCCTTCCCTGTCTGGCGTGGGTTACAGTGAGCCACCCCTCCTCAGAGCAACAGAACTCACGGAAACGCACACCACTCTCTTATTCTTTTCCTATTTCTCCCTCCTAACTACTTGGAATTCATCTCACAGTCACCTCTACGAACTGTTGCCAGCCAGTTTTATATTCTACATCTTTCATTGCTGTAAGTGAATTCTTGGGCAGCTGGACTCTATTTAAAAAAAAATAAATAAAAGGTTTGTTTAGCTCACAGTCAAAAGGCATGACACAGGCTTTGGCAAGACCCTGAGCTACATCATATCAGGGCAGGAGCACCTGTGTATTTATGGGTGCTCCCTCTCTCTCTCTCTCTCTCTCTCTCTCTCTCTCTCTCCTGCCATAAGGCCATCAGAATTCAATCACAGGGCCTCCACTGCTGTGGTGGTTTCAGTAAGAACGACCCCAATAGGATCACAGATTTGAATACTTGGTCACTGGGGCGTGGCACTATTTGAAAGGATCAGAAGATGTGCCTTGCTGGAGGAAGTGTGTCACTGGAGGTGGGCTTTTAGGTTTATAAGCCCATTCCAAGCCCAGCGTGTCTCTCTTCCTGCTGCCTATTGATCTGAACATACACCTCTCAGGTACTTCTCCAGCTCCCTGTCTCCCTGGCTGGCCCCATGCTCCATGCCATGAGGACAATGGAGCAAACCTTTGAAACTGTAAATGAACCCCTGTTAAAGGCTTTAAGAAAGAGAATTGCCATGGCTACGACGTCTCTTCACAGCAATAGAACGCTGACTAAGACAACCATCTACTCCAGTCAAATCACTTTTCAAAGGTCCCATTCTCTAAATGACAGAGTTGCTTCAATCTTCCATTCTCAATACATTCTAAAGACACTGGTGGAGGGGAGGGGATGCTCCTACTCCTGTAGGAGTTTAGGAGATGACAAATCACATCCCAACTCCATCAACTGCAAACTACTCAGTGGTTAAAAGAAGGCATTGCTCTTGCAGGAGGCCTGAATTTGATTATGTATGCCAATTGTACTTTTTTCTTGGAAGCTAATAAAAATAAAGCACTTGACACAGTTGTCAAAATTCAAGAAACTGTGGCCCCATCTGGTTGCTCTTCTGCAAGGAGCTCGGAGACCTCCTCCCAGGTCCTGACTAAGTGGTACCTTAAAAAAAAAAGTGGTGCTAAAAATCCTCACTGAGACTCTAAGGAATCTTATTTTTCAAGCTTAGATTGGTACAATAAATTTATACATGATATGGCACCTTGGAACATGGGAACAATAATGATAAGCAAATTATAATTACAGTTAAAACTGATTTAGACATCACATCAGCCACCCAGGAGCCCAGCCTCCTCTCTGCTGTATGCACGCATGGGATTTTACAGCTTGCACCACTACAACTCTTACATGTCTCATAGGCATACCAAGTTGTCTCCGTGTCTTCCTCCTCACTGTCTTCCTCCCTGTTGCTCCAATAAAGCGGATCATTTTCATTCACTAAAGCAGTACAGTTAAGCTCCACATCTTTTCCTAGGTAGAAGTTGACAGTCTCAGTTTTTAGAAACTTGGTAGAAATTCCAAATATGATCAATGTGTGATCACTGAATGTAAAATCACACCACATCAAGAAAAAAATGCAAGAGATGCTTCATTTTAAGTTGTTCAAAACTACAATAAAGGACAAGAAGTATGTACAAATGACTAGTCTTCATCAAGTAATGAACTAACTTCTATTTAAATATTCCTTTTTAAATCAGTGATCAAAATGATGGGGGCCAGCGGACTTTTCAATCTTCAATTTAGTAGATAATGCCAAGCCAATGTCTCTTTTAAACTACCAGAAAACCAGGATGGGTATATCATACAAACCAATCATTTAAAAAAGGAAAGACATTGAAGTGCAGGGGAAAGAATGTGAAATGGAGAAACTACTAGTTTAGTTGGGAAAGATCTTTGCTAGGCAAGTACATGAGCAGCAATTTTATTCATCAGGAATATCTTGGAGTTGAAACAAGCAGAAGTCCCATAAAGCTGAGAATCCAATTCTGTGGGTTTGGGGGCAGTTGCACAGCTCACAGGAATATCACTAAGACAGTGGTTCTCAACCTTCCTAATGCTGTGACCCTTTAATACAGTTCCTCATGTTGTGGTGACCCCAACCATAAAATTATTTTTGCTGCTACTTTATAACTGTAACTTTGCTACTTTTATGAATGGTAATGTAAATGTATGTATTTTCTGATGGTCTTAGCTGACAGTTTTAAAAGAATTGTTTGACCCCCCAAAGGGGTAGCAGCCCATATGTTGAGAACCGCTGCACTAAGAGTTTAGATAGCATGGGGCTGTGGATACTTGGTGATGTCTCCAGTGGGCTGGTGGTCCATAGGAGAGCAAGTGTTGCTCTGCCAGGATGGCCAAAATTTCTCCATTCACAACTGTCGTACAGTTAATGAATTTTTTGTGTGACAAGTATATGGGTCTATAAAATAGGTACACAAATAAGTATTGACTGATAATAATGTACTTTAATGCAGTACTTTGTTATACATATAATTTTGCCATTTCTTAAAGACAAAAGCAAACCTGCATGCTAATGAGATGCGTGCTAATGAGATGATGTGCTTGTTTGTTTCTTTATGTAAGGAATTAAATATCGGCTGAATAATTGGTAATTCATGATGTGAAATGTCTTCAACGTTATCCAGAAACATTCAAATTTTGATTTTATAATCATCAATGCTGAGACCACTTTACATAAACAAGCAATAAAAAAAGGCCAGAGTATGTTTAGGGTCATTTAGTCTACCCTGATCCCAAACCAAAATTCCTCCAACAATGTTTCAAATAAAATTCAAGTCTGCAACTCAAACAGCTTATTTTAAAACTAAACACTCTAGCAAAATATAGTTCAAGGCTTCACTATTTGATACAAGCTAAGGAATGACAGAAGGAAAACACTGAAGGATTTTGATTTCTGTAATTGAGCCATTATGCTTCTGTGTATGGACAGTAAAAAAGACTGCACCCCTAACACATGTAAGTCTTAAACCCTCTACCTTGTTTGGAGAATGTATCTCAAAATTCTCAAATCATTTTAGCTCCATATCTGGTTAAGCATATGCAAATTTATTCCATCCTTTCTTTGCTTTTATTTTTTTAAAGAAAAATTATACAATTTTCTACACTGATTCTTAAGATCTGTCCAGAAAATCCTAAAAGTACAGCCAATTTCATCCATGCCTAAGTATTCAAACTATAGAACAGGTTTGAATCATAAATTCCCATGTTTGAAAGATCAATAGTGAAAATTAGAAACAAACAAACAACAGCAACAAAAAAAAGAACCCCATCAAAACAACATGGCTGAGACCCTGTCTACAAACCACAGACAGTCCCACTGCCTTGAACACAAGGGTCATCAAACTGGCCTAAAAGTGGCAATAGTTAAACAATGGCATGTCTTTCCTGATTTTGTAATATTCTTCAATAAATATATAATTCATTTTGTCAATCAATACTGAGCCAGATTTAGTCTCTGAAAAATCAATAATGGCCCCATTTATAAATTCAGAAAACACATGTTGTAAAACATACCTAATTCAACTTTAACCTCTTTAAGCTTTGGTCCCAAAATAACTGGATTTAATTGACTGTTCCCTAAAAGCAAAACAAAGCAACAACAACAACAAAATTAGAATAGTTTTGAGCTTACCTAGGACACACATCTGTTGTAACATGGTCATTTCATGTAACAAAGTTTCCAACACAGCACCTCTCCCTTATCTATGGTTATATTTTCTACAGAGTTTAAGTTACTGTAAGTCAACTGTGGCCCAAAAATGTTAAATAGAAAAAAACTTAATATAACCAACTTGTAATTTTTAATTGTATGTCATTCTAAGTTTTCCGCCCCACTCCATCCAAACTAAGCCACGAATTACCGCCTTGTTCAGTGTATCCACGCCATATGTACTACCAGCCCAATTGTCATGATATCATGGTACTCACGGTCAAATAACCCTCATTCTATTACATCATGGCCCCAAAGCACCAGTGTAGTGACACTGACAATTTCATTTCAGCATATTGTTATACATTTATTCATTACTGTTGTTAATCTCTTGTGTCCAATTTATAAACTAAATTTTATCACAGGCATGTATGTATATAGAAACATTGCATGTAACAGGTTTGGTACCACCCAAGGTGTCTGACACCCACTAGGTCTTCAGTTTATCTGTAGGTAACTGAAGTCATTCCTATACATTTTCTTGTGTCATGATTTTATTAACATTTATTAACCCAACTTGCATTATTGAAGCTTCATTTTCCATTAGTTGTATGTTCACAGCTCTGTTGAAAGAATCTTCCGTCTAGTATCCATTCAAGACAAATACTGGCTTCTGCCCAGTGTCCCTGAAGTCAGGGAGACATGCTAATCCAAGGAGACTGCGGCCAGATCCCAAGAGGACCACACGCTTAGGATACAGAAGATGAGCAGCCACTGGGAAGTGCCTTCCTAGTCTACAGAAGATGGATAGCCACTGGGAAGTACCTTCTTAGTCTACAGAAGATGTACAACCACTAGAAAGTACCTTCTTACTCTACATCCCTTCTTTCCTTGTGTCTCTTCATTCTTTCACTGATGGATTTAACAGAGCGTAGCAAGACTAGGATGAGCCATGTGAACCATCCTCACAAGCATCAGTCCTCTCTTTGTGGATGGGAGGACTCCAGATGTAAGTGTGACCTAGATGCCTTACCTGACACTGCCCAATCCTGTTGAAGTGTATAATCTTGTAGACCCAGCACCATTACTGTCCCTAGTGATTTCTGGTCCTAACCAAAAATATTTATACTTTCCCCTTAGCCTCCTTGCTTGGGAATGAAAGCTTTTCCAGAATCTCCCACAGTGTCTTAGTGTGTATAGCCCAAGGGAGCTGATGGACAGAGAACACCAAAATCCATCATTGGCCGAGAGATTGAGGGAACCCAAGGCAGATAGAACCTAGGTAACCATTTTCCCAAGGCCACGACACCATAGAATCTATGAGGAAGAATGTATGAGATGCTCCAACTAGAGCAGAAGGTATGCTTCCTGGAGAGTGTGCAAGTTAATGGTAGAGATTCTTATCACTTCTTCAAGAGAGAAAGGGAAGAGTGGCAATGATGAACAGGAGAAAGACGAGGTGTAAGGGTAAAGATCCAGAAGATAAGTACACAAATTATATGACATATGTGCATGTGTGTGTGTGTTTGTATGTGCATTGCATGTGCATGTGTATGTGTATTACATGTGCATGTGTATGTGTATTACATGTGCATGTGTATGTGTATATTTATGCAAACTAAAGCTGAAAAATTAAAGCAGGTGATTCTGCATAGATCACAGGATTTTTCAGTTAGAAATTCAGATATAGAAGTCCCAGGTTGTAGTTAGAGCAGGCACAACCATCTCCAGATCTTGTAAGTGCATGATATTGTCTGATGCTGTAGTTCGTATATACCTTCTAAAATGTATATAGAAGTGTTCTTGCCCTGGTAACAGTATTAAGACAGTGGTGTGTTAGAGATGGTTAAGTCATGACGGTTAATCCCTCAGGAGGATTGGTTGTTGTGGGACAGGGTTCCTGATTAAAAGGATGAGCCCAGCCCAGTTTTTCCATCTCACACATAGTCATTTATCCTCTAGTCACGTGGTGGTGCAGCATGCAGGTCTTCTCAGGACTGGGGAGGTGGCTCAGTGGGCCACCTTAGTGTGGTAGTGTGCTAGTGCTTAGTGTGCTAGAAGGATACGTGAGTTCGAATCCCTGAAACCCATGTACAAAGCTAAGCATAACCACATGTGCTTGTAACCCCAGTGCTCGGGAGAAGAGATGAGCAGATCTTGGAAGCTCCCTGGCCAGTTAATCTAGCTGTATTAGTAAGCTCTTGGTTGAATGAAAGACCCTGTCTCAGGGCAATGAGCAGAGTGATAGAGAAAGACATCCAATGTCCTAAACCACACAGAGCATCATACACACACAGGTGGCCCCTTGTTCTGGGATTTTCCAGAACTGCTAGCCAGATAAATGTCTATGCTTTATAATTTACTCATTCCACGGCACTCTGCTCTAGCATAATAATATGGCCAAAAGAATTTTGTAGGTGTGATTGCTTAAGGACTTGGAGAAAAGGACGTTATCTTGCATTATCCAAGAGGGCTGTAAATGTGTCCTTGTAAAATAGACAGAAAGGGCAGACTCGTGATGGAATTATGTGTAGGGAAGAAAGAGTGGGTGGGGAGAGTGAGGAGGGGAAAGGCTAGGAGGGAGAAAGAAGAGGAGGAGAGGAAAATACGGGGGAAAAGAAGACTGGCAGATGGCATGCTTTGGGCTTTGAAGATGAGGTATAATACAGATAACCTATATTATATAGCCTATATTGTCAAACGGCAGAGAAATATATTCTTCCCCACACTCTCCAAAACTATATAATACTCCTTCACCTTGACTTCAGACCAGAGACATTATTCAGACACATGACCTCCATAACTCTAAGTCAAGGAATATATACCGTTCAGGACACTAAGTCTTGGGATGCTTTGACCTAATAGCATCGGGCAGCTGTGTGAGCACACGGTGCAGTGCTGAAGAAGCACGTCCCTGGAGAAGGCATGCTGCAGCAATCTGTGAGCTTGTGGATTTGGCTACATGTGCCATCCACACAGGATTTCTAGTAGTCTAGGATGATGGTACAAAAGGTCATAATTATAGCCATGACCATACCACACATCTTCAAACAACTGGAGGAAGGGAACAGGCAATCTGTGAAGTGCTTGGAAGCAAACAAAAGCAGTTGATAAAGGATAAAGAAGGCAAAATGGACTCCAGGAAAAATGTCAAGATCGTTCCACACTCAAACAATGGGATCTGTACGCAGCTGTGTCATGATTGGGTGATGGCCCTGTACGTTCCCAGGAAGGTACTGGATGGCGAGTTGTTGCCTGTGCCATCTGAAGGGCTGTCTCCATGGGGTGTGCTTGGTTACATGACTTGTCAGGTCCCTGTCACAATAGAGTCCTAGGTTTCTGTTTGTCCTCTGGACTCAGGGCAAATGGGGCAATGTGAAAAGCTCCCCTTCCCCCTTGCAACTAGCACAGTGGGTCCTGCTTTGGCACTCTGGCAGCCATTCCCTCTATGTGCTCTGACCCTTCGACATGCTGTCCCTCCAAGATCCAGATCTCATCTGCTTTTCTTCCCACATGACCTCCCTTCTGCCTCGCTCACACCAGCTTCATACAGTTCATGCAGCTGTTATGGCTAGCGTCTCTCCACATCACTATGAAATTTCTTGAGTACAGAGTATTCCTCACTACAGTGCACTCCTGTGTGCCGTTCACCTCCTGATACCAAGTATAATACAACTTATTGAATATAGCTGTCCATAAGTATTTGACCAAAATAAATATCTAAGTGAAAATGAGAGCTTATCAAGACTCTACAATTTGCACAGATTCTAAACAAGAACAAGCCGATTTTATGAGAGGTTCACCCATGTAAACTTTCACTTGTTACTAAGAAAATGTATTTTAAGCCACTTTGATGGGATCCCAAGATAAAGATTTTAAACCTAAGATGCAAAGGTAGTGAGGCGTTCCCAACCCCAAGAGGAGGTATCCTCTCCATCTCTGCATAAATTTGCAATAAAAAAAGCTTCTTTTTTTTCTTACATTAATTTGCTTCTTCCAAAACCTTTCTCTTACCTTTAGTAATTGTTATATTGTAGGTCTTGGTGATGTTGTACTGTTTCCCATTACGGTGGACAGAAATCACGCAGGAGTAATAACCCTCATCTCCCAACTCGGCATTCTTCGGGAACTTCAGGGTTTTGGATATTTCCTTACAGTTCTTTTTTTAAAAGGCAAGTTAAAATACTTTAAGTCAGTAAGGGCAGTATTCCAGTTGCAACCATTCACATTTATAAAGCTTAAGGTCTTTGGAGATAAAGGGAAACAGAACAGAAAAAGCAGGAATCCTTAAGTATATGTCCCAGCAACTCGTCTCTGCTTCTGTTGGAGCAGAGAAGTGCCCTGTTATCATTGTCACTAATGAACAAAGGGACCTTATCAACACTGGTATCATTTTATTTTAATCTCTTTTTCACACACTACAGAAAGAGAGAGAGAGAGAAGAAGGAGGAGGAGGAGGAGGAGGAGGAGAAGAAGAAACAGAGACAGAATACTTGAATGACCAAAAATCCCTGCTTAGGTGAAGACTATCTGTTAAACACAACTGTACTGTATGACACTTTGGGGTACAGTTATGTATTTAGGGAAATGGGCCATGGGAATATGGATAGAAGACTCAGAGGACTGAGTAGAAGTTGTCTGCTCTGGGTTCTCCATGTCCTGTACCAAAGTGCACGGATGGCCAAATCCATAGGTATACTTCAATCTTGCTTTCTCTTGACATATGTAATCACATATGTCACACATATGTGTAATCACAGTAATCAGTAATAATAGTAATAAAGCCACTGTCTGCAAGCTGGCCTTCAGTCAGGCCCTGGTAGGTCCTGACAAGTACAGGGACTGTGAGAAAAGGAGAGCTAAATGACTAACTTTGACCATGTGACACTTCCTCTCCATTCCAAGGAGAACCTAATGCCCACAGACCACCTCAAGCTGGCCACTGCTGGTGTCTTCCAAAGCTAGACCAAGGCAGTTACCCAGAATGGCTTGCAGCGTGCCCACGTGTACCTCATAACAGTAAAGTGTTTCTGAGTAAGTAGGATTTTATAAACCCAAGCAGACTCTTTGCAATATGTATTTAAAATGCCAGAAGGTCTTCATTTTCAGTTCTAACAGGCCTTTTATGATTGAGCTGCCTTGCAAAACTCCCTCAAGAAGGCTGTGGACAGTCTACAGTCCGAGCATGCTTAGACTTGTGGTCAGCCATTCAGCCACGCGCAGACCCAAGACACACATACATCTTCCAAATTTAGGTATCTGTGCTGGGGCTTCCTCAAATCCAGTAACCATGCGTCCCCAGTTAATATGTGCTGTAAAACGTGTACATTTGACAGAAAAGGAAGGTGAGTCAACTCAAGGCTGACTCATGTGTTTAGAAAACATTTCAGATAAGAAGTCCCCTTGAAAACCCACACGTAAATAGTCTGCAGCAAGAACTACCGACACATTTCAGGAAGTCACGGGTGTCTCAGCTCCCCCAGTTTCTCTTGCTCAACTTCTTAACTAGGTCAGCCACTCAGATTTGCTCTTCCACAACATGATACAGGTCATGTTGCATGCGTGCATGGATGCAAATGCATACACGGTCTTACGCATGATCCATATGAGACACAAGTTTGAATGGCACCCCCACAGCATCTTTTAAAAGAGCTCTTACACACCCATAAGTATGACCAAGTAAAGCAAACAGAAAATACACAGAAGTCCTGTTAGGAGACAGTTCACACATATAGTTTTAAAGAAAACAACAGGAAGAAATACTGACTTTCTGAAACTTTTTGCTGTCAGATTTTTAACTTTCTATCGTTTCCCATATTGGAGAAGTAGAAGGGAAGGAGGTGCAGAGATGAGTACTGTGTGTGAAAAAGCCAATCCATTAACCTCTCTGTGGTCCAGGAACCCTACATTTAGGGATTTTCATGAAGGATTAATCATGTAAGCACCCAACGAGTTATATGAATGCCATGCATTATGGTCTGTAAATAACGGGAGGGCACAGGAAATGCACACTTGTCTACTAACAGTGAGATCAGTTAGTTTAAACAACTCCATACAAAATGTAGTCCCCTGTTTGAAAAAAAGCTGTTCAAAAAATATGAATGAATAAGCATGTTATTTTAATTGGGAGGGGGGAACACGGGTAATAGCCCAAGCCACTTTTAAGGACAAGTGTTTATCTAGGTAAAGAAACAGACACAGCTGCGGGATTAGTAGTGATTTTTCACTTTCTTCGTTTTCCTTTTTCTGTTCTCCAGCTTTATAAAAATGAACTCATGTATTCAGAAAACATATGCAATTGTGTTTCAACACTGAAATGGATGTGGCAAAAAAAAAAAAAAAAGAAAAACTCTAACACTAGCATAACCAAAACTGGGTTTGTTAAAAAGAGAAGGAGAGTGAAGGAAGATCTTAAGAAAGGAAGCTACCAGCGTGAAGACCGACCACAACACAGGGATGCCACCGTGCTACACAGATTGCATAAACTGGGTCTTCACAATAACCAGAGAAGAGACTTTCTCACACAGGCCACGTAAGTAAGCCATGGGGAATGAGAGCACTTGTTTTTGATAAGGTCAAAATGGCCCGCATTCTCCGTAGCCTGCATGTGGAATGCTATCTTTTCTGCTGAGCCTTAAGTGTAAAATACTTTGAACATGTTACCTTATACAGTGACGTGTGGTTGATGAGCTTGCGATAGTGGTCATTTTCACATGATATTTGCAAAGACTTATCAACTTCTATTTTCTTACTGTGCACGAGTTTTTCCGAGAAGCAGCTGTGTTCGTTTCTTTTGATGACATTTAAGGACCAGTTTTGATAATGATAATCGTTTCTATAAAACAAAGGTATAGATGGATTTTGTAATTTCTCCAGAGATTTTTCCGCTACTTCCAATCTTTCAATGCTTCCCTAGTTTCTACATGAGGAGATTTATTCGCCAACGCCACCTGTTGTTTCAGCAGAAGCTTTACAATTGTCATGGGATGAAAGATTACTCTTCAGAGCCGTCTATGCACACACACACACCATCACAACCACACATACCACCATGTGCGTACCACATACACGTACCAGACATACGTACTGAATATTCTACACACAGTCAGCCATATAGCACAGAGAGCAGAACGACATTTAAACTTTATCTTCTGTGCTGGACAGATTCAGAGATTCACAGACCAGAATAGAAGGATAGCCTTAGTTTCAAGACATCTAAAAACAACTGCCCACCTTGTCTCCTGAACGTGTGCACATGGGCACCGTGTGTGTCATTTCTCAAGGTGGTTTATTCTGTGGACGTTCTCATTACTTTGGAATAAACTGGAGTTTGGCACATCCCTTGTACAACTGAGCAAAGATGAATTTTAGTCACTCTTATGTCTGTGATTCCTCTTCTCAGAAACCAGCCATCTTGAAGATGGTGATAAATGGCATGTTTTTAAACAAGGGTATTTTAAGAAGTAAAAACATTCCAATTGTGTGTTTGCTTACATCGTGCATGTGACACATCCAGGTCCGTGTCCTAAGAACAGCAGACATGTTGTTAAATTGTTCTGTGACCTGGAAAATGTGTGTACACCTGGGCTTTCCCAGGTCCCTTTTACATCTATGAAGAGCTGGACAGATGTGAATGCACGGTCTATGGCTCGCTGACTCCCAGATATTTTACAATGTGTGTACACAAAAGGGTGACCATTTCCCTCATCTTCAGATGAGAAAGCCAAGTCTTAGAGTGACCAAACAACTTGCCCATGGTCACATAGGGGTGTGTGTGTGTGTGTGTGTGTGTGTGTGCGTTGTCTGGATGGGACCAATATGTGGAGTGGTTGATATAATATTACATTTTTACACTCCATTCACCCTTTCTCTTTACCTTGTGGTTAAACATAGACAGAATCAGCCATGGCTGGAGAGGGTGACAGCCTATAGAAAGCAATGAGTAAGTGGCCATGGAGCATAACAGAGACACTTGGCTTTGAAAGAGGCTCAGACTCCCATTGAACATGAGAGTTCATTGAAGCATCTACTTCTTAAGTTCCTCTTGTCAGAGGATCACATTGTTTTCTGCCTCTGCAAGTCTCAACTCCTAACACTTGACAAATTTTGACAAACTGAGTGTCCGACCCTGGGAACCCCCTTAGGAATGACAAACCGAGCAGCACTCTGTGCTTGCTGGCAAAGAGCAGGTGGAAAGACTGGTGAGAAGTTGAGACCAAGGGAACCAAATTCTAGGGCCCTCACTTCCCTACAACCCAGCAATCCCTCTTTGTCTATAATGGCCCACCGGACTGAGTGCCACACAGGTATAAGACGCCCTAGCTTAAAAGCCAGTTGCTCAGCAGTAGAGAACTTGCCTAACATGCATAATGTTGAATTCCATCAGCAGAAACAGGATGAAAGAAAAAAGAAAGAAGAGGAAGATAGACAGAGAGAAGAAGAGAGACACACAGAGAATTAATAAGGAAGGAAAGAAAAAGGGAGAAAGAAAAAAGAAGAAAAGAAAAAAGTAAAGAGGAAGAACTGCTATCTTCTTCTCTCTGGCTCCAAGAAAAGCTTGTGCATCAGCCTTGGGCCCCTACCTTCATTTTCCGACTCCACCACAGAAAACTCTCTCTTCTGTATGTCTTTCTTAGCTGATTTTCGTCCCCTTTTAAAGCACTTCAAGTTTTAAAATTATGTGTGTATGCAAGCGTGTGTGTGTGTGTGTGTGTGTGTGTGTGTGTGTGTGTAGGGAGGCAAATACAGGTACATGCACAGCCCAGAAGAGGGCATTAAACTAGGAGCTGGAGTTACAGGTGGCTGTGAGTCACTAAACATGGGTGTTGGAAACTGAAGTCAGGTCTTCCTCAAGAGCAGTGCGTTCTCTTAACCACTGTGCTCTCTCCTCAGTTCCCTGTGCTCTGACAAACACTGGGTCATCTCCTCAGCACTGATTTCCTTATTTAAATATGATGCAGACATGGGGTTCTTCTTCCTATTTGCACTATGTCTAAGAGTGTCTAAAACACCTGCTTCCGTGTAGAAACTCCCACAGAAAGCCACTGACAAAGCTTCTCCTCCTTTATCATCCAGCCATGCTCACATGATTCAGCAGCTACCAACACACTCCGGGGGTCGTCTCTGAACTCCTCTGAGCCCTGTGATTTTCCTGCCTTCCTGTGTCTCATGCTGTTCTCTCTCATCCTCCCTCATTCTGATGGTGCTTCCATTGCTTCCCAACCCAAAATGTGTTTTCTGCCCCCCAGATGAGAAAAATAGATACCAAACACCCTGTCTCCATCTTCTGCCCAGGATGACCACAGATGCCTCTTCCTCTCAAATGTCTCTTTCTGCCCTGTCTGGAATACCTGCCCCTCTCAGTCATACCTATGCGACCTGGACAGTGGGGAAACAGGTTGTTTCTCTTCTCCGTTCATCTTTAACTTGCTCTGAAAAGATCCAGTTGCAACCTACATATTATAATTCTCTCTCCATACAAGTCACATAAAACATGCTGGCTTCTTAAAAATAAAATCAACAGTTCTATAGCTTATTTCTCACCCTTGGGAGTTTCTGTGTCTAACAAACAACTATGATCTCATTTTGTGAAAAACCACAGGCATAAAAACGAGGCTTTGCTGCGAAATCTCACTTCTCTCTCTAAGGTGCCCTGATAATGATCAAGACTCACTCTAAAGTGAAGGGAGAGTTCTAAAAGAAATTGCTACATCTCAAAGCACAGTGACACCACCCTGCTGTCCCTAAGCTACTTTTTTACAGACTCACGCCAAATCTTTATTTTTTAAAAAAAAAAAGCTTACCTACACATGTATGCATGGGTCTATGTGTGCATAAAAACATGCAAGGATACATAGATACATACTTGCTCCTTCTCTCACTGACTTTGGCTATTAGGTTGTGTACCAACGATACATTTCCCCCATTAGCCCTGTCTCTTGCTTCCCAGGGATCCCTGGAAACTAGACTTGGGTGTATTCTCATATATTCTACTTTCTCTGAAGCCTGAGGCGGCCACATGTGGGAGATTCTGCTGCTCCTTCCTCAAGTGCTATGTCATGCCGAAATCCTCCCCACTGAACATTAAAACCCACCTGAATTCCACCTTCCTTTACCAGTG
Source organism: Cricetomys ansorgei (assembly GCA_026225945.1). Taxonomy (NCBI): domain Eukaryota; kingdom Metazoa; phylum Chordata; class Mammalia; order Rodentia; family Nesomyidae; genus Cricetomys; species Cricetomys ansorgei. The sequence continues at coordinate 5,526,387 of JAMJFZ010001815.1, forward strand.
TCCCCTAAAGGAAAATCTCATTAATGTAAGTTCATTGAGATCACTGAGATCATCCTTCTGTAATGAAATGTCTGTTCCTGTTGAAGGAAGAGCACAGGAGGAGAGAAATGCATGGATTATCTGAGCTTACAAACGCCTGTGTATTAGAGGTGCCGAGCCACCGCGAAGAGTCCCCGGAAATATGCTGAAACAAAATGGTTTATTACTCACCCCACCTTGGAAAAATATATCCCCTTGTCATCCAGCTCAACTGGCCAGAATTCCAAAAAGTAACCATGAAAAGTAATTCTGGGTGAACTCTCAGTGTTGAGCTCTGCATGCTCATGAGAACCGTTGACTCTGAACCATCTTATGGTGGCTGTTTCGTTCTTGGATGAAGATAGGTCACAAGGCTTCAGATAAAAAGGCTCCCCTTCTATCACGTGAATCTGCTGGCGATGAATGCAATTTTCTCCTGCAGCTTAATCAAGGAGAGGGAGAGAAAACAAGACATAGGTCCTGCTTTGGCTTTGGAAAGTTAATCTTTTTCTTTCTCTCTCATCTACAGTCTTGCCCTCTGTTCTAAATTGGAACTGTTGAACAATTCTCAACCCCATACCCTCTGGATCTCAAAAGCCCTTAAACCTCATTTAGAAAATTATAATCTCTTAAACACCTGAAATATTTCCTTCAGACCATATACAAAATGTTGTCTCTGTAGTTACCAGTTTACCGTTCAGAACAACAGTCTGGCTTTATCTTAAATGTCACCCAGAGCAGAAAGAGGAAGTGGGTCAAATGTCAGATCCACTTCAAAGTGCAAGAAGGACACTGAGTGCATCAGCCTCATGCTTGGTGGCTGTAACAGAATCTTTATTTTACATTTCAATACCTCAACCCCAAAGCTGTTCCTTGACAGTCAAAACAAGAGTAAGTCTATAGCTTCAATAACTTTCCTCCTTATAGACTGGCCTGTGATAAAATGCACAGCTCATACAGCACACATCCCCGTCTCTCTATCCTTCTGTATATCACCAAGTCCATGACAGCCCTTCATTTTCCTACATGCAGGCCGTGTATTCTCTTTCCTCACGATTATACAGGCCTCAGCCACGTTGCAGTCTGACTATTCTTTCTATATGTTTTGAGGATTTGAATTATTGTAGAAGACTCTACTAGACATTTGAAGTTATTCTAGGTTTCCAACTGTTGATTCATTACAAAAAACTTCTATAAACATAAATATCTGTGCTTTGATTGATAAATATATGAACTCCTCTTTGGTGAGGGCCTCGCTTTGAAAAACAAAATAATGGGTGGTGAGGGAGTTGGAAATCTATAATTCTGAAGAATCGCGGGCATTCCTGTGCTTTCTTTTGTTTAGCATTACAAGCTTGCTTTGTTGATGAATATGATGCTATTTAGAAATGGTCTTCGGGAATATAAATGAAATGATGTCAAGGTGTATGGACTGTGAGCAGACAGCTCAGTTCTTCCAAGGACAAAGTCAGTGTTTAAATTGTTCTAAGAGGCCAGCACCGACAAGTAAATGAATCCCCCATATAGAATACTGTCATTTATAGCTATAATTGCCATGCATGTTCTGAATGAACACGGAGTAGGACCTGAGCCCCAGACCCGTCAGGCTGTAGAGCTGGTTTTGTGCCGAAAATGTGTTTCACGGCAAATCAGGAGCAGATGATTGACGTTTGGCTATCCTGACACGGCACACATATTCTTGTTCTTTGATGTTTGGCTCAGTAGTCCCTGACAAACCATTTTGTACTGAGAAGCAAAGAATAAGCCATCTTCAACATTTGAGTAGCACTGCATTGTGTAGCAGGTAGTATTTCAATAACCCATGGGTCCATTCATAACCAGACCTCCAGGCTGAATGTGCCTCATGCGAAAGCATCAATAGCTAATCTCTGGTTTCCATTCATAGTAAGTCCCAAAGTAAGGGATGTGGGCCCCAGTGTCCCCTTTTTTGTGGTAACACTCTGAAGTAAGTTAACTGGCCTGCTCCCTTTCTCCTCCAAATCCTGTGCAAGTATTCCTCAATCATGGAGCTTCTCTCCAATGAACAGGACCCTCAAATCTTTCTCCATGAGAAGAGCTCCCAACAACCATAACTAATGAATTAAAGTTGATATTTGACCTGCTCTGATCCTGCGTTAGCTTCTAGTCCAGTCTGTTTTTTCTTTCGTATCTTCTTTCCAGCACTAGAGTGACTTTTAAGGATTTAAAAGGAATTTCCATTCAATTTCTTTTGAATTTCCTTTTTTAAATGAATGAATTCTCACTTTCTTCTCAAAAGAGAGAGAGAGAGAGAAACTGTTGAAACTTTCTAAATTCAATAGTAAAGACAATTGTTTTCTTCCTCTATTTCAAATAAAATGGGGCACATTTCTTCTTATATGTCCCTGCCTCTCTTTACAGTACTCTGCACCCCTCTGATTGGCCCATTCCTGCCATCTCCCGCTCTCTGTCTCAGGAATACCAAGTACTTCCCAACCTTCTAAAGTAAAATTTTATGTCACTAAATGTTAAATAAATTTTGCATCTTCAGTGACCACATCAGCTATAAAGAAAAAACAAAAAAACCTGTATCTTTCCCTCTAGCTGACTAATGAAATCTATTTGTGAATTTATAAGTCACTTACTTGAGATACTTTTAGTAATGATAACCCAGACTGTCAAGAATAATTCTCCACGATGCATGGTTAGGCTTCTGCTTCAAAGGGCGTCTCTGGACAAAGAATAATATAAGGTTAAGCTTAAGCTCTCAAACAAAACAATTGCATCTGACAAAGGAAGTTAGGGAAAAAAAACTTTCCTGGCACATAAAATTTCAAAAAGCCATCTAGCCATGTTTCATAGCTCTTAAAATAGTCACCAATGTGACAAACTTCAAGCCATGTAGAATTAGTAAGTTTCAAGGTAATGAATTTTAGCTCCCATAAAACGTAAATATTTAGCATTTCTAATAAAATGTAGCCTGATGTCTTTTAACCTGTTAACGTCTAGAAAAATCTATAATTCTACAGATTAAACAACCCATGGCATATTAAGGTATGAATAGCAGTCCACCTATGCAGGAGTGCGTGTGCGTGTGCGTGCGTGCGTGTGCGTGCGTGCGTGTGCGTGCGTATGCGTGCGTGTGCGTGCGTATGCGTGCGTGTGCGTGTGCGTGCGTGCGTGTGTGTGTGTGTGTGTGTGTGTGTGTGTGTGTCAGGCAGACAGACACACACAGAGAGATAGTGTATGTGAGACAGACACAGAGACAGAAACAGCGACAGTGAGAGAGACAAGGAGAAACTTTCCGAAAATGTTGTATGCATCTGAGATGATCACCTCGCAAAGAGAAAAGCTTCTCTTTGACTCACAGTCTCACAGTTTCAGAGATTTCAAGCAAGTTTCAAAAGTCTCAGAACCAATGCTGCCTGCTCGTCGGCAAAGCTTGCGCGACGCCTGGTACGCGGAAACCGCTGTCACTGAAGGAGGGGTGTGTGCATCTGGGCATGAGTCAGCACTGGCTGCCTCGCTGGCGCACGTAAGAGACAAATGGAGAAAGTAAGTCACAGGTCTCTGTAGTCCCAAGGATGGTCCTCTTTACACTGACTATGACCCCAAGTCACTGAGCCCTCTGCTTTGAACTTTGATTCTAGGGGTCCTTCCTTTACCTTCCTAATTATGAGCGACGGGAGCAGAATGGAGGTAGGCTCTTCCTTGATTGAGTCACACATTGAGACTAAATATTTCCCAAATAACCCCCCACCTCTTGTTTACTGAGAAGCCTGCTGCTCCCACCCCACTGCCTCAAAAGAACACTGGCCACACAAAACACCGCAGGACATGAAGAGATGGGTTACTTTCAGAGACACACAGAGCTGACTAAAATCTCAGACTGACAAAGGCTAAAGAGCTGTGGACCTTGGGCAGATAAAGCAAGTCTCTCAAGAACTGTTTGCCTGTTGCCAAAACAAGAAGGGAAGGCTGCCGCCTCCAGGATCATTGAGGGATGGAAGCATCTAACGCTAATGAAGCCTTCTGAGTGTATGGAAGCCTCATAATCTAGAGCAGTCCTTCCGATCACTAACTCGCCTCCCATCCCAACGCCTCCAATCACTGGAAAAGGTTTTTATAATAAAGCTACTAAAACCACTGACCAATTTGCAAGAGATGGTACTGAACAACGTAAAAATGAAAAGGATATTTGTTCATGGAAAGTACCAGCCATTCAAAGTCAAGTTAGAACAATGTACAGCTCGAAACTTCTAGCCACCCACTCTCACAGCCTTAATTACAGTCTAATATTTCTGTCTTGAGCGGAATGGAAAGAGTGATTTCCTCTAAGCCTTTGCTCCATTTTACACTGTCACAGACTTGCAAATGGTACTTTTTTTTTTCTTTTTTTCATTTTTAAGTTCTAACAAGGCATAAAGTTACACAATTACTCAGCTTTCGGATAAGCTATGAGTTTCAATGTGAAACATATTAAGTATATATGTCTCATATTTATCACATATATTAAATATGTGAGATAGATATATACGTATTTCATATATATCATATATATATATATATAGCACATATCTCAGTATATAAAAATAGATGCTATCCACACAGTCGTATGCACAGATGTGCATATAAGACTTTATTGTACTACTTTACTTCCAAAGGTGCTTATGTGAATTTAAGAAATTGGCATTTTATTAAGTATGAAATTTCTTTGCAGATGGAGATCTGTTCCGAGAAGTGCTATTATGACCCACCAAAGGCCAACGAGCAAAGCAACGGTAAAGTAGATGTAGGAGAACAGCAATATTACATTTCTGGCATGTGGGAATTTTATTGATTTTTTCTTCCATGTTTTTGTTGTTTTTGATCTTTTGTTTTGGTTTGGTTTTTTGCTTTCTGTAATCTTGAAATGTTTTTCACTTTCTTCTTTAATTCTTTTCTCATTTGTAAAGCAATGTCTGCCCAATGTAGGATATTTACAAAGCAAAGACTTTACAACATACACCGCATTTGCATACTCTTCTTGTACTTTTCGTATATATTTTCAATAATGCAATGATGTCTAAATAGTTTTCCTGCCTTGTATTTCCTCTTGATATTGTTTGCTGAAGGTTTTCCTACCTTGCACCTTTTTTTGTTCTTGTTATTTTAATTACCACCTCAGATTCCTTCTTACCCATGTACTATCACCTACAAAATGAACTATATTACACAATAACCCATGACCATCTTCATTCATAAAAAAGTGTAGCTCAGTTTTACGAAACACAACCATGGTACCAGCCTGGCTGGATCTGAATCTTCATCCTTTCCTTTATCAACTAAACAATCATGGGCAAGTCAACTAGCCAAGCTGTTCTCTGATTCCTTTATCCACAGGAAGGACCATTCTACCTCCCAGCATTGAGAGGGCAGCTGCGAGTGCTCTACTCAAAGTGTCCAGAGAGTAAGAAGTATGAATCTAAATGTTGGCTATTACCATTGCTTTGATTTCTTATTTTATTGGTGTCTTGATATGGTGGGCCATGAAGGAACCAAAGGCATGATGAATGCATGCTGCCCAACCACATTCCAGAAACATCTTAGCAGCCTATGTTTCCTCCCTCAAAGGTGCAGGACGCTTTCTCCCACACCCAGGACAGCAGGTCCAGACTCATTTTTCAAATCTCACCAGGCAGTCTAAGTAGAAAAGGGCCTCTTGTTTATTTAAATCTATCTTTTATTTTATTTTTATTATAAATGAGTTAAATAATCACACAATACTGTTTATTCAATGACTATGAACCTTTTCATAGCAAGTGTTTCTTTTCAAGTTTTCCAATGTCCAGAATTTATCCAATGTGTTAGCTTACTTTAAATTTTTCTTGGTGTGTTAATATACAGAATTTTTTATATTGATACACTCAAGCCAATATCTCTTTGTGTGTGTGTGTGTGTGTGTGTGTGTGTGTGTGTGTTTCCCACTATTTTTAAGTGTAGATCATTCTTTTATTTTTGTCTCAAGATAAAAGAGATGTTACCTACGTTTTCTTCATTTTTATGACTTCGCTTATTTTTTCCCATTGACTTATTTTAAATTGACAAACATTCAATTTTCTTGTTTGCAATGAAAATAGGACCTAATTAGATTTCCACTTCCGAAAGAACCATGAACTATTTCTCTGTCTAATTAAATGGTTCCACCTTCCCTTTGAAGTTTGTTGATACCTACTTACAATGCATGAGCTGTCCTGGAGCCGGCTAGCACAGGTGTTTCCCCAGGAATCTAGCAAGGGGTTTTCCCTAGGGACAAATGGGTGTAATCACACATCCACTTTCTCCCTGTTCTCACTCTGCTTATCTGTCTGTAGCAATTGTTGCTAACTGGCATGCTCTAAGTGTCTGCTTGCTCGTTTGTTTAATAAATTGATGAATGAACCAAATCCACAAAATAGACACAGAAAGGAGTCCTGAGTGATCATTCAATTCATTACACAGCATGACATCTTAAACCTAACATGGAGCTTTGAAAAAGATAAGAAAGCCTGAGCTCCACACAGCTGTCCAGGGGCAGCCTGGGCTCCACACAGCTCTCAGAGGACAGCCTGGGATAAACACAGCTGTCAGGGGACAGCCTGGGCTCCACACAACTCTCAGCGGGAAGCATGGGATCCACACAGCTGTCAGGGGCAGCCTGGGCTACACACAGGTGTCAGGGATTTTTTCCAAACACTCCATTGATTCCTTGTGCAAACAGACGAAAAGCTACCAATCTACAGGACTTACCTGCTCCCTCAGAAAAGTAAATGTCATATCAGATACATTCACTTCAAAGTTAATGCAATCCGAAAATATAAAGTTAATACATGTGCAAGTATGTATGTGTGTAGCCATGAATAGTTACAACAAAGAATAGTTACAAACTCAATTGCCCAATGATATGAAATTTTCTTTAGAAGAACTTCTCCTCCAAAAGTTATGTGACCTGCTGGCATTGGATGGAGACCGGATGCTAGGTGACCAGTATCTTTGTCTCCCAAGGCAAGGGCGCACTTTCACAGTATCCTTTCAGGATGCCAAAGTGGTCAGAGCCTGAGTTCCTGATTCTGCCCCATCCCCTTTGAGGTCCTCAGCACCAGGAAACTGACCATATTCTAGAAAAAACAGCTCATCCAAACAGGTAAATGTTAAGCCCCTGCACAGCTATCCAGTGAGGAACCTGAAGCTGGGAAAGGGGCGCGGCACTGAGTTTCACTGATTTCAACTCAATGCCCGCCCCTAGCACCACCTGGATGAAAGTTGCAACTCCCCATGACGGTTTTTTCCACATTCTGAGAACTGAAAGTAAGCCAGGCAGGCACTCCAACACTGAGCTGGGCCATCCGTGATTTTGTTTTGTTTTGTTTTTGTTTTTTAAATATGCAATCCTGTCTCTACAGTCTCTCATGCATAAGTGTTTTTCTGAATCTGCAAAGAGGAGGAACAGCCAAGTAGAGCAAGCAAAATCTGATCTTGGCACACCCATGCACTCCTGCTCTACACCAAGGGTGTGTGAAATTCGATTTTCCATGTATAAGGCCGCCTCACAGTGCTTGCCATAAACACATCTGCTGTTACTATCTTCACACTCTTCCCAAGTGTGCCTGTGCATGTGTGGACCCAGAAACACGGACCGTGCTCCCTGCCCTCTCCTCCAGCAAACTATAGTCCCTGCAATGTGACTCAATGTTTGGATTCTCCAGGAAGCTGCCAGGCCAAGCCAACACCCACACCCCCGTCACAGCATCTCCAATCTCCATCTTTCCCGGACCAGCCTCCACTTTTCATTTTGTGTGCCTAAAGCAGATGTTCTTAGTTGTTGATTTGTGTGTGTGTCTGTGTCTGTGTGTGTGTGTGTGTGTCTGTGTGTGTGTGTGTGTGTGTGTGTGTGTCTGTGTGTGTGTACTCTGGAAATGTGGGCACAGGAGCATATGCATTTGCATGTGTTGGGGGGATCACACTATCCCCGAAGCCCTACATAAATCCAGTTTCCTCAGTCATTAATTGGTAACTGTGAAGAGACCTACTAGGTCTCCTCACTTCTGGAAGCCCCATGATTAAGCACAAAGATTTTGGAATCAGAAAAATCTAATGTGAATATCCTACCTCTTACTAGATGGATGTCCTTAGATAAATTTCTGACTCTTTCTTAGCCCCCACCCATTTATTAAGCCTGATGATACGGACTATTTCATTTGGTTTCCATGAGGATTAAGCAGCTAGAACACAACTAAAGAAATCCTTTGTACCTTGTCAGCAGAGGGGAAGCACTGAATAAAACACTTGCTGTTGTTCACACCTCTCTACGAAGGACCTATAAACCTGTAGTCTAATTGTGCGTGTACACACACGCACCACTCATAACTGATCTTGTTCTCAGGATCCTTGCCCCCTGGGATTGGGTGACCCCTTCCCCTTGCTCCAAGCCGCAGCAGTGAGGAGGGGGCTTCAGAGCCCGTCCTGTACTTACCTTCAGAGAGGTATCCTACAGGCAGACTGGGGCGGTGGTCTCTCTTTCACTTACATCTATGAGGCAGAATCCACACAGCCAGTGAGAGTGATCCCCTCCCTATCCACAACTGCGGAACCAGAGAGGGGGGTGGGGGTGGGGAGCCCTGCACTGAGGTCTGCCCAGGAGACTGATTAAAGATGTCAGGCAATAGAGAGTGCTATGAAGATGGGGTGTGGAAGAACAGAAAGAAGAAAGGAAAAGCTAAGCCTGCAGGTGGACACAGCCCTGGGTGGGAGGAGTTCCAGGTCCGGAGTGAAGAGCTGAGGGACTGAAGTCTAGGCGCTCCAAATGTAGGCTGCTCACTCGGGACCGCCCAGGGTTCCGGGGTGCCCTGCGCTTAGCTCTCACAGCAGGACTGTGCTCCACTCGCCCCCGCCCACCTGCGAGCTCCCCAGTTTGCTGAGCTTAAGTCCTGGCGGGGGATGATGGATGCCCTGGGAAAACACTCCGAGCGAGCGCCCGTGCCTGGGTCTTAGCTGACTCCAGTTCCTGCTCCGGACCCGGGAGAGGCACAGCCTCCGCCCCAGTTCCTCTGACACCTGAGCAGCATGACTACTCTCTGGTGTCAGAGTTGGCAAAGAACTACCTGTGCACACAGCACCCTCCAGGCAGAGGGCGCTAAGGGCCCAGGACTCCTGTACCAGTGCAGACCGAGGTCTGGAGAGCCAAGGGCGAAGGCCCTTGGAAGAGAGTCCCTCAGACAGCCAGGCTACCAGAGCCAACAGAGCACCAGTGCCCGGCCAGGATGCCCAGCCTTCTGGATGGGTGGGAATTCACAACTGGGAAGTAATGGCGAGATTTTAAATTGTTCAAAAGAAAAGAAGGCTAAATAGAGTATTTCTACATTTTTGTAATAAGCTAAAACTCTTCTCAGACACACATGAAGAAAGCGCTTATAGAGTCAATGACATAACTATTTTTACCCAAACAAAAACAATTCACCACACAATACACAGGAAAATCATAACATTGCTGGATTAAATGAAAAACAAGTGTATAACACATTTCAACACTCCCTCTACAACACGCAAATTGGACAGTAGGAAGGTCGGCTCTCTTCCTTAGCTAATAAGGGATGCCTGTAAGCAGCCGCATGGAGAAATGCTTTCCTCTAACTAGGAACCAGATAATAACGTCTTCCCTCAGCTGCACAAGCACTTTCAAGAAATGAAAATTAAAAACAAAATAAAAATAAAAAATAAATTAAAAAAAAAAAACAAGCATAAGGGTAGGAGAGGAGAAAGTGGAAGTACTGGCTTCTGCAGAAGACATTTTTAGGTGGGTGGCCATTTGAACCTATCAAAACGATAAAAATAAAAGTCTCTTGAGTTGAAATCATCAGAGACGAGTGCACTGCAGAAAATCGATTATTACTGGTGGAACTGAGGCAGGGAATCCAATAAGAACGAGAATTACAGCAGCACGAAACAAAAGCAAAGCCTTTTGAAAGACGCATGATGTGTACTGCGCAACTCAAGAGCATGTGAGGGCAACGACAGAAAAGCCGCGTGGACGGAGAGGTACGCCACGCCACGGGCTTGGATTGAAAGGCATTACTGTCTGCTTACCTACTTTCTAATGGCTCAGGCTCAGGTGGTATGAAACATACTTTAGACTCTGTATTATGGGTTCTATATGTATTCACATCCTAATACTAGATGGAATTGTATACATACATATGTGTGTGTGTGTGTGTATATATATATTAGACATATATTAGACATGTACATATATATACATATATATGTAATATATATATATTCATATATATTACATGCAAATAGTTTAGAATTGTCAGAATAATCCTGAAAAGGAACAAATAATAGTTTCCTCAAGTCATTTCATCTACCTAAGAAAACTGTTATTTGAGGGTGTTAAGGAACATACAGCCACAGAGCTGGTTATTCAAAGCAAGGGTGCCATCCTGATTCTGCACCCTACAATATGAACCAGTTATATACATTGCATCCTTCTCATTGGTCAGTTTTTGACAATTCAGTAAAAGCAGCCGATGCTACAGAACAGCCAAAAGTCGACTGCAGTGGGGCAGGTAGATTAGCAAAGACACCCACAGGATGGGAGCATAGGTAAATTTGAATTTCAGAGAACTGTCAGCTAAAACTTCATCCTTTAAGCTGATCTTTAGCAGATGTTTACCTGGCACCCCAACTTAAAAGTACAGATTAAGACCACAGGCTCCTTAGAAGATGGGCTACTCTAGATCCTTTATACATACTTCTGGATATATGATTTCTCTACAGTCAGGACTCTGAAATGCATGTTGACCATGAATTCAAGCTCGCTCTCCTTTCAAGACTATCTAATCCTGTTTCCATTGTCATTTCAGTGTATAACGGCATCATTTAGTGAGTAACTCAAACAAGGTAGCTCTCATATCCATCAGCAAAACTCGAGGTACCAGTAAGACACTTGTCTTAGCTCTGGATCCACTCCTGGGTGTCTCTGGCCCTAAAGTATGTGCTTCCTCCTAAAGAAGAATATCCAGGACCTTTGACTACTGATTAATCCTGCCGTGCTCAAATTTCCTACACACTTTGCAGAAATACCACAACAACTTTAGTTGCTTCATAGTGTCGAACATATTTTATTCCTTAGGTAGATACGCTGTTGTGGAATGGCAGACTTGTTTCTCATGGTGCTTGCTCCAGCTGGAGTCTTCAGTACAAGCTGACATAGGACATTCTGAACATCTGTAAATCTGAAGAAAACTCAGTGACACACCACAGATTTTCAATGTGGCATTAAATAGGGAAAATGCAAAGTCCGTATTGCACAATCTTAGCTATACAAATTATACGTACACATTTTAAATATCTTTAAAACTATGGCTATTTGTCAAAATTAATCCTAAAATAACAGATTTGTGATTGCTTTTTTATCATCTTTTCTTTCATACTTCTGTTCTCTAAAATACTTTCATTACTTATATAGTGAAAAAATATTTCTTAGGAGAGTAAAAAATATATGTAAGATATTTAGATCTGAAAAAAAGAGTTTGATTGTAATGGCAATTTGGATAATGTATTCTAACAAGTTTGTCAATATAGATGTGATAAATCTAGGTAACTGCCAAATAAAAAATAAGAAAGAAATTCTGGTGTGCTGGGAATGTGATTTACCACGGGAGTTCTGCCTCTGGGGTGAGACTGTTTTTTGAGATGAATCGGAGTTTTATTTTAGACACATCAGCTTGATATTCAGAAAGTAAACCATTGATGAAAATTAAAAAGAAGAAAGGGAGAAATGGAAGAGAAGAAAGCGATCAGGGAATGACCTTGTGCCACAAAGGACTGAAATGGGCAAGGGAAAGCAGAGCAAAGGGAGGGATGGCTCCACTCACAACCAGGAAAACAAACTGGAGTGGTTTCTTAGCTGGGACCAGGGCTGTTACTCTTGACATCCAAGTCCTCACACCCCAGTGCCTGCTGCTGGGACACGCCCAGCTCTGCGTAGTCAGGTCCACAACTCAAAAGTGCTTCAGTTCCAAGCATGCCTTGACACTCAGAGGAGCCACATCGGATGTCGTCTCAGGGAGTCTTCTTGGCATTGGCATTTGGTACCTCACATGCTTCCAGAATTTGGATCTTTGAGACTGCTTGTTGGCCATGGGGTCTTCCTTCCACTTGACAGTCCCCTGCATCTTCACAAGGTGCTGGAGAGAATCTTGAAGGTCCTCAATCTGCAGTTTGCTTGGCTCACCCAGAGGTTCCATTTCAATAAGAATCACCTTGGAATTGCTCTGGATGAGGGCACTGTGCAGGGCAATCTCCTGCTCGTAGGCAAACTCCTTGCTGTGCATCATGTGGGGAGCCAGGACAAACATGTGCCGCCTGCTCTTCTGGATACTGCTTTCCACCACGGTGGCTGCATCTAGACAGGCAAGAGATGGATGGAGACTGACTATCATTCTTTCTGTAAATTTAATGTTTGAATCATGAATGTTCTGGACAGAAAAAGGAATCTTACTGCTGTTATCTGTTGGGAGACTCTGAGCTGATCGGCTCTGATTCAGAGAGTAGAAACGGAGTTAATGATTTTAGCTACAAGGATATCCGTCCAAGGGCCCTCTTGATAAATCAATGCTAATGAAGAGTCCTCCCAGAGACCTGGGAAAGTGAAAGTCTCTTAGTCTATCATTTCATGGGGGAGGGCTTAGAATTTTGGTCAATTGGAATTTCATTCTTAGACTATTCTCTTCTGGGGCTGGTTACTAGATGTTTTTAAGAAGGTGAACCCTTTACATCATACACTGAAGAGTTCAATCTCAACAGGCCTTGTTCCTCTTAGCTGACCAATGTGACTAGACAAAGTCTCAGGTCACTCTAGGCCTCAATGATCTCTGTGTAGAGCGATGACTTGATCTAGTCTTTAAAAAAATCCTAAGTGTGAGGTCTCCTTTCAAAGCCAGCCTTTGTATGTGTGTTCAAGCCAAGATGACGCACTTAGCTCTGAGTGGACTTAGAAGAGCCCGTGTCACACCCCACTCTCACTGCAGAGGTAAAAGTGTGTGGAAGAAGTGAAACCGGAAGAACTCATGATCTTAGAGAAGAGCAGTAAATTCTAATTATCTGGGATGTGAAATAGTGTCAGAGGGAGCCTTGTATCAGTTGGGATTTTTCACCCTGGAGGGTAGGAGATGCACACTCAACTTCAAAGGAGAGGAGGACACAGCTAGCAATAAGCACAGTGCACTAGCCAGCTCCCAACTTTCTCTAAGGGAAGAGCAGTGTTCTGCTGGCTTTGGTCTATCTGGGTGGAGGAAAGATCAGAGCTTATGCGTTGAGGGAGGGGAAATGGAAGCCATACCAAAGAGAGTACCGCCACATGACAAAAGGCACTACAAGCTTGATCCTCAAAGAGTATCTAAGCATCTGAATTTGGCAGATATGGAAGTGTTAATAGAAATTAGCTGGATGTAGTGGGAAGGAGAGACGAAGATCTGGCACATAAGTAAACCGTCACAGACAACTGGAATCCCTTGAACAGAGTCGAGGCACAGAAAGGACAATCATGACCATTGCCCACTCTTTTCTACCTATAGAGTAGTAGTCTGTGAGAGAGGCCACAAATCAGAAAGAGACCCCTAAGAAGATTAAATTTTACCCTCCCAAATAGCACATCTTCATGTCTTTTACAACAGTGTCAGCATTAATAAGATATTTGACAAGAAACCTGGGCACCTGCCTATCAATCTATTGCCCCCCAAATCCCTTTCCTTTAGTGGACATGTCAATTTAAAAAGTTCATGTAAGTATCATATGGCTTATGATATTCATCCCCATTAGCATTCTAAACTCTTGCTGACTTCTGAGGAATCAAAGAAGAGATAACAGAAAAAGTTATGTAACTTTTGGCCTAAATATGTGGAGGGCAGAAAAAAAAATTTTGCTGAAATGTCTGGAGTTGTCACAAAACTATCAAAAGTGCATGAGCTCCGCTAAGAATATTAAGAAACAGAAGCCATTGTTTTGCTGCCCTGAGAATACAAATTTGCAAACTGTTTTATCAACATGAAGAAAAGCAGCAGGACTTTCTCAGTTCTTTCAAATATCTTCACTATAAGCTCTCAATATCAGAATCAAAATTGTTTTCTCAATTCTCTACTCTACTAGGTCCTCTGGAGAGATGAGGAAGTTTCAGAGACAGTTCTGCACAACTGTGAAGGATCCTGACCTTCTGCCCACTTGAGAACTCTCCAGAATCCAGACCCTCCCATTAGAGATCCTCCAGCCAGCCCACGGGGCACAGGAACACAATTGGAGACCATTGCAGAAATCCATAACTGGTCGAAAAGCAGAGAGCAAGCCACTGTCTGCTGCCGAACCACAATTGATAATCTACAACACGACCTGAGGCTCAGGGGACATCTAGGAAAAGCAGGTATAAAGATCGCGAGAGCCAGAACACCAGGTCAGCTACCATGAGGTGGTCTTCTAGAAATGGCAATGAAGCGTCACCCACAAAACCTCATCAGTGTCTCCCTAAATAAGATCTGAATATGTACAACATCAATAGCTATGCCAGCACGGAAGGCGACATCTCATGGGATCCCAGCCGTAGACAAAGGACTACAGGCAGCTAAGGAATGTTGAGAGCCTAAGAGTTTCTCAGGGATGAGCCCCCTAATCGGTTATCAAATACCAAGTGGTCAACCTTGAAAGCATCACTAAGTGGGATGAGAGGCTAGAGTCATATATTTAGGTGTGGGGGGGGGCAGTGTAACAATAACAAAGGGAAAAGAAAAAGCAAGGTGGATGGATGGGAGGAGGGGAGGAAAGGGAGAGATGATTCCCTTTTTAAATTTTCATAATTATTCTAGTGTAATGCAAAGGAAACAAAGTTGAGTCAATGCCCATGCACAGGCGAAGCCATGCCTGATTTCCACCACGTTCCATCCACACTGCTGTGAACCTCTCATCCTTGGGATGGGGGTGAGAAGAGAAGAGTAAAGAATGAGAATCTCTGAGGAACAGTCTAAAAGCTCTGGTCTTGGGCCAGCAAGATATCTCAGCAGGTAACGTGCCTGCCACGAAGTCTGGGGATCTGAGTTTGATCCCCATGATCCACATAATAGAAAGAGAGAACTTGCTTTTTGCAAGTTGACCTTTGACTGTCAAGCACATACGTACAAAGTAAATGTAATTTAAAAACAAATCTGGTCTTAGCTGAGCATGGTGATTCATGTTGAGTCATAATCACCATGCATTTGAAGCCAGCCTGTACTACATGGTGAGTTCCAGGCCAACCAGGGGAACACAAGAAAAGCCCTGTCTCAAAATAATATCAATCAATAATAGTAAATCTCTGGTCCTGAGTCTGAGATGATGATCAGTGCAAGTGCTTGCCCAATATCTCTTTGCATAGATCCTCCCTTGCTAATATATATGTGTTTATTACAAAGTAAATATTCTAATCTGCATTCCCTATTACAACTCACATGTCAAGAAAATGAGGATTACCTCTACTCGTGACCATGAAATGATCTTCAAAACAGAATGCTAAGCTTTAAAATGCAACAATGGGAAATGGGTTTGTATAGTTCACCTGACAAATTAAAATGCTAATGCAAATATATAGCACTCACTTGATATTCCATGTAATTAAAGATTTTTTTATATTTAGTTGGTTTTTTTTAAATTGGTAGATAATGTGTTAGGTACCATATGACATTTTTTACAGTGTGTTTCTAAGGCTTCCCTTCTCCCTCCTCTGCCACTTCGTGCTGTCCTCACACCCCTTATAGCTGCCCAAGATTCTTTCCCTCTTTTAAGTTTCCTGTGTCTTCCCTGCCCCGCCCCCACCATTCCTAGTTACCTAACATTACCCTCTCTTGGTCTTCTTTCAGATTTTAAGAAATTAATTTCCATTCCTGAGCTGTGGCAGCAGCTTTACCTTGTCCGGGCAGTAAGTCTCTCCCATAAATGCATAACTTGTAGCCATATTTATTTTCAAGAACGTCAGGCAGAGTCTGGTGAACAAAGTACTCCACAGAGCCTCTTTCTACTGAGCTGTCCCTGAAGACCCGTGGATAAATGACGTAAGCGTCATAGAGCTTGCCATCTGAGAAGGAAATCAAGAAGCGTCACTTGGTTACTGCTTCTAAAAGCTCTCATCTGTCTGCTGACAGCTCTTACCAAGTTCTGTGGCTATTAGTGAATGTCCTTCCTCCCCACAAACACTCTGAAATCAAGAGATACCAAGAACCCACAGCTATAAAATGTGACCTGGAAATAACAGACATGGACCAATGGTTCTGTTCGTCTTTTTGTGTTTTAACATCCTCACTTGAATGATAGAGAACAGAGAGTCTGCTCGGGATCTTCGAGCATGTTTATTAGCTATTAGTATTTATCATCCTGGATGGAAGCCTCCTGCTGTGCGTGATACCTGTTACATTTTCCGCACACAGCATTCCTCATTTAGCCACGTAACACAAGTTCAAAGGCCTCCAGTGGATACCCAAAGCCCCAGATAGTACTGAGTCCCCTATTCTATTTTCTGCTACACATGCACCTAAGATAAAGTCTAATTTATAAACTTGGCACAGTAAGAGATTAACAGCCATACCTAATAATAAAAATGAATAAATAAACTATAACAAAATTGTTAACATCACTACGCTAGCACTTTTATAGGTCTTATATCAAAGTAAAAAAGCTGCTACTCAAACACAGGCACAGCGGCACTTCAACATTTAACCTGTTAACTCATACAGTGACGGTATGGGTAGCATATACAGCATGGATACGCTGGACCAACAGATGATTCATGACCCAGGCAAGACAGAGAGGGACAGTGTGTGATTTTTATTACACATCTCAGGATTATATTCAACTTAAAACTGGCATTTGTTTTTTCTATCAATTCTTCATTTAATCTTTTCAGGAACTGGAACCCCAGAAAGCAAAATCTAGATAAATAGGACCTAGAATTCTCCCTCAGAAGTTCTTCTACTAAAGACTAATAGTGACAAGGAAGTAGAATTTCTTATGCATCTGAATTTCCCACGGGTCAGGCACCTGCTAGTTGACTGCTTCATACACAAATACCTAACACGTTCACTTTCATGTTCCTGTCTTGCCAGAACACTCCTCTTGCATGTGTGAAGATTGTGCACGTGCGTACTCGTGGAACAAAGATTAACAGAAAATGAGCATGTGTTCTGTGCTCCTCCTTAACCTGCTCACGCCTGAAAAGCAGGAACAGCTTTATTGTGCCTTCTTAAAGTTTTATCACTGTGTATTTCTCAAAATATTGAAACCTGCCAGGGCCTCAGGCGGAGTCTGTTATGGGGACTCACTAGCAATAGTGATCCCACCAAGGAGAATATTTGAGATGAATGTCAAGACTCCAAGGAGCAACAAAGAAGCATGGGAAATGATCTATGTAGACTCAAAAACCTCACTGCTGGGGTTTTCAGTAAACGAAGATTGGGGTTAGAGCGTCACATCAAAAGACAAATAACCAATAGTCACTGTGGGACCTTTTCTTGTGAACAGAATCTTGAACTTGATACTCACCATCCTGAGTTTTGTAAGGTGTCACCATGTCTCTCCAAAGCAAAGCAATGTCAATCCAGAACACTTTCAGGACCATCACCAAGACGTTGACAAGCATTAGAAGCATACTACATCCTGCAACTATGTAGTAGGTACTTTGACGATCAACTATTAAGAGATGGGGAGATGAGAAAAAACTATCATTAGTGTTAATAAAGTAGGACAGAATGGATGGATGGACGGATGGATGCATACATGTTGACAGCCCCTGAAACCACAAGGCATTCTTACCCAACACGCCAATCTTGAATTTTCACGAATACTTTCAAAATCAACAAATCAATTTTATTGGGCCCATACTCTATGCAAATCTTGAGGACTGGTAGCACAGAGTGTTCTTAAAAGGTAAGGGACATACACAGACACATGTAAAGCCAACTAAGAGAGGAGGTACGAGGGATTTCAGCTGACAGAGACATTCTGAAGGCAGCTGGCTGCGTGCTAGAATAAGTAAGGAAGGCTCCTGTAGAATGAGATCACTAAAGATGGGAATGATCCCAAAAGATGCAGAAAAGGCAACACCCTCCTGTCCAGAGAGGATTCTGGGCTGTATGCAGAGGTAGGAGTGTGGGCTCTGGGAACTGTAATAACCCAGTTTCGGGAATTAGTGGAAGACGTGGCCAGAGCTGTGTTTGACCAGAGACTCTTCCAAGGGGATTTGTCGTAATGTGAAAGGGTGTTAAAGATAAAAGTGCTTTTCACCAAGATTAATCTGACGATAGTGGAATTCTTGTTCTCATGGGAACATAACAGGGTGAGTACTTGGGAGGAAGACGAGGTTCTGAACTCATGAAATAATGAGAGAGGAATCTGCAAAGTCAGTGTTGGTAACCCCAAGGAACATGAGTCAGCAGTTCAGGGGACTTCTTGCGTCTATGGATAGGGGATATAAAGGTGAACATTGCAGGTCACTGAGTATGTGTAATGGAGAAGCTAAACTGCTTGGTTTTATAATGCTGGTTCCTTTCCCTATTATAACATCCTTCGGCTATCTCTGAGCTTAGTCTCATTCCTTATCTCTCAGAGCACAAGGGCAATATGACTTCCAACTTCAGGAACTTGTGAGACACGTGTACAAGGTGAAAGTAGGAACTGCCACCTTTCATGGTATTCCCAGCAGCTTTAACTTTGTGACCCTCCTAGACTTGTTGGAAGTGGTGCTGCTTACACACACGGATATGAGGAGACTCTTGAGTCGACCTGGTAACTGGTTTGTTTCCATTTTATTCATAAGTGCCCATGCTTATGCCCTAAGATCTAACATATTCATCTACCACCATTGAAAGTTCATCATCTTTTGTATATCCAGCACTGTGATCTCAAAGACACAAATGTCTGGTGACCAGAGATGAGGAAGGGGCTCAAAACTAGCCAGAGCTTGCTGTTTGCACTTTCTTAGATTTACATGAGCACTTCCTGAGGAGCTCATTTGGAAGAATTGTCTAAAATTATTAGATGGATGCATTCTAGAAAATATTCTTCTTGTGAGGACTACTGTGGGTGAAGTATCTATGTGCTTGGTTGAACACATTCAACTAGAGACGAAGACCTTGATTCAAGATGTCCCAGAAAGTTGATATTCAGTATCTACGTTAAGTGCCTATGATTTTAGAAAGTGTAAGTAATTTTTGCATCAAGGACTAGACACAAATGTTCCTTGTCAATGTTTATAAACAGGAGAATGCCATCTGTGTTGAATCCTGGGTCTAGGGTTACAGTACTTAGCAAGCCCTTAGAAAAAATTCTGCCTTTACTTCTTCACTTACTAAGTGAAATTAACGGGCAGTATGGGTACAGTGGTGAGAAGATAAATGAGAGATTCTGAGGGAAAGCCATTGGATCTGGACTGGATATAGAACACATTGAATATGTGTATACACTATTGTTATCACAGACAATAAGTTTGCACCTAACAGTATTTAGAGATAGGCAAAGGGAGGCTCTTAAAGATTTTGTTATTTAAATTTAAGAAATACCAGAATTTCAGAAACAAAAGAATTCATTAGGATAATTCAACAGCAATAGAGACTATTTTTATTGAATATTCTTAGTTGTGAAAACAGTATAAATACATTGATTTGACTAATAACAGGTGAATTAAGAATAAACTAGAAAGTACAAAATCACACACAAACAAAACAATTCCAGGTAACACAAATATAATTCCAATACAAAAAAGAAAAAACTAGAGAGCATTCAGAAAACTAGACAAAAGGTACTGTTAGCAGAGGAGGACACTAAAGACACAGGGTCATGTTGGGTGAGAGTAGGACATGACTTCCCTTTTCCTGTAGGATCCACTGTGCCCACCACCATCCTATGACACAGTGCTGTGGTCCACAGTCATCCCGAGTAACGCAGTTATCAGGGGTAGATGCCTAATATCCTGCGGAATGCTACCACACTAAAAGTCATCTGTGAGTCACAGCTGTGGTCACCTATAAATCACAACCTTGTTTTATAAAAATTTATAAGTCAGAGACTAAAATCAAAACCAAAAAAAAGGAAAAGAAAAGAAGAGAGAAGAGAAGAGAGAGGAAAGGCAAGGAAAGGGAAAAGAGAAGAGGAGAGGAGAGGAGAGGGGAGGGGAGGGGAGAAGACTCCTGGCTGGGTACCCTGACAGAAGCCTTTAATCCCAATACTCAGAAAGCAACGGCAGGTGGAACTGTATGAGTTCAAGGCCACACTGGTCTCCACGGTGAAAACAAAACAAAATAAACAAAAACAAGAAAAACCCCAAGTACCACATCAGGCAGAGACATAATGTGATTGCATTGAATCGGTTGCCCGCCCATCCTTTAACCGATATTTGCGTCCAAATCGATGCCCCACAGATTGGCCTGAGCTCAGAGTCGGTACCTCTCTCTCAGACTCCCACCCTCTTGACACTTGATTGAAACTGATTTTCTTTTACATTAGTTGTATTTCTATTAAGGAAGTGGTTGGTATTATAAGAGAATCAGGGTAAAAATATTTCTCTCCACTCTTTTGAAATGGGATTAAATTGGTCATCTATCTACCAGGATGACTGCTTCTATAACTCAAAGACCAAGCGAGGAAATTGTTAAGTGCCAGGAATGAAAGGTGTTTTCCATGACAAGACTGCACAGCGACACAACAAATTTATTGCTTCTTTGAACCCAGTACAAGCACCAATGTCCCTTTGTAGCCTGTGCAAAGAATGACTGAAGATGTCCCCTAAGAAACAAAAGGAGCCTACAGAGAAGGGAAGGAGAGCAGAGGAAGAGCATGGGAAGGAGGGGAAGGAGGCAGGAGGGGACTAGAGGAAGGACATGGAGGAGGGAGAACACAGAAGAGGAATAGAGTGGCAAATAGTCCTCCTGGAAGACAGAAGCACTCTGGGAAGAGCAGACTTAGAGAGCATCCTCAGGAGAAGCACATTTCATGAGACCAATCAGCTGTTCGTGATGGATCCCTTGGGACCAAACTGCAACACAAGATCCTCTGAGGAAGCGGCCGCAGCTTACAGTTAATTCGGTCAGTTTAGCAGAACAGAGCATAAGGAGGACTCCTTACTTGGCTGTTTGCTTTTCAGTTTTACAGGGCTCCTTCTCACGCCATCGAGGTTCAGGGCCAGACAGTCATAGTCCAGGGACAAATCCTTTTTTGCCACATTAGTTATTTTTAACACTGAGGTTGAACAAGTCTGGTTGTTCCTGGAACCGAGAAAGTGACATGTTACTGATAACAATGTTTTCCTGGCAACTGTGAAGAGAGAGAGTAGGATGTTTCCACTTCAGTATTGAAATAGCTGGGCATGGTGATACATCCCTCTAACCCCTGCATTCAGAAAGCAGGAGGATCTCTGTGATATTGTGGCCAGCCTTATCTACACAGTGAGTTTTGGGATAACCATGGCTACATTGTCTTGAAAAGTAAACAAACAAATAAATAAATGAGATGAAAAATACCATTGATCTTGCCTTTCTTCCTCTTGAATTCTTGCTTCACCAAAATCTCCAACACTCCTTTTGTTAATCTGCCACAGGACACGAGCCAAGAACTGAAAGCCTGTGCCAAAGCAGGCTAAGCAGGTGATATTCTCGGTTTTTCCTAGATGGGGAGTGAAGAGACTCATTAGAAAACTTAAAGCCTGTAAATGGCATCCAGTTTCATGCAGTGTGCTAAGCCTCCTACAGGTCTGCCCTCACCCCTTGCTGGTTTTCATCCCAGCGCCCCCATTTTCCTCAGAGCCCCCCCCATCCTCTATCTTCACAGCCTAGCACAGTCATGTAGGAGTTCCTGATAGTTGAGATGTGAGTTTCTGTTTTGCTCTTCCCTTCCGCATCCTTCTCTTCCCA
The DNA here is from genome assembly GCA_026225945.1 of Cricetomys ansorgei. Lineage (NCBI taxonomy): Eukaryota > Metazoa > Chordata > Mammalia > Rodentia > Nesomyidae > Cricetomys > Cricetomys ansorgei. Next base: position 5,548,319 of record JAMJFZ010001815.1, read on the forward strand.
CAGAACTCTCCTTATCTCTCCATGAACTCCCTTTAGTGATAAAACCACTTTACCCAACCCAGGTACTATCTGCATATACACATTCTCAAAGAGCACTCGCTCGCCAGTGCTCCATCCCAACCCATTCAATGCAACATGTCCTTTCAGAAGTGCAAATACCAGAGTTAATTTGGACCATGGTTATACATTCAACACCCCCATCCCCCACCCGAACTACATGTTTCCACCGGAGGTTTGCCTAAAAATGAGGCACATAAGAGATGTGAAGGCACCTAAAAGTCTCCGGGTCAGCAAAACTACAGAGAAAGGATCGGAGGCTACCACGCTGCAGATGGAAATGGTAGTAGCCAAGATTTGAGCTGATGATGTGGGATTAGATGCTGCTCTTCGGCAAGAAAAAGATCGGTATGGAGGATTACACACAGGAAGTTATATGCGATCTTACTCCCCAGCCATGAGGGCCAACAACGTGGGCAACAGAGTAAGCAAGAATGCAACACCCTGCTCATCAGAGAGTGCTACACCAAGGGCCATCACAGTGCTTGCTGCAGACATGAAGTCTGTTTCATTGTATCCAGCTTCTAATGGACACCAAGAAGAGCAGGCACACGGAGATCCGTGAATCTGTATTCCTATTCTTTTGCTATCAACTCCCCTGTGAAGTTGGGCATGCCTTTGAGCATCTCTAAGCCTGAGCTGCTCAAAAGTAAAGTGAGAACAACTGCCCCCTCAGTAGAAGCAAGTTGTCTCTTGACAGCAAGAGATGCTTACATGAGAAGACCCTGAATGCCAAGGCTGAACAGAAGTGCAGGGTTGCATATGGCCGCAGCAGGGACAGATGTTTCCAGGCTGTCACTTCACGATCCCCAAGCTCCCTTCTACCAGTAACATAACTCTTCCATAGGAAACCAGACCCCAAATCATAAGGAAAACATTCTTTCTGATTCACAGGGAGCTGTTAAATTTTTCTTACCTATTTCCACTTCTATTGTTTCATTGTGTTGAGGGGCTATAATTACAGGAAGACCAGAAAAGCCTTTCTTAGCTTAAAATTAAAAACAAACAAGATGTAAGTATGGAGAAAGTATTAAATGGTCACCAATATAAAGTTAGTCTTTTCATATTTCTCTTTTATTTCATAGCAATAGCTCAACTTTTCTGAAAATAGCCTTTAGCAATGCACACACAAAACTGAAACAAAAATATTTTAAGTAACACTTTTTGGATTACTATGATATTTTTTATATCTTCTGTTCTCTTGTATATCATTAATATAAACACTGGTCTAACTCATTAACAATTATTTGAAAAACTGTGGTTTAGTAGAATAGAAGGGGTTGTCAACAGACTCACGAGAGGGACGCATTTGTGAGCTCTGCTGCTCACAGCTTTTCACTACTGTTCAACTGGAGATAGAAATGCCTCTTCCTCCTCAGGAGTTCTCCTTCCTATGACCAATGAAGTGAGACAGAGGGAAGGGAAAAGGTCTCTTGAAGCACAGATGAATCCTTCACCCCTAGGTGCTCATTTATTTCAGGGTATTGAGATTAAAGAACATTGCATGGGATTGACATTAAACAATGAGAGACACAGACATATCCATATGTCATATGCTCAGGTGATGCTTATTCTCCAGCAATGGAACACCAAGAAGGCTCTACACAGAACATTTTCTCTAATATTACTGAGTCTTTTTCTTGTTCAATAACACACGGATGGTGAGACCCTATCTCTTCTAAAGAGGAAACTGTGTCCATCGCTCAATTCTATAAATTCCACCAATTATGATTAGGAAATCTTCCCCTCAAATGGCTTCTATAATGTTGAAAATGTATTTGGAAAAAGTTTCTGAACAAGTGACCTGCTTTGAAGATATCAAAAGCATTGTAAATCAGGACCCAAACCACTCATCGATGTGTGTAAAGACCACTGTGCCCTGTTACACTCAGACCCCTGTGGCTGTGGCTGCTATGTCCATGAACTCAACTAGCTGTGCATGGACATGAGTTACTTCTCTTATAAATATTGTACAGACTTTCCCCTTGTCATTATTCCCTACAAGGCAGGACACTTGCCTATGCAGCATTGCATTGGATATTACAAGCAATCTAGAGATGAGGTAGAGTTTAAGGGAAGAGGCAAGTAACGTCTGAGAAAATATATGAAAACAGACCATCCAGGATTTAGGTATATGAACATTCTGGAAATCAGTTAAAAAAAAAAAAAAGTAAATTCAGACCGACTCATCCTTGAATTCAACTCTCCAAAGAAAGAATAGCTATGATGTTGGTTCAATAATGTAGTATCTCTCCCTGGAATTCCTAAACCTTTATGCTGCATCAGCAACCACCTGTCACAGTAGAGTGTATGTGGGCAGTAAGAGGAAGCAGAAGGACAGAGAACACAGACAGACAGAGGACAGGAAATGGAACAGGAAGTACACAGTCCTTCACACTTGTCTTTGAATCTTGCACCTTGCTCAAGCCAGGAGTTTACCTTCAATTGTGAAGGGTCTGGTTGCTGTCACATTGTAATTGGTTCCATTCTCTGTGTGCATGAATTCACATGTGTAATCGCCTTCATCATCACGTGTCACATTATCAATGTACAGGTAAGAGTGACGCGTCCTGTACCTCGATCCTTGAAGCGCTTTGCAGTTCTGAAGCAGCAACAACAAAGACATCTCATTTGTCTCCCAGTGAACTTTTCACTTCCAGCTACACCAATTGTGTGCATTTTATCGATCTCTCTCCAAATTTCAGATGCTTACCTTAAACCACCGAATGGGCGCTGTCCAGTTATAGAGGCCAGTCGTTGGACAAGTTATCTTGGGATTTTTTGTTGACCCGGATACTTTTTTGTACATCAGATAACCTGGGTTGTTGCAGCCTGGTTGTCTTCTATGAATAGTGACATTCACGTACCCGGTGTCACTCAAATTGTGACTAGGGAAAGAAGTCAAGCATTTAAAAAGAGATACTTAGTATCATGGAGATAGCTCAGTCCAACTCTATCCCTTGCACAATGCAAAAATGATGTATAGTGGTTCTTCCCTTACTGCAAAATATATGTGTGTATATATACACACATATATGTAGATGTATACATACATATATATGTTAGTGTTCATTGAGCCATGTGCAGAGGTAGGCAGTCTTCCTGTATTATGCCATTTTATTCACACAGTGATGTTTTGGAGTTTGGATGTTTTCGATGATACCACCTACATATTTTACAAATGAGGTACTGAGAGAGAAGTAACTTGGTGGCACCACAAAGCTCTAAGAAGGACATGGGTTGGAAACTGCGGTCTCCAAACCTAGACACCAGATATACCTGGGTTAATCTGACACTTTGCTGAGTGCCAGAGAGGGCATGAGATCTAAACTCGTGGCAGTCGCAGTTCAGACTGAAGGATTTACATTCGTAGACCCTGTGTCTCTGCAGTCTATGTCTGTCTAGGGCTCTGACATCTACACCTTTTCATCCAACACAGACCTTTGTAATGCCAAATGTCTGGGCTTCCATTTGGTATGATAGCTTGTTCTTACCGCCAGAAGACAGTGAGAGATTACTCATTGTTCTTTGAGTTACTAGAAAAATCGAGCATCTTCTAATAAAGGTGCCAATTGCATACCCAATAGCACAACACCCCTCAGGCTACTCATTTTCTCAGGAGTACTTTCTTGTTCAAATCACTTTATAAATTCAACCACTCCACCCAGGGTCAGAGCCAAGAGAAAGCAAGGACTGCTAGGCTATTAACCATTAATGAAATGGGAGCAGGCGCAAGGCTTATAATGGTTTTCTGGACAATACCTTCTGATAACACAGGCATAAATCCCAGAATCATCCACTCTGGCTGGTAGAAACTTCAGACGATCTCTTGAGACGAAGATCCAATTTCTCTTCTGAGTAGGAATACTTTCATTTGTACTTGAGTAATACCATTCTACAGGGGAAAGGGGGCCTCCCCTTCTGGGGCATCTTACAATTAAAGCTTCATTTTCCAGGCCCCAGGCTAGCTTACCTACAAATGAGAAGTATGAACATGATTCTGAAATTTCCATGTTAAACTAACCACACTTCTTTTATAAAACTTTTTCAGGTATATAGCTGTTTATATAACTGTTTTCATTCAGGATTGGATTTTTAAATGCGTCATATATCAGTGATGCTTTGAGGAAGAATAAGTCAACAATTAAAAGCCTTTACTAAACGTGATACTTGTTGTAATAGACTAAAGAGATCCATCTGAGCTAGTGCCCACCCTTTTGCTCCACGGGAAAACACCAATATTTACTTGAGTATGTTGTCAATCAAGGATCACTGCCATACTCAGGCACAGTGTTAAATCTTGTTTTATGTAACTCAAAAATTATGATCCACTCACTATAGGGAATTCTTTCCAAGAGATTTATGATAAAGAATGTTTGAAAGGGAATGAAATAATTTTCTAGCCATAATTCAGCCCAAACCGATTGGAAGCAAGTAGCTTAAATGAGCCACATATTCCCAGAATTACTTAAGTTTAAAAAAAAAAAAAAAAAAAAGGAAAACTTATCTGAGAATTGATACTTACTGCTCTTCGTTACTGTGAAATACATGGGCACTGTCAGAATTGCCAGAGTCCAAAGCCCCATTCTCCCTTTATCAGCCATGGGCTGGTGGTCAATTGCTGAGGATCGATGACACAGGATGGAAACAATGTGCCCACTGGGCAGCTAATGAGCGCTGTCTGACTTAGGGTCCGGAAGAGAAGTCAGTGTAGCTACTAAAAAGTAAATCATATAAGAACACAAGTGATATATTTTGTCTTTCCTTGATTCTTACTTACTCAAGACCAAAAGGAGAATCAATTAACACATATTTATTAAGTTCACTTACGCTCAACAGTAGCTGTCAGTATTAGTATAGTAGATATACGTGTTGCATTCATTCCTACTGAACCAAACAACAGCCCCCACAATGACTAGACCATTTCACAAATATTTCTTAACAGTCTCTTGAGCATTTTCTCAAAGAAGCAAAATTAAAAGGAAAGAAAACTGATTTTAATGTTTGGTTTTACACTTGAAAAAAACTAGAACCATAAAAATGCTAGAAAACAGTGCTACATTAAGCCACAGTCCCGTAGCAGGCTGGAGGTGACGCTCACACTTCCATATTTTCCGCTCCAGTACACACAGATGACCGTCACAAACCAAATAAAGGAAGGAAAACTTGGAGCTAAAACATCCGCCAGGAAGCCAAGAGTGTACCCCAAACTTTCAAAGAGTTGTCACTACTTCTCCTTGTCAAGAGCCACAGAGGTCTGCTGAAGGTCTGAGAACAACCAAATCCTTTTCTTTAGCTTTTTGACAAAAGAATCCATTACTGTAGCTTTTCCCTTCAGCCATCAGGAGAGGGATTCAGAAATTCTCACAGGTAGGAACAAGTATGACAATCCTTAGTAGTCGCAAGAGAACATTTCTTTACATTGCAGATACTTTTCCTTTTTACAAACTTCAGTCATTGATTCTTACCCCAAATGAAGAGAATGTGCTCAGGACACTGAGACTACTTGCCAGCCCTGGGAGCTCTGCAGTCTCGTTTCTGTAGACTATCCATGTGGACACGCTCCCTCTTCCATTTTAAACACTCAAGGATCGTGTAATTTTCTACTCCACCCACCATGAAGTTTGAGCTTTAGCCAAAATCTATGACTTGTTCAAAATTGCTGCCGTATCACTTACTAAGAATTCTTAAGTTTACCACATAAATATTTAACCATAAGGACAACGTTACAATCCTTTCGGGGGAATTGCTTAAATCACTTCCCCCGGCGTTAGCAGGGTAACTCCAGTTGACATAAACAATGCTGTTTATTTCCTCCAGGTCAGAACATTCAGTTCCAAATCTCACACACACATACGTACACACACACACACACACACACACTGATGTCCTTCAGCTACTCCCCAACAAGACCTCTGGCTGACACTGGTAAGGAGGTCAGCTTTTTTGTGGTGTGAGCAACTTCACAAACCATCAGAGATGGTCCGTGGGGGGTGTGGGGAGATAACAATCCCCCAGATGCAAGAGGAATTCAGGCATCATGGGCTCTTATAAATGTTCTAGAATGGAGAGAGCACCTCAGATTTCAATACATGACCCTCAGCTGGGATGAAAATGAGCGAGCTTTTCCAAGGAGGTCATCATCTTTGGAGGATTCTCGTAAAACAAATATTAATGGTTGATTTTGATTTTTCACTGTGCATCACTGTCATGACTATTATGAGGATGCCTTTGACATCGTCAACAAAGGACGGGTTGGAGGACCATCCCCAGACCAGCACTCCAGTAGAACAAGAATTCAAATCTTTGTAAGAATCTCCTTATGCCTTATGCTGCTCTCTGCGACTCTATAGCAACTCTTCATTCCCGAGTCAGCCAACGCCACACCGTTGTTCTCATCACTGCCCAGATGATGACACTGAGGCACAGGAGGCGCCACACAACACACCACTAAGAGAATTTGAACCCAAGCATGGAGGTGCTGCTTTCCAGTCCCGTGCAGCGCCTCACGGTGGTGGGAACTTCTCCTGACATCTCTTCTTGGGCACTGGTGACACACTCTGCCAGACAGAGATACCAAGCCATTTGGTGGCTGGGACAATCTCCTTGAGACTGGAAGAATTAGGTCTGCACCTTGCTACCCTTGATTCTTATTGTGGGGATCCCATTGTGAGTCTGGCTGTGAGATCACAGGAAGAGGAGCCAGCACATTAAGAAAGTTGCCTGGGATTCTGTAAGTACCAGGCTAAAGGATTGTTAAGTGAATAGCACACACGCAGAACTGTTTTGCGCTTAGCGTCCTGAAACGTTGGTTTTGTTTGTTCGTTTGTTCATTCTGGTTCATTTTGGGCTCTTGTAGCCCAGGCTGGCCTCAATCTGATTTTGCAGCCAAGGATGACCTTGAACTGATTCCTGCTTCCGCCTACCAAATGTGAGGATTGTAGGCACGTGTCACCACATTGGGTTGCTGAAATATCTTTTTTTTAAAAAGTTTGACTTTTTTAAAAATTAAATTGGTCCATGTATGCATTGGTCTCATAATTTTAAAAGTAAGACAGGAGTGAAGATTGTAACATAATACGCCCCAAACTGATGTATGATCAGTCTTAACTATGGCGATCAAACAATTTATCCAAGAAGATGCTGTATGGTCCTACCCTCAGCATCTTTCAAAGTTTACAGGTTAAAAGACTACTTACATGATTTTCCCAAGCTCACTCAGTTGTGGCTAGGGTTAAAACCGAGTTGGTGAGGCAGGGAGGTGCTTTTTTTATTTTTTTCCTTTTTCTCCAGGTGAACTAAAAAGAGGGAGAAACTGCCACTGTCAAAACCTTTCTTCTTGCCACCGAGACTGAGTTGTTTAAGATCATTTCTCTTAACCAAGTTCTTCAAGAAGTGATAAGCCATTTCAGCCTCAGTTCTGGCTAGCAGACACGGAATGCAGTTGTTTGAGAGTACATAAGGTGCAGTAACATGAGGCACATGGGGATGAGGAGGGCTTCCAACCAATAAACCAAACAGGAAATGTAAAATAGCCAAGTCCGTCACAATCTGCTCAGCATCTGCTAGTTTTTCTGGAAAACACCCTCTCGGAAGTCTTCAAACAACCTTGCTTTCAAAATCAACCTAACAAAAAATCTACACTAACTCTGAACTAATTCAGTTGGGGGTTACAGTTTTGAAACTGTATGTGTGCCTATTTATCATCTGGTTCCCCTGACATTTCTACTACGAAAGAAATTAATACAAGTCATTCTGATACGGCTGGGAGAGCAGTCAGTTCCCTCCATTTGGACTTTGGCACTGGCAAGTTTTGTAACAGAGGATATTATGCAAAGCTTATTCAGTTGATGTGACCAACTGTGCAGCTAAGTTTTAAACTACAAATGTTGTAATTCTCCTGAGCTGCCTACCTGTACTCTGATCTTACTGTAAATCCACCGTAGGGGCTAAGAATTGTTTTGTCACATTAAAAAAAATACACACTTAAGCAGTTCAATAACTTTCAGGAAATCTCATAAGAACAAGCAGAGAAAGGATTACTTTGCCCTCCTGTATAAAGAACATTTTTACTGCATTTTTATTTCCTGCTGAAGTTGTGTGTGGATCAGCCACAGACAGATCCAATATAGCCTGGACCGGTTCAGTTAACAGTCATCGTGGGCAATGCACATTCTCTCCTGGATCCTTTGATTCACCCACTCCAGGGCCACTAAAGCTCTGCTCCTTCCTGGCATTCTTCATTCCACTTTCTGCTGTAGTCTGCGTTCTGCTCCACCAGCCAGAAGAGCAAACTGGAAGAACAAAGGCTTCCTATCTGCAGACCCTAGTACCTGGTGTCCTTCAGCCCCCATGAAAAATGGCTTCTCCTCAGTTTTTCCCATATCAGTAATGAGAACACTGTCATTGGCTCAGGAAAAAAAAAAAATTCCCCATACAAGATCCACCTTCCTCCATTTATGAGGCAGTCAGTCAGCCTTGTGAATGAGTCATCGATTTTACCTGTGAAGTCTACTCCACCAGTGATGTCCCTCACTTCCATCCTCCCTGTTCCTAATCCACGTCATTGTCTTGTGTTTGGATTTTATTGGTAGCTTTATGGGAATTTTCTAGTTCCTCGTCAGTCTATTCTGAATGCACAGACCACAGAAAACCCCCAAGACACTAAGTCGAGCCACGCAGGCTCTCCAGTACCCTGCTACTTCAGCAAAAGTCAGTACCCGACAGTGGCCAGGTGGGCTCGTTGGTAGGGTGCTACCTGTCACCTCTCTGGCCCTGCATCTTTCTGTCCTTCTTACTGTTCATTGGTATAAGGCTGACTCCACGGTCCCCATTGTTCCTTCTCTCTGGACACCTCCTTGCAGCTACTCACGGACTAACTCACTCTTCTCCTTCAACCTGGGTCTGAGATAGACCTTCTCAACAAGGCTCAGCCTGGTATTCTAGTGTACTTTCTGGTGCTGTGATGAAACACTCTCACCAAAAGCAACCTGGGGGAAGGAAAGGGTTTATTTGGCTCACAGGTTACAATCCACCATTGAGGGAAGCCACAGAGGGAACTCAAGGTAGGAACCAGGCAGTAGGGGCTAAAGCAGAGGCTACGGAACCTTGCTTCCTAGTTTGCTTTCCCGGGCTTGCTCAGCTGCCTTTCTCATTCAGCCCAGGACCACCTGCCCGAGGACAGCACTGCTCACAGTGAGTTAAGCCATCTTGCATAAAATCATTAAAACATGCCACAGAGCAGTGCTACAGAGGCAGTTTTATGATCGAAGTTCTCTCTTCCCAGGTGACTCTAATTTGTATCAGGCTGATAACGAACCAGCACACCAGGAGCCTCGGTTTTCTTCCCCATCTCTTTTCTCTTCTGTTCTTCCTTTATTTTCTTTGAGTTTTCTTGTACATTTATTTACTTCATTTATGTATGTATGTGTGTGTGAATGTATGTGTATGTATGTGTGTATGTATGTATATGTGTGTGGATGTATGTGTGTGTGTACATATGTATGTGTATGTATGTATGTGTGTATGTATATATGAGTATATGTGTGTATATAAGTGTGTGTTGCATATATGTGTATGTATGTGTATCTGTATGTATGTTTGTATGTATTATGTGTATACATGTTTATGTATGTGTATATGTACATATGTGTGTACATATGTATGTGTGTATGTATGTGTGTATGTATGTATGTGTGTTTCTTCAAGTTTTCTTGTACATTTATTTTCTTAGTTATGCACATATGTATGTATGTGTGTGTATATATGTGTGTGTATGTATGTATGTATGTGCTTGCCTGGGAACAATGAATACCATGAAACACATGTGGCAATCAGAGAACAACTCACAGAAGTCAGTTCTTTCATTCCACCATGTGGACTCTTAGGAGCAAACTCAGGTTGTCTGGCATGGCAGCAAGAGCTGCTGAGCCACCTCACCAGGCCTTCTAATATGTTTAACTCTTCAGTTCTCTTTCTGTGCTGCTCCTGACTTTTCAGGTAGATTCACATAACATGAAATACAGCAGCTGAAAGTGCACAACTTGCTGGCAACACCTTCACAGTGTTGTACAAGCATCAGATCGTCCAATTGCAAACTCTTCTCACCACCTCCAAACTAAACCTTGAACCTGTAACAGTCACTCCCTACGCCTCCCTCCTCATAGTTCCTGACAAGCGCCAACCCCGTCTGTTTGTACGTATTTGAGTAATCTGAGCATTTCATATCAACAGAGTGACACAGTAGATCCTTTTGTATCTGGTTTCTTTCACTAACATGATTATTTCAAGGTTCCTCCATAATGAGCAAGGATCAGTAGTTACTTCTTTTAATGGATAGATAACATTCAACTGAGCATCTGTAATGTGATTTAATCACCTCTACATCCAGTTATGACATTTGGGCTGCTTCCACTTTGCAAATACTCTGAAACTAGTGTGCTAGTGTCCTTTTTGAGTACCTGGCCCAACAATGTTAAATTGCAATATCCCCTTCCCTATTCCCCATCCCCTGACCCACTTTAGACTTTCTCTGGGGCATCTGCCACTTTCTAACATCCCACTTATGAGCTGCATTTGTTCATTTTCTGATTCTCCCATGCTGAAATATGAACTCTAGAAGGCAACGTAATTCTGACATTTGCATTACTGTGTAGTTCGTGTGTGAAACAGGACTTGGCACACAAATATATTGGTTCAATGAACCAAGATAGCCAAGGAGGGACAGTCTGGGGTCTGAACATTCCAGCTTCAGTGTGCCCATCACAACAGGACAGTGGGGTACCTCACCTGGCAATCTTCCTGGAACACTATCTCATTCTTTTCTCTCTGGTGTCAGGTAAGCCCAGAGATCTATAGGGAAACCTTACCCAAGGGAAGAGTCATCAACAAGGAGCCGGAACAGAACTCTGTGGACTGAGAGGATGGGGGTGACAGTCATGTGAGAAACCTCCAGCAGCCTTAAGTGTTTGCATGTGTGAGGTGACTAAGAGTCTTTCGCATAACCACAGGGCAGTTAGTGCCTGGCATATCCTTCACTGGGCTATGAATTTGTCATACCTTAATTGAGTTCAGGCGCATCTTTCTTTGTGTAAAGGTCATTGTGCCTTTGATTTTTTCCAGGATCAGAATAGATATTTTTTCTTTTGATAGTTTTTAGGGGAATTCTAAAATTTTCATGGAAAGTCTAAGTAATTAGAGTATGCAAAATGCTGTTTCAAAAGAAAAGGAACACAGTTGGAGAACCTAAGCAACCCTAAATAAGTAACATAGAGCTAAGAAAACGGCAGCACTGTAGCACTGTGGTGCTGGCACAGAGACAGACATAGTAGCCAAGGGGCCGGAAAGGAATACCTAGACACAGACGCAAACAGAAAGTGAACTGGCATTTCATGAAAGTATACAAGTCATTATATGGGGGAAAACATGATGTTCTAACCTTTGATGATGGAAAACTTGGCTGTGCGGAAAAATATTTCATACATAAAATAAAAATCAATCGTATTTTATAGCATAAAATCTCTATAACTTAGTACAGGAAAGGAACTTAAACCAGACACACACACACAAATGATTTTACCAATCACCAAAGAGAAATGAGTGACTTGGACTTTGCCAAAGTTAGATGGTCTCTTCTTCAAAAGATACTGAAATTTAAGTATACTAACCCAGACTTCCAGATAAATACAGTCCACACATTCAAAGAATGACTTGTATACGTGCAACCCATAAAATTCTCTTTTACGTCGATATACAGAAAATGAAGCAGCCCATTCAAAAATGAGAAAAAGATCTAAAATGAAGTTTAACAGCAACACAAAAACTCACAGTTTGACAATAAACTCATGAAAACAAAATTTTATTGGTTGCTACAGATAGATATAATTAAACCACTGTACAATTCTATTTCCTATCCAATGTAAAAAAGAAAAAAGACTGGCAATACCAAGTGTTGGCTAGGCTATATGCTATCACGGTTCTCAGACACGGTACATACACTGCTGATGAAGGGGTAAAGCGGCACAGCGACTGAGAGACAATTCAGTCATTTCTGATTAAGCATTTCTGTATGACTCCAGAAGTTCCCCCTGTGTATTAGCCTAAGAGAAATAACCATGTGTGTGCACAAAAAGACTGCTCCTTAAACGTCCATAGAGACTCGATTGATACAACAAACACCAGGCATGCAGCAAGGTCCGCCAACATGTCCATGAACAATCATCTGTGTTCGTGGCACACTGCTTAGCAATAAGAAAGACGAAATTGCCAGTTAGTGCATCATGAATTGATCCAAGAAACATTTATCCTGAATGAGAGACGTCACACTTCAAAGAATACACGCTGCACAGCCCACGGATACAGTGTTTCAAAACTGCAAAGGATGAAATGTTGCGGCGGGTGAGAGGGGACAATTATCTATAACGGAGGGTATAGGAAACACACAGGAAGACATCTTGATTGAGATTAGTCTCATAGCATACATATTTGTGGAAACATATCAGACTTCACGCGTAAAGTTATATGCTTTTGCATATTAGATTATCTATCACGAAGATGAACCAGACAATATGGCCCAAGAGCATCTGCCAACACTTCTCAGTCCTTTTTTTCTCCTTTCTCATTTCTTGCTCTGGAGAATCAAATCACATGTCCACAAACAAGCCATGCCCATACTACCAAATCTGAGAGTAAATCAGATGTCTATCAGCAGAGTTGCAGAATAAAAAGCATAAACAGAGATAAAAGGAAGTCATGACTGGTATGGAAATGACCAACCGATGAATCCCAGGGACAGCAGGCTCTAAAAATGTGGAATTGTTTCCAAATTAAAAACAAGTTCTTCCCCAAGATATCCCAAGCAAAAAACATCAAGTACAGAACAGTACATGCTATCTTTATGTGGTGCACAGCTACGGGTATCACAAGAGTATAAGCTACATGGACGTGTCACTGGAGAGGGAGGGGATGTTTTTCCGGGAAAAGGAAATGCACCCTGTGCTGTGCTGGGTGTGGGTTAGTGGGCAGAGATGGTCAAAGCTCATTCAACTGGATATTTCACCATTGCTTCTACAGAGACTTGCTTTTATACATGTGACAGAAGACCATAGTACTGAAGTCATTTCTGGAATCTTTCACAGTACCAGAAAGTTCCACTGATGATTGATCTCAGCATGCATTTTATTATCTCTTCTTGCAGTCTCTGGAGGATACAGTTGACTTGACTCTTTTAATAAAAATTCCAGGAACAAGTTGTTCTAGGAAGAATTATCTTGATTCATGTTTTTAATTTAATATCGTTATTATTATTGCTGTGTTGCTGTTGTTTATGAGGTGGTCGAAAGGCTGTTATGGAGTCTGTTTACCTCCTCCACCTTCCCACAGGGACTAGGACTTTAACTCAGGCTGTCAGGTTTGTACAAATGCCCTTACCTCCTGAGCCATCCTGACAGTTTCCTTTCGGTCTGTGTTTCCCCTCTCAAAACCTTTGAGTAAGTTTCCCTTACCATTTTTTCCAGTTTTCTAGTTAAAATAAAGGACAGCCAGCAAGATTGACTTCCAGTTTCTTGGATGAAAGTAAAAATGACCTTAAAAATATCCGTCAGGTCCACTGCATAAGCACCAACAACTCTCAGCAGTAAAGAACAGGTCTCATTCGTCAGTTGACAGCCAGAAGGATGAAGATGAGACCTCTGACTACACTCTGCCTCTACTGTAATAGAAATCCTGCCTCAGTTTCCAGCCCATTGCTCTGTAGGATCAGATTAAAAATGATCATATCAACTCCTCGTGTTTAAGCCTTCCAGAATGACTTGTGGATTCTGGACTTGTGAGATCCCACAGTCATAATAAGTCAATTTAGAAAGAAAAAGAAGACACGAAGTTGACATGCTAGGTAGCGAGATGTGTATCTACTACTTCTGCTGCTCCAGAGACGACTCATATAGCATACACCAACAACAAAACTAATCTGACTGGAGTTGTTTGATTGCAGGCTACTTTTAATGTAACTGGTAAACCGTAGGCTAATTTCTTTACTTTAAGCACCTGACAATAATCAAATTTTCTTCCAAATCTTCATTTCCACACTATAGCACTGTGAAGTAGACATATTTATTTTCTACGCATGTTGATGTTCTATGGCTCAGGGTCACTTTGCTTTCTGTAATTTACTGTGTTCCTAGAGATACGATGCTTGGGGCACCTGTGACTGCATGGGGGAATGAATGGTTTAAGAGAGACTAGCTCATCCACTACCACCATGCTCTCTTCTTGAGTCGTGTTTGTGGCCTTCAGCACTGTGGTGGCTAATAATGACTGGCGATGTGAGAAGATCCATAATCAGCCAGGAGACAAACCTCTGGGTGCTAGCTGCACAGTTCCTAGGTTGAGTTAATTGACGTGGAAAGACCCACCCTAATAGAAACAAACAGTCCCTTTTAATGACGCCACATATTTAAAAGTAAAATATGTGGAAATAAACTTTATAATAGGGGACAGAAGGGGATAGCAGCCATTGTAAGAGAGCCAGGTCCAGCCTATAGCTTTTGGGTTTTGAAGGAGTCCCAAGGGAAGGTCATGGGGTATATGCAGAAGACTGAGCAGGGCTAGTGACTCATTGGTATGTAAAGGTTTCCATGCATTAGACTCGCTGAGGGTTAGACACAGGCCATTATTTCAGATACGGGGGCTCCAGGAATGTACCAGACAGAACAGAGGAATACAAGCCACTTGTTGTTACAAAGGTAATATCCTAGAAGAAAGAGGTAATAAACAACATAAGAAGTATAAGATAAAGTGAGCAGTTCTAGGAGTGTAATTTTAAGACAGATGATCCAAGAAGGTTGCCTAGGAAGGTAATTTTCAGAAAACAGTAGAAGCACAGGCCAGACAGGAGGGCCAAACCAACCTGGAGACCAACTGAAGAGAGATGTTTTGATATAGGTTCTAGAATACTCTGGATGATAGAAACAGCTTTAAGGATGTGAGCTCAAGCACGAAGTGTGGAAGCAGTAAAGATATTTGCTCAATGGAGCAAAAGAAAATAATCCAGGACAATATCCAACTCACTGACATTTAGGAAGATACTTGTATCTTGAAAATCTTTCCTCTTACAGGAAAGATTAGTTAGTTCAAAACAGAACAGATAAACAGAAAGAGCAAAGATTTTTGTTTTTGTTTGGAATGGTTTTATTTTGGAATGCTGAAGCTGAACAGGTCATCAGATATGATACATCCACAGTGCCTAGAATATGTGTTCATAAAAAGGAAAGGCTAGCCCTGTAGTACTAGTCCTTGAGAGGATAAGGCAGGAGGATTGCCTGTTCAAGGCTAGCCTTGGCTCTGTCTTGAAAGTAAAGGAAGGAATGCAGAGAGATATAGATAAAAGGAGAAAGAGAAGGAAGACAGAGGGAGAGAAGGATAAAGGAAGAAGGAAGTAAAGAGGGGAAGAAAGGAAGAAATGAATGGATGAACAATTAAAAATACAGCAGATAAACATGCAAACGTTTATAAGGACCAGAACCCATCCATGTACTAGCTTGTACTAGTGTGTGGTTAATGAATATTTGTTATCACTGGGACTCTTAAAGACAGGGTAACACCTTTCCTGCTCATCACTCTTCCTGTAGATTCAGTTGAGCTATAGGTCCACAAATCCATAGGCACCCATGTAAGAAAATACCTTAAAACCAACCTCTTCCTCTCAACAACTTAACCAGAAACATGGAGAACCCTATGCCCCTCTGGAGATCTGTAGCATTCGAATTAGCAGTCCCAGCACCCAGATGGCTGGACCAATAGATGAATGTGCCCAGAGGAGGAAAGGAAAAAAATACCAGTGATGAACTCTGACAACTAGTGCTCGCTCCTAGACAACACTAAGGATCTATACCCACTTCCTATTTAGAAATGACCCATTGAGTTTGTTATTAGTACCAACATGCTGGCTTTCTAGAGAAGGAACCCCTAAATTAACAAAACCAGGCTTCTTAGACTCCCACAGCAAATAAGTATAAGAACAGGAGATAAACCCTTGGGTGGGTGGGAGGCAGCTTAGTGGTAGATCACTTGACTAGCATTTGTGAGGTCCTAGATTCAACTCCCTCGCAGTGGAAAAGATAAAGAACAGGGGTTAAATGCAGGTTAGCATAAGTCTGAACTGTCTGCCTTGGCTATTATCCATGGAGAATGGGCAAAATGGGATCCAGATGTTCATAAGGGGCTGGGGCAGTGGTTTGCCAGTACTCTGGCTTGAGGATCTGGTAAGAGACTTGCAGATGCAGAGAGGTGCACCTCCTATTTGTGTTCGTTTGTTTTTAACATCTGAAAAAAAATTACAATGAAAAACAGATGTTCCATAGGAAAGTTTTAAGGCCAATTCTGGCAGTTTTTTGTACCCATTCTCCAGACGCCTTCAGACAAGATGGGGGCTGTCAAGTAGAGTGTCAAAGAAGTCACCAGGACAAGGGAGCGTTTCCTCAGTGATTTCCTGACCCCCAAATAGACTGGTCCTCATCATCCCACCTCCTCCACACAGTGTCCCTCACATCCTTCCTTTCTACCCCAAAACTCAACCCTTTCAGCCAGGGATACTTCACTACTTCATTTCTAGAACTACTGGGTTCCAAAGGGACCCAGGAAGTCATGTGCCTTCTAGACATACGCTCCGAAGTTCCCAGTCCTTACACAGCTTCCACCCGACCCTTTTCAACCCTTTCAACCGAAACCCCACCTCATACGCCAGAGTTCAAGATCTCCACCTTATCACTTGTCTTTCTCCTGCTGATAATACTATTTTTCCCACAGGCCAAGGTACTAGTAACCATTATTTAACTTAAATTTGTACTGGAAAAAGCTTTTCCCTTTGAGACAAACCTATTTTTTGATAAAAATAAATAAACACCTCAAAGGCACTCACTCTCAGCCAGACGTCCTAGCGATCTCCCCTTCTCAGCTTCCCACCAAGAGAGCTTATCACCTCCAAAAGGTGGCTTCTCTAATAGCTATATGCAAATATGGTAGCTACCCTATCTTTAACAACCTCCCAGTTTCCTTATCAGTTAAGATACCGGAACCCAGTCACTGCATAGACAGAAACTGGCTGTGCTGTTGCCATCCTCACTGGCTCTCCAGTTTTATAGAGATTTGTTGCAATGTACTTCCAGTTTTGGACTTCCCTTTTTTTTTTTTTTTTTTTGCATTCCCTTGAGGGAAAACCAGTCCAATTCCTGCTAAGTGGATAGATCTCTTGCTGTCCTTAGAAAGCCAGGTAGACAGACACGAATTGCCTCCAGCTGTGCCCTAAGAGCGACAGTACACATTGCTGCAGCTGGTTTTGCTGCTGACACTTCTGTAGCAAGGTTCAGAAGACTCCAGCACGTGTCAGGTATGTAAGTGTGCAACCAGCAATTTGGGCACTGACTTGGCTCCTGTTATCCCTTGCAATCTTCACAGGCTGTCAGGGTGCTCCAGGGCAAATGGTCTTACCCCACTGGCTGGCACAAGCAAAGACAGAACCCAAAGCTCCATAAATGGACTCGTTCCATCTGTTTCCAAATGGCCTCTCCAATTCTTGTAATAAAGCTTTTGTGGTAAGGGTTCCAGAATATGGGATAAACAGGCTTTAATTATCTGTAGAGTTTTTTTTTTTCCTTTCTCCTGAACCTTAGTGGCTTTTGAATCATTGGGATGCATAATTAACCAAATTCCTCTATATGGAGAAAGAGTGTGAGCTTTAGGTACAACCTGTTTTTTCTCTTACCAACTGTACAATCTGAAGAAAAAAAACCTTTATTTTGATCGCTCAAAAAATATCTTGTGCAAAGGTTATTATTGCCATTAAATAGATGGATGCCCTCTGTAAATGTACCCTACATTAACAAATACTTTATTTATTTACAAAGGCTTTATGATGCCTACTGCACATTCCACTTGGCACAACTGCAATAAAAAAAACAAGGAAAGAAACAAACAGAAAACACATTTAGGACTTATTGGACCAGCCCAAGCTCTTGAAAATTAAACCTAGGCAAATGTCACATCTCGTCGAGTCAGTAAGAAGTCTGAGGCAGAGCCTGGGTTTTTATCTCATTCCCAGTTCCACCCATTTTAGCCAAATCAACTCTGCAGTTGCAGGCGCCATGAGTAAAAGAGGAAAAGACAACAAAGAAATAAAAGCAGAACCCAACTGCTTGCTACCGTCTCTACGTGCAGTGAGATTCTGTGCAGTGTCTTCTACCATTTGTTCTCCACTACTAGAGAATGAGCAGGATACACACAAGCAATCGATCACACACTACTCATTGGCTGATATGCCCAGCAGTATGCCAGACGCTCAAAGATGCACGAGGACGAGACACATCCGTGGCATCTTAGGATGCAACACTGGACAGGTAGGAGAGAAACAAAGAGAACATTTAGTAAGTATGAAATTTGGGCTCTAAAACAAGATATTTGCATCGATCAAAATCCTTCTGAAAATTAGAATGGGTTGTTGCAAAGTATAGCTTTGTTGTATAGTTGTTTGTCAACTTGACACAGAGTTATTTGGGGAGAAGGAACCTGAAATGAGAAGAGTCTCCGTCAGGTTGGCTGGTCTGTGGACAAGTCTTTGAAGCATCTTTTTGTTTAACAATTGATGTGGGAATATCCAGCCAATGTGGGTCATGACACCCTTGGACAGTTGGTCCTGGATTGTATAAGAAAGATCTGAACAAATACGGAGAACAAGCCAGTAAGCAGCGTTTCTCCATGGCCTATGCTTCAGTTCTTGCCTTCGGGTTCCTGATTGATTTCCTTCCCTGACTTCTCTCAATGGTGGATTGTGACAGAGAAGAATAAGATGAAATCAATTCTTTCCTCCCCAAGTTTCTTTTTGCCACGGCGTTTATCATAACAGCAGAGAGCAAGCCATTATGATAGACTTTGCTCATGAGGGGAACTTCTCCCCATCTGTTTGTGTGGTTGGCTTATGGTTCTATCCTAATTCTAGATCTCTTGATATCATTTACTGTCATATGAGAATGACAATAACAGTGTTTAAAAACCTGGCCCATCTCTGCTGTGGTTATTTATCTCCAGAACATTCTTTATCAATCCTTCACACTTAACGTGTTTGGTGCTGTCTAATGAGTAGTGGTTCTTATCAAAATCCAGAGAGACCAGTGTTGAGATCCTCCAGAGATAGCAATAACCCTAACCCTTCACAAAGAGGTAAGAAACTCAATTTCTCCTCCTACTCAGCGGGCCTTGTGACATCTATGGCATCAGGAAGCTGGGTGCGCTGTAGTTCTGGGCTTTCTCTTATCAGAGGACGCTTCTGCTCTTCGAGATTGTTCCACTGCTCTTCAAAGGACATCTAGCCCATTCTGATAAGATAAAGCACGTTCCTGCTATGCACTCATTCTATGTATTTGACAGAAACGAATTCATTTCATCATGGAAAGAAATACTGAATCCTACCAACTGCCTCACACTTCCATATGCTGAGATTGTGGGCTTGAGCGCCCTCCCCCATACCTGGATACTATGTTAATTTTTGTCGGGAGGGAAATCATTGACTCGATTATGATCCCACAGGTGTTCAAAGGGGAATATCACCAACACATAAGAGAACTGAGTGACACGCTGAGATATGGTGGGCGTGAAAGAGCCAGAGGAGGCAGAGAACATGTTGTGATCCCCTTATATAAAGTTCTGGGAAATCCCTACTGACTTACAATGACAAATGTAGCTGTTCTTGGTGGGAGACACGGGAAGGATGTCACCAAGGTGTAGAGCTCCATAGAGTGAGGAGCACGTTCACTGTCTTCACAGTGGTGATAGCTTCACAAGCATGTACACCTGTGCCAAGACTTGGCAGATCGCACAGCTTAAGAATGTGCAGATTATCCTGTCGTCTGTATCTCAATAAAGCTACAAGCATTTCAGAAGGTAGTGAATGCTCTGACCTTCATGTATACAATACACACACAGCTCAGCAAATGCACAAATACAGCGCGCACACACACGTGCATGCACATGTATGTAAAGAGACCAGGGAGAAAATGTCTGAAAAACCACGAATCCCAAATTCTTGGCAATGAGCATCTACAAGCGTAAGTTGGGGTTTTCCTCATTTTCCCCATTTGGCTCCTCTGGATTTGCAATTTCTAAAACTGGAATGTACACTTTTTGAGCATATATTCTAGTAAATGCATTTATGCTGTCGATTTGTTGGCATACCACTTTTCGATATTAGTTCTGTAGAATAGTAATGGTGGTAAATCACCCCAGTCCTCGGTACAGAAAAACAAATCATTATCACTGTGTCAAGGCGAATCTAGAACATGAAAGAGGCCCACAGTTAACACTATTCAAGCATTCAGGAGGTGCTCGGCAGCAGAGCAATGCTCCCAGCATCCAAAACCAACAGCAAGTGCACATCCCTGCAAAATAAGCACAGACTTAGAAAGAGACTCAAGACCAAATGTCCTAAAGCCAGAGTTAGGCCAGAGAGAGACAGAGACAGAGAGAGAAACAGAGAGAGACAGAAGCAGATACAGAGAGAGACAGAAGCAGATACAGAGACAGACAGAAGCAGATACAGAGACAGACAGATACAGAGACCTAGACACAGACAGAGAGACAGAGACAGGCAGAGGGAGATAGAGACTTAGGGAAAGTGACAGAGAGAGACAGAGGCAGATACAGAGAGACACAAACACAGAGAGAGACAGGAGGAGAGAGATGGAGACAAGAGCGAGTAACCGAGAGAGAGACAGAGACAGAGAGAAAGAGGGAAAGAGTGGGGAGAAGAGAGAGATTCTTAAGAGGCTCAGTGACGGTTATTATTGACAAGATTCTAAATTCTGACTCCAGGATACCAAGATGAATAGAAAGCCAGGTTCCAGGCTGGAACTCCTGGTTAATCTGTCTCTGTCTCATGAGTGATGGGGTCACAGGCATGTACCTTTAATTCTGGGCAGTCTTTCTCCTCGGGGACATCTAATGTAACTCACTGAGTCCGGGTTTTAAAGAGATGTGACGAAGAACTGTTGCCACAACGTGTGCCTCAACTCACACTCAAAGGTCAGTTCCGCTTCACATAAGCATTTCATGGGTGTGACCTCCAGTTCCTCAGCATAGCATTAACCCTGATTGTCCACTGCCAATCTCTGCACCCAGGTTGTCCAAGCCTGTGCTGCAAAGTGCAGGGATGAACACTGATCCTAATTATTTAATCAGGGCATGCAACACCTGAACAGTGCATTTGTGACCCACATGCTCTTTATACTGTTAATTTAAAAAAAAGTGTGTGTGTGTGTGTATATGTGTGTGTGTATGTATGTGTGCGTGTGTACCTGTGTTTGTGTGTATGCATGTCTGTGTATGTATGTGTGTGTCTGTGTGTATATATATGTGTGTGTGCACATATGTTAGAGTGTATGCGTGTCAGTGTGTGTATGTATGTATGTGTGTGTATGTATTTGTGTGTGTGTATGTATGTTTGTGTGTATGCGTGTCTATATATTCATGTGTGTGTAAATACATGCGTGCGTGTCTGTGTATGTATGTGTGTGTGTCTCTATATGTATGTATGTATGTGTGTGTATGTGTATATGTGTGTGTGTATACGTATGTGTGTGTGCATGTGTCTGTGTGTGTGGATGTGTGTGTGTGCATGCGTGTGTGTGTGTGCATGTATGTGTGTGTGTGTGTGTGTGCGTGCGTGTGTGTATGTGTGTATATATGTATATGCCCATGTGTGTGGAGACCAGAGCTCAACTTCAAATGTTGTTCCTCAGCACACTGGCCATGGTGATTTGAGACAAGGTCTCTCAGAGGCCTGGAACTGGCCTAGGGTGCTATGCAAGCTGGCCAGTGAGCCAGTGAGATCTGCTTCCCCATGCTGGATCCCAAGTGCATGCCATCACTCGCAGATGTGTAGGGGTCTAGCTCAGGTCCTCATGTTTGCTTTAACACTGAGCTAGCCCCTGTGATGATGCTTATCTGCTTTTTTTTTTTAACTTGAGAAACATTTACAAGGAAAGCACGTTTTTCATTCCAAGGCATGTGCCTGACATTAAGAGAGTAATGTGGAGTAACAGATAAATCCTGTCGTCATGGCAACAGGCATCTAGACAAAGAAATGTAATTGATAAAATAGACAAGAAGCCATCAATGAAAATATACAGTATTTCCACATTATTTGAAATTCTGTATGTTGATAAAGACTTAAGAGTAGAAGTCTCCCTCCTGGAATGAAAAATGTAACAATTTCCACTTACCATAAATTCTTACACAAGTTAAAACACATATGAAAGCTGGAGAGAAAGTTTGTGACCAAGTCAAGTTTAACAATATGATAAAAAAATAACAAATATTCTGTGTATTCTGTACTCCCATAATAAAATGCATTTTAGATTGACAGTACTTTTTTATCTGTCAAACTGAAAAAAGCAGAAAGACGTCATGTTCAGCTTCTGATTAAATAAATTAATTTCCCAGGTCCTATATTTGGTTAGAAGGTGAGATCAGAGAAGACTTCTGAGACTCCTTCACCAAAGCCCCGTCAGCCTCGTAGCACAACCTAAGAGTCTCAGCTTCCAGAAACATCTCCGTCACATGGTGCTGAAAGCCTGATGACAAATAGCAGCCCGTTGAAACTAAAATATCGTACTTTTTGAAAATCCGATGATGTGTCAAATGATAAGATAAGCTTCTTGGTAACTGATAAGGAGGGGAAGATCAGTTAGGGCAAAGTTTGCAGCAGAAGTCAAAGTTGAGAAAACTAAATAGCAGACACTAGAGGAAAAATCCACTTAGCAAATGTCCATCCCAGCACCTTCACTTCATGAGTGCAGACACTGACCCCTGAGAAAGTGGGGTGGGCTATGTCCAAAGCAACACGGCTAATTCACAATAAACTCAGACGCAGCAGCCCAGAGATAAGAAGGAGTCTTCCCATAAAGTTGTTCATTTATCTTTCCTCCCTGAAGATTTCTTTCCAATCTCTGGAAAAGTCACATAAACCTAAATGTGCCATGAGTACTTTACCTGCTGAGTGATATGTGAGGTTTTTGAATGGTGTGAATATGATCACACTGTGACAAATACTGACAATATGGGGTAATAATAAACCCTTTAATAAGAAATTAGCCCCAAATAACTGTATCCTAACCATTGCAAAACAGATTATAGAGCTAAACTAATTTTATATAGTAAAATTATTATTATTATTATTATATTAGTAAACTAATATATAGTAATTAAATATACAGTGATTTAATATATATTAAATAGATATTATATATATAGATATAGATATAGATATAGATATAGATATAGATATAGATATAGATATAGATATAGATATAGATAGATACATAGTCTTTCTGTAGAAGACAAAAAGAAAAAGTTGGGAAATATGCTGCTTAATCTTAGTGGTCAACTTGATTGAATTACTAAGAAATGCCTAAATTAGTGATGCATAGCTCTGGGTGTGTCTGTGATGACCTTCCCAACTACAGTGAAATGACAAGAGCTCTAATCTCACTGATGATTAATTCCTGGGTCCAGTCACAGTATTATGGCCTTACTGGAAAGATGGTACAAACTCATGCATGGGGTCTTTGGAAGAAGTAGATCCTTGAGGTACGTCTTTGGGGTTGTCTCTTGCCTGAGCCCCTTCCTGTATCCCCCTCTGTCTGTGTCCTACAATGAGGTGAAGTGGCATCTCTGCCACGTGGTCTTGTCACCACAGTCTTCTGCCCAAGCACACGAGGCTGAACATCCACAGACTGTACCATTGGAGCCATAAGTCCTTTACATTACTCAAGGTGATGCAGAAGTAATAAATACACGAAAGAACAAGCTGTTAGTGGTGGAAACGTATATGGTTATTTTAAGGAAAAGCTCCCTTCTTGGTACCCAGTGCAATAGGGGTACATGGATTGTACCTCCGGTGAGGCACAGGGTGATTTCTCAGTCAGCAAGCAGTCTTTGTCCTAGTTGCAAAACTACACAACGCTGGTGACTACACCACCCACCATGGCAGTGTAAGCAATTGCTTGACAAGGCTCCAGTTGCTGGCACGCCAAGGAGTTAACTGCCTCTCCACTGTTTCTGCTGTACAGCTGCTGACAGTCTCATCGATCATGGTGTCTGTTTTGCTTATTGGTAAAACTAAAAGTAATCCTTACTTCAACTCTCACTGACTGGGAGAGGGACACATTATGGAGAACAAGGACAAGAATCAAATTTTGAACTGCATGAGTGCTCCTCCAGAGCACTGTAACATACCTCGCCACCCCAGTTTCAACCACACCAACAAGGGCCACACTCCAAAGGATTGAAAAGCACTCAGCCAGCAGGAACCTGGAAGTCTGAACAGCCTCATGATGCAGACCCATCCACCATCCTGTGAGGACTCACCTACCCAGGCACCTGAGAGAAGAAAGTTCGATTGAGACCTTGTTTAAGCCAATGGCTTTGTTCTGTCTTTCTCTGCCCAGACCAATGCATAAAACAAGGCATGGTGGGTACACAGTGACTTGAGGTTGCTGGTCAAGAGTGACAATATGAAGTATAGCCTTCCCAGGGAATGTCTAGAATCTTCTCCTCAGTTATGTGTGCTAGAGGAAAAAGAAATGATTGAGACTTAAAAAATGAAAAGAATGTGTCTCATTTTCTCACCTCCATAATGTCTCCTTCTCTTCCTAACTGGTTTGAAGTTCTGTTTTGGTTCCCTCTGCTTTGCTCTGTTGGAGGTAGGTTTTGTTATGTACTTCAGGTCTCAAACTCAAGATCCACCTCCCCCAGCCTCCAGAGTGCTGAGATTACAGGCAAGTGCCTCCAGGACCAACACAAGCTATCTTTGCAAGCACCTGATTTTTGTGGAACCTTTGCAAGATGACATTCTAGGCCATGCTGCTTTAGCTTCCAACACCTCAAGTTTACTTCATGGGAGTCTGAATCCTCATATTTTCTCTCCTGCACATTAGGTCCTAAGGTATTCAGAAGGTCTGTTAATACCCATGAGACAGTAGTCGGCATCCTCCTGCAGTTGTTGTGGCTTTTCTAACTCAAGCCATTATGTAGACTTAAAATAGAATTTATTAACAAAGTCTGGATACGTGCTAACACAAGCAGCATGGGCAACCACTATGTATGCTTTGTGAAGTTTTTCAATAGAATTATCTTGTTATTTTTTTTAACTGATTTCATTTTTATGTAAGTGTGTGACCCTGAATGAGTTTATGAGTTTATATACGCTGTGTGAAGGGGCCTTAGAGGCCAAGGAAGGCATCCAGTCCCCCTTGGAAGTGGAGTTACAGATGTCTTGGACCACCAGGTGAGTATGGGGACTCCCACTTGGATCCTCTCCTAGAGAATCAACATGTTAGTCGTCTCACAATCCCCAAATTACCCTGTTTTATGACAAAAAAAAAAAAAAAAAAAAAAAAAAAAACAAGAAAATTCATCCCCAGCCCCTTCAAGTCTTTCTTTTTAAAAGTGTAATTAGATTTGTAATTTTAAGTAAAATCCTTATTACGTTCATATACATTCTTAAGCCTATCTGTAACACTATTACGTTCATATACATTCTTAAGCCTATCTGTAACACTGAAATTCTTAAGAAAAATTAACCTTGTAAAAATTAATTCATTACCTGGGAGGATCCTAGTCAAAGTACTTAAGAAGGAAAATCAGATACATTAAATTTATAAGTAGAGCTTAAAATCATTAAGATATTTGGCCTGATAAGTTTGTAAATGGGATAACCATGTGTTAGAAATTTTTAAACATGCTAGACTTAAAAGTGCTACAATATTATTTTACTCTGACCTTCTGCTTAAAAACTTGATTTTGGCAGATTAAGTATTAATTTTGAAGCTAGGATAAAACTGTGTGTTCTACCTCTAGGTCTGCCCTCAAAAGAACTTTCAATATTTGTGTATTGCTTTACATATTCATCTGCATATGTATGTGTGCCTGATGTATGTATGCATACTAATGTGTGCAGAAAACCTCAGAGATCAGAAAAGGTCCTTATAATCAGAGTTACAGGCAGTGGTGAGCCAACATGTGGATACTGGGAATCGAACCAGGATCTTCTGGAAGAGCACCCAGTACCCTCAAAGTCTGAGCCATCTCTCCAGCCCCCAGAGGAACTGAAAGCTAGTCTGATTGAGCTATCGTGGATAAGCACAGGGTTTGTTTGTCTCCTCCCCTCACTTCCCAACACTGTGAAGACAGAGGCACACCTAACTCACCAATATGCCATCGCTCCCTCAAATCAATTACTCTGTTCCTGTGGAGCATTCCCTGTTGAGCATCAGAGAAGATGCTCTTTATATCCAGCAGCAGAGGTCTGCTTTATACCACACCCTCCGAGAGAAAAGTATGAAGCTTCTATGACAGGAAGTGCCTCTCCCTGATGATATCACATTGCACTTCCCATATAACACACACCACAGGACTGCTTCCTCTAAGGAGCTATTGATTAGAATCCTTCAGCTCAGAAACAACGCTTTGGCACCTGGAGACTGAGGTACCTTACTCCGCTCTCCTGGAAGAGTTCCATCCACAGCTCTTTTCAGCTCCTATGCCTTCTCTTGCTTCCTCTCCCATTCCATAGCTTTCTCTCTTCCCTCCTGGATAGCTGTTATCATCCCCTCTCTCCATCCCCACCCCTCCAACTGCAATGCTTGGCTTCCTTTCTTCAATCCCCTACCTCATTTTTTCAAAGTTGATAGAAACAGCTGTCACTCATCTCAGTCATACTCTCCCCCAATAAACAGAAAATAATCTTTTTCAACATGAATATAGACAGACTACAAATCTGTCTGCGTACATGAAAACCCTTGAGATTGTGGTCTCCAAGGAGGAGAAAATGCCTAATGGGTTAGAGATGGTGGTCCTTAGAGAAGGATGATGAAGGATAGGTATGAAGAAGCTTTACAGAGTAAGTAACCAAGTCCTAGGAAACCAGGGAGTACCAAAAAGGTTTAGTGCTGAGAAGAGATGATTGGGGCTTAGGTCCCTGGCTTTGGCACTTAGCAAAGTAATGCTTCCCAACCTGGATATGCAAGATAAAGATGATGGAGGTGCTTACAAGATTGTGGAGAAGATGTCCTGCCATACCCGACAAGGAGCGCTTTATAAAATCAAAGTTGTGTGGTCACAGGTGTGACTGCTACCTCACTGACATGAATATGCTTTGAAAGAATTCTAAGTCAGTGAATGGTGTCAGTATTTGAACAAATGGATGTAGAAGGTAAGCTTTGATCAAAAACAACTTTTTCTGTCCAAGGTAACAGTCCCTCATCGCTCTCAGAGCACGCTCTCAGAGCTGAACTTCCCTCTGTTGTGTGATATGAGATTTGATTCTAAAGGACACAGGAACCACCACCAGCCCCTCAAACACTGAGGGACGTTCCTGTGGAAATGCAACTAGGCGTTGGGGTAGGATCAGAAACCGTTCACGCTCACATTCTAGTGAATTGCTCTGCCTGCCACACTGGTTTTCCAGGTAAGAGAGGGGTTTGGTGGAAATAGACTCCTCGGAGCAGTGTTCTTCAACAAAGAGTTCCCAGCCCAAGTGTGAGCTGTCATCATGAGTAAGAAGCAGCTCCTTGAAAAGCTGCTGCTCCAAAGCTCTGAGACCTCAAGCCTGTCCCACACTTACAGTTCCAAAGACAGAAATATTCATCAGTGGCAAATGGGAAATGTAACCACAGGAGGTTTCAGACTTTGCAATGTGAAGAACACACTGACTTAAACCAACTTCCCCTCTTCACAAACCCCGGAACCCTAGCCCATGGTTGTCCACTGGGAAGCACAATCCTGTTCTCTCCTGGAGCTGGTGCACACATGGGCTCAGGACCCAGGGAGTGGTATACACCACAGATCTCTGTTTCTAGTATCAGTGAGCACAGGGATTGTGTTTTCTGCCCCTTGAGAGGCACCTTCTCTGAGTAGAGATAAATCGGAAGGGAATGTGAGTCCTTCTTGAGGAAGTAAGGTCTCACTAGGGTACTGACAGGCCCTGCAGAGCTCATCTGTGCACAAAGCATAGGATGGCTCTGGTTGCAACAACCGGTTTTAGGATCTCTCTGTTTGTCCATCTGGAGCACATGAAAGGATACTTGTCCTTGGCTCCTCTGCAGGAAGGTGGGTGCTGACGCTCCTCTTACTTCCCTCTTAGTGGCTTTGCCTTGCTGCTTTGTCCAAGCCATCTCCATCGACCAATCACCGTGCCTGAGTCTCAGCTGCTTCATCTCCAGATGGAATCCTCAGCCACACTGATGCCATATTCTTCCACCAGGCTCAAGCGCCAAGCCACACCCTCCCCGTCTCTGCAGACCAGCCTGCATCTGCTTCTATGGGGTTAAAATAAATACGTGTTTCACTGCACTTTTCAACTCAGGAGCCTCTTCTTTGCCTGTTTCTCCTTTCCCCCAACCCGCCTCGTTATCTTCTCAGAGTTTCAGGCCACCTGCTGCTGCATGTTTGTGAGAGTGCTCAGTACTGCCTCAAGAAGCCCCTGCATGCATTGCTTTGACTTTTCAGCCTTTCTCCCCATTCTCCACTATTCTTATTCGCTATTACTGTATCCTCATGTCCCCTGGTAGTTTTCTTCTATGTAGTCTAATTGCTATTTTTATTGCCAGTCTTTAAGACCCCTGGCATTTTTCTTCTATTTTTTAATCTAACTGCTGTGTCTATTACCCTGTCTTCCGGTCCTTGGTATCTTCTTCTATGTATTCTCACTGCTGCTTCCCCATCAGGTCACCTTTGCATTCCAAATATTGTATTTTTGGGTTAGACAAGGTTTTATTTCTTTGTTTTTTAGGTTTATTTCCTTCCATTTCTGTTAGATGCCCTACATCAACCTTCAGGATCATTTCCTTACATCTTTAACAGAACTGAAACAAGGACGTAAAACCTTTGTCTCCTGATTCCATTATCTATGTATGCTTTGTCTGTCTCTACTTAATGGCTTCCTTCTTGATTTAGCAATCACCGTTTTCCTTCTTCTGTGATTATCTGGTGACCAAAACTGCACATTCCATATTTTAGATATGGGGTTACTGCATTTCTGAACCTCATTGTTTTCTCTGAATTTTAGTGTAATAAAAGAATTCACTCCTCATGGTCTTCTGCCAGCTTTGTGGCATGGCTGTACTGGGGTCTAGAGTAGTCTGTCCCTGCTGCACATTATCTGTTTCCTGTGACTGTCCCTTGTAAGTCCCCTCCAAATATTCAGAGTTTCAACTGTTGCTGTCCCTCTGGTGGATTAGCACTCGAAACTCTGCTAGGGGTGGGAGGGTCTCTGGAGTTTATTTTTTAGCTCAAATCTTCATTATAATTACTCTAAGCTCAACAGAAGGATTTTGCCCAGCATTATGTCAATTTTCTCTAAGTGCAAAATCTTTGCAAAAACTTCTGACAGACCTGCATAGACTTCTGGTGTTTGTCTTTGCTTTACTTTGTTTGCTAATCTTTCCACAAAGGATAACCCATCTCCATAAACTCAATTGTGGATTTCTTACCTCTGAGCTGATTATGACTACAGCAATGTCTATATTCCCTGCAATTAGAAAACATGCCTTGGTGAAAAGCTGGAATGATTTCAAAGTTATTTTCATTTCTTATCTTCTTCTCCTTTGGGGGCAGGGGGTGATGCAGTGACTTTTGTCTAAGGACTGGAAGAATTTTTTATGTGTCCTATTCATTTTTCCATCTGTCTACTGTGATGGGTCTAATCTAATATTGGTTACTCTCCTCTAGGTGATGAGGGGTTAACTTTAGCCATGGTATTCTCTAGGAGATCACTGCTGTATACAAATGGAGAAAATTACAAGTTTGCCAGCCCAGAAAATGTGATCCAACCTGCTTCATTTCCCACATATCCTCTTCCCAAAAAAATATTGTCTACCAAAATCATCATGTTTTCATCCCAATTATTCCAATAAAGTCTATGGTTCAAGTCAGGCCCCATCACTTAGTAACGGCAGTACCCTGGTCTAGTCATTTCATCTCTGCAAACCTCTGTTCTCACATTTGAAAAATAAGGATTATAACAATGCTTGTCTCATCGGGGCTTGAAGAGCAAACCAAAGAGTGGAAGTGTTTTTCACAGTGGCGATGACAGAACGGAAGCTTGGACAGCCTGCAGAGGTACTGAAGAGTCTGTCCTATTTCTCCAGCAAGACAGCAGTTTCCTCAAGTGGATACTTATAGCTGCTTTATTTTCTTGTCTTCCCCATTCCTTAAGCTGCTAAATATAACCTACTGGTTCAGTAGTCCTTTTAAGGTCTTTCATGTTGGCTGCTAACTCTTGTTTACTCTGTCTACAAATATACTCTCAATATGAGTAGTGTGTTTTGCTACATGCAGTACAACAGGAACATGACTGGAAGCAACACAAAAATAGACATCTCTTCCCTAGAAATTCCATTATGCCTATTATGGGAAACGGATGCCAATCAAATAAACAAACAAAAAGAAACCTGCTATTGCTAAATTAAGGTCCCCCAGATAGCCACGTGCTAAAGGTTTGGTCAGTAGTTGACTGGAAGCATTATGAGGAGGTCGTGGAAGTTATAAATGCCCTAAGGCTCCATACCCAGTTACAGAAGATTGTAACCACCATTTATTGTGTTCGTGCATCGACACACATACACTGGGCAGATGTGTGTTTTCTTTCCTCAATTTCTTGATCGTGTAATGTGACATGGATTGAGATAATGCCATATTTAACTGTTACAAATCTATGTTATCGTATTTAGGTTACAGAATACTGAAAGACTAAACTTTCCTCAAGAGCTATCTGGGCTAGAGAGATCTCTCAGTGGCTCAGAGTGCTTAGTGCTCTTGCAAAGGACCCAAGTCCAGTTTCCAGGACCCACACGGTGTCTGTGACAACAGTTCTGGGGGTTTGGATGCCTCTTCTCACCTCCCTGGGCTCTTGTGTATATGCCATACACACACATATATATATATATATATATACTAAGGCACACACATAGGCACATAAAAATAAATAAATACTTTTAAAAGAAACCTTATCATCTGTCTGGCAGAATAGTGCATTTTTGTTTACAGGTGGTGTGGTTATATCAAATTAGGCAGAATGATGACCTCGTTATTGTTTCCTTTGAAAATTAAGCAAACTATGTGGAGATGTTGTTGGCTATCAAGTTGGTACAGGGTGCACTCGTGATGGTTAATTTTAGTTGATAGTTTGATCAGATCTGGTGTCTGGGATGGTATTTCCTGGAAGGATTAACTGAAGAGTGAAGACCCTCCCTCAAATGGATAGCACCTTCCAGAAGGTATATATAGGTCTGGAAGAAGAGTGCACCTCTGCTCCTTACTGCTCAATCCATCTCCCCTGAGGCTGCTGCCTTCCTTTGCTGTCATGGGAACTCGGCTTCTTCAGTTTTCCAAAAACCATGGGCTCTCCACAAATCTTCTAGTTCTTCCCTCTAGCACTGTTGAGTCATCTGTCCTTATAAGCTGAGAAGCTGCTGAGTACCCCACCTCTCCAGAGCATAGAAAGCCATTATTAAACTGCTCAGCCCGTGTTATGTAAGACAATCTAATTGGTCTCCTCTGTGTTATCTTTCTACCGGTTATGTCTCCCTATAAAACACAAAACCACCAAGTCTGAAGTATCTTCTCCAATGTACTCCTCACCATCAATGTGCTCCCTCATCACAGGTCCAAAAGCAATAGCACCAAGCAGTTATGGCTCAAAACCCTGGACAATAATAAGCCTTTCCTCCTCATAAACTGATTATTCAGGTATTCGTTACAGAAATCAGATGCCGAGTAACACGGACCTTCAACGTGTAAAAATGTATTCCTTGTTCTCAGTTCAATCCATCTTACACCCTGTCACTAGATTAATAGTCAAAACATTACATTCAGAGTCACTCTGTGTCTTGCTAAAGCCTTCAGAGCAAAGTATAAAATCCCTGCTGTTAAGAATGACAAGTGCCATGCTGGAAAGACACGGGGCACTGTGAGGGAAGGCTATGGGGAAATGTGACCTCTAATGTGTAGTTAAAGGGGCCTCTGTGAGGAAGCCTAGCCAATGTGCCTGCCGTGATATGTCGGATGGATTGTCATTAACAGCCTGCACAGGGGCACAAGGAGACGGTGACAAAGGAATCCTCATGGCAGAAAGGAACAGGACAAGTTCATTGAACTAAAAGGAGGCCGGAGTGACTGGAGAACTGAGCACAGGGCGCATGCTGCAAGATGACTGTGGGGACACATTGGAGAGTCGGGGGTCACAGTAAGACTTCTGATCCTCAGCCAAGGGCACTGAGATGTAGTCATCAGCTTTAAGTAGAGAGGTTACTCTAGCAGGTTAAAAATCGGTGAAAATAAATGAAATACATCTCTGTGTCAGTTACCATTGATGCATAACAAATGACCCCCCCCAAATCCACCAGATTAGAGTCACCTTTTGTATTGTGCCAAAAGATTAAGTCTTTCTGGGATATAGATGGACATTCTGCATAGAGGGAAAGAAAGGGAATGACTCAGGACCACTGCATAAAGTTTGGAGCTTTAGCTGCAGAAGAATTAAAACCTGGGGGGAGAATGGCTGACTATAGGATAGAATCACTGTCTCAGTCACTGTTCACACCTCAGCCATGGTCACTCAAGGGCAAGAACCGCCAACATCGCCCAGTGTTATTCCTCTACTTGGCACGAGTTATCATGGCTCCCAACATGAGTAGTCCACCAATCACAGCGAGGCTGCCTTGTCTTAGCGACCTTGCTCCAACGACACATGGGGCTGCTTTAATAGTGCTTATTCGGCTGGGAAACTTGCAAGCACCTGAGATTCAAGAGAGTAGGGATGCAGACCTCATTACTCAAAGGGAAATGCATCAAAGTACATGAGGGCATTGTTGGAAATAATGAAATGGCTGATAAAGCCCATCCTTGTCGTGGAAAGGGTGGTAAGTGAGAGAATCTTCATCAAAGATGGTGGTAGCAGAGGTGGAGAAAGGGTTCTTTGGAAATAAAGGCAGCAGGACTTTCTGATGAAGTTGATGCCAGAGAAAAGTGGGCCAGGATCAATGCCTGTGTTCTAGGCTTTCACAAACAGAAAGGATGGACACGCTGGGTGAGCTACGGAATGGAAGAGAGGATCTGATTGGCTCACTGCTGTTTGTGAGGAGGCTAACCTGAATTTGCCTTGAGAACTTGAGAACTTGAGAAAAAAGCCTAGAAGGCAGCTGAACATAGGAGCTCAGAAACTCACATTATAGACATCAGTGTGAAAGTTGTTGTTTAGAGCAAGGTCAGAGAAAAGATAAAAAGTGGGAGGGGAAAAAAGGAGGGTAAGACTTGCCCCAGCTTTTACAGTCATTGGGGAGAAGAGGGTGAGTGGCCTAGAGGTGACAGGAAGCGTCGTGAAGGAGTTCTGAGGGAAGCAGGGTGGTTCAGCTTTCACCGCAAGCCATGGAAGGACAGGAGAAGAATGGAGAGCAAAGTAAAGTCCACGATTGGAGCACTGTGGGGTTATTGTGGCCTTGCTCCTCTAACGAGTGGATAATCGAGAGAAGGTGAAGAAGCCTGTGTGAGGGGGATGTAGGAAGAGACTCAGAGCTTTTATCCTCCGATAACCAGTGGTCCAGACTGGGCCAAAGCCAGTGAGTTATGCATCTACTGTCTGTTCTATTCGCCCTGACTCCACTACAGACGGTAACTCTGTTTTACACTCTATACGTCACTGCAACCAAATATTTCCCAGGCAACTTCCCTCTATTTCATCTTCTGCCTTCATCTACCTTCCATTAGCCTGTGAGTAAGCCTCATGATGCCATGTGTGTGGTATCCACTCTGCAGCCCAGTTCCCTTCTGCACACGCTCGCTTGCAGTCCCCAGGCATGGCCACACTTACCTTGAGATTTCACACCTGCCTGGCACTGAGCACTTCTTCATCCCGAGCACTTTCTCCTCTTCCCGAGCCTCCACTTCTCTTATCTTAAAGGTCATACACACAGCTGATTGCTGGAGATAGCAAATTAGCACATCCCGTGCTAAGTCGAGCCATTCCTACACACTCACCACTGTTCTCAGTTCCCTATAGCTCAGAATCTGATGTCATCTTCTACTTTCTTTTAGCCCCCTGCTTCCTGACTCCCCCACCCTGCTTCCTTTCCTGTGTACCTATAGAGGGAAGCTTCCTGCATGATCCTAGCATTCTACAGCCTTAGCTGCCGTATCCAACGTCACATGCAATATGATGCTAAGAGCCACGAACCAGGCTCCTTCATAAGACTTTCTCTAAATCTTCTTCTTCACATGTTATTGTACGGCAGTGTGGTGGGCTGCTTAAAATAGAAAGAGGAAGACTAAAGAAAATCAAGAATGACTAATACATTCCAAGTTGTTAGCAGCACTCTGAGCACTTATGATACTGTTCCTCAGAACACTGTGCTACAGAGCACCAGGAATGGCCAGAGCTGTTTACTCTATGTTAGGAGGAATGGCTGGAAACCCAAATAGTAGGTCAAGTTCATTCCTTGGAATCAAAATTAGTTTATCAATAAGTCTGTGATTTATTTCCAAAGAAAGAGCTTGAACATTCCATGCCAATCTCCAGAGTTCTATAAAGCAGTTTTTCTAAATGCAATATGGTTAATGTTTGTCCTTCGGTTTCTTTTACATTAATTCCTATTCTTTATATAGCTTTTTTCATGTTCTTTTTCAAAGTTACTTACTTCTGTTACAAAGAGCTCTTTAAAGGCATGCCTGGGCCTTAAATATTTTAATCTTTATGAGCCAATTGTCATTCATCAATACTACCAATACTTCTTCTGTTGCAAAAGTATTTTGCCTGAATAAATAAATGTGCATATGTGTGTGTGTGTGTGTGTGTGTGTGTGTGTATACATATATACCATATGTAGATATAGATATAGATACTGACTCTGAGAGTTGAAGGTGACCTTAAAGTCATGTGACACCATTGATCTCTGACATTCAACTTGAGAATTACACTTCTTGGTTTTCATCCAGCTTATGTAGAGACAAAATATTGATCTCCCACTAAAGACCCCAAATTTTAAGTTTCTATTACCCATGAACTGTATCAAAGTGTCATGCCAATGCTACTTTAGGTAATATCCCATTTGCTTTTCTTTTTTTTTAAGTGAACCTTTTTCTGAATATAAAATGATACATATAATACACAAAAATGGATGTAAAGCATGTCATAAAACATAACATAATAACATATGCCATAACATATAATAACTCCATAATAGTTTCATATTTGACATAAATGAAAAAAAATTGAAGAGGAACCAAAGATCCATTGCTCTGCCACATGGTAGGATTATTTGAAAGAACTTGATCATGAGGTAAGTCCCTCCACCTCAGCTCAGTCTCTGCTAAGGATCAAGAGTCTGTCCCTTTGAGGACCTGGCCTTGAAAAATACCTAATATGGTGAGAACCTAGTCTGTAACACTTTCCTTCCCCTAATAGGCAGGATCTAAAAATGGCTTCCACCTCCGTGTACAGTGAAATTATGCACGGAAGCAGACTTTGGGTATCATCATTAGCATCCAGCTAGTTATCATTAGGCCACATCCCACCTTGGACCTCCAGCTCAACACTCTGCCTCGCCCAACTCCTTCCTGAAGGTGAAGGCCTACTCTCTACCCACACATCAGACCATAGAAGATAAGTCACACTGCCATCCACCTCTCCAGACCTGCCCTATTAATATTACCTTTCACACATCCATGAAATATGATCTCTTAAAGAACAAAAACCAGGACTTCAGAAGTATTGAAGTTTCCACATGACCTCTACAGTTCAGATTCTTTTTGACTTAATTATATGTTCCCTAACCTTGAGGTTGACCTCTGCCCATAATTTTTATATATATGTATATATGAACATATATATGTATATATATACACATATATATACATAAGTATGTATATATACATATATACATGTATGTATTATATGTGTGTATGTATGTATGTATGTGTGTGTGTGTGTGTATATATTTGGACCAGCTTTGTCATTCTCTAACAGTACTGCTCCTACAGAGCCTTGTGTTTCATCTTGAAACGCTCAAGTTACCAGTGTTTTTTTTGGCTTCTGGCTTAAGTCAGGAGGCATCTGCTATCACTCAAAATACATAAACAACTTTTATAATAAGGCAGGATTAAGGAGAAAAAAGCAGAAATTCCTGTGTAGTTGTTGGCTGCTGTAACTGCTCAGCAAGAGACAAGGAGGAGTTCTCACATGTGCAAACTCTGCCAGACCTCAGCAGAGGGAACCACCATCCTGGCCAGCGTCATACTTGATCAACAGTGGAACCCCAAGCATCTGAGCTCAGGTGTTTTATTGATTCAGAACTCCTCAGGTGCAGATCATTAGCAATTAAACAACTCCCACAGAAATCCAAAACCTTCAAACATTACAAAATGCCCTAGACAGCCCCTCATCCAACAATGCACAAAACAATTATTTTATATATAACTAAAAATAAACCTTTGCAACAATTCCCCTTTTCTGCATAAGCCAATCAAAAAATTGCTTTTAATCTCTACAACACAATTTAACACTATACCAGCAAAACTATTTACAAAAGATACAAACATGAGGGTTGCTAACGCACAGGACCAAATGAAACCAAACATCTGTCAAGCTTTCCATGTCTTTGGACAGCAGAAAAACATTATTAATGTCTAATTATCTGGAATTCACTCTTGATCTTCTGGGCTCCTTCAAAGGGCTTGGATTATTTCTCTGGCTCTGCCCTCTGCAACGCA
Source organism: Cricetomys ansorgei (assembly GCA_026225945.1). Taxonomy (NCBI): domain Eukaryota; kingdom Metazoa; phylum Chordata; class Mammalia; order Rodentia; family Nesomyidae; genus Cricetomys; species Cricetomys ansorgei. Next base: position 5,585,180 of record JAMJFZ010001815.1, read on the forward strand.
CATAGCTTGTCCTCCAGGCTTACTGCTGGCTGTACTCCACTGCTGCTGCTATTCTTGGTAGTCATCCAATGGCACTGGCATCTTCAGAACTTCTGGTGTTCCTTGCTGCAACTGGGCTGCACTTTCACCAATAGCCTCTCCTGGGCTCTATTCACGGTGCCAAGCCTCGATTTTTTTTACATGACCCCTTCATTCTACTACTAATTCAACTACTCATGAAGCTGTACTTTTACCCATGGCCTCTTCTGGCCTCTCATTGTGCCAAGCCTCAATTGCCCTCCATGACCCCCCTTATGCCTTCACAACCAGTAACAAGTGGGTAACTCTTACAGCATCAAGTTCAGCTGCCAGCAGGAGATACAAACTTGACCAGTTCTGGAATACTGTTTCCATGTGCTGACCATGAGGAAACACTTTCCAGATTTTAAGATAAGAGTCTGGACTGCAGGAAAAATAATTGGTTACCTTGTCTACAGGAAGGATTCCTTTGTCGGGTGGAGTTCTGATCACCACAGCAGATGAGTCTTGTCAGAACTGCCTCACCTCACCATTATCTGAACAGGTTATCTTTCTTTTAGTCAGTGTTGCAGGGGGCAGAGGGGGGGACCTTTTCAGTTTAAGGCTCTAAGCCACTGCTTCCACAACAGGGGGTCCTGGGCCAGTGGGAAGAATCTCAGATTGAAACATTCTGGCCACATTCTGGCCATTTGGCGGTTTTTTTTTGTTGTTTGTTTGTTTGTTTGTTTGTTTGTTTTTCACCACTGCACTGGGGAAACATATCCTTCTTCATAGACCTCAAACACAAGATCTTGAGCTTAACACACATACATCACAACTATCAGAAAACTCAGTTTGTGAAAATTCTAGAGGCAGGTGAGAGCTTCAGCTCCATGATCAAGAAAGCAGTAAGAATTTTGCTTTTCCTGTTTCCAGCTGAATTCTTCATTCCTAAGGGCCTCCATTCTGTGGCTCTCACTTCGTAGCTTTTTTCCTCTCATTTTTTTATTAATTTCATAGTCTTTTCATTAAGGCTTGTTTCTTTTCTCTCTCTCCTCTTCCCTCAGGAGCCTTCAATTAATACCTTAATCTCTATCCTCTGGTAGTTTCTCTGAGTGTACTTTACAGACTCTGAGATCTGGAGTTCCTTTCTCTTCTTCCTTGTCTCCATGTTGGATTAGCTGACAAGATATCCTACCTCATGTTAGAATGCCATTGGTAGCAGTTTGCTGCTGTGTAAGCTCAGCCAGGAAGACAAGAAGGCATTTCACATGTGGAAGCCCTACCAGACCTCAGCAAAAGGAACCACTGTCATGGCAAGAGTCATACTCGCAATGGAACCCTAAGCATCTGAGCTCAGGTGTTTTATTGATTCAGAAGCCTTAGGTGTTCTACTGATAGCACATGCAGATAATTAGCAATCAAACAGCCTCCACAGAAATCCAATACAAAATGCAGACAATACAAAATGCCAAGCCCTATGGATCCCTTTTTCTAACAGTACACAAAAATAATGCTTTAAAACACAACTAATAATAAACTTCCACAACAATTCCCCTTTTCTGTATATAAAAAATTGCTGCCCACCCAGTCTCATGAGTAATGGGAACCTCCATGGGACTCAAGAAGAAGCAGAGATAAAGTTCCGGACAGTCCTCAACTGCTAGAGCTCTCTTTACCCATAAGACTTAATAGCCAACACTGACACTTCCTTGGCTGTCCTCCTTGGGAGAGGAAGGCAGCAGTTAATGGAAGGCCATACTCCCTGCTTTGAGGCTAGCGGACCTCCTACTACTCCTCTGTTCCAAAGGGGAGAATCAAGCTTTGTTCTGCAAATGGCCCAGCCAGGGGTTGGCACAGGACAAATAAAATATATTCCTCCAACTACAACAGCCCAACCTTCAATGGTGCCCAGTTACAATCTACAAATGAACCCAAAGAAACTGAGCAACAAACTTTGAATCGAAAACCAAAGTTATCTCCTCCTTGGGTTTCACTGTGAAACTCAGTCAGAGGAGTCTTGAACTTCTTCCTTCCATTTTAGCCCTACTGTTATTTCATACAATCCCATTTTCTGTGCATTCCACTTTCCCCAAATGCCCCAATTGTTCCACATCGTTAAACCCACTTATTTCCAGAGAAGTTGGAAAACAAATTTAGAAAACTCTTCTCCCAGTCAAGCCTAGATGTTCATGGCAGTAAAGTCACATAAGTTGTCACAAGCATCTTATGACTGAATGCTGCACCATGTCACCAAGAAGGCATGCAGGATGAGGTGCCTCTGAACCTCTGGCCAGATGTTCACTAAGTGGTCAATACATAAATTTATTTATATTTCATATATATCATCGGTTCCTTGGAATTGAATTGGAAGCCAACAGAACTACATGTTCTCTCTGTGAGACAGATTGATGCTTGGAAACAGGAAACAGCACTTGATGCTACTTGAACAGTTAAATCACTACCAACCACAACAACAAAGCACCTAAATGCAAATAAAGCAAAACAAAGTGGGCATGAAAAAGGAGTTGTTTACTCCATAAAGCTGAAGCCAGGCTTCAGGACTTTCCTGACCTCACTTGAGAATGTGCGCAGTGATCAGCTCAGATTGCTTGTCATTCTGTGCTGGCCCATGCATTGCCGTAGAAAGCCCTGATTTGCAGGTTATAGTAAAATTTACAAGCTTGTAAATATGGAATCCATGAATAAAGAGGATCAACTGTAAGCCCACAGAGTCAAGGAGCCCACATATTCCACACACACACTATGTTATTACCTTCCGAAAGCCCCGGAAAATCGTTCACTTGGGACAAGGAGCATGGACAGAAAATACTAAGAAAAGGTGACCACCTTTCGTCAAGACAGCAGCATTGATGACCGTTACTGTCCTCAGCCTCTGGGCCTCACTTTAGAAGGAAGTGTGTTGGGAAAGTTTATTTTTAGTTATGTTTGAAATTGTTTTACGCACTGTTGGGTGAGGGGCTATCCTAGGTCTAGGATGCTCTGTATTGTTTGCAGGTGTTGGATTTCTGTGGGGGATGTTTACTTGCTAACGATCTGCATGTGCTAACAGTAGAACACCTGAGGAGTTCTGAATCAATAAATATACCTGAGCTCAGATGCTCTGGGTTCCTCTGTGAATATGGCACTGGCCATGACGGTGGTTCTCTCTGCTGTACTCTTGCAGAGTTTGCACATATGAACATGCCTCCTTGCCTTTTCGGGTGAGCCACCACCGCAGGGTACTACTACAGAAGTCTTTGCTATAGAGCACTAATGTTCAACCTTCTTAATTCTGTGACCCTTTAATATATTTCCTCATGTCGCAGTGACCCTCAACCATAAAATTATTTTTGTTGCTACTTCATAACTGTAGTTTTGCTATTGTTATAAATCATAGTGTAACTGTCTGATGTGCAGATGGTCTTAGACAATCCCTATGAAAGGACCATTGGACCCCCAAAGGGGTCACAATCCACAGGTTGAGAAACACTGGTATAGAGGGTGATTATGGCACAACACTTACCACATCCTGGAGGGAAAACAAATACAAATCAGTAACTTACCTTTGAACACAGACAGCTTTTTAAAACTCTATCAATTATGTAGAGCACAAGCCAGACAAGTGACAATAGACACATTGGATAGACAAAGATTTATACAGAGACAGCACACCCCGGGTATGTGGACCCCTGGGAATCCACACCTCATAGGCATTACCTTTGAACTTCTTTGTGTGAGACCCCACATTTCAAAATCAGTAGGATGAGTGAGCTGCAAGTCCCTCAAAATGCTGTAGCCTGATCCCCCATCTAAGGATCATAGGACCAAGCTCAGGGCCACCAGTGTGAAAGATTTGGGACAGGAACCCATTTATTTTTCTCTTTGTTCTGTGTCTCATCTATGAGTCTCTGTAAGTACCAGAGGACACCAGTTTTTCTGCTCGATCATTAGCAGGGGGCCGGGGGGTTGAGAGATGACAGCATTGGTGCCCTGCCCATACACTGCTCCTCTTTGGAGGGCTTCTATTGAGGAATGACTTCTGGGTTTCAGCACGTGCACACAAGTTTCTGCTGAGAGACAGGAGGACTCTCTGCCTCGTAACCTTATGTTGCTCTAGACCACCAACTACGTAATTTCTGGTAAAGACTGGTTTCAGGAACCCAACCTGCGGGCTTCCCCACTGGAGGCGGTTGTCCTTTTATCTCAGACAGATAAAGAGTTCAGTAACTTTATCAGATAATAAGTCAACTATCTTTCTGGGTCAAACAAAACACATACACACACACAAGAAAGGAAAAAGAAAAAAAACCTCAACAAGAAGGCTAAAGGACATCATAAAAGATTCGCCCTGTTTCTTAGAATATTGCTAGCCTGGAGACTAAGAAAGAATGGTCCTTGTTAAGCAAAATTAACATTAACAAACAAGGCGGGTGACGGAGAGCAGTTTGGAAAGGCCAAGGACCCTGAGCTAGATTCCCCAGAACCCATGTAAAAAATAAAGTGGTTTACTGGCACACACTTATAATTCCAGCACTGGAAAGACAGAGACAGGTAGAGTACTGGAGTTTGTGACCAGCCAGCCTAACCTACTTGACTTGTCACAGGCTAATGAGAAATCTGTCTCAAAAAAAAAAAAAAAATTGGATATCCCCTGATGAACTACCCCTGAGGCTGTCCTCTGCCTTTTGCATGCATGTTGATACACACACCTAACTCCCATCAACCAACACAAAAACGTGCATGTACATACATGCATACAAAGGAATAATTGATAGATACCTTTGGAAAGTGGGTAATGGTGCTGGGGTCAGTAGAGGTGTGTATTTAGCATTACAAATTTTGTTTTTCTTTTTGGGTAATGGAGGTCTCTTGTATGTGGTGTTTAAAAAAAAAAAAACAGACTTTATAGGAGCAAAGTTGGTAGATTTTATAAAAGATAAAGGAAGGTACATCAGACCCAACTGATCAGGACCTTGGTGCCCAAGAGAGTGAAGAAAGAGAGAAATGAAGACTCAAGAAAGGCATGATATGGCCACTGTGCAGAGACCACAGCCCTGACAATGGCAGGCGGCTCTCTCCTTAGCCAAAGATAGATTCAGCATACTATGTCTGGGAAATTTCTGCTTGAAGCTGTGGCAGGTGGCTGTAGCACATACAGAGACCTTGGGCACAAGAGGCTAGAATAGAATTCTTCTAAGTTCCTCTGGTGGGTTTCATGGTCTCAGAGACTTCAGAATTAATGGTGCACTGTGAGTACTCACAGAATTTGTGGATGAGGATATTCAAAACCTCTAGGAGGGAGAAACAAATCCCCAAGCATAGGGAGAGCTTCCAGCCCTGAGACACAAAGATGAGATCATTATCTTGGAGACTTTATATTTAACAAAAAACCTAAGGAAGGTGGATATGTTTCAACACTGTAGGTATTTTCCTAAAATACAGAACATAACAGCAAAGTATGGAGCAAAAGTTTTAAAAGGAAAAAACAAGCATAACTAGAAATTCCTTAGGCTGACCTGTTGCTCCCTCTCAGTGCAGGAATGAAAAGGCACATGTGCACCAAAGATGGAACAGGGACTTCGAATCCCATTGGCTCCACCTGAAACTGTTAAATAAATGTACGTATGTAGGTATGGATTTCTTTTAGTACAGGGAGCTTTTTCAACACTAGTTGGAAAAAATACTTTGAGAAGTCGAGCTCATGAAGCAATGCCTTAAATTCTGTCACCACCATAAGACTGAGCCTCCTGGTGACTGAAACGTCCTCTTGAAACACACTCTGAGCTTGAGTGTGCCCAACGGCACCGCCACCCTGGATGAAGCACCAGTTAGCTCTGCCCAGACTGAGCAAGGCATTTTTTTTTTAGCTCATTTTATTTTTTCTTTTCAGATCTGATATTCTTTATGCTGCCCACATGTATGCAAATTCTATTATGCCACCTTCGGTTCTCTGACCTACCTCTGAGTTAACCCTCTAGAAGGGAATCTTCTACAGAACAATAGAACAGGAAATGTCTAAGAGAACTTGAGCTTTTGGCCCCAATCAGCAGGAGCTAGCAAGCCAGTCAGCCAGATGTGCGAGAACCTCATCAGGACTTACTAGTGGTGTAATCTCTGACAAGTTACTCGGCTTTCTAAACCCCCATTTCCTTATCTGTAAAATGAACATCACCATATGGCTTTGCATGATTATTGTAATGATATGTAAGGAAATACATATAAAATGTTTGGTCTATAATGAAAAGTACCACCAATAGTAAGTACTCTTTTTTAGTGTATCAGGAAAGTTGTTAATCCAGAGTGTTTTCGATTGGTCTTCATCTATTTTTCTTTTCTTTTTTTTTTTTTTTTTTTTTTTTGCTACTATGACAAAATACCTGAGGCCAAATAATTTATGAAGTATAGATGTTTATTTAGCTCAATTTTCGGAGGACCGAAAGCACATGTGATACTGGTGAATGTGTACAAAAGAGGGGCTCAAAGGAGCTCCCGATCTCTCTGATAACAGCCTGTGATGACAGTATGAATCTTGTCCTACAGGAGTTAGAACTCCCTTGAGACAACATTGATCCTTTCAAATGGTCTAATCCCCTCTCTTAAAAGCCCCACCAGCTCAATACTATCACAGAGAGAAATTGTCCGAATGGGAGTTTGGTAGAAATGAACTCAAACTGTACCACAATCCAACCTCTCCTAGGGAATAAACAGTCTAGGAAGTAGGGGAGGCCATATATTCTCAAAGCTACAGTTTGAGTTCCCCAAACAGCGTCACCCAACTGGGACCAAATGTTCAAGTACATGGGCCTCTGGATAACATTTCTCATTCCGAGCACCACACTATACTGATTTTGCAGGACCATCTGATAAGCCACCCAAGGAGGAGAGCTGCCTTTTACAGTGGCTCACCATACTTCTGGCTTCATTCCAAGCCCTGTCCACAGCAAGCAGTTCAACACCATTCAGATCACTGGGCCAATCATGGCAGACAAAGGCCTCTCATTTGCATATAGCACCTTCAGTCTGGCAAGCCTATTTGTCAGACTGAGAGCACCAGAAACAGGACTTGCAGAACTGTCTGCAGAGCAGAAAGCCGCCAGGGCATGGGCAGCTCAGCTGTCCCCATTTTACATTTTGTAACAGGAGTTCACATTCAAAATGTGGAGTGAGTTTCAGAGATGTGTCAATGCTGATACTTGAAGTATGTTCACTGAAAGCAGTTTGAGAACTTATGCAGATGCAAGACAAGAGTACATGCTTCCTACTATCCCCATTTTAAATCATGACTGAGTGGCAAGAGCCTTTCTAGAAACTGGGAGAACCGAATGGCAAGTTTCCACAGCTTCCTGTTATGTAAGGACAAGCACCAGCTGACATGCTTTAATTCTGATGATGACAGCAGGCTCCAGAAAGCACAGCCACAAAGTAAACTTTAGCGTGCTGTACACTTTGGATGGAAAGAAACTAGAAAGCCTTGGAAGCTACCTTAGGATCCAGGTATCTGGGCCTCTCTAACCTTCTCTTGTTTCTCTCCTATTCCATCCTCCACGCATGGGGGTGGGGGTGGGGTTGTCTCTGAAGCTACTGAAATTCTGGAAGAGAAAGAGATGGCAGAGAGAAAGAGAATAAAAGTAATAAGGGAAGAGCTATGTAGGGAGGGAGGGAGACAAATAGGGAGGGAGGAAGAAGGCAGAGAGAAAACTAAAGTAAGAGGAAAGGGGAAAGAATTTAAAATCTTAACTTTCATTAAACACCATTAAAGTAATGTTGAAGTTATAGTCTTCAGTCCCATTCATTTCCCAAATAACTTCTTGTGTCTCTAAATTGCCTGCAGCCCTTATTCCCCTCTTGCCTGTCCTTTGGGGAGGGTCAGTGGAAGATTAACAGTAAAGTAGCATAGTAGGTTCAGCTCAAGGGCTCCCAGCCTTCTCTGTTCTGCCTATTTATTGGCTCCAGTCTGGACTTGGTAGAGAAGCTGTGGTTCTCTGCTGTTGTGGTTCACATTGGCCTTCTCTTCATTGTTCTGGGACTTTTTGAGCAGGAATTTAGTCCTCTCTGCTTCATTTCAGGGAATACCATGATTGATGAGCCAACCTGTTGATCTATACAGACTCTTGTGGCCTGTGCTTTGATCTCTGCTGTCTGTTACAGTAAGGATGTTCATCCTTTGACTGTGGTTGTTTCCCATTGCTATGATAAAAAAAAAAAAAAACCAACAATGGGAGACTTGGGGGAGAAATGGGTTTATATGGCTTACAGGTCACAGTCCATCATTGTTGGAAGCCAGGGTAGGACTTCAAGACAGGAACCTGGAGGCAGAAACTAAAGCAGAAGTCATGGACAAATACTGCTTACTGGCTTGCTCTGCATGGCTCAATTGGCTTACATATACCCAAAATCCCCTACATAAGGTGCTACTTCCCACAGTAAGTGGAGCTCTCCCATGTCAATCATTTATCAAAAAAATGCCTGCAGAGACATGTTCATGGGACAGTATGATGGAGAGCATGCCTCAGTCAAGGTTCTATCTTCCCAGGTGTCTCCAGTCTGTGTCAAGTTGACAAAATTAACTAGCACACTCTTCCCTTGGTGACTAACTGTGCTCTTTGCTCCTTGTCATTTGGGAATCCAATTAGACCCACCAGGCAAGTTACCAACTGCGCAGCCGTGGTGCCCTCTGTAATCGACTCACCCAGAACAGCAATATCAGGGATCTTCAAGTGTGCTGGTGCTGTCCTTGGAACCCAGTGGTTCTCAACCTTCCTTATGCTATGACCCTTTAATACAGCTCTCATGCTGTGGCAATCCCCAACCATAAAATTATTTTTATTGCATTTCATAACTGTAACTTTGCTAATGTGATGAACTGTAATGTAAATATCTGATTCTCAGATCATCTTTGGAGACCCCTATGAAGGGGTCATGAGACCCCAAAAGGGGCCATGACTCACAGGTTGAGAATTGCTGCATAATCCATTCTTCTAGTGATAAGCAAGGGCACATTTTCTGGACCACCCCATGATGCAAGAGTAGATTTTAGATGACCAATCCACTCTTGCTCCAATTTTCCTGAGATTTATTCACTTGAGACAGGGTCTCACTATTAGCTCTGGCTGGCCTGAAACTCACGAAACTTACAAATATCTACCTTCCTCTGCCTTCCAAGTGAAAGGATTAAACGTGTGCATCACATGTCCAGGCATAATTTATCATCATTATCACCACTACCATCACCACCACCTCCATCATCACCATCATCACCATCATCACCATCACCACCATCATCACCACCACCTCCATCATCACCACCATCACCACCACCTCCACATCATCATCACAATCATCACCACCACCATCATCATCATCACAATCATTACCACCATCACCATCATCATCATAATCATCATCCCCACCTCCACCACCACCACCATCACCATCATCCCCACTGCCAGTGTGTGTGCAAGATAGGAAGGCATGTTGCATTGTACACATAGAGATAAATGGTCGACTTTGTGGAGTCAATCCTCCTCTTCCATCTTTCCATAGTTTCCAAGGATGGAGTTGAGGTCTTCAGCTCGCCAGACTTATGCAGCAAGGGCTTTTCAGACTGTGTCATCTCAGGCCTCCCGCACCCTCCTTTTAAATCCCTTTAGCAACACTAAGCTAAGGGATATCAGGCATCTCTGCCTCATTTACAATCTACCTTTTCACGCATATTTCAGCCAACCATTCAAGCAAGGGGTCAGCACCTTTTTTTAAACTGTTCAAGCTGCAACCTTAAATCTTGAATCTCTGCTTGATGGGCCCACATATATAAATGCAGTCAGATATAATTCCATGTTCCCTCTGTCATTACCCTAACCCCTTAAAATCCACCCACATTCATGTTCCCCGGTCCTATGCTTATTTCAATTATGAAACTCAAGCAGTTCTTACTCACCCACTGACATCAAGTTCCAGCTATAGGTCTAGAGCAAAAGTAGGTAGTGAAGGTAACTTCTGGAAAACATTGGCATTGCCATGCTTGACGTTTCCTTCAGAAAGGTCATAGCCTTTCCCACAGACAATGCAGGGTTAATTATCTAAGGCAAGGAGGAAGAGAATGATTCTGTAAAGAGTGCAGGACAGAGGCTGGTAAAGCATCTGTCACAAAGGGTGGAAATTCTTCCTCCGACAAGAAAATCCATCAGCATCTAAGAGTTCAACATCCCCAGCCTCATTAGGGTGCTCACATTACATCCATCCCGAACATGGGATCCTGCTCTCCCAGTCTCCCACTGAGGACAGCCCTAAAGCTAAGATGTAAATCATATCATTAAGTCAGCTAAGCATATGATGAGGCTGGCAGTAAAGATGGTCTTCTCTGGGGGCACACTTGGAGATCTGGGGGTCCCTGTGTCTCTGGACCTGGGAAATTACATCCCTGAACTCATTCTTGTTCTTTAACGCTTTGCTCAAAGGTGCTAGAAGCAACCATCTGCAACATTATGCATTCCATAGTTTTCTATAATCGTCCAAAAAGTGTTATATATACAAAGTCACTCAATTCCTTGCCTCTCATGAGCAGTGACTCAAATGCATTCGTCCCGTGAAATGTTTTGTTAGCACCATGGCTTACCACTAGTCTCCACATTACCAGGAAAATCTACAGCAACTTTGTGAATTAAAGAGCCAGCTCAAGATATCAGAGGCCCATGAGAAAAATCCATCCTTAAAATTGTTTCTCTACAAATACTCCTGATATCGAAATCAGTATTAAGCAGAGTTCTCTAGAAGAACTGGACTAGGAGAGAGAATGAGAGAGAGAGAGAGGAGTCCAGAGATCAATATTTAGCATCTTTCACCAAACCTGGGTTCATCTAAACTGGCTGACCAGGGATCGCCTGTCTCTGTATCCCCGGTGCTGGGTTACAGGTGCACACCACCACACACAGCTTTTTCTATATGGAGCCAGGAGACAAAACTTGGGTCCTTGGGCTTTTATGGCAAGCACTTGACCTGCTGAGCCATCTCCCTAATCCCCCCAAAGGTATTTTTGCTCTAAATATTTTAAACTGTGACAGTTTGAATCAAGAGGTTAAAACCTGCAGAGCCACTGTCCACGTCTGCAAATGGCATATAGTGACTAAGTTCAGACTTTAGTACAGGGGGAGCAAATTCATCCATCTCCTCATCTGCCCTTCCATCCATTCATCTACTATTCATCTGTTCTTCTGTCTGCCCACGCATCTGTCCACTCTACCCACTCACCTGTCCTTCTATATCTCCCTCTATCTACTTAACTGTCTACCCCACCACAAATCCATCTGCTATCCATTCATTCATCTGGCCCTTCACACATCCACTCAGCTACTCATCTAAGTCTCCATCTACTCGTGTGTGTGTGTGTGTGTGTGTGTGTGTACACACACACGCACACACCTGTGTGTCAAACCTGAGGATGAGTGACATATTTTCCATAAAGGAGCTAGAGAAGACCCTAAGGAGAAGATGACATTTGAGCAGAACCAAAGAATGGAGGGAGTGCATTGGGCTATCCACGAGGACCAGCACTCAGGAGTACCAGGCTGTCGATATCCCAGTCACCGGGATGCTCAAGGAATAGAATGGAGCCCGAAGGGGCTGAGGTGTTTTGCTCCAAATATTTTAATCTGTGACAGTTTTAATCTACAGGTGTGAAACTTACAGAGTCACTCACAGTCTGGGTTTCCAAATAGAACACAGGCAATTAAATTCAGACCATAGCACAGAGATGGGAAAGCAAAGGAACTGCATTCGAGTCTGGAGGGTGTGGTGGGGAAGCCCGGGATGGCTAATATAAGGACTCCATTAACTTTTTGCTTCTGCTGAAGTGGGCACCTTAAGAGATTTGAAATTTATGACTGAAAAATCTCATGCACTGAAAAGATTGTGCTATCTAGAGATCAGGGGAAAGGCCCAGAACTGTAAGTTCAGTACTTATTAGGGTATTGATCCTGTAAGTCATAAAATGACATGAGATCAACAGGACAGAGAAAGTGGCAGAAATGATCCCGGGGATCTCAAAAGGAAGACAGAACTCTGAGATGGGAAGAAGCCCAACAATGCATAGAGTCTAGAAACCAAGTCAGAAATAACATAAAGAGGAAGAGATGGTCAACCATGTTAGGCACTGCCAGCAATTCAAACAGGGTATAGACTTGGAATAAACCTTTAGATTTAGCAACACAGATACTATGGTAAACTTTGGGGAACCAGAGGTTCTAGGATGGTTGGGGTAAAACCTGTCAAACTAGTTTTAAGGAAAGCAGGAAGATAATTTTAAATGGAAATGTATGAAAATGTCTGGGACCCATGGTCAGGGAGCTCCCAGGCCCCAGGTCTGAACCTGCTATCATTAAGCTAAATGGACGTAGTACCAAATTGCCCTGGAAATTCATCTCTCTCCCTCTCCCTCTCCCTGTCCCTCTCCCTGTCCCTCTCCCTGTCCCTCTGCCTCTCCCTCTCCCTCTCCCTCTGCCTCTCCCTCTCCCTCTCCCTGTCCCTGTCCCTCTCCCTGTCCCTCTCTCTCTGCCTCTCCCTCTCCCTCTCCCTCTGCCTCTCCCTCTCCCTCTCCCTGTCCCTGTCCCTCTCCCTGTCCCTGTCCCTGCCCCTCCCCCTCCCCCTCCCTCCCTCTCCCTCTCCCCCTCCCTCTCTCCCTCCCTCCCCCTCCCTCTCCCCCTCCCTCTCTCCCTTCCTCCCCCTCCCTTTCCCCCTCCCTCTCCCCCTCCCTCTCCCCCTCCCTCTCCCTCTCTCCCTCCCTCTCCCTCTCCCTCTCCCTCTCTCTCCCTCCAATCCCCCTGCACATGGATTAGTTCAACTCTCAGACCTCATCAGAGAAGTTCTTGTGTACAGTGGGCTGCGGTCAATGCAGAAATACACACCCATCAAAGTGCAGTGTCTATGGAGTTTTCAACCCACAAATGGAGCATCTAGTTTACCCTGTTTCCACTTCCTGGCCTTAAAGCGAGCGATTCTGTGAGAGGACGCACTCCTGCAGTGATACACTGCCACATGCCAAAGAAATGGGGACTAGCGTATCATGGGTGAAACCATCAATACTGTGATCAGAGCAAGCTTTGTAAGTTGATTATCTTGGGTGTTTGCCACAGTAGCAGAAAGATAACACATTAGATAACCCCCGTGCTACTTACCAGTGATGCCAAAGAGCAGGAAGAGAGGAACCGGCAGTTTGTTTACACTCACAAGAAACTGGAAAGTGCTCCTTTGAAGAGAAAAATGTGAAAATGTTCAAGGCAAAAAGCAAATGCTGAGTTAGCTACGTATGATCTATGGGAAGTTGTTCCTAATCTCTTACTGTGCCTAACTTGAAAATTAAATCCATCGAAAGATTATGTGTATATGAAAGGATAAAGACATAGCTTCATGGTTAAGAGCACTAACTGTTCTTATAGAGAACGTGTGTTCAGTTCTTAGCACCTACGTGGCATTTTAGAAACTCCTGTAACTCCAGTTCCAGGTATCTGGTGCTCTCTTCTGGTCTCCAAGGGCTCCTGCATGCATGTAACATACATAACATATAGACCCACATGTATTTAAGTTTAACAAAAAAAACCTTTGAAATAAAGTCTATGTAAATGAAAGAACATAGTATGTCCCAGGGAGTTTATTACTACCAGGTTCAGGATCCCTGGGTGCCCTTGTGAGAGAGTGAGAGCCCAAGGGTGTGTGTGCCTAAAGGAAGGCCCCATGGTGTCACAGGAAGATGGTAGCCACCTACAAACAAAGAAAGGGGCCAGAAACAGCCTGTCCCTCAAAAACCACAGAAAGGAGCCAATCCTGGCAGCTCTTTGATCTTGAACTTCCAGCCTCCAAAGATGTGATAAACAAATCTGCTGTACAAGTCACTCAGTCATTATAGCAACCCAAGAAGGCAACCAAATGCAATGTCCTTGTCAGCAGATGGGAACTCAGCTGTGGCAGAGAGGACAGACAGCGTTTCCTGCCTTCTACATCCACGTGTCCTTTTGGGGAGGGATGTAGGTTTCAAGAATGACCTCAGGATAGGCAATGGATGATTTTGCAAAGTTTTGCTTCTACTAAGACACCACTGCAGTCATTGGCATCGTGGCTTCCGTGGCCTGCTCCTTGCCACACACCACCCAAGTTCTCATAGGCAGTGACACCACAGAAACACACTACCTTAGTCACAGTGAATCGTTTCTCTCCAGGCCTGGTGCCTTGGGACAGTGGAGATCACAAACCTCACAGAGAAAGTGACGTGCCATGAAAAATGAACCTCTGCCCCCTAGAAGGAAAGTCACCGGCCTCCTTAAACTTGAAAGCCTCTCCAGCCACGAATCTGAAGTAACTGTGTATTTCTCCATATTAGAGGCCATCACTTTCAGTGCCATGCTTGTGTATAAAGTTTGCTCTACAGGAAAAAGGATAGAAAAACTGTGCCTCGCTATGAGCAGGAAAGCTGATGGCCTTAGAGAGAGTTCAGAAAGTTAGACAGCGATGTAAGGTGGGCTTGTGGGTTCAGAGACAGCTGGAGAGAAAGGTAGCCTCCCTTTATCCTGATAAGAAATGACAGGATCCTACAATTGCTTAGAGCAGTGGTTCTCAACCATAAAATTAGCTTAAGACTGTCTGCAGATCAGATATCTACATTATGATTCATTACAGTAGCAAAACTATAGCTATGAAGCAGCAATGAAAATAATTTTAAGGTCGGGGTCACCACAACCTGAGGAGCTATATTAAAGGGTGGCAGCATTAGGAAGGTTGAGAACCGCTGGCTCAGAGGAACCTCACTAGGTAAATCACACCCCAAAAAAGGATCTTGAAAACATAGAGCCAAATCCATCAGCAGAGAGCATGAGTGAGTGAGACTTCCCCTTACAAGGAAATGAGATGTGTCGATCATCTCGTGTCAGCTGAGCTCAGGAGAGCATCAGTTGCATTGGCGAGCCAGAGGTCCCTGGGACAGATGGTCCCATCAAAGAGCAGATCCTGGGCAGGGAGAGAGTCTTCGTGCTTCAACAATCAGAGGAGACATGGAGGTAGAGTGATGTAGTGGAGATGAGGTGAAGAAAAATGGAAGTGTATAGGATAGAAATTAAAGGTGAAGAGAGACTATAAGGGCAAGGTCTTATTAGCAAAAAGGGGAGTCAAGAAGAAAGGGCTACAGCCTCCAATGAAGGCGAGCCTCCAGCAGAAGACTGTGAATGCCTCACACTAGCAAGGCACTGATGGGAGGTCCCCTGCCAGGATCTATCCAAGTCTAAAAATCTAGCCGTGCAAATCCCACTTCTAATAACAGCACCAAGTTAGGAAAGCAGCTTAAAGAAAAGAAAATTGACAAAAATCATAGAGTGGAGATTGTGATATTTTCACCCTTTGTCTTTCAAGGGCCACAGGGTGAGGGAATCACCATCTTTGTCCACAGGGCCTTATACCTGTCAGTGGACCAGGGTAGGGCTCCCTCTTTGCCTTATGTCTTGTATTTCTCTGGTCTTATTTTCTCCACCAGCTGCTAAACAAACACTAGTTGGACCTAATATTGCAACTCAGCACAATTATGGAATGTATGCATTAAACAGTTGCTAAGCAGAGCTCTTAGCAGGTGCTTTGTCCTGTCATAGAGACCTGATGTCAATGGATGGCACACAAAATTGCTGGGTTTCTTTCCAAACAGCACATGGGGGGATGCTGATACACCACAGACAAACTCTTCTACTTATCATTGTTACCTTTTCCATCATTGAGCATCTTTTCAGACGTTCTGTTCAGCCCAGGTGTGAAAGCACAAGCCCCTTGGAAGACTCATTGGCCTCCACTCCCAGCTGAGGAGAAGAACATCAGTGAACCTCTCATCATCTCTTAGCCAACATTTCCCCATGATCCCCACCCATGTTTGCTCCCTCCTCACTGAAAGATGTGTCTCCATTCTCACTCACAGCTCCTCCACTTGTGTGATAGACTTGACCTCTCAGTCCCCCAGCTCCCCGTGCAGTCTTACCTGTTAAAGGAGTCCTAGTGCTAATGCCCATCTGCTTCTCTCAGGTAGTCTCTATGGATGGTCTAAAGCCAGTCCCCTCCCTTCTATAACTAAAACCCTACTTGGCCTTCACCATCCTGGGACCCTTTAACCTCCTCCTTACTTCCTTACTCAATTTACCACCAAGGAACCATGTGTGAGCCTTCACCAACCCCACCACACAATTCTCCTTTGGAACCTTCGAGTCTAGTTACTGCAGAAGAACTGAACTATTCACCACAGAGAACAGAACATCTCCGACGGAGTTGCTACCAAAACACTCTGTTCTCGGTTCTCCACTGCTACCGTTTGCCATTGTGACCACTTCCTCCTGGTGCTCCATTCTTAGCCTCCCTAATGCCCCCTCCATCTTGTTTCCAGAACCCCCACCCACGCCTCACCCCCTCCACTCTTTTTTCCATCACCTACTCCCCTGACCCCCGGGTTCCATTTCCTCTCCTTGCTCTGATCACTCCCTGGGCTTCCTCATCGTCTCCTCTGCTGAGTGTGAATCTTCTTCCAACATCTGGACCTGTTTCACTCTTGCGGGTTCACGCAGATTCTCACAACTCCAGCCAAAAAAATGTCGATGGTTTCAAGATCCGTTACAAGGGGGCCTTCTCCTCCCTCACTCCGCTTCTATTTATTCCACTAGCAAATTTGCTAATGCTACTATAAATCCGTGCCATGCCTTACGGCTTCCTCTCCATCCTATGTAGCTGCTTCATCATCTCTCCCCAGGACTCTGACAACAGCATGGTAATGGCCTCATGTCTATCCTCGTCTTAGTGAAGTCAGTTCAGTTTCAATTCTCAAAAATCAGCAATCAGTGGTTCACCAGCCCCTAGAAAAATGCCCAGATTCACTGCTTAAAGCTCTTTACACTAGATGCTTGCCACTGCAGCAGATGAGCTGATTTGTTTTTCCCAAGCATGTCTTGTGCATTAACAACCTAGTACACATGTTTCTGCTGACTTTACCTGAGGAAATCTCCTATTCTCACTTGGGAAAACCTTTTATTTCTCCAGTGCCTGTTGGTTGGGCTCTGTATTCTTCTCTTGCTTGGAATAGTTCCCCCATGTTTATTCTTCTGGTGCTGGAGATGGGACCCAGAATGTCAAGCATATTAAGTATGTGCTCCACCACTAAGGTACAGCCCAGCCCTGGAATTCTCCCACAGAATTCTCCCTGAGTCCCACCCCTTGGTTACATATTTACTGAATATGTGTTCCTTTGGCTGAATTTGTGATCTGTTTCTTTGTTTGCACTGGGTGACCTGAAGGTAGGAAGCAGTGTGCAGCCCACTGGTGGTTGTGTGTTTGAGCTCAGAATTGCAAAGCACGGATTTGTAGCCAAGTTCAGTCACTTGAAGTATGGAAAACATAGGACTAACAGGGAAGTCCAAGGAATACTTTCTAGCAGCTACAAAATGTAATATAAACTTCAGGCTCTAATATGCTTTAATGTGAGTTCGAGACTACTCAATTCAGGCTAAAGGGGACTCCAGAAGGAGTCAGACAAGAGAATGATTTTTAAGTAAATATAACTAAAGCAATGCTACACAGTGGCCACTGAAGAATAAGATAAGCACGTCAGGGAAAACTTAAAGTGACTTCTCACCTTTCCAGTTCGGTGATGTTACATTGTCATCATCTTGTTTTATAATTCTGCAAGTGTGAACTCATAAATGTGGATTTTATCTCCCAAAGTAACTACTTTACTTTGTATTTTTCCTATAATATCATCAGAAGCATTTTTCCTGCATTTCTATGATGCATCACGTTTTTCTATGGCACTGCTAAATTAATGACGGTCAAGTATGGCGTTGCATGATTGTACCCCCATGATTTAGACATTTCATGATTCTCTTCTAAATATCCATGTAATTCTGGGGTCAATATCATCATAACTAAATAGTTGACACAACATTACAATTATCCCTTTATATCCACGAACGATTAGTTCCAGAATTCTTAGTGGGTACCAGATTCCACCACGCTCAAGTCTTATATAGATAACCTACTATGTGCGCCATAAATAACCTACTACATGCCCATAACCGCTGCACATGCTCCTGTATACTTCAAGTCACCTCCAGATTCGCACAATGCCTAGGGAAACACAAATGATGTGTAAGTAGTTGTTTCTGCGGTGATGAGGGAATAATGACAAGAAATCGTCTGCAAGTGCTCGGTGCAGATGCATTTTCCGTGAATATTTTTATCTACAATCGGTGGAATGCACAGATGCATACACACAGGAAAACAACTGTAATTAAAAACAGCTAGGGGGCTGGAGAGATTGCTTGTTGCTCACTCAGAAGACCCAAATTCAGTTCCCAGCGCCTACATGATGGCTCACCGCTGCCTGTAACTCCAGCTCCTGGGGGATTCATAGCCCTCTTCTGTCTTCTTTGAGAACTGCATGCATGTGATGCATATACATACATATAGGCAAACACTCATACTCATAAAATAAAGATAAATATTTTTTAAAAAATAGGTAGCTAGGTGTAGGGTGCGGTGATGAACTTCTGTGATTTCAGGACTTCCCAATCTGAGATGGGAGGATGCCAAATTTGAGATCAATCTGAGCTATACAACAAAATTCTATCTCAAAAAATATCATATATAAATAAATTCTACACATCTAACTATTGGTTCAAAGGTTAGGCTGATGATATCTATAAATACACTGGGAGCCAGAGTCATCACGCCAACCTCAACATTCCATCTGAGATCAATGACTTGCCAGTGTTACTACTGTCATCCAGGGAGTTGCTTTCAGAACACAGAACGTCAACTATGGAAATAACCTGGAAGATTGTTTATGTCTAGAGGAAAAGAAAGTCAGGAATTCAGATGAAAATCAAGCCGAATTTGTTTATCATTAATTGTCAATAAGACTTTGTCCTGAGGTTTGAAATCCTATTCTAACTCTACAAACTATTTCAGGGAAAAAAATGGACAGGGAACAAACTCTATTCTATTCTGTGAAGCAATAAACTCTCAGAAAATCGGTTCATACCAATTTGTTCATTTTTTAAAACTGCGTCTTTTTAAAAACAGATTTTTATTAGGAAATTGGATAAGGAAATTATACAGATCCATAGATGAACCAAGCATTTGAACATCTGAAAGGAAAACCAACCCTGATGCTGCAGGTCCAGCAGCTGCTGCTCTATGAGAGAGAGAGAGAAAAAAAAACAATATCGCATTTGCAAACTAAAATTCTCTTACGTGGGGAGATGGGTACACAGTTCTATACCTAGTAGTGGAGCTATCGTTAAGGGCTAGCCGCTGGGAGAGGGTCCTTTCTTTAAGAACGCCCCCCGTGCACAGACGTCAACCACTGGGCTCTCGGTGAACCCAAGATGTTTGGGAAGCACAAAATGGACTTGGTAGACAAAAAAAAAAAAAAAAAGACAAAAAATTTGCCGAGTGGGGAAGAGAGGGTCGGTCGAAAAGAGTCAGGAGAGGTGAATATGACCAAAACACACCGGACGAAATTCTTAAAGAACTAATAAAAACTCTCTCTTGTAACGTTTTACGCAACCTTCCGGCTCTTCATTCACTTTAGTGAAGAGTTTGATGTTCATCAGAGCTGATACTCATTTTACACCAAAAAAAAAAAAAAAAGTCAACATCCAAACTGGAACACATACAGAACATGCATGTATGTACCCCTCCTGTGTGTGTGCATGTGCATGTGCGTGTGTGTATGTGAGACGGGGAAAGAGGCAGAGATGGAGAGGAGGGTGGAGAAGCTGAGGAGCTAAGGACCAGTATCTGCAGTTGCATATCTTCCAGAGAGCAGCTGAATTAGCAGTTGTAACCAACGATTGTTTTTATTACCACTTTACAAGAAAAAGTGATTTTCACACTTTTTTTTTCTGAGAAAGGAAATAAAAGCCCTCGCCCTTGTACGCTGCAGCTCACGGGAGAGGAACCCGATGTGGTTTTGCTGCCGGTCCCTTTGTGGACCTTAGCACTGCCAGGTGTGAAATGAGTAGTCATCTCTTTGGTATCACTCCATGGAGGGGAGATTCCACAGGTGAGCTTCATAATACAGGCCCTCCATCACCAAGCGCTCCGAGCAGAGGGGAGAAGCCGCACAGGACTCTTTCCTTGGAATGTCTCATACTCCAGGCAATGAGGCAGTCTCTAAGCTGCCCTTTACAGAGATGTCTTTAAAGTCACTCGACAACTGTATCCCCGGGCTGGTGTCTGAACTCATGCCATTTATACTCTTCCTGATGTTATGGCAAGGAGTGTTACTAATAATAGGCAAGAGCATTTTGATCACAGTAAGACGTGGAGGTTACAGAGCAAGCCATGATGAGTGGACTTGCTAAACAAAAGTGGCATTCTTCCCAAAAAGGCATTGAGCAAGAATGTGAAGCGTAGGGAAAGAGGATTCAAGGATGGTGTGGGGGACACAGATGATATTAAAATGACTACTGAGTAGAAATGCAGCTAAAAACCAGTCTAGGACTCAAAGGTGGAAGTGTGATTATTAGTGACTTAACAGAGAAATTCTGAAACATTTATTGACTGCTATGCAGCCTGAGAATGAACTGGAAGACTCCGCCATGTGAAGATAAGGGATCACTGGGTAATTGCTGGGGCTCCACCTTGGTTCACATGCCTTTGAGTCACGGGCGGTATCTTCCTTCAAAGAGTTGAGGGAAAGGAAAAAAGAGCAGATATTGTCCAGTGGGGATTTATCTGGAGGTGAGGGTGTTCCTCGTGTGGGTTAAGGGTAACAGCCAGGAAACAAAGGCAGATGAAAGCACAAATCAGGAGCTGGCCTGACTGTTCATTAGAGACACCAGGAGGGTGTCACTAGCCTCTTCTATAATATCCGGGGCTCGCCCTCCTTGTATGGGTGACACATCACCTGCCTGGAATTTGAATCCCAATTCCATCCTTACCTTGGCTTTTTCCCCAGGGAATTTGAACCACTAGCTACTTACAACACAGCCTATAATGTCGGTTCCCCAAATCCCAACTACTCCATGGCCCTAGGGTGATCACACACTGGCTCCTCTTGAGTAGTGAGGGGAGCAGAGAAGTTAGAGGTGAGATCCCCATTCGTCTCTGCCCCCTGAGAACAGTCATGTGATCACATTTAGGATCTAACCCAGGTATGCTCAAGTCAACCCAGTCCTGTGGTGATTTAAAAACATGCAAATCAGCCAGGCAGTGGTGGTGCACACCTTTAATTCCAGGCTCTCTGGAGGCAGAGGCAGGCGGATCTCTGTGAGTTCAAGGCCAGCCTGGTCTACACAGTGAGTTCCAGGACAGCCAGAGTTACAACAAAGAAACCCTGTCTCAAAAAACAAAATAAAACAAAACAAAAATGTTTAAAAATATGTAAATCATGCATGAAGTAAAATGGGGGAACTTATATCTCTCCTCTAATGTTACTTGAATGACAACAACCGTGCCAAGGTGTCGTTTAACTTCCTATTACGTTATGCTTGGCAAAGAATCTACTTTCACATCATGACACAATAAAACTAGATAGAAATACCTTTAAGTTACATTCAAAGAAACGGAGCCAGTGGGACAAGCAAGCGACACCAACACTGACTGAACATAAAGTCAGAAATAAAAATCAAATTGCACATGTCCTAATATCAATCCAATTCAGACAAAAATAGCACGTGTGTCAAACGTTATCGTAGTATTAGAGAGTCACCGAAGGGAGAGCTATTTCCTTCTGGTCAAAAGCTGGGATCTGTCTGGCTCTGTGGAAGGCTAACATTCCAAACTACTTTCTGAGTCCTGAATCCAAACGACAAATTTTCCCTTTTGCATTTTCTTCTGTCTCTTTCTTTCACGTGCTGGCCAGAGCTAGGTCTGATAGTCGGCCCTTTTCTGTCATTAAAATTTCCAACTTTTATTATTTGAGAGATAACATCGAATGCATGAAGATAAGCCACAGGTTCGTTGAAAACGTTCCGATCCTGTGGCTACGTGCTAACGAACCTCCATGCCTCACTCAGGAAGCGCGGCTGTCCATCTCCCTCGGCCATGCAGCTGTAAGGATGCGCAGCTGCTCTGCCCTGTGGTGATTGCTTCTCAAACTCTAAGAAAACTGTGCTCAAGCTTCCTCCTCAGTCCATTCCTAAATCATTTTATGAACAAGACTAAGAACCCTGAGGGGGTGAGAGGACCCTAATTTCTCCAGTACCAAAACCTCTAGGATTCATCCAAAGTTGTGCTGTAGAGCAATTTGAATTCAGACGGGCAAAGTATCTTAAGAAGGTAATTAAGTACTCACCTGAGAACTCAGGAAACACCGAACCATCACAAATAAACAACAGACAAAAAACAGGAACGACTTGAAGACTAAAAGGTAAATTAGCTGTCTGTGAGCAAGTGTGCGTGGTGATAAACTCGAGTAGAATAAGCAATGGGCACTGACACGGGCATTTACCTGGTTAAATCACACGGGGGAAATGAAAGCAAAAGTCAGTGGAGTTAAAGCCAATTAAAAACAAGAGTGTGTACTTTTAGGTTATGAGATGCTTTCAGGATGGCTTTGTATCTTAATGTGGTGATTAACTTGATCATAATATAAGCATCATTTCCGGATAGTTGTAAATGATTAAAGAAGTAAAAGTCCAAGTCAATCTCTGGATGTGATAGAAATAATAAAAGTAATTTGACTATCTCAGCATCTGACTCCTAACTTGGTTTTAGTGTTTATACCTATAGAACAGTGGGCAAGCAGCCTGTATGGACACTTGCATCACAGCCTATAGGGAGAGAGCCTCAGGGCTGGAGAGGAGGCTCAGAAGTTACAATTCTACCACACACATAGCATCTCAAAACCAGATCTGACAACCCTGGCCTCCACAGGCACACGTGCACACACATGGTATAGACTCACACAGACACACACGATTAAAAATAAAATAAATCTTTTTTTAAGGCAGAAACTTAATGACTCCTAATAAAGCAACAACACATCTATAAGACATTTAGAAGGTCAACTTCATTTGCAAGTTAAATTTACCAATAAAACACATACAGGAAAGCCACTGTGAGGCGCAAGTGTTCTGTGCACACAGAGGTGTGTGTGCGGTCAATGTGGAGGAGGAGACGCAGGCCTTCCGGGGCTGGGGTGGATGTTCAGAGGCCAGAGCAGGCTGCCAGGTGACCTGCTCTATCACTATCCACCTCGGTCTCCTGAGACAGGGTCTCTCACTGAGCCTGGATCTGTGCTGATAGCCAGAAAACTCCACCAACCCCCTGTCTCTGAATCCCCCAGGGTTACTGGGAATTCAGACAGGGTCCTGGCCATGCCTGGCTTTTTACACGGGTGCTAGAGATTCAAACACAGCCCTTGATGCTCATGAAACAAGTACCCTTGCCCACTGAATCCTCTCTCTCTCTAGCACCAAATTTTGTTTTCAGCCTTTTGCCTTATTCCAGATCTGGGAAGCCATCAAGAACAGCTCAATGCCCAGATTCAGGTATTCTGGTCAGAGCTCCGGTAACGGCACCTTCCCCCTGCGTTCTGCATTGTGAGCATCAGAACTACACTCAGGCACTGCACAAGGGTGTTCCAGGCAAGACACATCTCACATGGGCTGCAGATGTCACATACAGCGAGACAGATGTTAGGCTAGTCTGTGTGTGTTTGTGGAAGGACGTTCTACGACAAATCCAAACCGATGAAGCTGCTGAGGCCGTTCTCCATGCAACAGCCCAAGGCACTGTCACACTGCCGTCTTTGGGGGAGATACGAACTTACTGGTGGTCTGGAGTTTCTGTTCTCACGTGGTCCCTCCCCACCCCAACCCCACACCACACTCACCAGCCCCAACTCATTCGAGCTTGTGCCGAAGTCACTACCCTTCAGAAGACTCTCTCTATCCTGCGTCCTATCTTCCTTGCTCTTCTCTGCATTATACAGAAATTATACCGCCAAGAAAAACGAGATGGGAGAAAATAATTTAGAAGGAGAATGGCGTTTCGCTGGGGAAGAGGGCACAGTTTGTTTGCTTAGGTTCTACTTCTTTCTCAATCTGGTTATTTTTCCAGGGCCCACGTCTTAGTCGTATTTGGAACCGTGGGGCGTAAAACCAGTACAGATGGCAGGAGAGGAGGCCCAGAGGTTAGGGCCACATGTTGGACCGGAGGGTCCTAGTCGGGTCGCCGCAATCCCACAGGTACTTGCAGTCGGGGAATCGATGCAAACAGCAAGATGATTTATTGAACCAGCGCGCTGGGGTCCAGGCCCACAGATGCCTCAAGCGAGGCAGGCGGGAGCGACAAATTAGCACATTCTGAATATGATTTATATATGGTTTTCAAAGGCAGAGCTTAGCAACAGATTATCAGGCACGAGTCTATAGTGATGTGAGTATTAATCTTTAAACTGATTGGTGCTGGCATATAGCAAGGGCGCGGGCACTAGAAAATGTAAACTTTAGGGTCTTAGTCAATGTGGGGCAGGGGGGTGAGGAGGGGGAGATCCTTAGCCCAAGGCCATTAGTCAGTGGTCCATATCTTGTTTGTCTTAGAAATTGTCTCTCTTACTTCAGTTTTGGGAACCATTCTGGGTCACATTGCCCCTGACTTGGGCCTACACAATTTTGGTGTTCTTAGAAGCCTGACTAAAGTTTGGCTGCTTTGGTCTTGTCCTTTCACACCCACTGCTTTTTGCAGAGAACTCCCGGTGCCCATGTCAGGGAGCTCACAACTGCTTGTCACTCCAGCCCTAGGAGGTCTGATGCTCCTGGCCTCTGCTTGTACCTGCATTCCCGTGCACATACCCTTACACGAACACATTAGAAATTAAAAAAAAAATAAAATGAAATTTTGGTTCCAAGTCAGGCTATTTGAAATAAATTGGTTGGTTAGACTAGTGATATTTGCAGTCTTGTCCTGCGTTTGGATTTCAATCATCTGTAAACAAAAATGTCAGTGGGTAAACATTGAGGTATGTAGGGATTTGTGGAATCGGGGAAGAGGGGTGACTGTCATAGGCTGGCCTTACATTAAGTAAAAGAAACGCCCAGTTCACTTATCACAGACCTCACGCAGGTAGCTATTTCCACCCAGGTGGGACACGCACCCTGACTACACATGTGCCTCGAAGCCCCACTCAGTACACACCATATAAGCTTCCATTGACATCGACAACCCTGTATTGGCAAAGAAGGGCATGTGTGCACGTGCCTCCAGGTCTACTCCCACGCTCCACACAGCACTTGCCAATGTTCCCCACTCTGCATATACATACGTGAGACCCCCAGAAGGGGTATGCACCCAAAATCTCAGGTCACCCCGACTTACCCTCATCTTCCACAAAAGCTCCAGTGAACTCAGGGCTAAGGGTGATGGCTTCTCTCAGGGTCTCGGTCTTTCTCCTTCAAGGTGAACTTCTGTGCTCTCACACCAGTAAGAGTTGGCTTAACCTTTCCCTAGTCTTTGCCCCCACCCTCTGCCTGGACAAGCACCCTGCCCTTAGCCACCTGAATCATGGACCAAGGTGGAAACACATTTAAACAGAAAATTAACACATTTAAAATAAACTGAAGTGTTCTGAAGAAGGGCCTCTGTGGAGATGTCCAGGAGAGATCTGCTGCCAACAGTGGCCATCACTAAGCATGCCTTGTTGTTCAAGTCTCTTCTGGAAAGTTCCGTGTGGTCCCTGCTCATCCCCCCCCCCCCCCCCCTCCCGCGCATCAGCCACCCCAACCCCTCCCTCCCATCCCTCAGGTCTTCATGAGTTTCCTCTGAATTCTCCTAATGGTATCTTGTGAGAAGTTTTTTTTCCTCTACCATACTTTCTTGTTGGTTTTATTTTATTTATTTGTTTGGCAAAGGTAAGTACTTTATTGTGAGCCATGCTATTATAAACCAAGGAAGTGAGAAAATCAACTTTTTTTTTTTTAATCAGAAACTGCAAGCAAGCAAGGAAACTCACCTTTGTGGTACGTGAATCCACACACACCGGTGGTGTAAGGTCAGGGGCTTCCTGGCTAGAAGAGGGGAAGTGGGCTGAGCTGGGCCTTAGGCACGGCAGCGAATACTGTCATAGCCTCAGGGGTGAGTCAGGAGAACTGGTCCTGAGGTCCCAGGTTCTTACACCCCTTTACAATGAACTGTGGAGAGACACAGGGATAGGGATGGGAAAGGAGATAGATAGGTCACTCTGGGAATAATACAGAGGAATCTAGAGGTGTGCCACGTCTCACCTGTGGCCTGGCTCCAAGCTGGCAAAAGACAGAAAGGGGATGCAAAGCAGAGAACTTCACGTGACCTTTTATGGGTCATTAGCACAGTATCTGAGTTGTTTTGTTTTGGTTTTTTTTGTTTTTTTGGTTTGTTTTTTTTTTTTTTTTTTTTTTCCTGATCATGCCCCTTGATTGAATGGAATCTGTAATCCCAACCCCAGTGATTTCTGAAGCTGAGGCAGGAGGATCAAGTGTTTGAGTCGAGGCTACACAGTGAGACTGTGGAATGCTTTGCTCTAAATGAAGCATCTGTATCACACCTCCTGCCCCTAAGCTCAGAGATCACCACAGAACTGAGAGCAAAAAGGTTGCAAGAGCCAGAGAAAGTCAGTGTCCACAGTGAAGCAGTGTTCGCTGGGCCTGACATCGCAGTTGCCCGTGCCGCCAGCTCTACTCCGGGACTCAGCTGGACTCACAGCCGTTGGGACAGGTGCTCGAGCCCTTCACACGATCAAGTCAGACAGAATCCCAGCATGGCGCATGATGCCCCAGCCCTAGCTGAGGAGATATTGAAAATGGATGGCTACTGGAGGAGGGAGAGTCCATTTTTTCAAGGATGTGGCCCCTGGGCAACTTTAACAGATGGTCCTACACACACACACACACACACACAACACTAAGAGGGCTCAGCGGGGTTTTTTTTGGTTTGTCGTTTTGTTTTTCAAAGCATGTGAGTTGGGAGGAAAGCAGTGGGGTTATAGGGAAGAAATTGAAGGGAAGGGAAGGGGCAGATCTGACAGAAGCACATTGTATCCAAATGAATTCTCAAACCATAAAAAAAAAATAAAAGGAAACACATAAGCAAACAGATAAATATGAGCGTGGTCAAGGAGCAGGTGCTAGAAGAAAGGAATCGGAGAAGGATGGAAAGGAGAGAGGGAGAAAGGGAAGTAGAAAAGAGGGGGCAGGAGGGAGGAAGGGCAGAGGAAAAGACAAGGAAAACCAAAAGGAGACTCACCTTGCTCTGATAATCATAGCGCACAGTTCCAGTTTAAAAAAAAAAACAACTTTTCTCATGTGTCCGAAGAAAACACTCCTTTAACGTCCTCTCTTTCCAGAGCAAACCCAACAAACCAACTCAGCACCAAATCACGATTTTATCATTACAAAATGGTTACTTCGTAACTTACGTTCACTAGACATGTGCATTCATCTTTTCATCACTGTTAGGAAACCCTCGAGACTAGGTTTCCAACCTGTAAAGGCTCTACCACCTCCTGCTGCTGAGGATGGACCCAGATCCCAACACTTGAGCCACGAGGGGAGACTTTCAAACACACCCAAAGCCCAGCACACTGGAAAATGATCTCATTGGTTTGTTTGAATAGGAATAGCACACCTGACGGGTGTCAAGTTTGTCTGTGATCAAGAGCTGGATATTTATCTTCCAAATAACTGAAGATGGAGGACCATGTACTGTTAAATACCTCTCTTGATTCAACAGGTTCCTGTGGCTGGTCTGCATCTTAAGAGCAGCCTGGATCTCTCTGGGAAAAGCTGTGCGTCTTGAAGGACCATATGAAGTCACTGGTGTGTACAGTGGAACTCTACACCCTTGCCTTTGTGCTCTTCCTTGCTGGCCCTTCCCCAACCCACAGACGAGACCTGCTGGCTGCTCAACTGCGTTCACAGCAAGGATCACTGTGTCTGCTCAAGGCTAGGATTTCTGAAAGTACGGAGCTGCTCGGTGACGGAACTATAGCTTCACCATTGAAATCTAAAGCTTGCTTTTTGGAGATGCAGAAGATGTCAGTACAGATGTAAAAGGAGGCAGGTCATCATGGCTTCAACGTTTGCTTTCCTGACAATGGACGGCTTTTGTTAGCAACACCAAGTAAAGGCATTAAACGGATGCTCTCACAGAGGATCTTGCAGCCACATTGGTTGGCTCACGACCATATGCAATTCTTTTAGCTCCCACTTCAGGGAATCTGACGCCCTCTCCTGGTTTATCCAGTCTCCTACGCACAGGTGGTCAATGTACAAACAAGCAGACAGACCACACACACAAATAGTTTTTTAAAACTTGCTTCTAAGCTATTTCATGATTTAAATCAATTGCACTTATCATAGCAGTCCAGCCTTAATGTGGCTCCTTGTATCTGTCTTTCATGAGAAAAACCTCACACAGCGATTTTATGTGAAATTCACAATGCATCAAAATCTCTCACTTAGAAGCTGGGTCTGACAGCACCTGCAGGTCATCCCAGCACTTGGTAGCAGCAAAAGGATCCAGAATTCAAACCAGATCAAGATAGGCTGAGCTGCATAAAACTCTGTCTCAAAGTAAAAGAAAAAAAAAAAAAGTCATTACAAGTAGCCATTTTTTTCTTTTCTATGAGTATATGCACCTTAATAACAACCTTCATTGAGGACCCTAAGTCAGATAATTATGTCTGTTTAATTGAATCTTCACAGCAATACCAGAACTCAGGTAACTATAATGCGACTCTGGAATTCACACCCAGGTCTCTCCGTGTCCTGTAACTTGAAAAAATCTCAGTTCTCTTCGTCCACAAATGCTACAGTTTGCAGGACTTAACTGCCCCAAAGTGTGTGTGATGGGACTTTATTTCTTGGTGTCATAAAGTCAATAGTGAGATCTATGAGCGTGGAGCGGAGTGGAAGTACTCGAGTCACCAGGACACTGCGTTCAAAGAGTTGATGTGGTTCTCCTGGAGCCCTGGCTCAAGAAAGGGTTATTATAACAGAGTAAGACCAGCTCCTCTTCTTGCCCTGTCCTCCTGTCTTATGATGTGTTCTCTCCCTCTCTCATACAGTCTCCGCCATGATGCAGCACAACTAAGGGGACTGGCACCAGAGATGGCACCGTGATGTTTCGACTGTTAACCTCCCAAACTGTGAATAAACACACTTTTCTTTGTAAAAGTACCCAGTATGGGGTATTTTGTCAGAGCAATGGAAAACCGAAAACCCTTCCTACTTTGCCCCTCAAATGAAATGCTCTCTCATTAGAAGTCAGCTCTTTCTAAGCCATCTCAGAACTCCCCCACATCTCAGGGCCTTTGTTTCATAGTACTTGTCTCTTTTCCTTTCCTTGCACTCATTCCTAGGTACGTTGAGTCAGAATAAAATAAACTGTAGGGAAGGGAACCATTCCCAACACCGTGATGCTGGGAGGAACAGTGGACACAGGCACCTAACTCCTATACCATGAGGGCTGAGTGTGCCACCTCAAACCTTCTGACCTTCGTCACGTGAAGATCAATGACAGAAGACGGTGTTAGATGCCATCAGTGTGTTTCCTCTTGCCCCAGATCTTTAGCAGAGCTGAAGTTGAAGCTCTCGTTGAGGCTCAATGACAGGGACATTCCATAAGAGCTGATCTCACCCAACCATGACCACCATCACCCCAGCCCCATGGCTATCCCTATTCATCTGGGAGATCAAGGCTTTTCCTCAGACTCCTCATGAGTGTTTAATTCCTGAAAGAACCCATCTCTTCCTCACCTAATCAGACCAAATAAGGAAGAGAAACCCCTGAGAGAAAGTTTCCTAGAACCGAGTTCCAGGAAGAAAGAGGAACTGGGTAACTTTTGCTCTGGGTCGGCTCATCTGGTGGTGTTTGCTGGACAGTCCCTGTGCCTCCAAAGAAGAGGGTGCTGGGGCACTGCCTGGGGGATGGGACATGGGCACAAGCAACTGATGGGGAGGGCGGTTTCTGGAAAAGGATCCTGAGTGTACTGGTGGACCTGACAGCAGACCGTTGCATGAAGCTGGGTCGGGAGTCCCCAGAACCACAGAACCACAGGAGACATTGTATGCAGCTCTGCTGTAATTAAAACGGATGTTAGGGTTAAAACAGCAAATCCAGAAACACAGGAAGGTATATAAGAGGGTTCACAGCCGAGTATGAGCTAGGAGAACTCCCTAAGAGGAAAGATAGGGTTCTGAGAAAACAGCAAAGCCAAGATCAGCAGGCTCAGGGTGCCTCCTGGAAAGACATTTGCTCTAGCAAGCTTCTCAGCTCTGCTAGGCTGCTACATGGTTATGCATAGAATTTTACCCCAATGTATTTAGCTGTAACAGACTGAATGGTGAGTATAGATGTCTTCTAAGAAAGCTTCTGCCTATTCCAGGAGTCTACTATCCCAGACCACCCAATACGTGGGCAATGGGAGGGAGGAGAAATGGTTTACTAAGAAATACAAGTCTGGGTACTAGAAGTAACTGTTTGCTATTGCCTCAGATCAGCCCGCCCACCATTCTGGAAGGTGTGCATTCCACATCTGCTTTCTTGCCTGCTCAAAAATAACTCTTGACTACTTGCTCACTCTACTGCTTGTGCCCAAGTAAATTCTTCTCTTACAGGAGCACAGGAACCAAGATGGCTACCACAGCTAGGATTGGAGGTGTCCTCTGTAATCATAGGAGGCCACTTACAGTATGCCAGCCTAAGCAAACACACATCTCTCCAAGAACCACCTCTATCAGAGCTCTGTGCCAATGCCGATTCATCAGAGGACATGAAGGTGTCACCAAAATTCACTTGAAGTCCTTGGCAGTAAACTGGGGCAGTAGCTAAGAGTACCCAAGAAACAGAGCTGCCAGCAAGTGTAGTTGAGCATCCAGACTCCTTTCTGCTCTTCTACAGCTCTACATAGGCAATGAAGGAAAGAGGAAAAGGATCCAGGTATGTGAAACACCCCACCCACCTGTCTCAGCTCCCATCCACCCAACAGAGGGAGAAAGACAGCTCCGGACCAAATGATGGAAGTCTAAATATGGACCATAGTTCTAGTCTCTGAACCTGAAGGACTCTTCCTGCTCTAAAAGTGGGCTCCATATATATAAAACACACCTGAGATGTCACTGAGGAAGCTCACGCACATTGGGAGGCAGGCTTGGTACCAGGATTAGAAACTTTATTTGTAACTGGCTGTCTCTAGCTCAACCCTCCACTTACATTGTGATTTTACTGTAGACCTTTCCTACCTTGTTTTTGCCTGTACATAGAAAAGTCTACAGAAGAACTTATCCATCCAATCATCGGAGTCTAAAGCTATGTGCTGTGTCTTCGAGAGAATTTTTGTAAGCTGATGAGAAATGGAAACTCAGAGTACCAGTCAGCTTTCAGTGTGTGTGTTCCCTCCTGTCTGCCAAATCAAGCTTATTTATTCTTTTATAACATTGTTTAAGAATTTCATACATGTGTATAATGTGTTTTGATCAAATCTGGACCCCATTCCCTCACTTTCAAATCTTCCCCTGGGCCCAACAACTACTCTCTGCCCCCCCCCAACTTCATGTGATTGTTTCTGTTGAACCCACTAAGTCCCCTGAGAGATTCATTTTTTACACAGGAGCAGGACCATCTACTACAGCAAGGCAACAGCAGTAGAGCCCACAAGGGCCACATCCCAGAAGAAAGCAGACCCTCCCTCTCCCAGCAGCCATCAGTTGCTAGTAGTTCTTCAGCTAAGGGTGGAGCCTCACATGCTCTTCTTCATCTATGCTGGGGTTTTGTTTGCCTTGATCTTGTTTGGGGTTTTGTTCACTCACTCACAGCCACTGTTAAGCCAACAGTTCTGTCCTGTCTGTTTCACTGCTAATGCCCTCTCCCTCTGGCCCAGAAACCTTCCTATCCCCTCTTCTTTATGATCCTTGAGGGAGGAGGGATGTTTAGATGTCTTATTTATGGTTCAATATTCCACAGTCTCTTGTTCCCTGCACATCAACCAGTTGTGGGTTTCTGCATTTATCATCATCATTGTCGTCATCATCATCATCTATTACAAAAAACTAGCTCCTCTGATGAGGGTTAACCAATGCACTTATATATGGGTATGAAGTGCTTATAGGACAGTTTAATGTCAGGATCATTTAGAAGGATAATAGTAGTGCTTTCACCCCCAGGGGCTCTGATGTACCCAGCCACATGCTATTGGCCCAGTTAAGGGTACTGGCCATGAGTTCTGTCTTGTGGAGTGGACCTTAAATCCAACCAGAAAGTGGTTGGTTACTTCTATAATACTCATGCCACTACCGCACCAGTAGACATGGGTTTCACAGCTATGGAAGACTAAAGATTACTTTTCTCCCCCAATCATGTGCATAGCACCTTCCAGCACTGTGTAAGCTAGTCTTCTATTTCTAAACATTCTGTTCAGACAGAAGGAAAAAGCACCAGGGTGCCCCCTGCAGGGCATAAGAAACAATCTGGTGTAATGGAGAAAGGGATAGGTTTGGAACCTACCAGCTGCACTTCTACTGGAGTTTTAAAGTCTCAGATTTGATATTAAAACTATACTTGTGAAAAACCCCAAGCTAAAAGATAGAAAGGTGCACAACATGGCAGGTATTCCCAAAAGAGCTAAGGGAGAGAGTGCCTGCCCAAAGAACATGTCAGTGTCAACCACTTAGTTTTCATCCTGGTATGCAGGAACCTCAGTCCTAGCTAAGCCACCACCAACCTGTTCTACAGGTGACCAGGAACCCCCAAACATGCTCCCTGTGCTCTCTCTAGACCCATTTCACCAGCTGGCAATTTGTCCACCACCAAGGGAAAGTCACTCTCATGCCTCCCTCAGCATCCTTGGAAACAGACACTTTGCTGGAGTGAGGGTTGTGTTCGGCTGAAGGAACAGCTTGCCTGAAAACACAGTCTGGCCTGGGGCTGCAGATCTTTCCCACGCTCGTGCTTCATGGATGGGGAGGGCCAGGCCAGCACTGGGCCCCTCTACCAAAACCACAGAGGTGCTGCTGCCTGACCGAGGGAGGCCACCTCGAGTCAGCCACATCTGTGGCTACGCTTGTGTTTTCTAAAAGATGAGAGGCAGAGAAACATAACCCTGTTTCTCTCCCATGGTTATCTCCAGTTCTCCCTCTCCCTATCCCTCTCCGTCTCCGTCTCCGTCTCCGTCTCCGTCTCCATCTCCCTCTCCTTCTCCCTCTTTCGGCCCACTTGACTCAGTCTTCCCTCCTCTTTCTTGTGGCAATCACAAGAATGGTTTGGCTGATGCACACCATCAATGCAGCTCCCATTCATGCTCCTGTAAGAGCAGAACCTTTCCGTGTACATTAAAAATGCTGTAGTCCATGATGAGGTGTCCTGGGCTGTGTCTGTTGTCCTTGTGTGTAAACACAACACGCACAGCACAGAGTGTATGCTCTGTGTGTTCAGAACAGGCTGAAATTTGTTCCTCATTTGTTCAGACACATTTCTGACCCCCACATCAGTCCTTCCACCCACAGTCTAAGAAGCCAAGGTGTATACACCTCATGTGGTCAGGAGGTGACGTTTCAGCAAATGCCCCAGAATGGCTCTTCTGAGTGTCGCTGTCACCTTCTAACACTCACTGAACAGATGTCCTTCCTGCATGGATGGGAGAGGAGCTGTGGGAGCTGCACTGATGGTATGTACCAGCCAAAGCATCCTTAGGATCTCCACAAGAAAGGGAGGGAAGACTGAGGAGAGAGAGAGATAGAGGGGAGGATGTTGGTTGTGGATGTTTATTTCTAGTTATGTTTGAAAATGTTTTATGCACTGTTGAACTGTTGGGTGAGGGGCTATCCTAGGTCTAGGGCGTTCTGCATTGTTTGTAGGTGTTGGGTTTCTGTGGGGGTTGTTTAATTGCTAATGATCTGCATGTGCTATCAGTAGAATACCTGAGGAGTTATGAAAGAATAAAAACACCTGAGCTCAGATACTCGGGGTTCCACTATCTAGTATGGCATTGGCCAGGATGGTGGTTCCCCTGCTGAGGTCTGGCAGTTATGAGGGTTGCAGTTATGAAATATGCCTCCTTGTTTCCCTTGGTGAGCTGCCACAGCAGCAAACAATCACAGAGGGGAGGGTGAACTGGAGATAACCATGGGAGAGAAACAGTGTGATGTTTCTCTGCCTCTCAT
This sequence comes from Cricetomys ansorgei, assembly GCA_026225945.1. Taxonomy (NCBI): domain Eukaryota; kingdom Metazoa; phylum Chordata; class Mammalia; order Rodentia; family Nesomyidae; genus Cricetomys; species Cricetomys ansorgei. The sequence continues at coordinate 5,619,328 of JAMJFZ010001815.1, forward strand.
CTTTTAGAAAACACAAGCGTAGCCACAGATGTGGCTGACTCGAGCGTGGCCTCCCTCGGTCAGGCAGCAGCACCTCTGTGGTTTTGGTAGAGGGGCCCAGTGCTGGCCTGGCACTCCCCATCCATGAAGCACGAGCGTGGGAAAGATCTACAGCCCCAGGCCAGACTGTGTTTTCAGGCAAGCTGTTCCTTCAGCCGAACCCAACACTCACTCCAGCAAAGCGTCTATTTCCAAGGATGCTGAGGGAGGCATGAGAGTGACTTTCCCCTTGGTGTCGGACAAATTGCCAGCTGGTGAAATGGGTCTAGAGCAAGCACAGGGAGCATGTTTGGGGGTTCCTGGTCACCTGTAGAACAGGTTGGTGGTGGCTTAGCTAGGACTGAGGTTCCTGCATACCGAGGATGAAAACTAAGTGGTTGACACTGACATGTTCTTTGGACAGGCCTCTCCCCTTAGATCTTTTGGGAATACCTGCCATGTCGTGAACCCTTTTATCTTAGCTTGGGGTTATGCACAATACTAATTTCAACGTGATCTCTGCCTTCTGATGTTGCACCTTCTAAAACCCACTCAAATTACAGATACAAATGGCTCCAGCCCTGGGAGCCTTTACCTGCTTAGAAGTCATGGTTATCAGATGGACAGTGGGCAGAGGAAATGGAACTAACCTCTTATCTGCTCTTCAGATATGTTCCCATCATTCATTGCTTGGGCAATCGTTGCCCAGGTGATGCTGGAATCCTCCACTTCCGAGAACCCATGGCTGTACCATTAGGAGAGTATGCTGACCTTCGTAAGAGCAGGGGATTGTGAATGTTTTATTTGCTCACAGAGTTGAACATAAAGAGCCTTCTTATCTTTCAAAGTGATGGAAGAAACTCTGTGACATTTTGACAGCTAATGCATTCCTTGAATATAGTGTGTGTGTGTGTTCATCTTGATATTTATTTGTTTATTTATTTATTTTGGGGTTTGTTTGTTGTTTTTTTTTTTTTTTTTTGGAACAGGGTTACTCTCTTGTAACTCTGACTGTCCTGGAACTCACTCTGTAGACCAGGCTGGCCTGTAACTTATAGAGATCTGCCTGCCTCTGTCTCCTGAGCACTGGGATTAAAGGTGTGCACCATCACTGCCTGGCAGACCTTGATATTTATAAAGCCTGAGACATAAATGATTTTTCTTGCTGTGGGACCACTTCTTTAACTCAGTTCCATCAGGTAGCCTAAGATTTGCCAAGTTCACATAGAATCAAAGACAATAACCAGTCACCCTTGTGGGACTGAGAATAACTGTGAATATGCCCAACACAGAACCATCAATTCACTTAAAACATTATGAGACATTGGGGTGGCTTGGTTTTTTGTAACCAGACTGCATGGCTTCCGGCATGAACTTTGTAGATGGCACCCAGTCACAGTGCTGACAAGGAGTTGGTCACATCTGGCTCTGATGCTTACAGTACTTTTCAGTGGCTTGGTTGGCTCCTCACAAGCACTCTCTGAGGGCTGAAAAGATGCAACACTGAGGTCCACAGGGCCGGGCACCTTAAGCCCAGATACTCTCATTCCAAAGCTGCCTCTGACATGGTACTTGGCTTCCCCTTCTGCAAGTAGAATCCTTGGGGCTCCTGCCTGGTAGCCCTCATAAGGTACCTTCACATAGAAAGCATGGAGAATACCTGACTTTGTATCTGCCCAGTAAACACCAGCTATCATCACTGTTAACATCAGTGCAACAACAAAACTATTGGTGTAGTATGGATAAAAATTATTAGGGTGTACAGGCTGCATGTCACTGACCTGAAAATCAAGAATCTGAAATGCTCTCAAATCTGCAACATTTTGCTCATTGTCATGACATTACCTGTGAAAGGAAAGCCCACCTGCCCTAGTGGGATAGGTTCCTAAGGAATCAAAATTAACTGAACATACGAGCTAAATTACCTGCAGGCTGTGTGTACGAGGCGTATATCAAACATAAATAAAATCCATTGTCAGACTTGGAGCTCAGCCCCCGGATATCTCATTAGGCATATTTAAGTATTTAAGACCTGTTCCCCAAGAATCAGAAAGCTTAAATATCTACGGTTCCAAGTATCTTACACAAAAGCTACCTTACCTGTGATTGCAATATTCCGGTGTTCTAGGAACTCACTAGTGCGTTTTCGTACGAGGTGTCCTAAAGCTTGAAAACAGTCACCCCTTCGCATAGCAGCTCTGTCTCGATTTTCTCCACAGACTAAGGAGAAGAAAAATATTCTTCGCCTGAAGTTCGAGAACCTTCTAGAACCGGTGTGTCCTGCCAGTCCACCCACCTGCAGAAGTCTGTTCTGGTGGATGAAGGACTCAGTCAGTCCCGGGAACAGAAGCACTTCCATAATGGCCACAAGAGGGCGCCACGGCTCCGTGGGGAGGTGCCAAATGGATCTTTGCTTTGCTTTGGGAAACTAAGGCGTGATTTTTTCTTCCTGGCCTCCTGGAGAGGAAATGCTTTTCTCTTTCTCAAGGTTCCTCTCCCACTGGACTGCCTTCTTTCCTTTTGATGTCCTTCGCAACCGGCAGGAAAGTATGTTCACCGGAAATAAAGCTGACTGACCCCCCCCCCCCCCCCCCCCCCCCCCCCCCGGCCAGGTCAGCTAACAAAAAGGTTACAAACAACATTGGAAAAGCAAAAGGTGTTCATTGAAGCCAGCTACCAAAACGAAATAGAGCAGAGAGCACAGAGCTGATTTCTTTTCATGTCCTGTGTTTGTGTGGATACACTGCGTTCAAATTAAGATGTGTAATTTGCCAACTCTTCCTCCTCTTAAATGGCTTTTTTCTTTCCGAATGACATTGATTATAACGCTGAGAGAGGGTTAAATCTTAATGACAGCAATAAAGAGAGAGAAATGAAGGCCCAGACCCCATCAGGAGCTAAGGTAAGAGCTAGGGCCTGGAGTATTCCCCAGGCACACAGCGACATGGATAAACCCAACTATGGCTGTCTGCATGAAAAACCACTCACTCACAGGGTAGAAAGTCACTTTGCATCAACCTCACTGCTCTCTACTTCCGATTAGTATGTAGCAATCATGCAAAATAATGGGTTTCCCTATGTGGCCTTCATACATATATGTTATGCATGTTAACGTTAGCTCCCCTTTACTCTCCTGTGCCTTTGTTTTTTTTTTTTTTTTTAAAAAAAGTGTGGTTCCTTCGGAGCTTCTCAGAGAATCACAGATAAGCAGGGGGCACTAGGACCCTGTCTTTCCCGGGTAACAGCGGGTGTCTGCTTGGCTAGGTGCTGTGGTTCCTCCTAGGGAAAGGCCAGTCTGCTATATAGCTCAGCCCTTGTACCAGAAAAGTAAAGAAAGTCCCAGAATATTAATTATGTAAGGACTGTTGTCGTGAACCCATTGCATGGGGAAGGTCCTGTCACCCTGAAGAGCTCAGGGATGTAAGTGCCACTGCTCAGTACCAAAGCCACAGATCGCCATTTCCTCTCCTCTCTAGTTCATTACCCTACTTTGCAAGGTTGTGAGATGCATAGCTTCAGAATCACTACTCTGGGCCTCCAGGACTACTATTATGAAGTGAGAGTCATTATTTCCCTCATCTCCATCTTCCTACATGGGCGCTTTTCTGCCTCATATCTTCTTGCAAAATTAAGGTCCCATATGAGAGAAAGTCCATGACATCTGTCTTCCTGTGAGCAGCTGCTTTCTGAACAGCGTGATCTCTGGTCCATTCATGTTCCTGCTAACAACATAACTTGGTCCTTCTCTATGGCCCCTTGAAACTGCTCTGTGTGCAGGGCACATTCTGCAACCATCTGGTGACGGGTGATAGTGGCCTGTGCCCGAGCTGGCTCCCTGGCTGCCTCCCGCTGCCCTGGCCTAGATTCCTGCAGGTATCTTCCCATAACTGCAATCACATTTGAGTCTTGCTAAACATTTGAGGTGACACCATCACCAGGATAGTAAAGTCCACAAACTGGTTACTTTGCTTGGAGTAGAAATCGGCTCTCACTCTCTAGGCTGACAAAAATTGTGATTTTTTTCCCATGGGTGCCAATCAAAGAGCTCCATGATTCTGTTTCCAAATCTGAGGCTAGGACTTTATATCAGGAGCCCCTGTCACTTCTCACTGTTACAGATTAAGTTTATTCCTTTGAGGAAAGATAGGGAAGAGAACAAACACCACCCAGTCCCAGGTTCGCTGCATACCCCAGGGCCACAGCCCACATGGTGCCTCCACCTCCCGCCCCACCCAGCCAGAGAATCGGAGCTATGCGGGCAATGGCAGAGAGCGAAATGAACTGGGTGTCCACACTCCAAACTCAGTCTTGCCCGGAAGCAGGAAACATGTAAGAGAAAGGGAGACAGTATCCTAAGGTGTGTTTAAACAAGAGCCACTATGGTGCACATCTCTGTTCTAGCCTTGCTGCAGTCCGACCTAGAGAATGAGATGCAGGTTCCTTTCCCAGTGTGCTTGAAAGCTGAGCTGCACACACAGCACAGGATGAGAGCAGGGAATTCTGTTTCCTAATCTAAACCTCTAACAGCCGCAGCCCCCACCCCCATAGGCTGCAGGCCTATAGTCGCCCTCTTGGTGGTGGTTAGGCAGAGCATCAGGATCACCAGCAGCAGCTGAGAGTCCAGTGGGGGGAGGGGGGCGCCCTCTGGGGCCCATCCCAAATCAGGAATCTGCTGTGAATAACCAGGAGACTGTGGAGTCCTTGCATTAAGGCAACCAGCAGGCTACCCAGATGCATTCTGAGTGTGTGAGGTTCAGAGTGTATGCGCACTAGATGTCCAACCTTCTGTGACCCAGAAAAACTACGTACCTCTGAGCTGAGAGGGTCCTGGCCACTGGACTCCGACACTGGGCAGCGTTCAGTGCCAGGACATAAAGTTGACGTCACACAGCCAAAGAACAAAAAGGAATTTTCCACTTTCTTCTTCTTTAAACAGGTCCTGCACCCACTCACCAGGCAAGCATGTGCTGGGGGGAAGTTTGTAAATGGAAAGGAGGATCAAGAGCTGAGGAAAGGTCAGCTGTGACGTCGCTGCAGGGCCCCACACATGGGTAGAAGGACTCAGAGGAGCCCCACCGATCACCTCCAGTCCACAGTCTCCCGTGGTATTGTGTGGCCAACCAAGAGCTTTCACATAAGTACCTTGCATCTGTCTATTGTTTGCTTCTCAAGACAGGGTCTCACTATGTAACCACCTAGCGCTAACAATCCTCCTGCCTCAGCCTCTCAGGCACTGGGGTTACAGGCTGTGCTATCACACTCAGCTTGCATATATATTTTCTAACCCAGTTAGGTTTTCCCCAGACTTCTGTGGAAAGACCATATCTGCCTGAAGCCTCTGTTGGATATGACCCAGTCTCGCCTCAGACTATTTGCATGGATACTGAGACAAACTTTTAACATAGAGCATAAAGTCAACTGAAGTTCACCTTTTGCCTAGGGCTCTGCTGCCTCCTAGGAGTCTTCAGAGCCGTGGTCTGTGTGCCTGGTCATGCAAAGAACAAGGGAGTCTTCACGGTTAACCCGGCTGAGAGTAAATGAAGAGAAATCAGAGACCTCAACTATGTGCTTCTGGAATTCGGTTTCCAGATTTTTTACAATATTAGCTGTGTGGTTCTGCAGCAGTGAGAGTAAATGGTAACGTTAAAAGGGATTTTAAGATTCAAAGAGCAAGGTCAGGGATGCTGAGCAAGGTCAGGGATGCTGAGGAAGGTACATAAGAGGGCTTGCAGCTGCGTATGAGGTAGCCACGCTGACTAGACAAAGAAAAGAACACGGTTTTAGGCAAAACAAGGAAGTCAGTCTTGGCAGCCTCTGACTGACCCTTACCGAGCCCCCATGCCTTTACAGAATCAACAGACTGAATTGTGCATAAGGATGAGGTGTAAAAAGTCTCCACCTAGCCCCGGATCTGGATTACCCTGAGGATAAAGAGCTAAATATGAGGTACCCAAGGGAAACTGTGGGTATCTTGGTAACTCAGAAAGGAGTTAGTTCCCCATGTCCAGAGAAGGCAGTGGTCCATGGCAACCTGCCAGCTGGTCATGTAAAATTGAGAACAAAGAAAAGACGGTTTAATTAACATCTACAACACTTAGCCAAGGTTCAGCACTACCAACCCGCCAAGATCAAATGCCAGCAAACCTAGCCAAGGTCAGAAAGAATGGATAAGGGTGAACATGATATAGGATTAGTCTCCAACTAGACCACCAGCACGTGGTCATCTCCCTGGTTAGGCCAAGGGGACATGCAAATGATATGTAGGCCTCCCATTGGCTATATACCTATGCCACACTTAGAGAATTAACCAATCTCAATATAGATCTCATCAATCTTTGTCCGGTTTCAGACATGAATCCTATAAAAAGCTCTTAGACATCCTTGGGACCCTTTCCACTCTGGAAACTTCAGTCTCTTCTGCCCTTAACAAACTGGCTCCTGTTTGCTCACTATTCCATTTCATTGTCTTTGTTTCTCATCATAAAGTAACAAACCTGAGAGTCACTGTCTCAGGTTGACTCTTGGTGACCATTGATTTTCCAGTACCTTAGTCTCTGGGTTAAATACATCTAGGGCTAAAGGAGGCCCCAGTACTCTCAAAGATCTGCATAATTCCAACCAGCGGACACTGTCACAGGCTGAGAGGTTTGGTGCATCTTCTGTGAGATCGAAACTAGTTAATGGTTCTCTGCTGCTGATTCCTGGGTGTCTCCGGTTACTCAAGTCCCTTCTCTGGGCCTCGGTTTCTTCCATAGTAAACTAGAAAAGCTGGAGCAGAGTGTGGGTTCCCTTATCGTCTTCCTGCATGGTACACACAGTCGTAAGTAGGAACAGATGAGGTCAAGGCTCTGGGCACACCAGGAGAAATCAGAGGATCCTTCGTGTCTGCAATCTCACCTTCTGAGGGTTTTGCGACTCATAGTCAACTCATATCGTCCCGTATCAGCACATACTGACAGGTACGATTGGAATGACAAGGTATTTTGATGAAGAGAGAGTCCACACATATATTTCATGACAGTATATATTGCTATATATGTTCGATTGTGTTCTCACTATTATTAACGTTTCTACAGTATATATTAAACATATACATATAGGAAGGATGTGGCATATACTGAGCTCAGCACTATCCACAATTTGAGGCAGCCACCAGGAGTCTTAGGCCAACTCCATAGCAGGTAATGGGGATGCTGTACCCCCCAGAAGACTTGAAACTCATTTATGACACACTAGTTGGGAGCTAACCAGATGACTGACCAAACATGACTAAAATTCGAGGCTGCTGTTTTCCAATTTATTCTTGGGAAGACTTTAAGTGACTCACTTCCTGATCACTGGCCTCAATCAGAATTATGAAAAAATTGTGCCATTATTATTTATAAATTATTATTTATAAATAGAATACTAAAAGGCAGTTTGGGGTGTGGATCCTATAGGCCTGCTGTAAATCTCACTGAAAAGCTGTAAGAAATCCACCAGCCTTCTCAAAGTGTAGCCAAAAGGGTATGCACTCATGTGGGCGGTGGTTCTTGAAAGTTATCACGGCTTTTATCAAATTATCAAAGGGAAGTCACTGACAAAGAGGGTGTGATCCACTGTTGCAGGGCGAGCCTTGTCCATCTTTAAAGTGTGGGTCTGTGGTTTCACAAATCCAACATTATAGCAAAGGCCAACAAAGAATTCACTCGACTCCAGAACAGGTGTCCAGTGGTCAGACATAATGAGGTGGTAATTCCTTTGAGCAAAGGAGCTTTTGTGTTCTATTAAAATATACTTTAATAAAAATATCAACATGCTTATATAACACATTCACATGTTTGCACTCATAACACAATTCCAATCATTTTAAGCAAAAGGATGTTGGCCAGATGAAAGCTTTCTGACTAAAAATAAAATCCAGGTTTAAAAAAAAAAAAAATCAGCACAATTGGCCTCACAGAAGTCAGGGATTTTCAAAAGATATTTTCTTCAGATGAGCTGACTTCCTTTTTTGCTAAAATCCTCAACTAATGTCCCATAAATGTAATCAGAATAAATGAAATAAACAAATGGCCTCTAGAAAATACGTCTCCTAAAATGTGTGGGCACGGATGTGTCAAGGATCCTCATAGAAAGGACACAGGCAAAGCCACCCACCTCCTGACACAGCCTCGGCTGCTGCCTCCTTGAATCTTTTAGAGGGAAGTGGCCAGGGAAGTACGAGTCCAAACCTAAATGGGGAGAGATGCCCCCAAGTCATCGCCAAACGGCCAGTTGCTGATCACTCACCTAGACATGTCCAGATTGTGCTGCCTGGGAATCACACCGGCAGGTATGTTACCACCTGTGCAGAGCGGTACCACCTGGTGTGTCCAGGACCCACTAGGCAGGCACTGTGTCTAGGGCTCCAAACAAGAAAGGCTGGGTACCATTAGTCAGCCTCTGCCCCCAGGCTTCTCCAGTATTGCTGGCAATTTCTGGGAATCAACCAGAAGCAAAGACCCATGAACGGTAAGGGAGACAGAACAAAGAACCAATCAGTGGCATTTCTCTGAAAGCAAATAGCTTACTGTACTTGAACGAGCCGATCCTCCATAAGGAGCTATGATTGCCATGAATTCCCACGAAAAGCAAAAAATTACAAGCTTGTGATGAGAGGGACCCTTAGTGAGCTTATGCTGAGAGCATTCCGAAGCATCTATGCTCCTCTCTAATCAAAACGTGAATCTCAAGGATTAAACCTGAGGGAACTAAGGACACGGTGCATACGAAAGAAGCCAATCATAAAAGGAGAAGCCCTGCATGATGTCTCTTATTTGAAGTTCCTAAGACAGTCAGATTCACAGGGATGGGATGTGGAATGGTGATTTCCAGGGCCTGGCAAGGAGGGCCATGGGGGGTGATTATTCATTGAGAACAGAGTTTCAGGTTGCTATGATGTAAAGGGTTTTGGAGGAGGGTGGTCGTATCAATGAATATACTTAATGGCCTTGAGTTGTTCACTTGAAAATAATGGTGACACAGTGTTCACATATTTTACCGTAATTATTTTTTAATAAAAAATATTAAACAGAGTAAAGCGAGATCCGGTGTCAAGTCAAGATGTGATTGCTGTGATGCCAGGCCGCCTTGTCGAATTCCTACAGCAGGGCGCTGGGCTTCACAGGAGGCCTTCCACTCTTCCAACTCTCCCTCCTGCTCCTACCTCCTCTCCTGACAGGTCAGGCTCCTCACCCTGCCTGTGGCCCGGCAACCCCTCCCACACCCTCCTCCATAAGGCGCATTTCTCAAGCCCTGCTGTGTTGTTGTGGGTTCTCTCCTCCAAACTTCTGAAACTTTCCTTCTTCCCAGTGAGTTCCCCAGCACACAGGAAGCCCCAGGGAAAGAGTCACAAGAGCCTACCCTATGGCTGTAGCAGCATAAACAGCTGCTAGGGAAGAAGGCTCAGGGGCTGTGCTACTGAATGCTGCACAGTCCTTGAGGGATTCAGCTGTCTTCAGTTGTCACCATGCTTGGTGGGCTTTTCCGTGAAACAGCCACCTCCCAGTCACCCATGCCCCTGTAACTAACTCCTTGCCCACATTCCTGCAAGAAACCCCAGTAAACTCACTGGTTTATGAATCTAGGCTTATATGGAGTGGTCTTCATGGTCTGTGTCCAGTGCCCTACCTGGGGTAAGAAGACGTTTGTTCACATTTCCCCAAGCAGACACGCATGTGTTAACCACAACCTGACAGAGTTGGATTGGAGCTGATTTTTTCCAGGTTGGGCCTTGAGAAACAGTAACAGTAGCTGGAAGCTCTGTTTAACATTAAAACACTGGATGAATACTCAGTCATAAATTGCCCTGTAGTGAAGGGCGTGCTTACTAACCAGATGCTCCCACAGATTTACGGGGGTTAGAATTGCATCACCCTAGTGCTGTAATTCATATCTCTTAATGTTCCTCAGAATCCTGGCAGACAAAAAAGTTTCTTTTAAAAGTAGAACATTTCTTTCTTAGTTTGTTTTGGCAAATTATCTTTTAAAGCTTGGAGCCCATTGGTCTCGGTGACTTCTAAGTGGCTTCCAAGGACATCATGCAAGGACTGTGGTTAGTTATCTATCTACAGAGGGAGTACAAAGGAGATTCAGATGCAGTCTGCACTGCCTGAGGACCAGAGCCTGGTGGACACTGGACAAGCACAGACGATGTGCTCCTGTACTTGCTGCAGGGCTGCAGAGGGAGACAGGCCAAAGAGGGTGCAACCGTGAGCCACCACACACTGACCACTCTGTCAGGGAGTTATGAGGCCGAGGCAGTATTCCATTTGCCTTCTGTGCAGCTGCAGGGCATGTGCTTCAGCAGCTGGACTGGGGAAGATGGTGGATACCTTCTGGGTGGCATCTGGTATCTCACTTTCTTCCAGAACTTGGCCTTTGCACAGTGTGACTGCTCTGTGAAGTCCCTGTCCCACTGGATGGCCCCGTGCTTCTGTCGAATGTACTGAATGGACTCGGGCATGCTGCTATAGTCCTTGATTTTCTCCAGTTCAATCAGAATGACCTTCATGCCATCCTGGATGAGGGCATTGTAGACAGCGATTTGCTCTTCTGACATGTTTTTGAGAAGGCCAAAGCTGGGTGATTCTGGTGCCACAAGGACAATCAGCCTCCTACACAGCTTAATGTTCTCATCGATGACGTTGGCCACAGCTGGAATAGAGAAAGAGCAATCAGAAGACCCAGTCAGCATGAAAACAGCTGGGCTGTACTGCTACTTGGAAGTAGGAGAAGTGGGCACTGGGTAGACAGAACGGAGGCAGGGATGGGTTAGCATTCATGACCAGACAGGACAGAGGCACGGATGGGTGAGCATTCACTACCGACTGCTCTGTGCAGGGTTTGCACTCTGTGGCTCTGTAGTCATCAGCTACTTCTCTTTGGTTTCATTTGGTGTTTGTGTTGTGGCCTGTTATCTATTGTTAGGTCTGTTTCCCCAAGACTATCTCATTGTGCTGTGTTCCTAGAGTAACAGACAGTCTAATGTATGCTATATAATAAGCGTATTAAAATATATTTTTAAAGAGTGGGAAACGTTTCTTCATGTTCTTTATAGTTAGTTAAGTGATCGGGGTTAATATCACTAATTTTAAAGCCAAATAGCATACCGTGATGGGTTTTGGGGCAGGGGGGAGGGAAGAGGCCACTGAGTATTAACTCTACACATTCTATTTGGCCTGTGGTTGCCTCCTGTGAGAAGCCAGAAGAGGGTGCCATCTCTTAAGGGACAGGCTCTCTTTCCATTTGCTTAGTTTTGTACTTCTACTGTGTAAACTGCCCAGTATCTAGAGACAGCCAATACATACTCTTTAAATAATATTACAAAATATTTTTCTTAGTGATAAGAAACGGATACATTTAATTATTTTAATGTGTGGCCCTTGCAAGACAAAGCACCAAGAGGACAAGGAGGGGTTTTATAAACGGTGGACCCTGTGACATCACTGCCCCAGGACAGGTCTCTCAGAGAAACCAGGGAAGCAGTCTCATCGCTACAAACATTGGCATTCATGAACTGCCCTGAACCACATGCCTAGGAGATAAACAAAATGTTGTCCATCTTATTTAGGCAGAGGATGCCGAGGTTTGAACATGAGAAGTCTCCCATGGGCTCGTTTGTTTGAACACTGGTCCCCAGCTGCTGCACTGTTTGGGATTATAGTGGAAACTTCAGGATGTGGACCCTTAATGGAGGAAGTTAAGTCACTGGGGGTGGATTTGGGGTTTTGTGGCCTGACCCCAGTTCCTGTTCTTTTTCTCTCTGCTTCCTATGCAGGTATGAAACGTGATCAGCTGGCTTCCTGATTGCCAGGTCGGTCTCTTGCTCCTGCTGCCACGCCTACCTCGCCACAATGGACTTTTACCCCTTTTACCCCTCTAACTTGCTTCTGGTGGAGTATTTTATCACCGAAACAGAAAATTACCTTATACAGAGGAGGAGCTGGTACAAATCGTGGTTTATAAAATCAGCTTTAAACATGATAGCATTCACATATTCAATCTGACGAGAAACTATACCAAAGTGGCCGGAAAGTGAATGACCTCTTGGCTTTCCTAAGGTTTTTCAGTTTTGATCTTGTTCCCATGTTGTTCCCAAGACTGGGTTAACTGTATCCCTATGCTAAGAGACTCATATTACTGAGAGCAGGAGTCCCTAAGGTTGTGTTGTAGCGGTAAGCCTAATGAAGCAAATGTCTAACTTCTAAATACAAGGGGAGTGAGACTAGGACCCACGTGTTAAGGTGACATTTGTAACATAAAAGAGAGGAGCGGAGAGAAGGAGAGAGGTGAAGAGGAGAGTGAAGGGGAGGGCTAGGGAGCGGAGGGGAGGAGAGGAGAGGAGAGAGGAGAGGAGAGGAGAGGAGAGGAGAGGAGAGGAGAGGAGAAGAGAGGGGAGGGGAGGGGAGGAGAGGGGAGGGGAGGAGAGTAGAGTAAAGTAAAGGGGAGGGCTAGGGAGGCGAGGGGAGGAGAGGAGAAGAGAGGAGAGTGAAGGGGAGGGTTAGGGAGAGGAGAGGAGAGGGGAGGGGGAGGGGAGGGGAGGAGAGGAGAGGAGAGGAGAGTAAAGGGGAGGGCTAGGGAGGGTAGGGGAGGAGAGGAGAGGAGAGTGAAGGGGAGGGCTAGGGAGGGGGGGGAGGGAGGAGAGGAGAGAGGAGGGGAGGGGAGAGGAGGGGAGGGGAGGAGAGGAGAGGAGAGGAGAGGAGAGGAGAGGAGAGGAGAGGAGAGGAGAGGAGAGGAGAGGAGAGGAGAGGAGAGGGGAGGGGAGGGGACGGAAGAGGAGAGGAGAGGAGAGCCTCATTTCCTTTGCTGTGGTTCTCTGTTTGAGATAGGGTCTCTATATCCAATCCCAGCTGGTGCTGTATTCCCATCCATCCTGGCTCATCCTCCCCAGTGCTGGGATCACAGACGTATTTTCTTTCTCATTTACTGTCTAATGTTTCAGTTAAAACATACCTTGTCCAGGGAATTCATCCCTACCAAATATAAATAACTTATATCCACACTGCCTCTCCAGGACCTCGGGCAGGATCTTCAAGGCCAGTGTGTCCACGTCATGGCCCTGGTTTTGTCCTGAGCTCTTGGGGTATAAAACATAAGCATCATACAGCTTCTCATCTGGAAGAAAAAAAAAAGAGAGAGAGACGCGCTCCTAAGACGATTCTGTCAGACCCCTCGGGTGAACGAAGTGAACTGGGTCACTTCTGGGATGCACTGCAGCCTGGATTCAGTGACCTCCATGTGCCCCGTGGGCTGACTTGGCATTCCATGCTACCACACCGCATTCTCACAGCTGACATGTGAGAGACACGTCTCATCCTCACTACAGGGGAATCAAATCTAGACTGAAAAGGTGGTGCTATTTTTGCAATTCTCAATTGTATCCTAGGTCTCCCATAGCCTGTGAAGGGGGTAAAAATGAGACTTTGGAACCCAGGACTCACCAGGTGCAGATATGGACAATGGAGACCTGTACTAACTATGCCAAGTAAAATGGGTTGGATCCCTCCTAATCTATCACACGAGCAAACTCTTCATCGGCAGAACAAGCGTCAGTGAACCCCAAATCTGTCCCGTATCACTGAGAAGTCCAGTGCTACAGCACACATGGTCAACCTGCCCATAATGGACAAGAATTTCCTGGGCAGCCATGAAACTATCACTGTGCTCACCAGGGCAAAGATGAATAAGACACACCCATCTGACTGTGCAGACCAGTCACATACATGAAATAAAATGGTATATGACATTGAAGAAGACAACAGCCAAAGGAACACATGAAAAGAGAAAAATTTCTCTCTATCTAGAGTTCTTGATAAACAATATTCATAGAGGGTATGTAATGGCTCCTGGGTGTGAAACAGTGGAGAGAGACTAAGAAAAAAGTGAGGGTCAAAGACTAGAATGTTAGTACAGATGAGAGAGAAGCCATTACAGATGTGTGAGAGAGAAGTGATTACAGATGTGAGAGAGAAGCTAGCACAGATGTGAGAGAAGCTGGCACAGGCGTTTCCGCCTCCCTGCCCACTGTCAGGAAGGAAGCTGCTGTAGACCCACATGGGAGCTTGTACAGGGAGCACCTCCATCAGCACTGACAAAACATCTTAAGAAAACTTGACAATGAGACTCGGGGTAGGGGATGAGGTCACAAGCAGATTCAGTTTTAGGATCATAGCTATCAGTAGGGACTGATTTGTGTCTGTAGACAATCAAATCCAACACAGCTAAAGCTCCCGTGTCATCTTCAAGGTCACCAGATCATGACTGCGGGGAGTAGATAACTTTCTCTGTATAAAATCTAATGTTAAATACTTGACTTTGGGGGTCGAATGATCCTTTCACAGGGGTCACCTAAGACCATCTGCATATCAAACATTTATATTATGATTCATAGCAATAGCAAAATTACAGTCACGAAGTAGCTACAAAAATGACTTATGGTTAGGGGTCACCACATGAGGAACTGCATTAAGGGTCGCAGCATTAGGAAGGCTGAGAACCACTGCGCTAAGCATTCGATTCCATGTGTATACCACCTGAGAGTCTGACGGGGTAAAAGCAGGAATATACACAGTTCTCAGCTGACTGTCAGTGGGGTAAAAGCAGGAATATACGCAGTTCTCAGCTGACTGCCAGTGGCTGACTTTTCTAGTCTTGCAGATGTAAGCTCAAGGGTTGTTCTCTCTCTCTCTCTCTCTCTCTCTCTCTCTCTCTCTCTCTCTCTCTCTCTCTCTGTCTTCCTTCCTTTCTTTCTTTCCTTTTTGAGAGTAATAAAAAAGAATAAAGAGTCAGAGAAACAGCAATCTCATAAACTTCTATGTTTTAACTGTTTAAGGAGGACTTGGACCTTCCTACATAAGAATTTAGAAGTGTTCAGACTTGCATCCCTTGGGGAGTGTTGACTGCCCGGTGTTCCATCTACAGCAGGGAGCATCCTCCTGAGAAAGGGAAGTTCCCAGGTTGGTACCCAGGTTTATCACTCCCCAGCTGCAGGGACAGCCACCGCTGGATCTCAGCCCCGCTCCGCTGGCTTTGTTAAGCAGAAAGCAAGAGGAACTAGATTTCCCAAAGGTTTTCTTTTTTGTGGAATCCCAGTTCTCTTTTGCAGCAAGGCCTCTGAGGACACGAGTTCCCCTTGGTCTCCAACTCTCTATACTTGGAACAGATGGAGAACAGTCTGGTGACACAAAGTCTCGCGTGCTTTGAAAACTCAAAACAGAGCAAGCCCCAAATCTTATGGTTTTTTTTTTTCCTAAGCTTGTTTTCTTTCCATGCTCGAGACCAAACCCAGGGTGGCAAGGTGCTTGACTACTGACCAAGCTGCACCACTAACCCTCAGACTAAGATCAGCGCAAAGGTGTGATTTAAGGACTTGTTCTACACATGCATTGGGTTTTGCCACTTTCAAAGGCCCATTTGTAATCCACATTTGCCTTTTTGTCACAATCCTCTAAGTCTTAAAAAAAGAAATTATTATTTTATTTCACATGTGTGGGAGTTCTGCCTGGTGGTGTACCATGTGCAGTGCCCAAGAAGGCCAGAAGAGGGCATCAGATTCCCTGGAACTGGAAATTATAGACAGTTGCCCCCTGGCACTGTGGGTGTTGGGAATCAAACCAGGGCCCTCTGGAAGAGTTTCCCCTGAATCACTGAGCCATCTCTCTAGCCCCGAGTCCTCTGAACAACAGAATCAGACAGTAGCATCAGGCCTTGCCTCTCCCAGTAAACTGTGAGAAACACACTTGAATCCTAAGATTTTGAGGAGGAAGCTGAGATTAACAGGCTTCATGGTTTCCCAAAGGTATACAGAATCTTCTAAACCCAGCGGCCTATTTCCCCTGCTGTGGCCAAACAATATTCTGAATCAGAAAATCCAGGACAGATTTGTCCTTGCCGATGTAGCTCCGTCAGAATGTTCTCCCCAAAAAGAGTAAGACTTCCGGCTGATCATGTCTTTTCAGAAATATATCATATCCCCACAAAAAAGTGATGTGTAATCCCACTCCTTTAGAATTGGGTAGTTTTCCAAAGCTGTGTGTAATGGGATGAAATCAAAATTCTCAGACCTAGGAAACACAGGGAAACCTGGCTTTGACTTATCTCCGGAAAGCCAACATCGTACTTCAAGGAAGCCCACCTCCGCCACCCAGAGACACTGGCAAGAGTGTCAGTCCCCGGTGAGGAGACTCTGAGGAGAACAGCCAAGGGCAGCTGCCAATCATCCAACCGAGGCCTCAGACCCTGCTGTGATCGTCTACATCCCAACACACAAAACACAGGAGCATAATGGAAGACTGTTGCGCATTCTGAGATGACTTGTCCCCCCACCACAGTTACAAGACTAGCAGCGGAGGAGATGGTGATGGGGCGGACGATGAGCTGGTTACCTCCCAGGATTTCTTGAATTTCCAGTGGCTGTTCTGAGGAGACTTTGCTGTCCTGGTTGCTGCTCCCAATACCCACCTCTCTCGAAAGGTAATTGACTTCTGTCCTGGCCAAGCTCTTCCATTTTCTGAGGTGACTTAAACTTTCCTTCTATTAAAAGCATCTCCACGTTTCTATTGCTGTTCATAGGACCCAAACCAAATCATCCCTATAGGCTGATAATTATGAAAAGATTGCCTAATGTTTCTTCACTTCTCTCTTGATGTGATATTCTAAATTTTATATGCCTGACCAACTCAGAGCAGTGGCAAAATCGGGCGGTGCAGATAACAAAACCTGAATGTAAAAAGAGACTTCATGAAAGGTCCTTGACTGAGTTGCCAGGGGACTGGTATGTCTGGCCCCGTCATGCATAAAGACACTAGAAGGAGAACCACATAACACATGTGATCACATTTACTTTGGGAATACTGAAGGCCAGATTCCTTACATAGTGCTACTGTAATGGAGACTCTCTAGAGGAAGCTGTCTTTGGAAATAAGCCCCAGAATACTCTATGTTCTTTCATGAACCACAGAAGCATTTGTAGGGAAATCCAGAGTTAAATGAGTTGTCTTCAGGAATGAGAGCAAGTTTACCGTTAGAGACCAAGACCCCGCACTCACTCTGCGGGTTGATTAGTCTGTTGTTCCACCCTTTGTCTCCCTGTGTACCTGCTGGTTTGGCTCTAACCCTACTGTTCTCAACTTATGGGTCCCGATGCCTTTGGGGGTCAAATAACCCTTTCCCAGGGGTCGCCTAAGACCATCTGCATATCAGATATTTATATTATGATTCATAACAGTAGCAAAATTACAGTCACGAAGTAGCTACAAAAATGATTTATGGTTGGGGGTCACCACAACATGAGGAACTGTATTAAAGGGTCACAGCGGTGGGAAGGCTGAGAACCACTGCGCTAACCATTCTATTCCATGTGTATACCACCTGAGAGTCTGGATGGAGTAAAAGGAGGAATATACACAGTTCTCAGCTGACCTGTCAATGACTGACTTTTCTAGTCTTGCAGACGTGGGCATACCTGACAGGCCAGTTCTGAAAGCACCCGTGTGACTATATGGAAATACAGAACTCCCTAACTTCTGGCAGGCTTGTGAATGACTGTCATGATGTAATCCATGGGTCAATTACCTTTACCTATGCATGGCAAAGCCTGACTAACCGGATTGGAATAAACTTGGCTAAAAGGGGCACAATTTCTCTCTCTTCCACATCCATATTGATTATATTGTGTATGTTCCAGGATACTTTTTCAAGAGAAGTCAAGCCATCAGTGGGACTCAGGATCCACCGCAGAGACTCACCTCTGGCTCATTTTGAGCCATGATTCAAAGCTCTGACAGATGGAGATATGGGAAAACTGAAGCACACACTTTCCAGAAAGAACAATCAAGAGAAATATAAGGTTCAAGGGCCGCCTGCCGGCTCCAGTCTCCAAAGCTGCCACCCCCTGGATGTGCAGAGTCTGGGCTGTGCAGCTCTCAGGGAGGGCGAGGTCTGTTTTGCTGTCATGAGTCATTCTTCCCTTTGTCTCTAGCTGCCAAACTCAACTCTCTAACAGGCAGCTTTGCCATGCTCTCTGCACACCATAAGCAAATCAAGGCTGTAGTCACACTCCCAAGAGCTACAGTGAGTCAAAGGCACAAATGCCAAGGGGCCAGAGGGGCCGGAGCGTCCAGAAAGACCATGTGAAATAATGTGGAGCTCTCCGAGTCAACACGGAAAGCAGCCACGCCACTCCTATCTGTGTCAGGAGAAAAGAGAGCTGTGGGCTGAGCCCCCTGCTCGCACAAAGACAGCCAGAGGGACAGTCACAGGGGGCAGAGGCAAGGCAGCTACTGGCCTAACCACGCCTAGCCTGAAGATCCACAGGCTTCAGGAACTTCAGGTTATATTGGGCTGGCCAAATGAGAGCCATGGCTGCTTCTCATCACAGGCATCGGACGACACCCCGGGGCCTGGGTTACCGATTTTGGAAGTCTGACATTTAGTTAAATACAGTTTGAATTACAGCATGTGCGTTTTATCAAAGCTGTAGACAACAATTTGTGCTCAGGGAAAAACATCTGGCCTAGAAAAGTATGCATTTACTCATCTCTGCACGTCCGTTGTTAGATTTCTTTCACCTGTTTATTAATGTTTATAGATAAGGAGGGGACATCGATGCAGAGTAGTTTTTAGGACCTTACTAGATCACGTTCATTCTGAGATTAATTTGTTTTTCATTACAATTGTGTTACAACCACAACGAAGAGAAATGCCAGCTCCACCGGGGTCTCTGGAAGACATCGAGACATTTCTGGGTCAAAAAATGGTAGCAAGACACAGACACTACTAAGAGCACAGAGCCAGAAGGGGAAGGCAGGGTGTTTTTGACATTCAGAGCATCAGTGGAAGGCCTGCACCTCAGGCTCCTGGTGACCTCCTTCTTCAACTTCAGTGTGGTAGTTCCTTCAACAAGGCTAGGGACAGGATCTTTCCTTTCTCTCAGTTCCCTCCCTCCCTCTTTCCTTCAATCTCTCTCTCCCCCTCCCTCCCTCATTTTCTCTCCCTTCCTCCCTCTTTCCATCAGTCTCTCTCCCTCTCGCCTCTCCTTTCTCTCCTTCCCTACCTCCCTCAATCCTTTATTCGTTTTCATAGCTGACGCAGAGAAGACGGTATCTTCCCAATCCCACCCAGCGATCCATGGGATAACTCCAATTAAACTCGGGTAGGTCTCTTTTGAAAGCTAGAGATGTAAGATTTCTTCAGATGCCAACTATATGGCTGAGGAAGAAGAGAGCACCCCCTTCTCTACTGAGTAACCTGCGGAGCTTTGGGGGTACGGGGCACATCATGACAGAAGACCTTGCTCCTACAGACATTTCCTTACATCACAGACCCAGAAGATGGGATTCTTGCTCTCACCTGTGCAATCAAGACCCAGGAAGGCCCGCTGACGCTGACTGCTGCTGCCCAGTTGCAGCAGCTTCTGGCTAATTTGGTGAAGGAGGCTGGTTCTCATAAATAAATCTTTTCTCTGAGGCACACCAAATCCTGCTGAGACACTGCGCACTACATTTCCCAACCAGAAGAAAGGCCTGGTTGTGACAGTATGATACCAGCATTTAAAGAAGTTACCCAGACGAGTAGACAGCAGCTTTTATGTTTCAGTCACACTTACCTTCTGGAGCCTGGTCAGTGTGGAAGAAGCTTCTATACCATAGTACAACGTCGATCTTAAAAATGTTGTAGGTGCATAGGATGGGCACCACCAAAAGCAGGAAAGCCACAAGGCCTCCTATGAGGTAAGCCCGGAAGTCTGGAGCTACAAACGACAGGGGGAAAGTTGGCGGCAGAAAGTTAGTTTTATCCTCTACATTGACAGAACTCTTTGTCCAAGCCAAGTGAGAACTGTAAGGAAACTTCTTGAACCTGTCTCAGAGCTTCCTTGGGAGTATGGCGGTGAGAGAATCTGATTTGGATCAGATGTTTTAGGAACAACTGGGCTCTTTGAAAACCAGGACTCCCTGGATATGAACTCAGGAGCAGCGGGACTCCAGTTGCATGGAGACAGTCAGAGCATGTGGGTCCAGGTGCCTTCCTGGGGCACAATCTGACTATATTTCATGTTCCCTAGAGCTTCCCCTAGGGATTCTGAATTATAATTCTCTCATACTGTTTCTCTAGACCCTCAGAGCTGACCAGGGGGACTCCTGGCAAAAATGGTAAAAAGCCATTGGCCCTCTGCCCAGAAATCAGCTATGGTGGCCCCAAGAGCCTCACGCAAGCCTCATGAGACAGGCCTCATGCAGCCCTTCCCAGAGCTCCTGAAGTCGGGGCTGGTGTCTGTCTGAGAGTTCCTAATGCAGTACCTACTGCCTGCTCTGCTCTGTGGGTGTGCTGCAGAGCACTCATGACAACAGGCAAGTGGGCAGACAGCTGGGGGAAGAACCAGTTACTCAGGAACTCCGGGTTGCTTCCAAAACAGCCTGGACACCAAGAAGAAGAACCGTGCCGCAGCACCCTACCTTGCCACAACCCAAACAGGTGCTGCCAGAGGAGGGGTGCCGAGGCATGAGGCAAGAGAAAAAGGGAAGCCACCTCACTAACCACTTCCTTCATTGGCCCATTTAGATTCCATTCTCCCTAGAAGGGGGTGCTGGGCCTGGGCGGGGCAGGGTGTGGGGACGAGGCACCTTTGTTTGGGTCTCCCAGATCAAGCACTTTCAGTTCTTAAAGTCTTCATGAAGGAGCTTATCAAAGCCTCCCCACGCCACACACACAGTAAACATCTCAAGGCCTAAGATTTTCTGTTTGTTGTTGCATGTCTTTAGATAAAGAATAGAGTACAATGTAGTAGTACACCTTCAGGGTGGCTCACCAAGGATGACAAAGAGGTGTTTTTTCATAGGTAGAAGTGGTGCCAGACCTCAGCAGAGGGAACCACTGTCATGGAAAGCGCAATCCTCCACAGTGAAACCCTGAGAGTCTGAGCTCAGGTGTTTTTATTGATCCAGAACTCCTGAGGAGTTCTACTGATAGCATATGCAGAGAATTAGCAATCAAACCTTCCCCATATAGATCCAACACCTGCAGACAATACAAAATGCCAAGGCCTAGGCAGCCCCCTCACCCAACAGTGCACAAGACAATTATTTTATACATAACTAAAAACAAACTTCCACAACAGTATAGTGGCAGAAAACATACTTGGTACCACCCCACCCTCAAAATCAGTCCACTGAATAGGTCCCAGTGGAGACTGCTGCACAGGCCAGTGTCCAGTCTGGTCCTGTTCCCTCTTCATAACCTCACCACCATCTGCCTTCTACCTAGGAGATGGAGTCTCTCCCCATGTGTGTCCTCTGCTTATCTTTGCCAGCTCTTATCACAGTTGAGTGAGCAACACCATCTCTAACTTTGGGAGGATCTAGTCTGGGAAAGTCAGAGTCTATGATAGTGATCTTGGAATTACAAACCATGATATGACTATTCCATGACTAAGCCCACAGCACTTAGGCTATTCAATGAGCCCTTGGCAACAAGAGCATGGCCTGAAACTCTTGAGTTCACCATTCCTTGCACTGAGAAGTGTTGTCACGCTCTGCTCTGTAAATGGGCTCAAAGCTGATGGCATTGAAATTGCCTTATTAGTGAAGAAGCTCAAATGAAGAAGGATTCTGAAGTAGGAATAAATGTAAAACTCACTGCTGATACGCCAGTACTCTTATTAAGAACAGAATTTGTCTGGGCTGGAGAAATGGTTCAGTGGTTAAGTATACTGATTGCCCTTCTAAAGGACCTGGGTTCAATTCCCAGCATCTACACGGCAGCTCACAACTCCTTATAACTCTAGTTCCAGAAGATCTGATTTTTTATGACTTCTTGGGCACTGGGCATTCACCTGGTGCACATGTATACATGCAAGCAAAACATACATACAAGTAAAATAAAATCTTTTTTAAAAAATGCGATTTGTCATTTTATTTCATGCAGTTGCCATTAGCAGCCTTCAGATGAGATGAGAGTAGAGGGTAAAAATGATTAAAAGGCACGCTAGAAAGAAGACTTTCACAGAAAGATAAGGGCCACCCAGACAGCTTTCTAACGATCCTGCTTCAGATGAACTAAAAACAAACAAATAAATGAATGGCTAGAAATGAGGAAGTCAAATGAAGAAACCAAAACCAAATAAACCAAGAAGAAGTTTACATTGAAAAGGGTGGGGTTCCTAAGAACTTAAAGCAAACAAAACAAGGTACACATGACCAAAAGCCACTCTGTGTGGGCTGTGGAGAGAGCACTTGGAGACACCAAGGTATGTTTAGCCAGAGTTTCCCAAGTAGGGGTCTAAACTAACGAAGCAAGGAAACCCTCCTAGGCCCCCATGACTGAAAGGCATTAACTAGCAGCGTTAGTCCCTCTGAGTCTGGGCTTGACCTCAAAATCCTTCCAAGCATAGTGCTTTCAGGTTGTTCACACCCACGAGGCAGGAATACACAAAGCCTGTGTTGGCCATCTTGGGACTAAGTAACTACACAACACAGTCAAACTTACACATGAAGATAGATTGAAATTGAAGCCATGTTAGGTGTCATGGAATTCCTACGGTGTGTCCTGGAGTGAGCTTTGCTCTTATGTCTGAGGTTGACTCCGGTCTAACTCTCTGGCCTAACTAAGCCAGGCTCTGTTTCTGCTGGCAGCTACTGGAGCATCTTCGGGTTCTTCTCTGTTCCTTGGCTGAGAAAACATATCCTCACTGGAGTAAAGTCAGCTCCCTCCTTAAAATGTGAGGCCTTTGGGGGCTTCTTTGCTGCACTCTGCAGCACGAAGGACATGGATGAGAGGCGAATGGAGATAGGAAGATCACAAAGGCCCAGAAAGCCAACCACAAGTATCTAATCTATCTCAGCGGAAACAAGGCAGAGGATGGTAAGGTTTCAGTCAGAGAAAGTTCTCCAAACACGGGCATTATTTAGGGAACGGATGCAGCCATCCAAATAGCACATGGTGGTGACCCAAAGCACAATGACGGTAACTCAATGCCTTACACCTCACTGAATGCTGGACTCCATGCTTGCTTTGCAAAAGTTTCTTACTTGAGTCTCTCACAGGCTACACTACATTTCACTAAATGATGCACCCGAGTTCTCTATTTAATGCTTCCTACTGCCTCATACTGAACAGATGACATCACTTCTCTTTAGTGAGCTTTCCCTGGCCATCATTTCCAATGCTCTGAGAATCATGTGATGGACTGGGCATTACCTGGGAGCTTCAGCATGATGTAGGCTGCAGACACTCCAGCATGGCAGATGAAACGAAGATTATAGTCTTCCATTTTCACTTCTAAGAATGTTATGTTCACGGTGTAAAAAATGTGATCCTTCAAAGAAACATTGGTTCTAGGAAAGAAAGAGTCATTAACATCATTAACATTAACACCAGCCGAGTTTACTCTACGTAAGGTGTAGCTAATCTTGTAGAGATTGTGTTGGTATTTTCCCCTCGAGAACTCTCTGGGCCACTCACTGTATTACTCTAAGAATACCTACTAGAGTGACTCAATGTATAGAGATTCTGTAGTTGTAAATTTGCATTTTCTTCTGGACAGTCATATAAAAAAGCATGTCTCTGCTGACTACAGCCCCATGTGTAGCCCTGATGGGCATCTTCTGCTACCCAAATTGTTCCTAATGTGTCCTCACGGCAAAGTGCACCACAATCATTAGTCCTGCCTTCATTTATATCACAAATCATAGCACCCTGAGTTAAGTGTGAACTGTAACAGTCTCCCACAAGAAACTCTGCGCTGGTTTCCGCTTTGCTAGCTCCACAGCGAAGGCCAGCAGCTCATAACGTAACTGAACAGGATGGGCTGGACTTGAGTGGCAGTTGACATACATGGGTGCTGTTTCTCTAAGGAACAGTTTCTCTGACATTGATTCAGACGGAAATAGAAGCATCTTGCCTGCATTTGCCAGAGCCAGGTGCCTGGCTACATACAGCACATAATGATAACTGAAAGACAAAGTCAAGTGCAGAAATGAAAAGGTAGGTGGAGCTGTCCACCGGCAACAGAAGCATATCGCTGTGGATGGAGTGACTCTTGCTACATTTCAGGGAGGCCCACAAATTAGCACCTACTCAATTCCTTCCTGGATGCGTTTGGAGTCATTGTAGTACTCATCCACCAGGGTGTTGTTGATTCGCCAGCACCGCAGGTTTGTATTCTCCTTCGTGTCTGTTATATTGCAGTCGACGATGAGTTTGGAGCCTGAAGCCATCAAGTTTATAAGCGGCGGTTATTTGTAAGTGGCGCTTTTCGGGTTGTCAAACTGGTCGACATCTAGTTAACAAACACTTTTTGTGTTTGTTAAAAACACGCTTTGCTTTTGAGCCTGGAATATCTGAATTACCAGAGACGTCAACCAGGTTGATGTCAGTGTGCCTGACCCTCTTTCTGCATAAGAAGCAGGAGGGAGGAAATCCTTCCACATTGTGCCGTGAAGGGGTTCACACACATTGCCGGACAGCAGCATCTCTGTAGAGTCTCCCACAATATAAGACATAAGTACTGCTTCGGCTACCCTTACTGACAGTAGCAAAGTACTCTACAGACTACAGAGCATTCCCTACTCATGCCCCCGCCCCCAAGAAATAATTAAGCAAAGAAGCAAAGTGGAAAGTACTATGCTCCCCGTGTGACAGATGAGAAAGTGACTTACTCCAGGTGACATGTGCATCGCAGGGAGACCTGGGACAGGAGTCCTAGTTCCCTAGTCTCAAACTCCAGTGGTATTCCCGTTAACAGATGTGGCCGCCCCTGTACCCGTTCTCTGCTTTCCCTTAACCTACATTCACAGACACCCCAAATTATATATTTTTTGGGTTTTTTCGAGACAGGGTTTCTCTGCTGTAACTCTGGCTGTTCTGGAACTCATTCTGTAACCAAGCTGGCCGCAGACTCACAGAGATCCACCTGCCTCTGCCTCTTGAGTGCTAGTATTAAAGGTGTGCACCACCACCGCCCGACTCCCCAAATTATATTTAGTAAGTCTCTATTTTCAATTTAACGTATCCTTCATCTAATAAGACCTTCTTCACCTTTACCTGTTAAGTGGAGTTCTTTATTCTATGTGGTATTTTACATTTTACTATGATATATAACACACACAATAAAAGCCATGGAGTGCAGCTGAGCATCAATGTGTATTAATAAAGTAAACACCTGTACCATCTTCCTTCCATGAAGAAATGCAGTGTCCTACATCCCCTCCCCCCCTTTATATTGCACCTGTTGTGTATTTGTCCCTAGATTTTGGCTTCTGGTGCTAACATTGACTTTCATGGCTTGTCTGTGCTGTTGTATGTTACATAGTGGAATGTGCTACTGCTTACTTATTTCCCCTAAAATCACTACATACTCATTTGTATTGCTTCTGATACTCGCTTGGCGAATCTTCTAGGAACTCCCTTGTGTATGTTTCCTGAGGCACACATTAACTCATTTCATGTATATATACATATATGTGCACATACATCATATACATGCGTATGATCCATCTACAGGATAGGTACACATAACTTCTCCAGCATCGGTATTGGCTACATACAATATTCCACTTCACAAAATTATAAGGGACTGTTTTTTAGAAGGACGTACCGGGCTGCACTCCCAGGAGCACTACACACATGTCTTGTTGCTTTAAAGACTCAATAGCACTAATGGTCAGACCGTTTTGTTGTAGATGCCCATGTTCTGAATTTAAATTTGTCATTCTTTAAACTGCACGTGAGCAATACCTCGTATTTCACGGGTCCTGTGGGTGGTCATGATTGAAAATTGTTCATTTTTCTTTCCTCTAGGTTCTGTTTTCCTTATAAATGTGGCAAGTCTTTGATCACTCATTATAAGCATTTTCTTACATGGAGAAGTTTCTTATACTTTTCATATTGTCTTTTAATAAGCAAAAACTTATTTTTAACTGCCTTTTGCTAACTGTCTTTACAACTAGGGCTTTGTATGTCTCGATTTTAAAAATACCCTTTCGTTACTCCAAAATCGCCAAGTTGTTTTCCTAAAAATGTATTTTTTGACTATCATATTTCAGCTCTATCACCCACCCAAAATCATTTTTATGTAGTGTGAGAGAGAGGTCAAATTTCATTTTATTCTACATTACATCTAATAGACAACTGCTATTTATTTAAACAATTTTAATTTCCCAGCCTGGTATGGGTAGCACAAATCTATAATTGCACCACTTGGAGAAATGGAGGCAAGAAGATCAGGAGTTCGAGGCCAGCCTGGGCTACATGGAACTCTCTTTTTTAATTTGTTTTTTGTTTTGTTTTGTTTATGTTATAGTTTATCTTCTTTTCTGTGGTGTCTTTATCAAAATCAAAATCCTGGTGTGTGTGTCTTTTTCTCTCTCTTCAATTATCATTTTTTTACACCAGCTACAGACTGTAGAAATTCATTAGCCTCTAATACATCTTGAAATCATGAGTCTTCCAATCTAGCTCTTCCTTGTTTAAAATCCATTGATTCTTAGAACCAAGAAACTGTTAGAAAGCTATGGAAGAGAATGCATTAATCAGACTCTTAAAATCCTTAAAATATCTATTAAAAAAGTCCTAGCACTTGACTACTGAACACTGTTCCTCTGTGTGTATACGCTTTTAAGACCATGTAATCATATTACGTATTTACAGATTCAAACTTGAAATTTCTTCCTTACATCTCTACTCCTCAGATAGTGCTTTTTCCTTAACATCTGTCTTGATACCAACATAATTATACCAATATCCTTTGAAAGCGCTCTCGGCACCTCAGAGACGGGTGATGCTGAGAGCATCCAAGAGAACATATATTCACCAACATGTAATTTTCTATAGTACCTGTGTTCCAAAGGAAGTAGCTTGGTGGAGTCATCGACAAAACATGTAATTCAGAAATGTAAAACTGGTTTTGAGAGTTTTTACTATATTAGAATAGTCTTAAAGAAAAATATTAGTGGTTATGACATTTTAGATAATTTTCTTAGACTAGCTAAGTAGATATTCAACCTAATTATGTTTACCCTTCTCCTTAAAAACTCCAATCCCCTTGCCTCTCTCATGTGCATTTTATACATGTACGTATGTGTTTGGGTATGGGTATGTGTTCAGGCGAGTTCACATGTGTGGGAGGATGTATATGCATGTGTGAGTATGTATGTGAAGTCCAGAGGTGAACCTCTAGTGTCATTCCTCAGAAACTTTCCATCTTGTTTTCTGAGTCAGAATCTCTCATTAGCCTGGAATTTAATAAATAAACTAGGCTGGTTGACCAGTAAGCCCCAAGGATGTTCCTGTCTATGCCTGTCCTACAAGCATGGGCCACCTTGCCCTGCTTTTTAAACAAGGGTTCTGGGAATCACATTCCTGTCTTCATACTCGTTTGGCATTTTACCTGCTGAGTGATCACTCTAGCCCCTCCAAGTTTTCTTAATTGCCTAAATATATTTGCTACAATTTCCAAAATCAAACACGGGGAACAAAGTTAATTGAAATAGAAATAGCTAGTCTTTGTAGGTATTTGTGAAACCTATGGGTGTCTACCCAGTAAGCAACGAGTACACTAGTGTCTGTTCAGACCTCCTCAAAAATTTGAAGGAGCTCCTAAAACCATCAGGCCTGGGCCTATCAGGCAGATTTGTATCTCCTGGACTTTGACTATTTTACAGGCTTTCATGTCTAAGTCTGCTAGTTGGGGCTTAAATTCCCTGGAAGTTTAAGTCTTTCTTCCCACAGCCATAGGCCGTCCTCCTGAACCAGCTCTGGGACTTGTTCTACCTAGTATCACTATTAGCCCCAGTAAATGTGTTATTTCTAATTTCATCACTGTTGCTTAGTTGCTTTTTAAAAAAAAAGACAAAAGTGGCTATTTATGTGTTTTGGTTATTTCTACCCTTAATTGTAATTGTATTTAAAAACACAAATGTCTTTCTGAGAGCAACACTGGCCACATGCCCTGACATTTGATAGGGAATATTTCCATGTCACTATCTTTTGAATGTCTCTACCTATGACTTAGTTTCTAGATAAAAACATTAATTAAAAATAAGCATGTGGTTGCTTAACTTTCCTTTCTTTTAAAATTTTAAAATTCTAGCTAGAAAATAGAAATGGTTTATTTTTATGGGGTACAATATGATGTTTCTATGTGTTTGTGTGTTTACACTATGGAATAACTAAATCATGCAGTGCTGGTTGGTTTTATGTCATATTTAAGTTTCCTATTAGATGGAAACAATTGTTCTGATTTGTTGTATTCTTCTAAGACTTTTAGCCTTATGTATTTAATGCAATACAAAATGATGTTTTTCTAGACGTGGTAGAGCAGTAACTTGGGGAAGTGAGGCAGGAAAATTAGAAATTCAAGGCCTGGCTGGAATAGAGAGTGAGTTATGTTAGTGATACCCTGTCTCAAAATAAAGAAGTAAAAGATTCTGAAACATAACCCAGTAGGAAATTGCTTGCTTGTGTGTGTGTGTGTGTGTGTGTGTGTGTGTGTGTGTGTGTCTGAAGCCCTAGATCACCAGTATCAACAAAAAATACTTTGAAAGGCATTGCAGTTTTAATTAGAATAAAATTACTCAATTTATTATTTAATATTGTGGGTTTTGAAAGAGTATTTTTAGACTGAATCACCCAACCTGATTTTTATGTTCATTTTTGCAAAGGGTACCTTGCTAGTGCAGTTATTTTTAACCTTTTGGATTATGCACTTTTATATCTCTCTTTTGAAAAAAACATACCATTGGGGTGATAAAATCCTAACTGGATTATTCTATATTGAATCTGAGGAGCTTCCTTGTAATGAGGACTTGGTTTAATGGCCTTCCGCCACCAGAAAGTGCTCACTCTGTTTATTCTATTGCTGCTATCTCTATGTTTAAAAAAAACGTGAGACCCTATTCTGAGGCGTTGATTTTTGGTCTTTTACTGTGTACAAGAAGGATATAACGTAACCATTTCCCTTACTCCTTGAATGTATTCTCCAGTACGAGATAATATAATACAGAATTCCTGATCCAGATTATTTTGTAGTGGTTGTTTCACATTTCACTAATAGAGCCAATGTGTTCACTGCCTTTGCATAAACAAATTCACAGAAGTCAGTGAGGTTAGCAGTGTTCAGTGTCAGAATGTTAGCACCACAGTCTCCCAAGCTGAGGCTGTTGGTGTTTTCACTTAGATGCATCTCCCGGTGAGCTCAGGCACAACCGGAGTTGGAAACTAGATAAGTACAGGGGTTATCTCCACCTTGGACATTTAATGCATCCATTAAAACAAGCGGGTACAATGATCTCTACCCATGGTAACCTGGATAGCTCCAACAGCTTTACTTACCAAGCGGAACTTCAATGGAGTTGTTATTTGGATATATGATATTAGGAATCCTTACTCCAAAGCCAATTTCATCTGATAAGAAACATAGCCACAAGATCTTGCATTAGAACCACAGAAATGATACACTTCGCAGGAACCTACTGTAATGGCATAAAGTGCAGCAAGAGAAGACTTTCATAAATATTGGTCAAGATGAGTCAAAGTCAAGAGCATGACATTTAGGATGACCATAACATCGCTGCCATCTGTAAAGTTCTTCAATTCATTATTCATGCGTAGAAGTCATCACCCGCTAGCCAGTGACCACCACCTACTAGATCGCACATATACCAAATCTACAGGTTGTTTCTAGTCAGCTTTCTCATCATCCTTTTCAAATTCTACACCACAGAGCCTAACATACTATCCCTCTAATTCTGCACAGTCTAGGCCCCCGTCTTCCCTTCTGAACCATCAGTTTTCTATTCTCTACTCTTTTTTAGAGAAGCTTACACTCTTGAATCTTGAATTACCATCTAAAGGCCAATGCGCTGAAAGTCTTAGCTCCAGCGCTCCCCTGAGTCCAGACCCACAGTAGCCTATGCTACTTCTCCTCTTGCATTCCTCATGCTCAACTGTCTAAAAACCAAATATCTTCTACACCTATTTTCTCCTTGAGCTGTCTTGTTTCATTGAATAACGTCATCTTCCACCCACCTAGCCCAAATGCCTAAAATCCACAACCCCTCCCTCCCTTCCTACTCAATGAACTCTAAGAGGTATGTTTCCTCTTTGGAGATGCTTAGAATGGACCCAAATCTCCCCTTCATCCACGTTACCATGGTGCCCATGTCTGCACAATGTCTCACCTGTACTTCTACAACTGCCTCCTAATCGTTGCCCTGTTCCCAGAAGGAGCATCTCTATGGCGGCCAGCCAACTGCTTCAGAAATGAGGAGTGCGCCATGCCACTCTCTCGTTACCAACCCCACTGGCTGTTCTTCATTGTTCTGAGAATCAAATCCATACTGCCATGTTTGGATTTCAAAACGCCACACATCCCTCACCCCTGACTGGTTATCAAACCTCATCACCTGTCATGATCTCGTCAACTCAGCTCAGCTTGCCTGTTTTCCACTCCTCAGACACAGCATGGATCTTCTTGTTCTGGGGCCTCCACAGCCTCTGGCCCTTGCCCTGTTGCCTGGAAATACCTTTGCTGTTCTATGAATCTGTGAATCCTCCCTGACCATCAGCATGCAATAGTCTCCCCTGTAACGACGCATCTCACAGTGGATTATCATCTGTCTTCGCCTCCCCTGCCTCTCAGACTTCAAGCTTCATCATGGCACCCAGCACAGGGCCTGACTTTCCCGAGGCCCTCAACGAAGAGTGACTGAATAATCACTACACCCAAGCTCAGAGGGCAACATTCTTCCAGATGTTACAGAGGTATCCTAATGGTCTCCAGGACTCAAGACTTGCTTCAACCTCTCTTGCTCCAAACCAACCAGTGACTGGTTTATCCCATGAGAAAGAAGTCTCGTAACTGCTCTCACACTTCCTCAAGGGCACTTTAGTGTACACGTGATAATGGCTACCAATGGTTGGCCCCTTGAACTCAGTCCTATTGACTGTGACCTCAGCTCCCACCTCTCCTCTTCTGTGACACACTTGTGTTGTCCTGAAATCCGCTACGGATTGAACAAGAGCCATGATGTCTTGAGGTTTTCAGTCTCTCCTTGTCTGAGCCTAGAGAGCCCATCTCATTTTCCTTTATGATTTAAAGATCTATCCATCCTTCAAATCCCAGCAGAGAACTCATGTCCTCTTGGAAGTCTGTTCAGTCCATTTGTTTGCCACTCTTCCCATTCCTTCTGACTGTTTCTGTTCCCTAGACATGAGCTCTAATTATAAATTTAGCACATGATGCCCAAACGGTTCGTGTATAACTCTAAGCTCGCTATCTATGAATCTGAGGGTTCCCAATAGAAGAAATTACACATTTAGTTTTTGAATCATTAGGTTCAAAGATAGTTCTAAGCATATAACAGGCTGTAGATAAATATTGATTCTACTAACGTGGCATGTGGACTGTTAGACCCAGAAACTTCTTAGAAATTTGGCCTCTTCAGAACTTTCCTCAGCTACTTGTGTAAGACTAGTACTGTGGCAGTCAGTTATTCAGTTAATGGATGGGTCTGTAGCAAGGAGAGAGGGGAGCTCCAACTAGGAACAAGAAAAGAAGCTACTTCCAGAAGACACCATCGGCAGGAAAGCCCAAGAGCAGGATAATCACAAAATCTACTGCAATTTGTTTTCTTTTTTGTTTGTTTGTTTGGGGTTTTTTTTCTTTTGTTTTTGTTTGGTTTGGTTTTGAGACAGGGTTTCCCTGCTGTAACTCTGGCTGTCCTGGAACTCACTTTGTAGACCTAGCTAGCCTCGAACTTATAAATATCCTCCTGCCTCAGCCTCCAGAATTCTGGGATTAAAGGCATACACCACCACTGCCTGGCCTCAATTTGTTTTCTTAAGGAAGAGGTAGACAATTAAAATTGAAGCCACCCCAAAATATTTAAATCTCAAATGTGATTTCAGCAAAGAACAACGCAAAATAAGGACGAGCCGCGGTGGGAAGAGCACGGCTAAGATACAGAGAATGGCAGAATCTCTGCAATAAGGATCTACCCTGAAATGCTCCGGATTGGCAGTAGAAAGCCACCGTGGAAGCAAATAGCCCAAAGATGCAATTCCATTAAAGAAAAAAAAAAAAAAAGCTATGTTGTGACTGGAGAGATAGACAGATGATAAGAAGTTAAGGTACTGATAGACCCCTAGCTCTGTTCCCAGCACCCACATTGTGACTCACAATCGCCTGTAATTCCAGTTCCAGGGGATCTGATGCCTTTTCTGGCCTCCTTGGTCACAAGGTACACAAGCAGTGCACAGACCTCCACATACAGACAAATTTAAAACAAATAAATCTGAAAGAAAAAGAAAGCTGTATTTCCTTAGATACAGTAACAAACATGAAGTCCCAAGAGGAGGAAACACCCAAAGGGGCAGATGAATTCTTCATTCAGTACACAGAGGGAAAAATACTTACCTGGGCATTAAAGAGCACAGTTCTGGCCCAGATTATGGTTCTATATGTGAATGTTGAGAAGTTGCTCCATTCCTGAACCTACCGAATTCAGCTTAGGCTGAATATTTGAGACCTTTTTTGCCTCATCTAAAATGGTGTCTTACAGTCTTCAGATTATCACATGTTCAAGGGCTCAGCTGCTGGTGACCCAGCAGTTAGCATAGCCACTTTCACAAGGACTGGCCACTCTGGGTTGAGACCGGACACAGCACTAACAGTAGGTTATCTGAGAATCGTATCCGGAGACGCTGAATGCTGCAGAAGCTGAGGCTAAGGATGCAGGACCAAGCCTGAAAGGCCCAGCTCAGTCGTGGAGGCCATGAGAAATGAGGGTATTAAGTCACACCATCTACTACGTGTTGGATGGTTATACTTTGCTAGACCCCTGGGCAATTCCTCTATTGCATGATCTCTTTCAATGTTCTCCAACTAAGATTCTTGGGTATTTTGTTTTTAAAGTTGGGAAAACTAAGCTGCTAGTCTCCTTTCGTCTAATTCTCTTGCCCTCTGATATGTTTGGGAGTTTGCTACCCTTCAGCAAAACCAAGATCCAATCTCCAAAGCCCGAAGCCTGAACTCATCCAGCTCCCATAAGTTGAGAACCAGGACGTGATATTTGAATAAACTTACTGATGCTCACAGCAATGTAATTTCTAACCGTGAACTGTCTTCCCAAGTGTGTCAGTCTGGCTGTGCACGCATAGCTCCCATGGTCCTCTGCAGTGACACTGTTCACATAAAGCTTTGTTCCTGAAGAAGCATACTTCTTCCCCGCTTTAATCTCTTCACAACCCTAAAGAAACGCACACACAAGATTTCAATGCTAGTTGGAGAATACTAGTCACCTTTTTTCAGTTAGCATTGTCCTATGAACTACGGAGAGACACAACTCCTGTATCTATGTGGTCACCTACTACTACTACTTAGATATTAACAATGTAACCAGAAGACAATGCATGATAGGTGTTAGATAGAGAAATAGAGGTGATAGATAATAGAGAGCCAGATAAAGATAGATAAATAGATGGCAGATAGATAGATAGATAGATAGGGATAGAAGATAGGTAGATGATAGAATAAAGATAGATGATAAATAAATAGATGATAGATAGATAAAGATAGATAGATAGACAGACAGATATACAGATAGACAAGCAGAAGGTGGGAGTTAGTGGAGAGAGACTGAGGTCAGTGCATCTAGTCTGGTTTTTGTCACCTTGACATAAACAATTTAAAGGCAAGACCTAATGAATGTACTGTGGCTTCAGAGGTCTTCCTTTGTCATGTTGAGAAGTGTGTGGCAAAGCACTGGAGAACATACCATGGGAGCCAGGAAACAGACAGAATGTCTGCAGTAACAGGCTTTCTCTTTTTCCTGTTTGTTTCATCTGGAACCCAGCCTATGGGATGGCACCACCCACATTTAGGGTGGCTATTTCCCTTTTAATTAATCTTCTCTGGAATGCCTTGACTGACACACCTAGAGGTGCTTTTTAAATCCATAAGCATTTCTCAATGCTTCTGAGACTATCTCTAATGTATTTAAGCAATGCAAGTTGTAAATATTCGAAGCTCTAGGGGACCATGTAAATGTCTTATCTACTCATAGTTTATAGGATAACGCTAACTATGAAAATGCCTTTTATACACTTGGCTCAGAAAGTACAATAATTTACAGACACAAAATATCCCAGAACACTCTAACCAGTATGCACTGGATATAAAAGATGAAATCAGTGAGACAGGCAGGAGTCTGATCACCAAAAAAGACAGCAAAGAGTGAATAGCCGGAACATTAGCAGTCAGAGAACAAGCCGGTCATATTGGTTTCTGGGGGTTAAAACAGGCCAGTCCTGAAGACCAGAAAGCAGCTTAGAATATCATTGCCAAGGGAAGACAGAGGTGGCGACAGTAAGCAGGAAGCAAAACTCAATGATGTCGTTTAAATTGGAAACAGAGGAGGGACAAAATGTTCATGGACTCAACTTGATTTAAATGAAGAGAAATGGATGGCACAAAGGAAACCAAGCAATGAAATCATCAGAGACTCCAAAGTGGTAGTGTTGAATTTGACCATGCTTTAACAACAGCTCTGAGGACTTCAACCACGGACAGGTAAGTTATGAGAAGGAACAAATAAAAATTACAGAATCAGGGTGAGGTAGCTGACTCAGTGGCTGAAGTGGTTAAATGCCAGCTGGCATTTAGCTCCAGAAACCAAGCTAAAGGCCAAGTGGGTATGGCCACCCTCTGAAATTCCTTCTTCAGAAGGCAGAGAGAGGGGGATCTACAGAGTTAGCTCACTAGTGAGATTTTAGTAAAGCACTGGGTTTGATTGAGAGGCCCTCCCTCGATGAATAAGGCCGAAGAGCAATGGAGGGTGAATCTTGGCACAAACTTCCTGCATACACTTGTACGCATACCCACGTACACCCACGTACATACTCAGGTGCACCTGTGCACATGCCCTCATGCACCCATACATATACCCACTGAGGCACACACACAGTGACTGAGAATGGGAAAATGCATGAGACACAGAAAATACATGCTTTGCTTTGTTTTTTAAGATTAAATATATATTTAATTAGAATTCCAAAGCACACATAAAGAAAATAAATTAAGAAAATACTAAGGGAACCAGTAACTAAGCAATGGCATAGTAAGGATTAATTTCAAAAGTCATGTTCAGAATGGGTGAGAAATCTCTGTCTCAACTCGCCAGAGTTACATTACTAAAATCCAACTTCAAGGAGAATATTTTTCAAGGAATTCAGAGATTGGGGCCTATTACCTTCAAAAAGGGTGAAAAGACAAGAATAAAGAAAGCGTCCTGTCCATGGAGCATGTAAAATACTAGAAATCATAAACCACTGGATAGTAAATTCAAAGCACGGAGTGAAAATAAATGCCAATCCATGAAGAATAGTTTACATAAAATAAAACATAAAAATGAAATGAGAATACTTTCAGAAAATGAAGTAACTCATACTAAGAAAATTCACACCAAGGGAATTTTAAGAGATGGTGGTTGGATACATATATAACACACATAATTATTCCAGGGGCTGGAGAGATGGCTCTGTGGTTAATCGTTAACAGAACTTGTTGCTCTTTCAGAGGACCTGATTCAATTCCCAGTTCCTACAGATTGACAATCTTTGTAACTCCAGTTCCAGGAGTTCTGATGCCCTCTTCTGGTGTCTGTGGTACACATGTCAAAATACTAACACTCATAAACTGAAAATAAAGAAATCTTAAAAAAATCATTCCAGACACAGTTCAGAGATATTGATTAGACTGCAGATGAAGAGAAAGTTAAATGTGTGGGAAAACTCTAAAAGAATGTTGACCAGGGACAGCAACAATGTCTTTTGTTGTTTAAATTATCAGGAAATTAAAATAACTAAGCTACAGTAAGCCAAAAACCTGTTAGAGAGAGTTTAAAACTCTACAGTCCTTTGTTTGATCAGAAGATGATAAAATACTATTTCATACTGAACTGCAATAACTCAAGGCTGACCGTGGATGAAGTCAGTAATGTTGAAGATATCTACGATGAAATTCATAAAAATAAAAATGAATAATAAATTCCTGATTCGAAAAAAGGAAGGAAAGGAGAGGGGATGAGTTTAGAACCGTTAATGATAAATAAAAACCACCAGCAAAGGGGGCTCAAAGGTCACACATCAATACTCACAATGAATAAAAAAAATCCCAGCCTGGAGTTTTTAAAGTACAAACACCAGTTACTTACAATAAACAGGTGCTAAGACTATACAAATACAGAAGATTAAAAGTAAAAATATAGGGGGAAAAAACATTCAGCATTCCACCAGCTACCACAAGAAAACTGGTGTTGACTGTTCCAAAAAGAGGCAAATGTCAAGAAAAAAAAAATGCACACCTCAGAAGCTCAATCCAGCAGGAAACCAAAGTAACTTAAAATATTTCAGCGAATAATATCTCAGAAGCATAATGCAAACATTAATAAAGTCAAAAGAGGAGCAAAATCAATAACCACAGTAAGCCATGTTAACACTATCCCTGAGTTAAACTAAGAGTCTGTTGGAAGGCTAAACACACTGGCTTGTGTAACACGCAAGCCCAAATTTCAGTGTTGACATTCTCTTCGACACACAAGAAACATTTACAGAAGCTCAATGTTTGCTGGGCCAGTAACCCAGGCTCAAATTTCAAAGTTCTGAAACTATACAGAACACTGCTTTATATCACAAACAAAAAGGGAACTTTAAAAGCACCTAAACACTGCTACATTTGAAAATTCAGCAGCCCTTCAGAAACATCTAGAGTCAGAGAAGAAATCACAAAGAAAATCAGAATGAATTGAACTGAGTGATTAGAGAATGGTAGATCAAAACCTGCAGAGGTCACCCAAGACCCGGTTTAAAAGGAAGCCACAACCTTCGATCTATATATTAGAAATTCAGGCTTAAAGATAGAAGAGTCTAAGTCACAACATTCATAAAATAATAGCAAATGAAAACCAAAAGCCAGGTAAAGAAGTGGGGAAAATTAGACAAGAACAGAAATTGACAAAGTAAACAAGAACATACTAATACAAGAGGACTTATAAGGTCTGCAGTCAGTTCTTTGAAAACGTCAATAAAATTGACAAACTCCTGGCAAGAGTAGTGAACTAAGAAACTAAAGAGAGGAAGCAGAGCTGCAAGACACTGGAAATTAAAATCCTATGAATATTACAAAGAAATAAGAGTATATTTTATGAGTTCATCTTAGTGTATCAAAATCAAAATTTCTAAATGAGTGCATGTTAACACTGTCACAAATAGAAATGGGTAAGATGAACAGTTCTTCAGCTACTAAAGACAGCTGTATGTCACTGAAAACTTGTCCTCAGAGAAAGACCAAGTCCGCAATGATGTCGTTACTAAGCCCTGTGTGTGTGTGTGTAACAGCAGAGATAATGGGTTTATTACTTTCTAGTTTTTTTTTCTAGAAATCTTAAATATTTCAAGAGCAAAGAAAACTAGAGCTTTTCTCTATTAACTTTACAAAGCAAGACTGACTTTTGTATGAAAATCTGACATTGATGTAACAGGGAATAGGAGTTCAGAACAGCATCATTAATATATAAAAGCAAGGCTCCAGAAGAAAAAAATTATGGCACACAAAATGTGATGGTGTTTACATACCACGCTGAGGGATTCCAGAAATACAAGAGCACTGTAAGGCCCCAAAAGTGACCCTTGTTTGTGTTTGTGGTGGTTTGAATACATGGCCCACAGTTGATGGATTCATTTGGGAAGGATTAGGAGGTGTGGCCTTGTTGGAAGAGGTGTGTCACTAGGAGTAGGCTGGGAAGCTTTAAAAGTCTATACCTTCTCAATTCTCTCTCCCCCTGCCTCTCCGTCTCCCTCTCCCTCCCTCCCTCCCTCCCTCCCTCTGTCCCTCCCCCTCCCCTCTCTTTCTCTGTCTACTTCATGCTTCGGATCAGATATAACCTCTCAGCTACTTCTCCAGCACCATGCCACCTGCCCGTTTCTATGATTCCCGCCATGATGGGCTCATCCTCTGGGAATGTAAGCCCCAATTAAATGCTTTACTTTGTAAGTCCCCTTGGTCATGGTGTCTCTTCACAGCAATAGAAAAGTCACCAAGACATTATTCAATACATTAAAAAAGACATTATTCAATACATTAAAAAAGACATTATTCAATACATTAAAAAAGTAAAAAGAAAAATCGCATGAAAAGTCAAAAGAATATTTTTTGTAAAATGTCACATAGATTTAAAACAAAATCATCTAAGCCAACAAGGGAAAACTCCCTAGTCTGATAAAGGGCATTTGCTAAAATCTTAAATATCCCAGGTAGTGGGAGGATATCGAAAGCTTTTCCTCCAGTATAAAGACACAAAAACACTGTTATTACCACTTGTGAGGTATCAGTTGGAGGAACATGGTCTCACTGGAGGGCATTTACTACCGAGGAGTTCTACCTATGAAATACAGAAGACGGAAGACACAAGGGAACACAGGAAAAGAGAGAAGTAATGCTGTTACTGGCCTGCAAACCTGACTGTACATGCAAAACACCAAATAATCAGCGCGGGCATTAGGCTAAGCAAATGAACTCACCAGGGGTGCTAGAACTGAGGCCATTTTTTTTTTCCCTATAGCAACACATGGAAATAAGAAAACACAACCACATCACGGCAGTGGTGACAATAAATACCAGTTTCCCAGGAATAAATCCAACATCAGCAATGTATGTACACCGAAATAAAGTTAAGTGGGAGAGAAGGCCATGTCCATAACTTGAAAGAAGCAAAATTGTAAAAGCTATCAAAATTGTAAAACCTTTGAGAAGTTTATGGATGCCACCGTTAATTAAAATCTAAAATATACAGTTTGAGCAGGTTATATTTAGGAATATATGCATTAGGAATATATGGGTATGTATGCAATAGCAATTAATGAAAGATGAGGCCACGGATTTGAAGGAGAGCAAGGAGGGCTATGTGGGAGGGTATGAAAGGAGACAAAGGAGGGGAGAAATGTTGTAATTCTATTAGTCTTAAATAGTTTTTAAAAGTAAAAAAAAAACCAACCCTAAAATACTTTTGTGTGAAAGTGGATGTCCTAAATTCGCATTTTCTATGAAAATGTAAAGGACTGAAGAAGACCACAGAAGCTCAAAAGAGAACATGAAACAAAATCTTGTCATGTTCAGCAAAAGTAGAACTAAATTTCAGAAAGGTTGCTGTAAAAATGAACAGATTGATTCTGAAGTTGAGTAGGAGTGCAGAGGAATTATGACTACCCCGCCCAGGAGAAAGTTACAAGAGGCTTGTAGAGAACCCTCACGACCCCCCCAGTGTCACAGTAAGAAGATAAACAGAACACACCATACAAGTGTGTGCTCAGAGGCAGGTCTACACACAAATAGCAGTTTGACTAAAGTCAGAGTTGGCATGCATAGTAAGGAAGAAAAGACAGGCGAATTATGAATCTACGAGATTTAGAGAAAAATTAAATGGGTCCCCAACTAACACTATGCACTTAAAAGAAAAAAAATTCAATGAAGGACTGATGATACGGCTTATCAGTGAAGTTGCTTGCATCCACATCTGAGGACATGAGTTCGATCCTCACGACCCACATGGTGAAGGGAGAGAACTGAGCCCCACAAGTTGCCCTGATTTCCACGAGCATGCCACAGCAGGCACACACACACACACACACACACACACACACACACTCACACTCAGAAATGTAGTGAAGCCAGAATGGGGCAGTCTGTCATCTGAAAAGCAGATGCTCTGAAGAGCAGAGCTGCAGGGAGCTCAGTGACGCCTTGCACATGTGAGGCCCTGGGTTCCGTCCCAGCAGGGCGGAATGAAGGGAGAGCATGTTAATCACGCACTACCAGCTGTACAAACATGAGAATACCCACATCGGTCGTATTTTCTATGACCCCAAATTAATTAATGCTCCGTGCTTCTACGGACCATTCCACAAAGCAGCAAGCATACACGAAACAAACGGTGTGCACAAGAAGGTTCGCACTAGCTTTAACTTCTAACCAGAAACAACTCAAGAGTCTGACAATAATAGCGAAGGACTCATTTAAATGGATGATTATGGAAATACAGACTGCAGCACAGATGGTACAGATGGTTCTCACAGGTTTGCTATTGGTCCAAAGAGGCTAAATACAAAATGCTGCACGCAGATTTTTCTTTTCTTTCAGGGTAACAGAGACAGTCTTTGGAGCTATTGGTAACAGTGCATCTTGACCTTGGTGGAAAATGCAATTAAAGATGCATTTATTTTCTAACAATCCCTCATCCCTTGTCTACCTTTATGTCAATCATCTAATTTTCACATATATTTTAAACTTCCATGAAATATATATAGATTGGTTCTCGAGACAGGTTTCTCTGCTGTAGCTCTGGCTGTCTTGAACTCACTCTGTAGACCAGGCTGGCCTCCAACTCACAGAGATCCTCCTGCCTCCCAAGTGCTGGGATTAAAGGCATATCTCACCACTGCCTGACTCAAACTGTTTCTTAAAGATTAAAGTTGACATACGAAGTTGTCCTAAGCTTGCAAGGAATCACCTATACTCCTCGTGAGTCAAACCGATATAAAATTTTGGAAGCAATTTGGTGACATCAGTGAGGCAGAGTGAATTATTTATTCACATTTTTACCATCTGACAATTCCAGGCGTGGAGATCAGTGCGCTTGAGAACCTCACACTCTGTCAAAGATGCTTAAGACGTGGATAGGGACGTCCATTTCTACACTCCACAGGAGGAGGCAAGGTTCCTAAATGACATGGTAGAAGTGATGCCCAAAGGGCCAAGAGCGCTCGCTGAATACACAAAAGGATTTAGGGTGAAAGGAACCATTCCCTAGGAAACACAATCCTACCAAAATCCAGCAAAGAAAAAAGTAAGACTTTTGAATAATCCTGTCACCATAGAATTAGTGGGGGGAGGGGAGCAACAGATGAAAGGAATGCAGGAAACTCTTGACCCCAGTGGCTGGACTGGGGACTAAGAAGCAGATAGAAAGGCCTGAGCACCCTTGTCAAACTGTGTATCTATCAAGATAAAGCCAAGTTAAAGTAAAACAAGACCCAAAAAAATGAGCTTGAGAAACACATTTCAAAGAGAAATGGCCAAGATATAAATGTTAATTTCTAAATGCAGCATTATATGAGGAACTAGGAACTGATGACAGCAGCCACCTCCAGGGGGCAATGCATGGTGAGTAGCATGGAACGGGGATGGCAGAAGTCTTTCTTAGGTGTGGCTTTGTATGATTTGTCGTTTTTCAAACACCGGGGCATCAGACCCAACAAACAAACCAATGTGAGTGAAAAAGTGAGAGCTTAAAAAAACAGATAATTGGGGGTATGGAGAAGACAGATTATTACAAAACAGTAACAACCATAAGTTCAAAGTAATTATCAGGGTTACTGCCACTTGCTGTCTTAGACGCACAAATAGACCAAATCTGCCCCGAAGTAGTCAACTTGAGAAAAAAGTGGGTTTTATATAACAGGAGAAAGCAATATCAATGGAGGTTTTTTTGTTTGTTTGTTTGTTTGTTTGTTTTACCTTATACCACTTGATTGAATCCAAAACACAACTGTCTGGGAAGTATAGATGACACGTCATTCTGCCAGATTTTCCAATGTGTAATGTTTGTTGGTACTCATCTAATGAAATGTTGGGGCTCTCCGTGGAAGAGTCACACCAATGCTTTTTAAAAACGGTTAGGTTTACAGGTATCCGGTAACAGCTGTGGGTATTCCTGTTAAATAACAAAACAGCAGGTCGAACCCAGTGAACTCACTCTTAAGCAGTCTCAGAGCTCAATGTCACTTTCATATCTTTTCTGTTTTCTAGACACTGTACAAACCCTCCGCCTCATATGAGATAACAGGTAAGTAGCCCAGGAACCACTCGTTACCCTAGGAGAAGTTGTATTTGTGCAGGAGCGACACTGGCACCTAATTCAACACGCCCATGGCGACAATAGACAGCATGGGCCTTTGAGCTGTACGCTGCATTGCAACCACAGAAGTCACCTATACTTCATCTGATTAATCAGACAAATGGGCACGTATAAAATGACTTCCTGTACTCCTTAAAATGTCAATGGTGTGAAAACCAAAGACAGAAAGCTGTTCCAGATTAACAGGGATTAAAGGTGTATGGAACAGGCAGAATTTACAGGTGGGAAAGCCAAGGTTTGGAGAGATAACATATGTATTGTTGTCAGTTGAGCTACTATAAAAAGTCATAGAATTTTATCTCTCTGACCAAACGCCATTTACAGGTGGATTTTACTGAAGTCTTGTAAAGCTGTACAAACTGAAAAGCGAGGGAGGAAGGGAGAGAGGGAGGGAGGGAGAAAGCAAGATAGAATGTGGAGTGTCTTTGGTGGGCATGTGCTTTCCAACTGACTATAGTCCCCCCCCAAGCTCAATTGTCCTTCAGGGAAACAGCTCAAAAGGCCAATGCCACTCAATGATGTTACTTCTGGCGCAGGGGCTCATGTTAGACTCTGAACATCCCCCAGGCTTGCTGCTTAAAACGTTTGCAGAAGGCACTTTGTGGTCTGGCTCACCTAGCTGTCAGAGAACTTTCAGCATTCGGAGGAAATAGCAGCAACAGTATCGACATAAGCACACTCTGTAAGCTGGTCTGGCCTGAGACATCATTTCAATGAAGAAGATGCAACTTTATGCTCCAAAAATGATTTCTAAATCTGCTCTACTTTTACCCGTGCTCCCTGGAAGTCATCTCATAAGACTTTGAGGCCACCCTGTATTTCTGCCTCGTTGGCTCTGTCTTGAAGAATGTTCTTGCTGGTTGTGGTGGCTCACACCTGTCATGTTAGTACTTTGAGTAGGCTATATAACATGTCTCAAAACTAAAGGTTAATAATACCCATTTTCTTAAAAGATGTGTATAGGAACTAAAAAGGAAAAACGTGAATAAGTTCTACTTTAAATGAGGGCCTTACCTTATAACACACTGGTAGATGCCTGAGTCCTTTTGTGCCAAGGGGAGAAACAAAATCCAGGTCCTGTCCTGGTGAATTCTATGATGTTTGTGGTTGGATATGGGGCTTTTGCTGGGTATTCTGTACCACGTCACATCTACTGCCCTGTTTGTTACTGAGGGATATGAGCAATTTAAAGCAAAGGGCTGACCCTCTGAAATGAACTCCTGGGACATGTCAGCATCCTCACACGGATCTAAGGAAGGAAAGGAAATAACAAGAAATAGCGTGACTGGAAACTGGAGTCGCTCTGTTTAGGAGATACCTTCTTGTGGGCAATTTGAAATCTTTTGGGAAGTTTGCTCAGCTTGGGAGTTTCCCAAAACTAGCCCAGTTGTTTAGAAGCCCCCAGAGGCACCCTGAGGACAGTCTTCCCCAGGCCCCTCCACAGAACCACAGCTCCCCTTTGCCTTCATTGTCTTTTCTTCCGCCCTTAGTGCTTTAATCTTCTCCTCACAGCATCGGCCCACCCTGGTCATCTTTTCTGCTCTTGTACTCAGTGACCCCGACTGGAAATGAAGGGCATCTTCAACCCACAGTGGATGGTTTTAAAGACAGCACCCTTTTAAAGCTCATTTTACCAAGGTTACTTTTTCTTAGAAATTCGTTCTGTCTCTGTTAGCTTGGGGCCATAAAATAACCCTTTATATGAAATAGACGCCTCTAGTAATCCATGCATTTAGGCGTTAGACTCCAGTCCCCCTGAGTGCTTGTAGA
The DNA here is from genome assembly GCA_026225945.1 of Cricetomys ansorgei. NCBI lineage: Eukaryota > Metazoa > Chordata > Mammalia > Rodentia > Nesomyidae > Cricetomys > Cricetomys ansorgei. The sequence goes on from JAMJFZ010001815.1 coordinate 5,663,100, forward strand.
CTGTTCCGCGTCACCTGTGTTAGTTCTAAGTTACAATGTGACATTTAGGGTTGAGCCTCCCAGACCTTGGGAATGAACTCCTCCTGTTTCCCCAGTTTTCAGACTCTGCCTGCCAGATCATCTGTGTGAGAGCAGGACCAGCAAGGCTGGGGCTTAGTTGATGCCCCTGAAGGGGGGTGGGGGGCTGGAAATGAGTAAGAAAGGATGCTGCTCTAAGGCAGCAGACCCCTGGGGCCCAAGGACTCACCTGCTGTCACAAAAAGTGGAAGCGCAAAGGACACCCCACAGAGCAGCAAGGATGACATCCCCATTTTGGGCTACAGGGGGGAAAGGAGAAAGTGAGAGAAGTCAGGGGTGCATCTGAGCTGGGAGCTGGGCGCACCTTCACGCAAGCAGCAAAGCTCAGACTTCTGCGAACTCAGAAAGTCCTTCCGCTCTCCGTGGGGAGCCCTCCATATTGGTCTCCTCTCCCAAGGCTTGCCTTTCACCACTCCCACTTCATCCCCTATTCTGTGCCAGACCTTAGCCAGGAAACTCAGACGGCCTGTGGATATACCCGGTGGGGATGTTGGCGGTATCTCTTTCTGCCACTCTAAGCGTGGCAGGGCCAGGCGATCCCAAGGCAGCCAGCCGGAGAAGGCTGTGGACCCGCCCAGCGTGGGCCTAGGGTCAGCCTGGGTTTTGGGGGTTCCCTGGAAACCTCAGACTCCCACAAGCTTGGCAGCCAGCATAGAACCGTTCGGGAAGGGCGGGAGGGAAGCCCAGGAGGGTGGCCCCAGCCCGAAGACCCCACCCCACTTTTCGGCTTCACCTAGATGGAGGATAGAGGCGCTGAGCAGCCCCGTGAGGATCAAGGGCTCCTGGCCCGCCCAGCCCCCTGGGCCCCTCCACTTGCCTTGGGTCGCAGAGCGCGGGGTGTCCTCGAGCAAAGTGGGGACCCAGCCTGGGACCCGATGCAGTCACCTCATTCCGCAGCCAGGGCATCGCCTCTCCGCCTAGGGCGGGGCAGACTCACCTTCCCCAAATGCAGCACGGAAAGAACCTGGCCCTAGACAGGCGGCCAGTCTTTCTTGCCTGATTCCAGGCTAACACATTCATCTATCAGGAATGTCGGCTTACATCTGCTCCAGGTCGCCGCTAAATAAATAAATAAATAAATTTTAAAATTAGTATTTCCTTTCCAAACCCTATTTGAGTGCTTCTCACACGCGCGGCACTTCCCTAATAGGAACTATCCCTGAAGTGGAAGCCATCCCACAGGGCTTCTGAGGAAAGGCATTAACCCCTGGGGTGTGCTAGATCTTGGAGCACTGCTGCTGTCTAAACTCGCCAAGACACGGCGCGAACATGTTATGCCCCCTCCCTCACTGGGCACTGAGAAGAGGAGAAAGGCAGCAAGTGCAATCAGCCCAGCAGCTTCTCAGAAGGCACTCCTGGTGATCTTTGTGGAATTAAGGACAGTGAGACTCTCAAAGCTGCCACAGCTTCAGTCCAATTAGCTGTCCAGAGCTCACAGGTGTCCTCTCGTTTGCCAAAAGCACTCTGCACCCAAGCCTTACACTTCTGGAATGTTCTCTGTTGAATGAGTTTTGGTTTTTTTGTTTTTTGTTTTGTTTTATGCAGGAAGAATCAATCGCTGGGCTTTGAGGATTGTGAGCTTTTCAATAAAAATATGATGTAAAGTGAAATATGAAACAGAAAAAAAATAGATATTACAGGTTCTACAGGTTCTGCCTATATAGAAACTAAACAAAAAGGAAACCCAAATGCAGAAGAGTGTCTACTTGGTGGCTAGAGAAAGCTGGTAAGAGGAGCCTGGATTTAATCAGTGCACACTGAACCCCAATAATATATACAGTTAACACAGAATCGATCGAAGTTTTAAAAATATACGAAACTGTAACACGTTTGCACATGCTGAATCTCCCAGAGAAACTGGAAGGAATGTGTACTTACAGAGATCCGAAGGACAACTTTAGTTTTGTGATGGTGGGGAGAAGAAACCCTGCTTTAGGAGAAACGTCCTGAATTCAGTCTCTTCATTGTCTTTTCACATTCGTGTCCTACTTAAGTGTGTGCCATGAGGTTCTTAGGGGTGACATAATCCCAAACAAGCCATGTAAACAACAAACAGCATCAGAAGGAATCTTCTCTGAGCTTCCTGTGTCTACTCCCTCATGCCCAAACTCTCTATCCTAAATAGATATCCTAAATGTGGCATTATGCTCTCTCCCTCCACCTCCCCTTCCCCCCTCTCCCGTGTGTGTGTGTGTGTGTGTGTGTGTGTGTGTGTGTGTGTGAGAGAGAGAGAGAGAGAGAGAGAGAGAGAGAGAGAGAGTTCCTTAAGTAATATACATTTTGCTATTATAAATGGTGTTGCTGTGACAGTTCTGGCACGTCCTCTTATATGTTTGAGAACAGTTCCAGGATTGTTAGATAAATGTGTCTTCATCTGCATTGGCAGACCTCTAATTGTTTCCATGAGAGCATTCTCTGGAGAAGGACTTCATTGCCCTTTGTTCTTGCCAAACATTAAACACATCCCAATGTGCCTGATGACATGCTGAGGGCTGGAAGCAAGATGGGACCTTCGACGGCTTCCCATCATTATTTTCTGGTAAATAAAGTTTTAAAAAAGGATATTCAGCGGTTAAGAAGGACATAAGATACGGTGAAGAGATAGACGGTAAGTCACAGCCTTGTTTCTGTTCAATAGCCGGAGCCCAGAAGGTAGATAGATATCTGGGAGAAAAGCTCTCTTCTTTTACTTTTAAGGTTTATTTTTATTATTTTTAATTATGTGGGGTGCGGTCATGTGAGTGCAGGTGCCCATGGAGTCCAGAAGAGGGTGTCAGATCCCTTGGAGCTGGAATTACAGGTGGTTGTAAACTACCTGATATGGGTTCTGGGAACCAAATTCTGGTCCTCTGCAACAACCATATACACCCTTAGCTGTGTGCCATCTCTCCAGACTGGGACAGCTCTCGTGTTGAATGGAAAGCTAATACAAAATCTCTGAAGGGCAGAGTTTGGGAAGTTCCAAAAAAACTGAAATGAAAGCAATGGGATCCCCATGCGGAAAAAAAAATGGGGGGAGAGTTGGGTAAACAAAGATATGGAGGTAGATGGGGACTAGATCCCATCGGGCCAAAGAACAACAGTACAGTGACTGAGTTTGTTACGGGTAAAACTAAAAGATATTACATTATTTAAATCAGGGAAAATATAATCTCACACTCGTTGTAATGTTACCCTTACCACTAAAGGCCACCAAGAGGGCTAAGCAGTAAGTGGACTCCATGGGTTTTAAAAACAAAGAGCAGGTGAATTTGGGAAGGAATGGTAGGTAGGGGAAGGGGGGAAAATAGGAGGGGGAGGGGAGATATAGTATTCAAAACCAGGCAAAGTCAGTATGTGCTATTGAACAGTGGGATCCTGTGTTCCCTTACCACACAGGTGATGGGGATTGGGACCTAGTCTGGCAGGCTGTTCTTTAGTAACAGAGTCGTGAAAGAGAGGACCAGGAGCTCAGAAGATAAAGAGAGAGAGGAGAGAGAAGATAAGAAAGTTTGGGATGGGGAGGGCTTATACCAGCTATATCTTATGCCAAGCAAGCTTGTTTAAAAATACAGCATCTTATATGCTATTTTCAAGAGAGAAATGCGGCAGTCAGATGAAGGTATGATACAATGAGACAAAGTCAGCAGGAGGCTAATCAAACAACGTTGCACAGGAGGAACACAGGGTTTCTCAAGAGCATTACTCTGAGCACATGGTGTCCTTGGGACTGATGACCATTAGCTCTACACAGTAGGAACAGTTGGGTTCTCAGGAGCTGAAGCCACAGTCCCCCAAGGCCCCAGCCCAGGCCACTACTGGCTCACTTACAGCATGCTGGTTCCAAATGTGCACCTCAATAAATTAAGACAATCCTTTGTAAAGAACTCTCAATAAGAGGTAAGTTAGTAAGAAGAGAAACAGTCCCAGTTAGGAAGCTCCTAAACAGCCCAAGAAATAAGTGACAGTACTGAAACTTGCCAGTGACATTGGAGATTAACATCTGGAGGCATATTTACATCTGAACCTATGTCTCAGATCTTTCTCCTTTCAGTCTAACTTATATGAAATATAGCGAGCCACCAAACATACATCGGAGCAAAACCTAAAATCTAAACATCTGTTGGGTAGAATGGCAAATACTGAATTCTAAATGTGGCCCTGCCTGGTACAATAACCAATACTATAGAGCCTCAGAAGTTAGTGGATTCTGTATTATATTTACATTCACACCCACACACGCATGGACACATTCAGAAGTTCTTCCGCCTCTGCTTGAAGGAGTCCACTGCCTCCAAAAAGATCCCACTCCAAATTAATGCCCTATTAGCAAATTACTTCCCCCTGTAAAAAAGGAAGCCTTGCTTTGTGGTTTCAGTTAGGGATTCTTGTTCCATCCTCCAGATCTGTAGAAAGAGGAACCTAGTTTTTGTATGGTTGGCATCTAATGTTGCTGTGATTCCTCGATGACCATTTTCTCCACAGCAAGAAACCAGAGTTAGAGGTGTAAACATGTCTTCAGGACTCTCCCCGGTTAGCTGATGTCTTCAGGTCCTTCAAGCCTGAATAGCAGGAGCCTTCCCACCCTGGCACTCTCCAGGTGATGCTCATATTCACAGGGCCCACAAGCTGAGGGCATATTTTAGTTCCACCCAGCATTGCAATTAACTCTGCTTATACACTAACAGCCTAAATCCTTTCTCACACTTGCTGCTCCTGGGCCACATTTTCAAACCAGCTCCAACATATTTCCTTATCAAAATAAATAAATAAATAAAAGGGCACACACTTATCCCTCTTTGATGCCACCTGGAGAAAGTGGATGGTTAGAAAGAGCAGCTAGTTATCTGGGAGTTAGACTCCCTGGCTCCCATCTCAGCATACCTGCTCACCAATGAGGATTGGCATGAGCTGGGAGCAAAGGCTGCCCCAAAGGCCAGGTATTTTGTAAGTAAAGCTTTTAGACACATTAATACTTAACTGGCAAAGAAATGTTCATTTCTTTTGACTATCAAATTTGCAACAATTTCCAGATGACTGCTCGTTCCCACTGCTGCCCTGTGGGAACAGGGCAAGCCTCTGTGGAATATAGTTAGCCAAGAACCTGAAAAGCCTATGTCCTTCTGCAACCACGCCAAGTAAATCATCAGGGAGGTGAACAAGGCTATTTGGAGACGTGGTTTGTTATTTTGGCGATGTATATTTAAAAGCTGGGGGAAAAAATCTAGATAACAAACAAAAATTAAAAGCCTTTATAGCAACTTATGGAACATTCCTCAAATATAATAGCATGAACAAATATTTGTGCTAAGTTTTTGTATGTATATGGATGTGGATGTATGTGCACATACAGTGTGTGTGTGTGTGTGTGTGTGTGCACAGGTGAACACATGACATGGCACACATGTAGAAGTCAGAGGATAACTTTGGGAGTTAAGACTTTGACGCTCAACCTTGCCTTTTTAATTTTATTTGGTTAGTTACTTAGTTGTCATCATCATCATCGCTGTGTGTGTATGTGTATGCATTCTACAGGGAGGAAAGCACATGTGCCAAGACACAACTATGGAAATCAGTAGATTCTGTAGAGTGGGTTACTCCCTTCCTTACGAGGGTCTGAACTCGGCTCATCTGGCTTGCAACAAGTGCCTTTAGCTGCTCAGCCATCTCGCCAGCCATGGACCTCATTTTGAAGCAGGATCTCTCTTGATATTTTTGCCATTGCATAAACCAGACTAGCAGGCCCAGGAGCTTCCAGGGGGTTCTCCTATCTGCACCTCCTGTTTTCTTTAGGAGCACTGGGATTACAGAAATACACCACCACTTGCAGCTCTTACATGGGTATCAGGGTTGAAGTCAGTTTGTGAGGTTTCCATGACAAACATTTTATCCATTGAGCAATGTCTCTAACCCCTAAAGTTTTACACGTTAGGATATTAAGCTACATATATGATCTAAATCATATTCCTAGGATGGCAATAAAATTAATCATAAACAGGTAGTTAAGTCAGAGGTTACCTTTTCTTCCTTGCATATTTCAGGAATTTCTGCACCTTTCAAACAAAATAGCTTCTGTAACACAGAGGCGATTTTTTTTTCTAGTTTATTATGCAAAGAATATTTCTGATACAATCTACTTAGGGGAATTACCATGGCCACCAATAATGGCTTTTATCTCTCAGCCTTTGTTGACTTGTGGCGGGGGAAGAGAGCCTGTGTCTGCTACATGACTGCTCCAGGACTGAGATCTTTCATTCCACTCACAATAACACTGTCTGATTTCTCTGTGCCTATAATGTGCTCCTAACCAATGGCCTCTGGGAAAATCTGCTCCAAAGGTTAGTCAGAATACTTCAGTAGGGGATCCAAGACATTTTATCATGCTGAGATGGTTAAGGGGAGCCCGCTGATCACTCTGGCAAGGGAGAGGTGTTAAATATTGTTAAAGCGCAGTTGGAATCTGTTAAAAATTACTATTTGCGCTAATGCTGGCTTCTTTAAGATCTCACTGTAGGCGCTGTAAGCACTCTTAGTGAGAGCAAAGATGTTTAGGGAGAGGCAATCTGACTCCCCAGTTTGCTACAAACTAGGAGCCTTTGGGAAACGGACTGTCAGCCATACAACCGGCCTAACTATACTTAGGACAGCATTGGTCATTTTGAACTCTCCACGGATGCCTTGAGAAAGGTACCTAAGATCTCCACTGAGAACGCTGGTTCCTGAAAGTGCAGCCTCAGCCACTCAGTGGCTTATACACATGATTTATACTAGAGTTACTGCTTTGGGACTTAGTGAACTCCAGAGAGTGGTGCATCCTCTTAGGCGTAGACCAGAGAGGGGCAACTTGCCCTGGAGGCCTCGCAGAGGGGTTGCCGCAGTTGGTGTACAGGCGACAGCACTGTGATCAGTGACTGCAGAATCCTCCATCAGCATGTGACCTGTGCTGTGATCACCTCGGCCTGCTTTGTACACATTCTGTGTCAGCCGCCACACTCAACTGTGTCCATTCAACTTGCCACATTCGCTCAAAAAGAAGCTTCCCCTGAGTGGTCCCTTCCTGCCAACTGTGAGAATGGGCTAAACCATTTACAAGAGGAAAGAAGTAACACCACAGCCAACTGGGCCCCTGTTGAAAAGGCCCATGACCCAGCCCTGCTGGACCCTGAAAGTGGCACGGCAGCCCGCTGCTTGGGAAAAGGAGTTCCAGGATAGTGATGGCCAAGCCTCAGAAGTGGAAAGGTGTCAGGTTGTCTGACTGCTGGAAAGGAGGAGAGAGATAACATTTCCTGTAATTTTCCATTTCCCTAAAACTTGTTTGGGCACATGTACGTGAGTGCATATGTGTGAGTGCGCACACACACACCTTTAAAAAAAACCCTAAGTTCAAGACAGCAGCCAAGCAGGGAGAAAGGATGGCAGGAGAAAGGATGAATGCTGTGTAAAGAGGCAGAGAAGACAATCTGCAGTCACCGGTCTCTGGAGAATTCTAGAAAGTTCTCGATATTTCAAGACCCAAAAAGGTGTGAGACACCTAAGCCTGGTGGCTGTAACACTGGCTGCTGCCCAGAGCTGAATCTTGTATGTGGTTTCTTGTATACGATTTCTTCTCCCTGGGCCTGCACAAGCGCTGTAATGATGGCGAAGAGAGAGGCAGGATACTTGACACCTGCGCAAGAGCTGCCGGGCCTGCCCCTGCCCCTGCCTGCAGCTCCCTCTGATGCTGCAGAACACCCAGGGCTGCGCACGCAGCCAAAGGTTGTGCTAGAACAGATCCTCCTGACCTGTCCCTGATTCCTAGCCTTGAGCAGCAAATGCACAATGTGAGTGTGTTTCTCACACACTTATTCTTCACACCCTTCTCTCTTGCTGGATTCTAGTTTTTCCCCACTTCCTAATTTTCTCAGGCCTATGTTTAATGCTCCTAGAATATCAACGTAAGCTTGACAGTAGACATGTTTCCTCTGCTTTGCAGTCTAGAAAAGAATATGAGACTGGTTATATTTTTTAAATCACTTTGTTATTAAGAATTTGCAAATTAAAAGAAAAATCACACAGCTAGATTGACACAAGCATTTGTCCAGACCCAAAGTCTATCCATGTCAATGATCTTCTCTATACAGTTACAACAGCCATTCTGAAGCTGCGGAGCTTCACATTGGATTATGCACCCTCACTATCAATTACATTTATATGCACTGAGGCACCAAAAGAAAAAGAAAAAGAAAGAAAGAGAAACCCATGACATAGTTAAATTAGACAATTAACTTTATATTCTCTTTCACGACTTACATGCCTATACCTATACCTCCATTCAGGCCTTCCTCATAACTTGATACTTATCCTTTATTGTTCCCCTCACTACATGTTATACTATAGCAACATGCACATTTAATACACACACACACACACACACACACACACACACGGTTGTCAGGTTTGCATGGCAAACACTTTATCTACTGAACGATCTCCCCAATCCCTAAGATTTCAAAAGTTAGGATATTAAGCTACATATAAGATCTAAGTCATATTCATAGTACACACACACATACACACACACACACACACACACACACACACACACCTGTGTATATTAAAAGCTAGGGTCTGCAGATGAGGAAGAATATGGTTTCTTTCTGGATTGGGTGACCTTGCCTAATATTTAACACAGTCCATTCATTTTTCTGAAATTTTTGTGACTTCATTTTTCTTTAGCGATAAGTAGTATTACCTTTTTATATGAACCACATTTTCACTACCCACTCATCTGTTGATGGACAACTAGGTTGATTCCATTTTCTAGTTATAGTGAATACACAGCAATAGACAGTGGAGTGCAAATACATCTGTGGTAGGGCGTGAGGTCCTCTGGGTACAGGCCAAGAAATGAAATAGCCAAGTCATATGAGGGTTCTTTTTTTTTTTTTTAAGGAATCTCCAAAGAGAGCTCCATAATGACTGTATTAACTTGCCCTCCCACCAGCGGTGAATAAAGGTTCCTCTTCAAATTTCTTCACACTTTTCCCAACATTTGTTGTCGGATGTGTTAATGAAAGCCATTCCGACTGAGGAGATATCGTAACTCAAAGTAGTTACAGTTTGCACTTCCCTGATGACTAAGGATGTTGAACGTTTTTAAAAAAAATATTTATTGCCCATTTGTATCTTCTTTTTTGATATCTGTTTATCCAATTATTAGCCCATTTGTTGATTGGCCGTTTTGTTCCCTTGGTGTGTAGCTTTGGCAATTTGTTTTAGAGTCTGGGCGTGAGTCTAACTGTAAGGGAGACGCAGGACTTCAGAAGCAATCAAGCAGAATGGGGAACTCTGTTTAATAGCTATTAAAAGTGTTCAAGAGAGACTGTCACTGTCCAAAGCCCTTGAGGTAAACAGTACTCATGTGACTCAGGCTAAGCAGGACAAGTAAGTAAGGAGGACAAGTAAGGCTGAGGAGAAATTAAGGGGGCGGGGGCAGGTAGAAACAAGCTCATACCAAAAGCAGAGGTGGAGTTCCCCTTGAGCTGGAAACAAGCAATCCCAGTCTCCAGACATGGTCTGAAGACATGTCCAGTGACTGAAAACCAATGAGCGGACACTTTCCAGACCAGGAACAAAGCCCAAATTACACTTGGAATCACTTCCAGGTAAAAGGTCCTTAAGAAGGTTGAGTAAATACTGCTCCCAGCTGGCTGAGCACAGAGCAGGAAATGTCACAGGATCTATTTATACAGGCCTAACTGGTCTAACAGCTTCACAACTCAGAGAGAGAAAGAGAGAGAGTTAGTGTTTCACCTTCCGATTTAAGCTGTACAGGAATAATCAGCAATCCTACCTCCGCAAACCCCTAAGCAGCCTGTGGTTAAGAGGAGCATGCCTTTGTTTTGAAAGACTAGTGTTCATTATAAATAGTGTCATCCATTTCCTGTAATGTTTCCCTTCTCCAAAACTTATTTGGGCATGTGCATACACATGCAAACCCTCCTCCCACACACAGAAGTCTTAATTGTGTTTATAAAATAAATATTATTACACCCCCAAATTTCTCCTCCCTCCCATCTCATCTTGATGGGGTTTCTTGTATCTGATTCCTCTCCTATGCATTCCTGTTGCTTAGGGATTCATTTCTGCATTTGATTTTGGTGAACGTGAAAAACCTTTCCAACGTAGCCTTCGCTAGCTGCTGAAATTAAGAAGGTGCATTTAGAGATTCTGTCTCAGGTACTAGATGAAAGTACGCCATGCGTGACCTAGACACATATGAAGTCTTACCATAGAGAGCAAAGCCAGGGTTCAAAGCAGCCAGGAGCTTTGCTCTTATTCAGAATTATGACTGGTCAGAAATCCATAAAGCAGACATCACTCTTATGGAGAAATAATTCCAGAGACCTCTACCTCCAAGAGAAGCTAGCTCAAGATAAGCAGGGAACATCATTTGACAGAGAGAGGTTACACATGACTTATTAACAGTGCACGTGCTGACCTAATAAATTGCTAAACCAAACATTGACTGGTCAAAGAACAAAAACACACTGCACTCTGCTGGTGAGAAATGTTTAGGAAAGGTGAGCTCTCTAGACACCAGACTGCGAACTTTTGTGTTTCTATACTTTAAATTTTTATGGAGTGGATCACTCGGTGAAACTAAGAACACTCTCAGACCCTTGAAGTTAAGCAGCTTTAGTGCATTCATTTTGGATAACTTGCTTATTTGTCTGAGAGAAAATACATGGGCATTTCCATGAAATGTGAAGAATACAGGGGATGATGATGATGATAACAACAGCAGTAATAGAATATAAGATTTACATTTGTTTATTATCAATTTAGCCCAGGAACTCATACATGCTAGGCAACTGTCTACCACTGAGTGACAGCCTAACCCTTAATCCACTCCATAAACAAAGGAGCAGATAGGCTACACAAGGGCAGTCAGGACTCAAGAGGCTTACGCTTTGACCAGAAACCTCAGGCCTAGCCTTAGAGTTACTACTGTTGTGATAAAAATCTATAACTAAAGTAGCTTTGGGAAAAAACGGTTTATTCGACTTACTCTTCCACCTTGCTGTTCATCATCGAAGAAGTCAGGACAGGAAGTCAAAGAGGGTAGGAGCCTGGAGGCAGGAGCTGATGCAGAGGGGTACTGTTTACTGGCTTGCTCCCGTGGCTTGCTCAGCCTGCTTTCTTATACCACTCAGGACCACCAGCTCAGGGATGGCACCACCCACAATGGGCTGGGCCCTCTCCCATCAATCACTAATTAAGAGAATGTTCTACAGGCTTGCCTACAGCCCGATATTATGGGATGCATTTTTCTCAACTGAGGCTCCCACCTTGACCATGACTTTAGCTTGTGTCGAGTTGACATAAAACTACCCAGCACAGACCTCTACTGCCACACCACAGAAGAACACCCTGCAGAAGGCACTGCCCTTCGTGTCAGGCCTCAGAAACACGTGTAAGCTCAAGAGAGGACAGACAGATTTTCAGTGATAGTCAATGGACGGCTTAACAATTTATTGGAAAACAAGTTCAGTCTATTGATCCATAATGCACAGTGTACATAAATTTGGTGGTTTGTGGTACATATTTGGCATCTGCTGCAAAATTATAAAATCAAGTTTTTTTTTAATAAAAAAACACCCTTCATTATTGACAGCATAAATATAATTTATTAAAAAAAAGTCATTAAAATGGCTCAATACTTTTTCTATCATTATAAGTGAAATTCAAAAGGCAGGATAGAAAAAAATATAAATTCTGCTAAACGAGTTTTACACACTGGCAAGTAATACATCCTTGCATGTGCAAATGTCTGCAGTGCTTGGATGGGCCTTTTAAAGACACCACCAGAAAGCACAGTGAAATCTAGGAAACGGAGGAAACATGAAAGACAGCTTAAGCCAGACATCTCTGGGGAGAACAGGGATAAGTCAAAGAGAGTTCCCACTGTCCAGATGTGAAGCTCCATCCTCTCCAACCTCCCTGGGAAGCAGGAATGGCAATACTTCCCTGCTCCGTCTTTCTGGACACAGGCTTATCCCTTGAGTCAGTTCTCCACTGGTCCTTGGTGTCACAGTATTTGTGGTTCTCTGCTGTTGCTCTTTCTTTTTACTTTCTGGCCAAGTTTCCCATTAACTCTAATCCATGCAGAGTATACATGCATGCCAATACATCTCCTGGATGACACACTAAACATTATCAGCAAAATGACATCACCCATCAGACCTTCCTTTCTTCTGACCCAGTAATCCACTGATCTACTTGGTGCTGTCAGGTCGAATCCAGGAGAAAAGAGGCCAAGAGTGGAGAGTCAAAAACTCCAAACTATATGTTTTTGTCTGCCTCTATGTAGGTGAGATGATGCCTTTTAAATAACAGATATGCTCACCCGTAACAGATGTCCAAAATATGAAAGAAGGGTATCCACATTCATACAACCCTTAAAATTGTGGGTTTGTTCTTGGTACATGAACTTGGCTTTACAATCTTCTAGAACTGTTCAGGATTATTCTGAAGACCATCATCGAAATAAAAAAACAAAAAAACTTCTGTACCACAAAAACCAATTTGCTTTCATTTTTAGTTGGAGAAGAAATGTTGACTTTTGGGAAACAGTATTGGAAAATAAAAACAGCATGCTGAAAATTCTAAAGCTAGTTTTTTTTTTAAAGGATCCCACACACTGAAAGGAACTATGTTTGTTTCTTCTGTAAAAACACTCCGGACTCAGCTGCTTCCGATAAAACACTCAAATCTTCTCCCTTGAGTGTTGTGGTAAGGGTAATTGGGAAGTCATGGACCTGAAATCAAATATTTGGAGGACAGGGACAGAAGCCCAGAAAGTTCAAGTTCAAGTCCAGTAGAGTTTAAAAGTGTAATTTTGTTAAATAGGTCAGTTTCTTTCTATATAAAAGTAGAATAATTGCAAAATCTTAAATACGATTATCCAAGAACATTTTAAGTACAGGTCTTGGCAAATCTATCCCACATGTTCAAATTGCTTGCAGAAGGCAGTGAAAGACTGAGCCGCTCTCTCTCTCTCTCAGAGAGGACTTGATTCCTGCTAGCAAAGAAACCACCTTCTAAACTGGCCACCAGCAGGCAGCAGGGTTGGAATGACAGGAGAGCTGCCAGCTTGAGTGGCCAAATCTTAGAGTAAGGGGAGATTAGGTCCTTGGGATTTTAGCACTGAAACAACTTTGACCTTTAGCAAATTCCTTGTCAGGTGGAGAATATGCAGACTAGATTCAGACAGAGTCTAGTCATGGGAAGTGAGAGGCACAGCAAAGACGGAGGTGGGCAGAGAGCAGATGCAGAGGCTCCACAGGCTGCTCTGGAGCCACACAGCAGGACAGCCAGCGGAAGAGGGACTGCCAGGAGAGGGCTGGATGCTTCAGCCCCAGGGGACCCTGACTGGACAAGGGCGGAGTCACATGCAGGTTGGGGTGTCCTCAGGCTGTGGCTGTAGCAGAGTGGAAGCATGAAATGCAGCACAGCCACACTTCCAGAGCAGGGATGAGTCCAGGGAAATGCAGAAGAGTAGGGGTGTGAAACAGTCATCCCAGGGTGGAAGCCTGGACAGAAAGGCACGTGTGGGTGGCTTCATTCTACAGCTGATTTAAAGTCCTCTCTCTTCTTCAGAAAGCTAAGGCGACAGCGACGGAGGGAACCCCAGAGAATCCTTCATTGAAATGACGGTTTTCAAGGTCCATAAAATAAAGTTTAGTCTTTGAAAACTCAAGTGTGGTGGTCCAGGTGTCTGGAAAATGCAAGTTAGTTATGCCCTCCACTATGGGGTGTCAGTAAAACTCACCAGCATTGAGGCTTAGGGGAGCCGCTTCATGACAGTGACCCCCAAAGTGTCCTTGGACAGCCAGAGTCCTTCTGTTGGGCTGCTCAGAATTGAACTAACCCATCCACAGCTGTGGCCATTTACTGAAGCTCAGTCCTCCCAGTCCACTCCCCCAACAGTTAGGCAAGCATCTGGAGCAGCATCCCTGAGCAGCCATTGCCCGAGGGGCTTCCCAAGCTCTCTGCTCTGTCCTGGCCCACTATTCCCACCAAGCCCTTTTCCCTTAACAATCTGACTCCAGGTGACCTGGGGAAAAGGGACAGCATAGGTGCATTTTATGACTGTAGCCTTTACTGGGAAGCACAGCCCAGTTGCAGCATCACAGGACAGGAGGCATCCCAAAGCTCTTGGTCCATTTTGCCACGCTAGCCCAGAGGTAAGTGAGTCTCTGCCTGTTTCTCCTTAGTGTCCAGCATGGAATCCAGGGTTAGTAAGTGGTGTTTGGACGACAGTGACCGCCGTTGGGCTGGCATGTGGAATCTCACGTTTTTCCAGAACCTGGTCTTTGCAGACTGTGGTCTCTCTTTCAAGTCCCCGGACCAGCGAATGACTCCGTGCTTCTGCTTAATGAATTGAATGGACACTGGCATTTTCTCATAGTCTTGGATTTTCTCCAACTCTAGCAGGACGATTTTAATTCCTTCCCGGATGAGAGCATTGTATATCGCTATGTGCTCTTCGGATGAGTGACCCAGCCAGCTGAAGCCGCCCATGTCTCTCACTAAAATGATAACCAGCCTCCTGCTTTTCATTACATTTTCATTAGTAACCTCGATGGTGTCTGTAAGACAGAACAATGTGGTCAGCCAAGCTGGCATCTACACAGCCTTTCCTGAACCCATCCCTCAGAAAATTCTTCCTACACTCTTTTCTATGGCTCTGCTGCTTTTTCCTTACCTTACTTGAGATGCAAAGACATTTCAATTTTACAGAACAGCTCAAAAACTGACCCACAAAAGATGGACTTCACTCTTGGAACTCAAAAAACCCTCCATCAAAAATTTTAAAAAATTTCTTGTTAAATCATTTGATCTGTAATACTCCCGGTTTATTAAAGCAGTTGCAGAGTGACTATTAGATCTGACTAGTCATTAAGTTTTCCAAAAGAATAAAAATCAATTAAACATTGACCCAGCAAACTAGGAGAAAATTAATATTCTATAGCACGGAAGGAATTCTTTAAAGTCTTCACATATGTACAGAGGTGCCAACCTTCTAGAATCTAAACTCAGCAGTTAACTTCACCAGAAACATTTGCCTACCTTCCCCAGCATAGTCGTCCCTTCCGTAAATAAACAGCTTGTATCCAAACTGTCCTTCCAAGACCTCAGGCAACAGTTTAAACACAAAAGTATCTACATTCGAGGAGGATCCTTCTCCGAAGGTCTTAGGATAGAGAATATAGGCATCATAGGTCTTTCCATCTGAAGCTAAAGGAGAAATGCAATGTATTTAGAACCACGAGGGAAAATAAGAGATTTTGATAAAGTCAACACCACAAACATCCTGTTCCACTTCGTACAATTGCCTGACGGAAAGAGCAATACCAAAAGTTTAACGCGGCTACTCTAAATTCATTGTAGTAGTAATTTGTAATTTTTGTTTTTCTACTCCTCAACATTTTAAAGCAGGATATGACTTTTCACATGTTTTTATGTGTGTGTGTGTGCATTTAATTTTTTTCCTCATATATTTAAAGTGTCCAGACTAGATTTTAGTGTCAACTTAACACAAGCTAGTCGTTTGAGAAGATGGAGCCTCAGTCGAGAAAGCTCCCACTAGACTGGCTTGCAGGGCATTTCTTGACTGATGATTGATGGGGGGGAGGGGGGAGCTGCCCATTGTGGTAGGTGCCATCCCAGGCAGGCAGTCCTGAATGATGTAAGAAAGCAGGCTGAGCAAATGGTAGAGAGCAAGCCATGGCCCCTGCTTCAGTCCCTGCCTCCAGGTTCCTTCCTGCCTTGAGTCCCTGCCCTGACTCTTTCAGAGATGGGCTACAAGCTGTAAGGTAAAATAAACCCTTTCCTCCCCAACTTGTTTTGGGTCATGACATTTTATCACAGCAACAGAAACCCTAACTAAGACAAAATAGTAACAAAGCCTGTAATTAGGTTGTAACTTTTTTGACTATTAACAAAAAAACCTATCGAATTGCTCTTTTGAAAGTATAAAATATAACCTAAGTAGAAGAATATTTTATATACACTGACATTAACTTTAAAAACGTATGAACACTCTTTTTCTATTGCTATAGAAATATGTTTTATGGAACATTATTTTATATACATGCATCACTTACGAACTTCATACATGTATACATTGTGTTTTGATCATATCTACCTCTCGGCTCCTCTTCGTCTCCTCCCAAACCTCTCCTCTCGGCATTCCCCCTCCTAACTTCGTGTCCTTTACTTATGTCCCTCCGAGTCCAATTACTGCTCTTTGTAGCCACATCAGCCTAGAGCCCTCTTCTGGAGCAGCCTTCCCGAGGCCACACCCTTAAAGAAATGGACTCTCCCCAGCAGCCAGCAGCTACTTGCTCTGCAGCTGGGGGCGTGGCTTCCTGAGCCCCTCCTCCTCCAGGCTGGGATGATGACTGGGTGGATCTTGTGCAGGCAGCCACAGCCTCTTTTCTAACATTAGCAACTTGCAAATTTCTCCAATCTCCCCTTAAATCTGTCCATTTGGCTTTACCTATAGACTACTGTTTGTTGTAGGTGAAAGGTTTGTTTGTTTATTTTTCTCACGTTTCTGCAACAAAAAATGGCATGTTGAGATTCTTTTAATGTCAGTATCTGTTTTCATTTTCTCTTCTCCTCTCTCCCACAATATCTTTTTAAATCCTCATGGCTTACATGTTTTCTATTTATTGTGTTTTACGACAAAATTGTCCTCACATAGCATTTAATTCTACCCTACAGACATTCAACACAACTATTCCTTTATCACCCTTTTCTTACTCTAGTCTCTAAGTATGTCAATCCTACATTCTACTTCTTCCTCTTTCAGTATTAGTTTGAGACGATGTTGTGATATTAAAAAGAAAGAGGGACCCTTCCTTTCTTGGGTGTGGAAACCTCTTTCTTTAGTTTGCATGTGGATCATGGAGTCCACAAGGCACATGCAGCACAGCGCATATCCTAACAATGGATTCTGGGTAACTAACATGCAGACTGAAGCTCTAAACACCCGTGCACCCTGCCAACACAGAAGCTAGGGTGGCAACTTAGAAATGAGTGGCATCAAGGTAAAAATGCTATGGGTCAACTCCTAACTGTCCAGATAAAATGTTTCTTGGAATATAAAATTATACCTTTTGGGGGAAGAAAATCAGAGCAAGAATCCCTATACCAAAGCACAATGTCAACCTTGAAGATTTTATAGATGAAAACACAGCACACGATCGTAGCTGTTAGGATGACAAAGGTCCCAATGAGGTAATTCTTGAAATCAGGGACTACAACAAGCAAGAAGAGAAAATTATTAGAATCAAGAGCAAAAACTTTGGGCACAAAGTTGAATATATATGACCATATCTGCTCATTCACTGTCATTGGCATCAATGGACCCATCAATGAGCACCAAGCAATGCAGCATAAGTCTATAGAAAATTAAGGTGCATTCTTTTCAGTTTCCACCTAAGGCATAATGCACAGCAAGAGAAAACTCATTGAGGACCAAAGAGACAAGAGTTCTCTCCAGCACAATGGAGAAGTCAGTCATACCAGAGCCTGCTTGACTCCCCAAGGGAAGAGACAGAGGGATGGGGACAGAAAAGAAGTGACACTTCACATTTCCCACCCTCTCTTGGTCTCTCTTCATAATCCACACAGTGATGCAGAAGAAGAACGGGAGCGAGAGAAGTGGGCGGGAGATGTGAGCGAGTAGGAGGCTAAGAGGAAGGAGAGTGGTGAAGGGCGCAGAGCAAGAAAGGAAAAAAAATGCCATTACATAGGTATCATCCAGGAAAAGTCTAAATACTTTATGATTTTACTTTTCTGTTGTATTTACTTATTTTAATTATGTCTGTACACATGCCCTGTTTTTAAGTCAACTATAGAGTATTTAAATGATTTTTCACTATTATTTTCAGCACTTTTTTTTTGACTATACCAATTCTTGAAAACCAATGGCTTCAGGCATCCTTATTATAAACAGGATATTTAGCCTTTACCTGGATAACCATCTCCTGTGGTCATGTGCTTTAAAATATTCGTGAGGTACCTGCAATGCAGCAAATACAGATAGCTACTGGCCATAGGAAAGAAAAATTTGTAAGATAAATGACTAGCATCCTTAAGGAACTTTTAGTCAAAGAAACTAAGAAGAGTTCCTGTGTTCTGTGTCCCCGTGTGCCAGGACATGGACGCATAGCAGCACCACAACAAAGGCAATGGGGTGGGGAAGTTCCCTAGAGAACAGAGAATTCAGGCCAAGAAGCAAAAAAGGATGAGAAGTCGCAGCTGAAGAAGGAGCGAGGGTTGCTCCAGGCAAAGGAGGTCACACTAGAATCCGCCAGGCTATGCAATCTATTAAGTTAAGCAAACGTTTGTCATTTACCTGGATATATTAATTTGATGTATGCTGACTCCATGATATTTGTGTTCTTGACGAAACAGATAAATGGATACTGATAAAAAACCTTTTTGACTTTTGAAATATTAAGTATTGTAATGAGTGTATACTTTTTTGGGGCTGAAGGATGTTCCATACTGTTCAAAAGAGAGATGGGGAGGGAGGGAGAAAAGGAGTAAATAAAATGCATCAACAAGGAATAAGACCTACAGGCCCAGTTAAGTGCTTCATTTGTAACGAGCTCAATCACGTTCCCCAGTCATGTGCATCACAGTCTGTTGGCAAGATCAATCCACAATTGTGTAACCTCTAGTTCAGGAATGCTTAGTAGCAAAGAAATCAAGTTAAAATTACCATTTTGCAAGGGAAAAATGCACACGTTTGTACATGTGCATGCAATGTATGTATGTATGTATACACATGTATGTATGACTTTCCAAACTACCAAATACAGATGCAGAGTACTTCATTGCAATGCTGTAGCTGCAAACGCTGTCTAGATTTCTTAGCAAAGCTCAAACTGGGCAGCAAGGGACTAGGAATAGCCAGCCACCAGCTAGCCCTCATGAGATTCAAAACTAGAACTGTCATGGCACAGAATCTAATACCGAAGTTGCCTGGCACACTCACAATTGATAGTCTTCAGATAGGAGTGAATGATCCACAATTTCTGAGCCATTCCACTTCCAGTAGACAAGATCCGAGATGGTGCCTGTGACATTGCAGGTCAGTTGTATCTTGGATCCTGAAATGAAATGCATTTTGAGTCCAAAGACTAATTGGCCTTTATTATAATCTATCTATTTTTATAAATGGCTACTGAATAAGAAATTTAAAGTGTAGAAAAGCAAAATGAAAGAGATAAGTTTCCCTAATCGGCATCACCCAGAGAACACCACCATATGTTACTGTAGGCATCTCAGTCTCAGTCTTCGGTGCACACTCCAGCGGTCTGTGGATGGGATCTTATTGTCTAATATTCCGTGATCACTGTGGCCTGGGAACTTCAGCCTCCATAACTAGTCCTCAAGAATACCCTCTTGGTACTTAGACTATTTAGCACTTCATAAAGTAACTATAAGTTAACAATTTTGTTATTGCTGAACAGAATTTCGAAAGTCTCGTTATTATGATTGCTATTTTAAGGAACATCTTGTTTCTGTCGCTGTTTTCACAGAGCTGCAAGCACTGCTTGGAAGGAAAACCTGGAGGGAGGCAGAGGCAGAGTGCCCTGTAGCAGTAGGGCTCAAACCCATGGCCTTTACTGCGTCTCCAGTCCTCAGGAAAGGATACGGTTGCAAAGCCAAACTCCAACTAAGTACGGCTACACCAGTCCACTCACCCTCTAGTAGCATACACAGCCACGATTTCACTCAAACCAGCAGGAAACAGGGGGTATTCACTAAGCATTGCCCACTGAGAGAGAGAAAATCAAATTCAACCTTCACTTATTTTTTTTTCTCACCTGAGTGGCTCTGGAACAAGAACTGAGGACCTAGAGTACACTCGATATGCTCCTTATCATAGCCCAGCCCATTTGAGTTTTTTCTCTCTAGATTTATTTATTTAATGTGCATGTGTGTTTTACCTACATATATAATCAATCTGCATGCCACATGTGTGCCTGGTGCTCACAGAGACCAGGAGAGGGTGTTGGATCCCTGGAACTGGAGATCATTGTGAGCTGCCCTGTGAGTGCTTGGGAACTGAACTCAGGTCCTCTGGCAAGAGCAGGCAGGGCTCTTAACCGCTGAGCCATCTCTCCAGCCCCCACCTACACTTCTTAAACTATTGGCGACTTAACACATTTTTCCTAGCTTAATATTCACTGCCTCCTCGGTGCTCCTCACATACAGAATCCATCATTTATCCTCTTTCTCAGGATAAGCTCACTGGTGTCTAGCTACTCTTCATTAATCAGAGACATTCACTCTTCATAGACATGAACATTTCCCAGAAAATTTCCCAGGCTAGCTGTCTTCATTTTTGTTTATGAAAATTCTTTGGCGAAGATCTTTTGTCCTTTCATGGTCAAATTTAAAAGAAGTATTTCTCCATCGCAGCTACCTTCACTCCCTTTTTTCTAAAAGTTCTCTCTACTGCCAAATCAGGAGAGAACCGAGGCACAGGTGTCTGATATTCCCGTTGCCTTTCATTCTTGAAACTATCTAGGATGTAATGTTCTGTCTTCTGGGCTATCTTGAATATAAAGTTTTAATCCAGGTAGTTGAATGAATCAACCATTGGTTGATACAAAGTTCCTTCTCTAATCTATAATGTTACCTTTATTAGAGGGTAACTTTTCATTCTCATTTATTTATTTTGTTTACTTTCTCAGTAAAAATAAGTGTGTGCACTTATATTCTTCCTCCTTACTCTTTTGGGTTTTGTGTGTGTGTGTGTGTGTGTGTGTGTGTGTGTGTGAATGCATGTAAGGGTGCAAGTGTATCAGTGGGTGTGTAAGGGTGCTGGTGTGCATAAGTATATGTGTGTGTGTACGTAAGGGTGCAAGTATATCTATGTGTATGTGTGTATGTATACATGTAAGGGTACAGGTGTGTCCATGTGCATGTCTGTGTCTCTCTGTGTGTAAGGGTGCAGGTGTGTGTGTGTGCATATGTGCTTGTGTATGCATGTGTGTGTGTGTTTAAGGGTGCAGGTGTGTGTGTGTGCATATGTGTTTGTGTATGCATATGTGTGTGTGTGTTTAAGGGTGCAGGTGTGTGTGTGCGCATATGTGTTTGTGTGTGTGTGCATGTGTGTGTTTGTGTGTGTGTGTGTGTGTACGTATAAGGGTGCAGGTGAATCTGTGCATGCATGTGTGCAAAGGCTGGACAACAATCTTGGACATCCTCAGGAACACTACCCACCTCCTTTGAGATGGGTTTCTTACTGGTACAGAGCTCAGCAATTATTCCAGACCGGCCAGCCATCCAGCCACAGGTTTCGAACCTGTCTCTGCTTCCCAGGACTGGGATTACAAATGAACGCTGCCACATCCACTCTTTACGTGGATGCTGCCCATCAGACTCGGGCCCTCGCAGGCACTTTACTGACCGGGCCATCCCCACCCTCTTCTTTTTGCTTTTACCATTTTTGATATAGAACCTATTTGTGGTCGAGGCTACTCTCAAGCTCACAGTCCCACTGCCTTGACTTTACAAGATTCAGTGCACACCAGCACACCCAGCTTGACACTGCTCTCTCTCCAGGAGGACTCAGAGGTTGGTTTCATATGTGACAGGAAGGGGTCTTTATCACTGCAGTGACCAAGATGGGTCTTTATTCTTGATATTCTTAAAAGCTTGACTAGCTTGGAAAAGCATTTTTTGGGGATAATTGCCATCCTTTTGGCATATATAGTCCTACTCCTCTGCTTAAACAAGTAGCTCTAAGGATAAAAAAACTTCTATGCCAATTAGATATATTACACATCATATTCTTAGACATTTTAACCTCAGCACGTGGCTGCTGCTTGCACAGATAGTAAGACGCCATTGGAAGGTCAAGGTAGGAGAATCAGTTTTTCCATAAAAAGGCAAAATCTTTAAAAAAAAAAAAGATAAATTTAAGAAAAATTCAAAACGTTTAAAAAATCATTTAAATATATAGTTTGTGCCGCTGCCCCTCCATAGGCACATTCAGTAGCTGGTTTGTGCTGTGTGTTATGAAGATGAGGGCTATCTTCATCTTGGATTCAGAACAGTGAGCTCACCACACCCTGCTTGAAGCCTGCTTACCTGGGACTACCTCCATCGTCCCATTCCGTGGGCTCATAATCACAGGTCTATCGATCTTGATTTCATCTGCAGGAAGAAAACCCACAGAGGTCCTCAGCTTTTCACCAGACATGATCACACATGGTGCCCGCACTCAGCCAACATTGAACTGGATCTGGCCAGACGGTCCATCAAGTGCAGCAGGAGACAGGAGGTGAGTAAAGAGGATAGTCGCCAGAAACCAGCAAACTGAACACGGGAAGCAAGGCTGGATCACACACACCATGCAGGTGGACTGTACAGGTGTCCTCCAGCCTCCACACACACGTACACCGTCCATCTGCACTCTTACATACATGTGCACACACAGACACATACACACATGTGTGCGCACACACAAGAGAGGAAGGAGAACTGAGTATATGAATATACATACACACTGAGAAAGTACAGACATGAATGAGAATTTAGTCTCTACATAGCACCTAGGTGAACAGGTCCCTGGGGGTTGGAGGGCATCCCACTCTCTGCAAAGGCTGAGCTAGCCAGGGCTGGACTCAATGTGCCACGGAGTTACTATGGTACCAAGCTAGCAGTTACTGGTGACTGACAAGTGACTTGGCATAATTGATTTAAACAGGCAGAAAAGTTTCCAAAAGCCTCTTAAAAATTAATCTCCTACTTCTTTATTAGATCAGTTCCAAAGGCTGATCTGTCGCTGAGAAGAAATAATGAGAAACAGACTCAAATGCCCCGTAGTCTTTTACAGATAAATAAATAAATCACAGGAGGATAAATGGTAGGATTTCATCTTTTCTATAGATAGGGCAATACATGCTCAATAAATGACCACTGAAATTTACATCTAGCTGACACTTGTAGGGCCAAAGTAAGGGATTAATTTTGATTCAATAAAACTAGTCTTTGGAAAAGAAATGACTATAAGATTCAAAAAAATACATCTACATGTATGGTGATCCTATTCTGGGCTTGCATAGGATGGTTACAACCGTGTGCTAGTGTAATTACTCAAAAAATGACCCTTTAGCTCTCCCCGCAAAAAGTCTTGGTTAGGTTAGCTTCTCATTACTGAAAACTACCATTTACAGAAAGGTTGATTATTCTGCCCATTCCCAGGTAACCTGTGGAAGTGAATTCAGATCATTCTATTGTGAAACAGTTTTAAATGTGATATATAGGCGTGACAAGATTGAGAGAGCCCTGGAAGCATTAAGAGCCGTCACCACACACCATGAGCTAAGTTACCTCATCTCTAATCTTCCCAAAGCTTTACAGGCCACACCCATCTTCTTGTAGAAGAGGAAAGACACTTAGAGGTTAAGCGATTAAGTTAACAAAAATGTCCATTCTGGATCTGTAACATCTCCAGACTTAAGGGGTCTATGCCACTCATGCCAGTGACTGTTGTACTTTTGGGTCTGTCGGTTGCTGGGCAAATGCACCACCACCGAGCTACTTCCCCGGTGCCAGTGACTCCTTTGGAGTCGGACTTCTCCAGGGAAGGCTCTCAGATTGTCACACATACCGGCTAAAGGGAGACCTAGAGCTCTCTGGAGGAACGACCTTTCTCATATCTAAGAATTTTACAAGACCCACTGGAAAGCATAACTTACAATGTTTTGGTCTAATTTGCATTGCATCTGAAGTAGGAATGAAAAAATATCCATCTATTATCTACTAACCAAAAGAAAAAAAATGAAATTAAAACCTGCGTTATGACTCTGCGTTATGATTGAAGATAAAGCATCCCCTGTAGGAGCGTATGTTTGAACACTTGGTCCTCAGCTGATACCACAATTTGGGAGGGTTATAGAATCTTCAGGGATGAGGCAAAGCTGGAGAAAGGATGTGGGTTTTAAGGTTTTGTAGCCTGACACTACTTCCGGTTCCACTCTCCCTCCCTCTCTTGCACTCTCTCTTCTCTCTCTCTCATTCTCTCTTGATCTCCCTCTTTTCTCTCCCCTCCCTCCTCTCTCTCTCACTTTCTCTTGCTCTCTCTTTTCTCTCCTCTCTCTCCTCTCTCTGTCCTCTCTGCCTGTCTCCCTCTCTTCCTCTCTCTCTCTCTTTTCTCTCTCCTCTCTCACTCCCTCTCTCCTCTCTCTGTCCTCTCTGCCTGTCTCCCTCTCTCCCTCTCTCTCTCTCTTTTCTCTCTCCCTTCTCACTCTCTCTCTCCCTCTCTCTCCCCCCTCTTCTTTCAGTGTGCCCATGAAATATTATCATTCAGTTGCTGGTTGCTGGGCTTGCCACACCCTCCAGCTGCCGTGACTTTCTCACCATAACTGTGTTATTTCTGGAACCACAAGGCAAAACAAACCCTTTCTTCCCTATCTTGCTTTTTGTGACTAGTAGACCATGTGAGTCATTGGCCAGTTCCTGGATTTAGTTCATTCGTGAAACATGAAGCAATATCAGAATGATAGTCTAGGCTCTTCCACACGCAAACTCCTGCGGTCAGAGCTTTGACTCACCTAACGTGATAAATTCTATGACTCGGGTGACCAGATATCGCTTCCCCAAGTGTGTGTAAGACACACTGCACGTGTAGTTTCCCCTGTGCTCTTCGGTCACATTCCTCACCAACAGCTTATTTGTCATTCCGAAGAAGCTTATGTTGTCAAGAGCCAGATGTTTACAGTTCTAGAGAGGACAGAAAAAGAAGCACTGAAAAGCCAGTGACTCCCCTATGTAACCAAAATAGGAAATCGTTTCTCACCTCAGCAAATTCATAATTGAAAAACTGACTGAAAATGTGGCTTGTTACAGTATGTTTTCATTACTAGAGTTCTTTTGTTTTGGGGAAAAGGGAAGGATAATTGCATTTCAAAAATCTCCATCCCAAAGGCTGATGCCACAAGGACAAGGGAAGACAAACTTACTTAGCAGAAGACATGATTGAAGCGATAATGTTCACATTTGTCAACACCATGGTCTCTGCCTGTACTGGTATTATTTATTTTGTATTCTTTAATTACTAAAAGATGATTTTTTTCCCATCTAAGTTCCACCAGACAAGGGCCCAACACTAATTTTTAAGTGGCTACAGAAACTATCATGTTGCCTGTGAAGCACTTAGCTAGTCTTTTAGGCTTTATTTTTATTTTGTTTTTAACTATGAATATGTGTATGTGGGGAAGGGTTTGTCCACATGAGTGTGACAATCAGGGAAGGCAGAAAAGGATGCTGGATGCCCTGGAGCTGTAGTTACAGGCAGTTGTGAGCCTTCCTCTGTGGACGCTGGAAAACAAATTCCAGTCTTATACCATTCTCATTTTTAAGAAAGCACACAGTGACACCTGTTTTCTAAAGTTACCTCTTAAATGGCTAAATTTCTAATGTATTTTTTCTCAAACATGTTTGATTTGTATTACTTTTCTTGAAACTGTATCTTACTAAGTTAGAGACTACAGTAAGACTTTAGGTAAGTTGTAAGAATCACTGAACACAGTCTCAACTATTTTTGGTTGTTTCTCTATGAAGTTGCACCATGACACAGGACACAGAGTAACAACTATTTTGTGGATACATTTGACTATTCAAAACAAAACACTATGTATAAGTAAATTACACTTACAATAAATTACCTTATATGTGTGTAAGTAAAGTATACTTAAAATAAGTTTACCTTATACCACTGAACTTTGGGAAACTCGTTTCTTTCATCTTTAAAGAAATCCAAATAAGGGCACACGAGACTTCCAGTCCCCGCAATGTGAAGCCGCTGTGTAAAGGTGGCTTGGGTGTTGTAACACAAGCCAGGATCGTTCTCTAAAACCTCCACGGTTATTTTACTTTTGAGGCAGTGAGTTGAATTTCTAAAATAAGGTAAAAACATGGAAATTAACTGGTATGAAAGTGATTTTTCCATCTGAAACTATCATAGAGACTTAGATGTATGTCTGTGATGTATCAATTTGTTTCTTACCTTACTATACAATAGTAATGCCCTGAGTCCTCTTTCTTGGCAGGCACAAACCAAAGATGTTCATTTTGCTGATGAATCCTGGCATCCTGTTCCGTTGATATGGGTGTCTTGCTGTCATTTTTATACCAAATTATGGGGCCACGCTTTTCATTTGAAGTAAGAGGACAATCACGAATGTCAATTTCATTTACAGATGAGAATAAAATTATCTTATTTGGAACATCTTTACATTCATCTTTAAAAGAGAGAAAAGGGGAACAATTTCCATGAGAAAACATTCCAGTGTTTCTTAATGTAATATCTACATCTGAACTCACTGGTTAGTAAAGATACCAGTTCCTGTCATCTATAAAGTTTACAGGAATGCAGTTAAGAGCACGGTCTTCAAGAGTCTGGACCATTTACATTCAGTTCCAGCTGTGTCACAGGTTCCCTGCAGGCTGTACTCTGGGAAGGTTGCTTATCCCTTCTTACTATCTACTTACTCATCTAAAAGTAGGAATAATGGAGGAGAGACTTTCACGTCTGTACAGTGGAGAAAAGGAAGGATTGGATATACCCTCCCGCTTGAATAATGTGTGGACAAGCATAGGAAGCAATACTGTTCAAGGCATGACAAAACAGTGTCTTCCATTTGCTAAATATGTTAGAAGAGACGTAAGACATAGTGGACAGAGACATAAGACAATTAAAAAAAAAAACTTCAGTAATAAAAAATGCACTGTCAATTTGAAAATATACTGGGAAAAATTAAGAAAATCTGAAGATACATTAGAAAATATCCAAGATTAAGCAAAATGATGGGGAAAAAAAACAGCAGACAGTGGGCATTGACTAGCTAAGGCAACTGGAATTTGTCTAATATGAATTGCCTCAGGAGTGGGGAAAAGAGAAAGAACATTTGAAAAACAGGTTGAAATTTCTCAAGGTGTGATACAATGAGCCCGAACCCCAAAGACACAATGTGGGCAAATAGAAACAAAAAATGAAGAAAATTACGCCAACTCCAAAAAGTTAATCTTAAGTAGCCAGAGCTACCTTAAAAAAATATATATGTATATAGCACAGTTGTTACAAACAAAAACAAAAAGGTTACAACCTTCCTTCTTACAGACTGAAAAAATAGTACCTACCTGCAACTCCAGTAAAGATGTCTTTCAAAATTAAGGAAAAGATTTTAAAAGATCTAAGAGACCATCATCGGAATACCTGTACTCTCAAGAAATAGTCAATAAGTCCTTCACAGGGAAGAAAATAATATCAGATTAAAAATGCTGTGTTAAATAGTTTATTCATATGTGAAATTCAATAGTTTCAGGTTCTTAACATATGAGCTCGCCAGGGAAATTTAATCTTCAAACCCTAACATTCAACCCTTGACGGTCAAAGGATCATGACTGTTTACAATGCAAACTGCTTTTAGTCCATCTCTAAGAATCCACAAGAAGGCCTTTAAAGTTCTAACACTTCTCAGAACTCTAAGCCCATGTCCCTGCTGAGACTCAAGACCATGTCTTACTATGAGCATTTGTATAATCAAAGAAATTTTTCATTCTTCCAAAATACAGTGCCACAAAGTAAACCTCCCCTCTCCAGGGGGTTAGAAATGGTAGCATATGACAGAGGAAGGGACTAAAGGAAGATCAAAGCCCAGGAGAACAAATATCAAACCCATAGCTCCATGTCTACCTTTTGGAGCACGTAGTGTCTTGGCTTGAACAGTGTGACTCACTTAAGGTTTCTAGTACTGTGACCAAACTCCATGACCCAAAACAACTTGGGAAGGAAAGGGTTTATTTCATCTTACACTTCTAGGCAACAGTTTTATTATCACTGAGGTAAGTCAGGCCAGGAACTAAAGGCCGGAATCTTGAGGCAAGAACTTGATGCAGAGGCCATGGAAGGATGCTGCTCACTGCCTTGCTCTTCATGGCTTGCCCAGTCTGCTTTCTTATAGCACCCAGGACCACCACCCAAGGGGTGGCATCACCCACAGTGGTCTGCGCCCTCACACATCAAGTACTAATTAGGAAAATGCAACACAGGCTAATCTTTACCTCGACAGCTTCTCTCCCTGACCTCTCCGAGCTGCCTACCAGGGCTTCCAAACTTGTTACAGTGCCGGGCCTCTCAGGATTTCCTTTGAGATATGTGTGATCCCATAACTCTTTTATTTTTATGCCATAAAAGATTGCGACAATCACTTTTTGTCACACCAACAATGTGGCTTCTCCTGTACTAATTTTCTTTATCAGTCTTTTTTGTTCGTCGCTGTGATCAAAACGCTTTAAAAACAGTGTAAACGAAGCACTTGTTTTGGGATAGGATTTGAAATCCACTGTGGCCAGCTCAGCTGTTTCAGGCCCCGCGGTGTATATGGCTGCTCGCCACCTAGCTGTATATTTACTGATAGCAGGAATAAAGTTGGCTCTGTATGTGAGAGGTCAATAATGACAGGTGCAGAAGCACAGCTCTGGGTCAGTCACATGAAAAGCATGCTCTAGGCAACTTGTCCACGAACCCTAAAAATTGCCCAGGCCTTGCTGATACAGCCTTCCCAGGTTCGAACAGCTTCCTCAAAATGGTAAGCTTCCATACTTTTTAGGAAATAAAAAAAAACAAACTTGCTGGACCCAGCAACAGAGTAAGCAGTTAGTAAGTAATATCTGGGAAGAGCTTAATGAGACAAAAAAGAAAAGAATGAGAAATATTAATGAGTTCAGGAATGACTTCTTTCATAAAATCAATAAAATTAATAAAGCTCTAGTCAGGGTAAAACAAAATCACCAATAAATAAATCTCTAATCAAGGGGGGAAAGAAATGTCATGTCTCATTAAAAGGACTTTAAAAGGTCAAGAGGAGTATTATGAACAACTTTATTGCAATAGATTCAACATCATAAATAAAATGGCTCTAATTTCTGAAAGACATAACCTATCAAAACTCCCTCAAGGAGAAATAGCTAAATTGCCCAGTATCTTCTAAAGGAAACAAAGTTGCAGTTAAAACATCCCAACAGAGAACATTCCAAGCCGGGATGGCTTTACCTTTATGTCCTTCCAGGTATCAAAGACCTGATATAAATTTTGAACAGATGCTCCCAAATACCAAAGAGACATTAAGACCTCCAAACTCACAAGTGCTGTCAGCCTTCATCTGTTACCAAAACCAATCACAACACAATAAAATCACAAACAAACTCTACCATGAATACAGATTGGTATCTTTAAAACATCTCACCTAATTGAACCCTACAGAATAGATTGAAAAGAGAAAGCATTATAAAATTATGTTCCAGAAAAACAAAGTCATAATCACACTAAAAAAAAAAAATCGGATATCCCCATATACTAAGGGATTTTTAAAATTATACAAAAATCTCAACAAATGCAGAAAAGGCATTTAACTAAAATTCAATATCCACTCTTTATAAAAACCCTCAGCAGACCCTGCATGTGACACAGGGTGGCTCTGGAAATCCTACAGCTCCCCTGTGCAGTCTGATGAAAGGTCCTGGATTTAGCTCTTCTATTCACACTGTGTTAGTGTCCCCAGCTAGGGCACGGAGGCAAGGGAAATAAACAAATGACATTCGCGTTGAAAAAGGATGGGAAAGTGGTTTATTTGCAAGCAGTATAACCATCTATGCTAAAATTGTTATGAAATGTAAGTAAGGCATATGAACATTATCAGTTTTCGAATACAATAGGAGCGTGCAAAATCAAGTATACTTGATTTTCATATGCTAACAAAAACGTTTCAAAGCCAGGGTTTTTAAAAACCACTTTGCAATAGCCACCAAAAGGGTATTAAAAAAGTAAAGATAAGTCTATAAAATAAAATTATGGAATGACAATGACAAAATTCAGTTCAGTAAATTAAATAGATCCTAAACAGTAGATAAATGGTGTGTTCACAGAACAGAAGAACTGATCGTGTTAGGCTGTTCCTTCTCCGATCGTATTTATCTCAATCAGAACACTTCAACCAAATTGACAATACAATTCGGAAACTTACACAGAAGTAGTCAAAACAAATTTGACTTTAAAAGGAAAATAAAAAAGAGTTACACTGCTCAAGTTAAAGGCTTTCTATAGCACAGCGGTTCTCGACCTTCCTAAGGCTGAGGCCCTTTAATACAATGCCTCACGATTGGTGGCTCCCAAACAGAAAATTATTTTTGCTGCTACTTCAAAACTTAAATTATGCTACTTTTATGATTTTTTTTAAATGTAAATATCTGATACACAGATGGTCTCAGTCGACCCCTGTGAAAGTGTCATTCAACTCCGAAAGGGGTCAGAGACCCAGAGGTTAAGAACCTCTGTTACAGGGTCCGGGGATGCTGCTCAGTGGCAGTAGTTGGCCAAGAAGCTCAAGGCACGTGGACTCATATCTCTGAGCACCACAAAACAGATTACGGAAATCTTATAAGCCTACAAAGCTTTATCAAGTTACAGCAACTAAGTCAGCATAGCATTGGAATAAAGATAAGTACATCACTGGAGAATAGAGACATGGACATAATACTCACAAATACATTAAAGCGATTTTGACAAAAGTGTAAAGTAAATAAGGAAAGCCAGTCATCTCATCAAATTGCATACCCTAAGGAAAAAATAATTTAAGGAGGATTTCCAAACAGCAGCCTGAATGTCTCTGTAAATAATTCATCCATAAAGCAGGAAAAAGACTACCATTTTTTTTCTATCCCAACACTCAGAGAAGTTTTCGTTAGAAAGAAGAGGAGGAAAACGGGAGAAGGAACAGAAGGGGGAAGAAGAATCATAAACTTGCTGATAGAAATGCAACAGCATGCTTTATTGCTTCGTGAATTAGCGACCAGGACTCTCCTCCTCAGATCCCCAATATCATGAGAAACAGGGCCTGTGCACACACGCTAGCTGTGAAAACTAGCAGCCTTGTGAGAAGGGAGTAGGTCTGGAGTTTCTCAAAGATCCCAGGTTACTGACCTGACCCCAAGATCCTCAGGAAGAGTCTTATCCCCAGGGTGTTTGGTGACCAAACTCAGTGCCAACTATTTAAATAGGCACCAACTATTTAACAAAACTACAGCATCAGTTAGTACACAAGAGCCATAGCCCAAAGGGAGTTCTGAACGTTCTGGCATATTCCTGGGGGATGTTAAACAGACATATGCATTCATAGCTGTCCAACTGGTCGAGAAGAGGTTTCAGACTCACATTGAATAACTCTGAGATCATACACTGGCAGGAAGTGAAGCCTAAGGCAGAGTTGTAAACAGCCTACATGCTGCCCCTAGCAAAGGGGAGAGAATACAGGGCCACAGACCATCCCGTCATTAGCCAATCACTAAGTTTACCTATGACTCCAGGGCCCATACACTACAGACTTTACAGGGCTTGTTCAGAAAAGCCATCAAACAAATCAGCAACAACGACAATTTTAAAATGTAAAAAACCAGTGACGATGGACTGGACTGGGACCAGAATTCAGATCCCAGCGCCAACATCAGACATCACAAACGCCTGTAACTACGGCTCCAAGGAGTCCAGCATTGTCTTTCTGTGGACCCCCTTTGGACATCTGCACATACACATAGAGGGAGAAAGACAGAGAGACAGAGATAGACAGAGACAGACAGAGACAGGCAAAGAAAGTGACAGAGAGAGAGCGAGAGAGGGAGGGAAAGACACACACGTATAGAAGGGCGTAATAATTATTTATACACGTGGAGGCAATGGACAGAGTTTAGACGGACACTGGTGAGTTTTCGTAAAGGTTTATTAGTTTACAGGGGAGGGTGAGGGATGCTGAGTTGGTAGAACAGGACTCTGTAGACTAGAAAGGAAGGCAGAAAGGGAGAGGGGGGAAGAATGAAGGGAGGGAGAGGGAGAGAGAGAGAGGAGACAGGGTCCATACAGAGGGTGAACAAAGTTGCCAACAGATACTGCTTCAGGGGGTTGGGGGACGGGGGTCTTACATTTACTCTTCAAAGATTCTAAGATATCTTTTAAAATACATCTAAAACTACTGAAAAAATATTTCTAAAATATAAAAAAAACCTATATGACAACAATGTCTTACCAAAGAGAATATCAACTAAAAAAAGAAAAAAAAGAAACCATTGAAGAAAACTAACTAGAATTCAGGGTGGGGGGGAAATCCCGTAACTAAGGTGAAGACTGTTTCACTATGTCAGGCTGAGCAGCATGGACGTGTTGACAGAAGGAACTTGTAAAGGACAGCAAATCAACTAAGCGTCTCCGGTGTCCCCGAGAGCAAACTGGATGGGAATCCCAGGAAGAAAAGAGGGGTTAGTAAAAATACGTGAAGAAATGATGTCCAAATATCCCCCCAAAATCATATTAGTCTACACATCTAGTTCCCTGACCAGTGACGATGTGACTTTCAATCACCGAGAGGGAGCCAGGCTGAAGTTCTTGAAACTCTCTTTCCTCACCACGCTCAGTGGCCTCATTCAGTCTCTCTGCTCTCATTCCAGCTGTTTGCTGACGGCTCTAAATTTATATTTCCATGCTAGGCCTGCTTGTCTGTCTGTCTGCACACTGCCTTGCTGTCTGTCTGTCTGTCTCCACACTGCCTTGCTGCTGTCTGTCTGTCTGCACACTACTTTGCCACTGTCGCTCTTTAGACACCCAAGGACACCTATCAGCATGTACACGGAGAACATCCAATCTTGCATATGATGTCAATGTCAGTCCTACTTTGTATTTTCTCAGGCCAAAGCCTCGGCCTCACCCCTAATCCGTGGCACATGGACTCCATCTGCAAATCCTGCTGGCTCTATCCCCAAAATACACCTAAGCCTTGGCTGATTCTCTCCTCTTTGTCCTTGATCAAGCCCACATCCCTTCCTGTCCAGGACACACCCCTATCATGGCATGTCTCGATTATTACAATGACCTCTGAGCTGTTATCTCTTTCTGCCTCTGTCTCCTGAGACTCTGTTCTCAAAACAGAAAACAAAAGGAGCAGGATAAAATATGTTAGATCACTCTCTGGGATTTTGCTGTTGTCGTGGGGACGGTGGCGGCGGCATCGGTGGCGGCAGATAACAAACCCAGCAATGCTCCTGTCTCTGACCCCCATAGCACAGGAGTCATAGGCTCTTGCATAGGGATGCGTAACTTTTCACATGGGGGCTAAGGGTTTGAACTCATGCCCTCGCACTTTTCAGCAAGTGTGAAGTTACCTCCACAGCCACCTGCCCTCAATCTCTCTGGTTTTGAACAAAGAATTCAAGCCATCCGAAGTCAAGATTCTTCAGAAAGCCTTCAAGGTTTTCCTCAGTCCCTTTATCATCTCTCCATTAACCAAATAGCCTCATGTCTTGCGATCTCTTCATCTCTCACTATTCAAGGTATCTTGGTCTTAGAATATGCTGGACGCTTTCAACCTCTGGGCACATGCCGCCAAGGACACTTTCCTCCCCTAGCTTGGAACTCATATACTTCTTTTTTCCCTTCTTCAGGGTCCACTCAAAATCAGCATTGCAATGAGACTTTTTGTGGCAAGCTACAGTATGGGAAACCGAGCCGTCTGTCTATTCACATCCCCCAAATATGCCTCATTTTCCTACTGTTTCTGCCTGCCTTACCTACACTGCTCCATGTAATGCATCCTGTCTCTCCCAGTGTGTATGGAACCTTCAAGCAGCTGTTTCCATAAGGATTATTTACCACTATAGTTCCAGTACCTACCTGCAGACACATTGTAAATCAGTGGGTTCTCAGCCTTCCTAATGCTGCCAACTTTAATGCAGGTTCTCATGCTGTGCTGACTCTCAACCATAAAATTATTTTACTTCTACTTCATAACTGTAATTTTGCCACGGTTATGAACTGCAACATAAATATCTGATATGCAGATGGTCTTAGGTGACCTCTGTGAAAAGGTCACTGGGCCCCCACAGGGGTCGAGACCCACAAGTTGAGAACTGCTATTAAAGGCTCAATAAATTCATGGCAGGAAATGGAGAAGAGAAAGAGAAAATGAAGAAACTGGAAGGTGGTGCAAATAAGTAGCCATGGAGTGGGTCTGACACCCTCGTTCCTCTTTGTTCACAGGACCCTCTGGCTGCTTGAGGGTCTGACACCTGCTCCAGGATAAGCAGGCTTTCCACAGACACATCAGCAGTGAGCTAGCAGGAAGCCTGGACTGGACCCAGAGAGGAAGACAGGAGCTCTAGTCCCAAGACCCTGGGTTCTTAATCTCACTGGCCTCACTTTCTGAAAATAACAGGCACAGAATGTGAAGATGTGGAAAGGGACTTTCAGATGGACGTTCTGGGGCCTGGATACTTCGTACCCTAGGCATGGCTGCAAATGGAAAAGAAATGATTCTGACAGAGGAATGTGGTGTGCTCTCCACCCCCTCCGCCCGCAGACGGCTAGAGCAGAGGGAACAGCTGACTTACCGGTCTCCAGCGAAAGCAGAGGGGCGATGAGACAAACAAGCCCGAGTAGAACTTTCATATTCTCCTGGAGAAATTGAAGGGGAGAGAGACAGAGTGTTATTAACCCGGCAAATCCAGGTGCTCTGGCCCCACCTGTCCTCACCCCCTTCCCCAGGTCACACTGAACAGCATTCCTCAGCATTCCAAGTTCTGTCGGCCTTCTGGTTAAAAGGTTGGGATGTGTCTGTGTATGATCAAACTAGGGACAAACTTGACAAGTTAAGGTTTAAAGCATTTCTAGTACCTTTCCCCCAGATACATCTCCTGTCTTACAGTCTACTTGAGTCCCCTCAAACTATATTTTACAACCACAATAGACTACAGCCAGCTCTCTGCACCCATGGGAGCTGCATCTCCAGATCCAACTCCTTGACATGTTAAACAGTTTGTAAGGATGTGTATCGTGGCTTTTAGGATGCTATGAGTCTCTAGGACACAGGACAACTGTTGACACAGCACTGGCATTTCATTAGATATTGTAACTAGCCCAGAGATGATATAAAGCACATGGCCAGATGTAGAAGGGAGTTTGAGTAACTCTATGTGCTTCAATACCTACAGCAGTTGTGCAACCAGTCTCCCGTGGGAAAGGGGGGTAAGCAGACTCGATAAACCCAGAGCAGCTGCCTCTGCCTTTGAATATTTGACTCCACACGAAGCTATTTCCCACACACAACTAGAGTCATGCCTTCATTTAAAAACCTGATATTCAATTGCCTTTACAACGTAATACATGGAGATGTACCCACCAAAAAGAGACTAAAATAAACCATAACGTATTAAAGCTGCATTGATTTTGTGGTTTGAGTGGATTTCCCCTTCTCTGGGGATTTTTATGCTTTCCAGAAGCACTATGATGAACACGCATGAATATTAAACTGAGTCCTGATGACTTACTCTCCTTTCAGAATTCTTATTGTTGTGTGTTCGCCTTACCAAGTGTTGAGATTATAATGACATTTCATCAGGTAGATACTGTCCTTCATTACCCTCACTGGCCTCCCCATCTCCCTCCCACTCCTTCTTCCCCACAATCCTCCCCCAGTTCTCCTGTCATGTCATGTATGGGGTTTTGCTAGTTCCCACAAATGAAATAAAACACATCTCTCTTTTTTTTTGATAACACAATCTTCTCTCATTCCATCCATGTTCTGCAATGATAAACTTTCTTCTTTATAACAACTGAACAATGTTCCATTGTATGTATCTATCATGTGCTACCCATGTTGATAGACACCCAGGTTGATTGGCTATTTTAACTCATGGGCCTCTGCCCATATATATGGCAGGGACGGTAACCAGGTTAAGTACTTGCCTAACCTGTAGGACACGCCCATCTCTTCATCTACAAAACTAAGTCTCTAAAACAATGTCAAATTAACATGAAGAAGAACACACAACCCGCAATTTTGCCTACCATTTCTCAAGTCCCAGATGAAGTAAACCTGCATTAGAGTCTCCCTTCTCTATATGTTCCTATTCCATTCTCCTTGGAAGGCGCCCTGTGATGACACTCAGTAAGTTCCAGCCTTGCATCTCCAGCTAGCTTTTCTACAAATCCACTCAGGGCCCCTGAGAAGCCCAATTCCAATAACACAGCAGGTATTCTTGCCTCACCAAATTTCCCTGGTACTCCACACCTGGCTGACAGCAACACAGAGCCCCAAGCCTACTAAGCATGCACTCAAAAGAGACTGGGATCTGTGACCCAAAGACTGCTACCCCCAGGACACTCTCTCCCTAAACCCTAGCAGTTGGTGTCCTTCACCACCAACACCCCTAGATTATTCATGACCCTGTTATGCTGCTCTTGCTCAAACTATCTCCAGCCCCTACTTGAACCCATTATAAAACCAGACCTCTTATTTGTCTCTCTGCCTGTGGATATTTTCTAATCAAATCAACTGCTCAACAATCCCCCTAGGCTCCCAGTGCATGTAGAAGACTCCAGCTCCCTTACCAAGCATAGGGCTACTCTACCTGGCTGCCTCCCCTATCCTGTGACTTACTCTCTCCTACTCCATAAGATCTTAGCACCCTAGGGCTAGAGGCTCCCAGAGCTCCTGCCTGGCTTCATTCTCTGGGCCTCCCAGAAACCTGTGAGACTGCTCTGCCCTACGCATAATATTCCACTTAACCTGGGATAAGAAACTTCCTGAAAGCAGGAACACGGGCTGCTCGCCAAAGTCCCCAAAGCACCTACCGCAGTACTTCAAACCCAGGGTCCTTGATAAAGCCTCAAGGAATGGATGAGAAAAGAATGAGCAAAATCAACACCTTTGTCTTCATACCAACACTGGGCAATGTCCAAAGCAGACTACGGAAACTCCTTGTTGCAAAAAAAAAAAAAAAAAAGGAAAGAAAGAAAGAAAGAAAAAACATAAAAAAATAAACACAAAAAAGCGTTTAATTTTTCGAGGCATTAACGGTGCCTATATTCTTATCTGTGGCTGTAAGTATGTGCAAAACCCAAAATCCATCAACTCAGATGACACTCCTGGGGACTAAATTTGTGAAGTGTTTGAAGATTAGATGGAAAATGGTCTATTTGAGAAACCGCACTGGGAGGTGTACAAATGTGGCCACATGCTTTTTAAGTGAAGGTTGGTGGGGACAGGCTTTATCTGAACCTATAGGACACACCCATTTAGTTCTACTGGCTGTAACCTCAGCATCAGGACGGTGATTTTTAAGCCTGGCTTAAGCCCTGAGCTAACCTAGAGTCGTAAGACCACATTCCTTACATATACTGTAACTCCAATCCTTCACCCATGAAAATCGGTCATCTCCCACAATGTAGGTTAATGGGGCTATTGCTGTATTTACTAAACTAGATTCAGATTATGAAATAAGATAGGAGGCTTTGAAGCCTGTAGCCCAGCTTCTTTCCTCCTTCTGTGAGCACAGGGAAGTGTGCATCAGATCTTTATGGTAGAAAGGAAGAAAAGAAAGGGTTAACAGGCTTCCCAGGTACCTGGTCCGGGCTATTTACTTAGTTGGCTCAATATCAACAAGGGTGCTTTTAAATAAATCATGTGAACACTGCTGGCTGCCAGTTCAGTCAGGTACAAGATATGGCTTGTTTGATTATCAGGCAGAAGGAAAAGATGCCAGGCTGCCTTTTGAACGCTGGAGTTCTAGGTTACTAGAGATGAACCATCCTTATCTATTTCAAGTCCCTGGCCAATATCCTAAGACCAGTTTCTTTCCTAGTGGGCCCTATGTGGTGGAGGGACAGGGGGCATGTTTTCCATCTACTCCACCCTCTCTAGGGAACACTAAAAACCAAGGCAGGGTGCAGGAATACCCTTTGCCCTCAGCAGCAGCTTTTCTGAGTCTGCATCTGTCACCAGGACCCGAGGGCTGAGTTCCACACTGAGCTGGAGCTGGGATGGGTATTAAGGAGTGAAGAGATCAGAAGAGGAGGCAGTAAAACAAGCCCCTGAGATGACATCATCTGTGCTACCAAGAAAAACCAACAAATGCTAGATGTGGTGGTACACACGTGTAATCCCACCACTGGGCAAGCTAGGCAAGGGGATGATAGGTTTGAGGACAACCTGGATGACACAGAACAGCTGTGCCTTGAAAACAAACAGGCAAAACAAAACACTCAACAAGCAAACAGACACACTCCCCCAAATCAACACTGGCTAGCCCCTTCCACCCACAAACAACAACAGAAGTCCCCAGGTAGAGACGCCTAGACTAGACAACATTGGGCCAGCAGATAAAGACCAAGTCAGGTCTTCCCCACAGGGGGAGGGACCTCTGACGGGCTCAGACTCTGTGCCTCAGTTCCCCTGTGTGACAAATGGACCGATAACAGTATCTATCACTGAGTGTTGCGATGAGGGTGAAATGGGTTGCCACATGGAAGCCATGTGCAGCAAAGGCCTCCCTCTGCTGTTACCGCAGACACTCATGGGACGACAGGTTTTGGTAGAAGGTTTTCAGTTCCCATTTATTAAAGCCGATGTCCACGCTTTGGTCCTGGGCAAAGAAACAGGAATAATGACCCAGAGCCTGGCTCATAGAGCTTGGTGGGCACAGGGGAAATGAGGGTATCCATACTCATTTCACCTGGTCAGATGCCTGCAGGATCCCCCCCCTCTCTCTCTCCCTCTCTCTCTCTCACACACACACACAGGAAAGTGAGGGAAGACAGGACCCTAACTCGCCCACAGGAGGGGAAGAGGGGGTACTAAACAATGTCTCCATTCTGGAACATAAGCCAAGAAGAGCAGCACCTACAGGTTTAAACAGTGGAGCAAGTATGGCTCGATTTTTATTTTCTGTAGAGATTTAGCCACGGTGTGGAAAATAAGCTGGAGCCAAGAGGGAAGGTATGGAGAGCAGACTGCTCGGAGGCCCCAAAATGAGCAGCAAGAAGATGAGCAGAGGAGAGTGGGGTGTAGCTGATGGTCGGATTCCCTCAGCTGGGGCCAAGGAGGATCACAGCCCAATGAGGAGGTCTGGGCTGAGACACAGACTGTTCTGACATGATCAGAGCATGCTTCCTGCAGCACCAGCAGTCCTGGGACCGTTGGCAGTAGGACAGCAGGGTTGTTCCCGACAGAGATCAGGGATCTTAGGATGGGGTGAAAGAGAAGAGGGGCTCTGACCCCCTCACACCAGGAATTCTCTCCAATCAGGTGGCCTGGGGAAGAGGCCATGACCTGCCACAGAGCCTTAGGGCCACAGGCGCAGTCAGAAAGCTGACAGCACCTCCCTCTCACACTCTTCCCTTCTCTCCCTGGCCTCTAGCATCCACTGCCCTTATCTTTTCTTCTCTGACATCAACTGTTTGAACTTCCTTCCACATATGTGTGACATCGCGTGGTATTTGTCTTACTCTACCAAAGGTTGTGTCTTCCAGTCCCATACACATTACCCTCGCCATGTCCAAATCCTGAGCATCCATTCAAAGCAAAAGTAAAAATAAATCTGATAAAACGTACAACTGTCCTGCAAGCAAAATGTGCCAGCAAAGAAATTTGTATACAGGGGGAGCTGTCCCAAGACATCCTGCAGGTGAGGGTAGAAGACTTCAATTATTTATGAGAAAAGATTAAGGAACCCTGCAGCAACAGAGCCTATTACCTTGGAGAAGGCTGCTTCCTATGGGTGGTCCTGCTTCTCAGGAGTGGGTGAGCATTCTCAAGGGTCGTGTCTACCTGAGGAAGAAAAGCACAGGCACATTGAATGGGCAGGTGGAAAGGACCTCGCAGCCACCAATACCACAAGATGAAGTTTTTATATACTTATGAAAAAGTCAAAATGTCTGTGTCTCATGGTCTTTTATGACAGAATGTTTTCAGGAAAACAAGCCAGAGTCAGGAATACAGATTTCGACGTGCGAAGGATTAAATGCATTTGTTGCATGTTCTGTCCAACAGAGGGGCTCAGAAATTGATTTTTTTTTAAATCCCTCTGGGGATGACTGTCTCAGTACTGATGTACAGGGGAAAGGCCTTGCCACATGGCAGAAGAAAAACAATGAAAGATTCCCTTTAAGAGCAGGCACATTAGCTTTTGAAGAAAATATTTTCCCTTAAACCAAACGCATTCGTTTGCCTGCTTCCCATATAATAGAATTTAAAATAATTCCCAAAAAGCTCTTTGTGATTGCCTTGCTGGAATGCCCTGTAGGTATCTCATAACTCATTATTTATTTCTGCAGTTTCCTTAGTATTTTGGAGTCTATTTTTTCACGTCTGAGTCATTTCCTTATGCCTATAAAAAGCTAGTGAGACCTTTCAACGTCCACCACTAAAACTGACTGGCCAAACCAATGCTAAGCATTTGCTTAGACCAAATACACTGAATCCCAAGCTGTTAATCATGCCAGACTTGGAAGATAGAACAGCACCGTATTCAGCTGTCAGTGGCCCCATGGAGCATTATCATGGATCATATTACAGCACAAAATCAAAGAGAACACTCGAGGTCTTCCTGTCCCCAGACAGAGGACCATGCCTCCCAATCTCCAGGAACCTCAGAAATGCCCATAGCTGCTGGGAACCACAGAGAAACATCACAAGGAAGCTCATAAAATGGGAAGGAGAGGGAAAATGGACAACTGGGTAAATCTAGGGACCTTCTGCCAAGAAGATTCCCCCTTCACCCAAACCCAGTCCACTCTCCACCTTCCTTCCTTTTGAGTGCCTTTACAGTCAGTCTCCCCACTTCCTACCCATGATTGAAACAGCGGCACCTCAGTTAAGATATCACTACTCCTGGGAAACATCCGCAAGCCAACAGCTCTCTGTATTTCTCAGGCAAAGGACCCTTTGATGTCTGGTTTAGAGTGCCTGGCTCATGCCCACCTCTCTGTCTTGACTCCGGGGATGAGGGTCATCACATCCCACTTGATATCAACCTGCTTGTCCTCCACAGCCCATGTCTTGGCTGCTATTCTAGGTTCCTTTGCCATTCTGCCCCAAGAGCAGCTGAAACTTCTGACGGCCCTGAGTTGACTCAGATCAAAAGCTGGCCTGGGACCCTCACAGACACCCCTTCTCCAGAGCCAGGGACAAGATACAGCATCTCCACGGTAAACAGACACATGCCGCAGACAGCACAGGCCAGGTTCAATCTCTCCCTGGCAACTGGCATTCCCTAGCCTGAGTTGGAAGAAAGCAGGACAGGAAAGACCCTCTCCCCAGATCCTGGGAACATCCTCCACAACTTACCTACTCCAGGTATGTGATAAATACTGGTGGAAGAAAGAAAGAAGCGGGAAAGGCATCCCCCCACCTGCCATCTTTAAAGTCCACATAAGTAGGATGTTTCAAAGTCAGGCCACTTGGCACTCAGTCTCTCCCTCAAGCACCCATTTGTCTTTCCCTGTGTCTGCTATGTCAGGAAGCATCAACAAGGCCTGGGCAGATGCAGCCACCTGGTCTTGGTCTTCTAACCTAAATAAACTATTTTTGATTTACAGATTACCCAGGCTCCAGGATTCCCCTGTCACGCCAACACACGCAGCCTAACAGAGTTCTAGACTCGGCCTGAGAAGCATAAATGTGAACTAAATTATGGAAAGTAAAAAATAAAGACACGAATCAACATGACCACTGCTGACCCCCAACAAAAGCCCCTTCCCAGGATGGCGTAGTAGCCAGAACGAGAGCTGTGACGAATGCACAAGCTAGCAGCAAGAGGGAAAGTGGTGTCCCTCAGCCCAGGGCTCAGAAGAGAAAGGAACAGTGCCTTTCTCTCGTTCTGAAAGATCTACCTTGTCCATCGCAGGCACAAGGGAAGTGACAGCTGTGGGCTCCAACATGTTTCTCGAGGCATGGACAGGCCTGAAGAGGGTGTTTTTCTTGTTATGTGGCCATGCTAAATCTATTAGACACTTTCAGGGGAATGAGAAGCTTCCCACAAACTTGATGAATTCTCCTCATCTTCCTCTTCCTCTTCCTGAGGAATTCCCCCACACTGAATCCTGCCTTCCAGGACAGAAAGAAGGCACAGGCGCTGTCAGACATCCTGAGGATATACACTGTGGGGCCCACCATGGAGGAAACTGGCAGTTCCTCCTACTGGAAGAAGCTTGTCCTGGGACTGAGGACTCAAAGTGAAAGGCCAGGCTGCACTTGCCCTGTACTGAGATCTGCCCAGAGCAGGTCCAGCAGAAGCCCAGTCCGCTTCTATTACTCCCAAGCCTTCTCTCCATTCAGCTCTCCCCATGATTTGAGAGACTGAGCATAAGCACAAGTTGACACCCTAGTTCATACATATGGGTATGTTCTCTCTTGCACAGCCCTGCCCAGGCCCCCAAGGCGGGCACATCAGCCATCAAATCCCCCAAGGTCACCCAAGGCCACAGCCTTTGGCAGCCATGAAACGGGAGTCCATGCAGTTGGAGAAAGAATTCCAGGGTACCTGAGAACCTGAAGCATGGCCAAGAGGCAAGCGCTGATGGTGAAATCTCTAGTGGGCCAATCCTTTTGGCTTTTGACCAGGGACATGGCTGATGCATTGCAGAGCGGATCTGTACAAACCACTGGGCCTGATGGCATTCTAGAGAGTTATAAAGGAAGTCTTAATCATGTTAGTCCTCCTTCCCTCTCTCTCTTTTTAACTGCTGTGACAAGATCCTGACCACAAGCAACTTATAATGAACCAAACATCCTCTGGCTCCTAGCTCTGGATGCTGGGAGCACGGTGCCAGCATTTGTGCTGTGTCATCCATGGTGGAATATAGAAAGCAGAACGTGGAAGGGCAAGAGAAGGCAAGCGTGAGCAAGCAAGGGAAGGCTGAACTCACTCTTAGAGCAACCGCACTCCTGCAATAATGAACACACACCCCCAATGCTGGCA
Organism: Cricetomys ansorgei; assembly: GCA_026225945.1. Lineage (NCBI taxonomy): Eukaryota > Metazoa > Chordata > Mammalia > Rodentia > Nesomyidae > Cricetomys > Cricetomys ansorgei. The sequence continues at coordinate 5,706,036 of JAMJFZ010001815.1, forward strand.
TTAACCCAATCATAAGTACCGGGCCCTCATGACCTAATCGTCTCCCATGAGGCTTGCCTAACACCATTGCTCTAGAGATTATATTCCCCACCTGTGAACTTTGCTGACCACACTCCAACCACAGCACACCACATTTCTGCCTCATCCCTGCGTGTCTACCTTTCAAAGCAATGCCTCATAGAGCTACAACATGTGTAATACAACCTCACACCTCAGACATATGGGTAGGTTTAATGCATGGAGAAACATTTATAGAGTTTAGCACCCACTAACTTGGTCATTTGAGCTCTCTAGATCAGTCTTTGGGTTAAAAGTCTGAGTGGTGGCATCTCAATTAAATGTCCCTTATCTTCTTATAATACCCAGTCATGAGAAATGGAAACATCAAGGCCCACAAGCTCAAATCCTCAGGACAAGGCAGAGTACCTAATACTAACTTCTAAAAAAGCCCATTTATCTAGGAGTTCCCAGACTTGGGTGGAAAAAGGAGAGCATTGGAATGATCACAGAGGCACCTGGAGACCCCATGGCATGCTCTAAATGGCTTCCATTCTGCAAAGATTAGTAATATACAGTGTTCCATATTCTAACCTTGGGAACCAAGAAGAAACAGCTTTACAGATCTACGAGCAAGCAAAGCTTCAAGTACAGGAAGGGACCGAAGAAACGCATGTCTTAGAAAGCCCAATGAACATAAAGACCTGCATTTTCAGTCACAGTAAACTGATTTGGCTTATTTACCCACAGGGAACAGGGGAAGGGAATATCTTTTTAATCACAGAGGATGCATAAAGATGAAGGTAAGGTGAAAATTGCCAAACGGGTTTCACGTGCTGCTATCAAATGTTAATAACTCAGCTACACAAGACTCAAAACTACAAGATGATTTACTTCAACTATAAGGGCAAAGCACAGGACTCTAAGGGCAAAAGGGGGTGAGGCAGAGACATAGCTACTGTCGCAAGAAACTGCAGTCAAGACTGTGCCCGTGGGGTGAGAATAGCTCTGACTCTCGTTGAGGATCTACAGATAGCCAGAGGACGCCACACCCTCCCTTAGGATTTTCTTTGTTTTCTCTTATGTACTGTTTTACTGAGGTCACATATACAGGGTGGAACACAGAAGGCGCAGGTACTTGATTCCACAAGCTGGAACAACTGTAGGGACCAGGAACCATCCCGTATTCGCCATTTTCATCAACTCCAACGTCCTTTATGCTCCTCAGTAGTCGCCCCCACGTATATGACGCCTGTTATTCTGATTTCTATTGCCACTTCTACGCACAGTCCTTACAGTCCACGCCAAATGCATCCTGGATGGCTAGCTTGTACTACCTACCGTTACAGTTTATCTACTAGGACTTGGGCTCCGTCAGGCTCCATACCCACACAAGTGCTTTAATCACATTCCCTAGGCATGTGGAGAAGGCAGTGGTCCTCAACACGATTGGCAGGGCCCCTGAGAGAGCAGTCCAGAAACCATGCAGAAGGGAAATGTAGGGAGCAAGGGAAGTCCTGTGCAACGTTGACATTGGCACAGCTGCGTCAAGGACCCCAATGTCCTCTATCCCACAGGAAGGCAAAGCCTTCTCCAGGTTAGGCTCAGGAAAATGGCAAAGCCTCCCCTCCCAGTACAAGTATGAATATTGACAGTGTGTGCAGGAAAAACCCACCATTGCTTTCTCCCCTCTGGATGTTTACAGCCTGAAGACCACTCACCTTCAGAGTCGGATCCTACGGAGATCAGTGTAACCTGCTTCCCTGTTCAGCCTTCTATAACAACCCTTCTCCTTGTTTATCCGTAGACAATAAACCCTGCGTCCTCAACCAGCTATATGCAGTTAACTCCACCTCTCTGTTCAACGACATACAATAAACATGCAGAGGTCCCAGGGCGATGAGGCTTCTCCATCGTCAGGGACCCCAGTCTACCCAAAGCCAGCTTTTCTGTATACATATGTCTGTCCTTTCTCATTGTCTCACCCAGTCAGATCAAGTCCCTGGAGACATGCAGGATGTGGCAGGGGACATTTGGGGGTGACTGTCAAATACTAGAATCTGGAACAATGCAAGTCAGGCCTGTTCATGAAGACTTGATCCGTGTCCTCCATGACCACCAGGTGTCCCCCAGAAGCAGCTTAACCCCTCGCCCCTTCCCACACTGAGAGGAAATGCAGAGTTGGCAGAATTCCATACACACTTAGGGATGTTTATAACTGCTGTGACAACTCAGCAGACTCACCTCTGACTACACTGAGATCTTGACTAAGACTCAAGAATGTTTTAAAGGTATTCTCAAGTCCACCAGCTCATCTGTTCCCTGAAGACTCGTGTTTGCCCCCATGCTATTCCATGATCAACTTACACAGACTGCTGTGCGGCCTCACCCCAAACATCGACATGCTGAAATGCAGAAGTTTAATACAAACTGCCTTTACTTCTTCTTTACATTTAGACATTATATTGCTTTAAAAAATTGTAGTACGGCTCAATTTTGTCATATCACTTGGGAGTTGCAAACAGGTGGTATAAAAATTATTGCACACAGAAGCGCTGGGTAATTGATGAGGGAAGGCGCTCTGATTGACAGCACCTCACTTTTCACTTCACCCATTTGGAATCATTGCTGTACTTTCAAGTGACCCAAGTTCTCGAGTTGAGTGGCCAGGAGCACAGAGCCGGGCTCTCTGGACCCTTCTGTCAGCACCATGGTGCTCTGTGGTCACCAGTACCTGGGGGACAGGTAACCACAAAAGGTCTAAACCTTGCTCTTCCTATCCCTTTAATGAAACCCAGATGGAGGTTTCTACCTGACTTCACATCAAGAAATCTTTTCTTTCCCCACGTATTGCACGTTTATCTTGAGGACACCGACAGCGCTCCAGGTCCTTTCAGACATTTCTAGTCATGGTGGGCTCCATTTTTGCTTTCCTCTCATTCTATTTTAATTTATGACCTCTTACAAATCCTTCCCAAAACAGATGAGGTAGAAGAATGCCTTGATTGTGCCGTCACATGTGTGCCAATGGACACGCGTGAGGAGGAAACAGCATAGAATCCAAAGTGACCAAGGACTGGGAAAATCGTCAGTGACTTTCAACACTTGGTGACAGCTCTCATTGGCAGGGCCCCTCTGCCCACTCCCGTGTAATAGGTGTGGCTAGGAATCTGCACTTCCAGAGGCCACAGCAGGCAAGCAGAGGAGAATGAAGTTGCTAACACTGCAGATCCTTCTCCTATATCACTAACCACTTCACAACCACAGAGAGGAAAATGCAAACCAAGCGCCAGCTTATAGTAACACATCGGTAGCATTGTGGGGCAGGTCATGGCCTGTGAGTCAGGGCCCCTGACTACTTCTCTCCATGGAAGTGTCAGGTTCATAATAGAACCATCATACAGGTAAGACTCTGAGGATCTATGCTCCTCCCCAGAGTCTATCCCATGGCTGATCCCCCTGCAATGGTCCAGTCTGCCCTGCTCACTAACAAGATGTTCCCTTCATAGAACTCTGACTGCCAGTCAGACTGACACGTCCCATCTACAGGTTTTCGATCTACCCTGGCACAGCTGGCCCATGAGTATATCTTGACACTCCTGCTACTCCTTAAAAAACCACTACGACACATGTCTGACCACTGCCTCCACATCTCTCCTCTCTATTGGAGATGCTCACTGTGTCCTACAGACCACCCAGATACACACTCATTGCAAAGAGGCAAATTTTAAAGTACTCCCTTAGGAAAAAAAAAAGCATTCCAATACTGGATAACTTGCCAAGAGGACCCACGTATATGAGAAGAAGGAAATTTTCATTTATTTTATTTACTTCAGTTCCCCTAGTACTTCCCCTAGTGCCTGGCACATAGTAGCACTCAATAAATATTTGTTCAGTAAATGTGTAAAGCTAATATCAAGCAGTGTCTCGCCAGGATGGAGGATTTACCAGAAGATGCTAAATGCCTCAGAAGCATAAAGAGTATTCGCATGCCATATGACAACACAGGGGTTCAGCAGAGCCTGTGAGAATTGAGAAGTTTGTTCCATCCCTGCCAAGGTTGTATGAAAATGCAGAGCCAATGTCTTTTATTGAATTGGATGTTGGCCACCCAAGGGTGAGCCTACAAGGCTTACTATGTCTTACTATGCACCAGAATGGCAGCCAGTCCAGACTAAAACCTAAGTCATGGTCCAGGTACTTTCCCCCATCTCAAGGGACACCATGCTTCTGCCTAGCTCAAGAGTTAGTTTAGGATGTGAATGTATAATAAAATAAAATACTGTATATGATATTAAGAAATTAGACAGGATCAAAGAAGGAAAAGATGCCAGCAGCTGCTTTGTAAGTTAAGTGGGAGGAGAGATAGCACTTGCCCCCAGCACCAGGCTGACTCCTGTAGCCCACAGCCATGGCTTCCATGTGGTATATCCACATCCCAGAAGACTGGCATTAAGCCTGGTTGACTCAGGCACCGGTTTTAGTGATAGATGGACTTCAGTTCATCTTTATCTTGGCTTGACTAGCCCAACTGATTGGATCCTGTTGTCTCCATTCCTAGGATGTGGGGCCAAAATCATGGGCTATGCCCATTTGGTGAACATGTCAAACCGTGCAGAGAGTTAGCCCTGGCAAAAAAGGTGAGTCTACCTGCCTTCCCCTGCCGCTTCTCCTGCTTCTCTCCCTCCCCAAGACTTTAGACACAGGGGTTTGAAGTCGGGAGGATGCCAGTCCTCAAACAACATTAGCCTCTGACTAAGCTTCTACTATAAGACAGGGCGACCCAGACATCTCAGCACATGACTACTGGGAGGATGAAGGGCAGTAAGAATAAAGGGCCCTGTAAACTGTCGAGTCCTGGGCATGCTTGTAAACAACGTTCCCCAATACAAACTGTCTGGAGAGAGGAGACATTCCACTAGTTAAACTTGGCCAGAACTCAAAGCAAGTTACACACGAACTACTTAGAACCAACCTAAAGAAAGTTGGGCAAGTTCCCCAAATGACCTTTGCTCCTGAACGAACACACACACACACACACACACACACACACACACACACACACACACACAAACACAGGAAAGGGGAGACTGAGCGCCTCCATCTCCTTTATCCACAGGGAACACTGACACGTTGGCTACTGAGAGTAACTTAAGGACACTCCTCAGGGTCAGGGAAGCGTGGCCCGTCTGCCACCAAGCCCCATCCCCGGAACTCTAGTTTTCTCCTACCTGGGCGTGCCCGGGTGCCCCAGTGCTGGGAGATCCTGAGCTCTGACCCAAACCCGCCCAGGCCGGGAGCGACCTGAGCCCCCGGAACCGCGCGAGGGTCACATTCCTGCCGATCGCGGGGCCAGCAGGCACCGGCTGTGCTCCCGCCCCTCTCGGTCTGCGCCCTGCGCTCCCAGGCGGCTCCGGAGCCAGGCAGGCGCTGTGTCCACCCGGCTGCTAGCTGCTCGCACTCCCAGCCCGGCCCGCGGGGGCGTGCAGCGGGCGGAGACTGTCTGCGCAAGGCAGCTGGCCTGGTGCCCATGCCCCGCCCCGGGAGCCGGACAGGCTGGGCAGTCTTGTCCCTGCCAGGCATCCCAAAGTCTCTGCATCCCTGCCGGCCATCCAGTGGTTTCTACGTCCCTGCCCGGCATCCCAGGGTCCCTTCATCGCCTCCAGGTATCCCAGAGTCCAGGGAAGAATGGCTTGGGTTCCTAAACCTATGGGCTCCTCCATGCAGCCTCGGTGTCCCCATCAAACTTAGCTGGGCCAAGTCATTTCTACATCTCAACCAGACTAAATGAGATCTGTGCTGGTGACCCACAGGGCATCGGATCCGAGGCAGACACTGAGAGTTCTGTGCCCGGCACAACTCCTGGAGCCTGGCTCTGGGTCTGTGCAGCAGACTTTGTGAACTTGATCCAGTTGATGCCTAATCTCGGTTTCCTCCTCTGTTACAAAGACTCGGAGCAACATCTTGTGGAGGGGTAGAGATTAAATGAACGGGGGCACAGAGTTGATACTATATAGGCTTTATACTTTGCTACATTACTATTATACTCCGGGCTGAAAACCCTGTTCTCTTGCCTTATCATTACCCAGTTAATTACTGGGCTTACTATGCAAAAGAGAATTCACGCCCAGAAAAAAAAAAAAAAAATCAAGAATAGTCAAGGTCATATAACTGGGCACAAGGACATTGTGGTCCTAGACGTGGCACTACCCTGTTGTTCCATGTCTCCCTGCGTCTTTCCAGGTCATAACCAGCCACCCTGCAATACAGCTGTGAATAAACAAACATCGCCTGTTCCAGAGCACACAGCCACTTCCTGCACATCTTCCAGGGCGGACAGGATCTGGACTCCCTGCCATATTCCCACACACACCTTCAGAAACTCGGGGTTGAGGCGTCTGGAGGTGATTCTGAAGTGGAAGAAATCATAAGAGAATTGAGCATCAACAGCTCCTGCTGCCTGTCCCTGAGCACAGCCGAAGTTTCTCGCTTATCTCTTCCCAGAGGTTTGGACTATTCCTTTTCCTCAGAGAAGCAGGCTTGAGTCTGGTAATGACATGATGCTATGCAAACTCATGAACTGTCCGGTGGGTCAGAATTCCACAAGCAGAGGTGGTTCTCACAACCAGGAGACTTGACCCCCTTCACAGCCAGGTCTTAGGCCTGCCTGGTGTCAATGTTTTTTTTGAAAAGTTTCCAAGTGACTCCATTGTGAAGCTCCCATCATGACGCAGACCAAGAATTCCACCTCAAAGCTGTCTTAACGGACATGTACAGGGGTAGACCTCCCCCCACACCCCGTTTCTTATTTTTTTACTGCACATTAACTACGCACAGCGATTGCAGGTTTATTGCCAATTCATACATAGGTAACGGTTTGATCATATCCATCCTCATTACCCCCCTTGTCTTCCTCTCTAATAGTCTCCCTTCCACCACCATGTTATTTCTCTTTAATATCTCACTTAAGAGAGGAAATGTGAGATTGGTCTTTTTAGTCTAGTTTAATACAATTGCTTACCATGAGTACCAACACACTTCCATGCATTTCTTCAAAAAAAAAAAAAAGGTATGATTTCATCCTGGCTGCATTTAATTCTTTTAGAGGAATAATACTCAATTTTATGTATATGCTGCACTCTATTGAGGGGTTTCTGGGCTGACTTGTGATTTGATCGTGGTGAATGGTACAACATCAAAGATGGGCACACCAGTGTCTGCATGCTGACTTAGACTCTTTAAGGAACACATCCAGGAAGAGTATAACCAGGAGTAGTTGAGAAGGATCATGGGGTAGTTTTGTTGCAAGTTTAATAAACACTAACACAGGTAAGTCTGGCTCAAAAGAAATTGTAGACTGGAGATGTCACTCCATAGCAGAGCACTTGCTAGCATATGCCAGGCCCCGACTGTCACGAACAAAATACATAAATACATGAAGCAGAAACCTGGAAGCTTTACATTGGTGAATATAAACTTGCCTGGACATTTATACATGGAACGATTTTAAAGCAGTTTACAAGTCACAAAATTGGTGTGTGCAACTTGTAGAGACATTTATACTTTGTATCCACTTGAGACAGAGACTCACTGTGCTGCCTCAGGTGGCCTTGAAGTCCTGAGTTCACATGACCTCCCTACCTTGGCCTTTCGAGTAGCAGAGCATGTACCATAGGACTCTCTTCTATTTAAATATTGACCCATTCCCCTTACCGGTGCTTCATATCCTGGAAGCACACAGGCCTCTACATGCAGGCGGGGCTCTCAAATGCACATTCCAAGTTAATAGGATTTACAGATCTTCTCTTCACACCTTATAGTCTTAAAGGTAAAACACCCAAGCCTTGGTGTGGCGCCCTCAGACATGTTGTGTATTTTCCCTCTGACTCTCTGTCCTTTGGCTTCCATTCTTTGGGTAACATGTGTGGCCACTTTACCCAAGTCCCCCACTGGGATCTGTGTGAGCTAGAGACTGCCCACTTTCATGTCATTCTGCTCAGGACTCAGCACCACACACACATTCTGAAACAGACATGTTTCAGCATAAGACACACCGCTGACTCTGCTGAGACACACCATTGACAGCCCCAGGTTCCGTTAGTATCATGACAAAGCCTGGTGTCCAACATGGCCTGAGCCAAAGAGTGCATCCTATCAATCCTGGTGCTCAGTGACGCATCTAGGAGTCTCCAGGCCTTCCTAAGGGGCCAGGACTGGAGAGGTAAAAATCCGTAAAAGCCACAGAAACTGGAGTTGCGATGACAACCATGTCTCAGCTACAGCTTGTAAGACCACAGGATGACTGTGGATTAGAAACCCTCCCTGGAAACCAAGCAACACTCTCTCCTTTACCTTCATCACCCCCAAAGATTTCTGGTTAGAACAAGATGAGGGAAAGAATTCTGAAGTGTGTGTTATTCCCAGCAAAGATCCTGGGTCTTGAATCAGTAAACATGAAACAGCTCTGAATCATTAATTTCTTTCTTTCACCAGAAAGAATTAGAACTCGTAAGAAACATATAGAGAAATGCATATGAAGTTATAGGCAATTATGTTTTTACGGGCAGGGCCTCTGTGACTCTTAACCTGCTACACCTATTTTTGCTATTTCTGGAACTGCCAGGAACCTCTCACAGAACCACAACACAGACTTGAAACCACTGTCCCAGATGGACTTCCTTGTACAGCCCAATTTTTTTTTCTGCTCCCGTCACACATTTTCCACCTACCAACATCCAAACAGGCACTTTTGAACCCATGTCTCATCTCCGCAGCATCTCAGTTTTAATTGATTCAAGATTCCCCCTCTCTCTAAGCAGTTTTCGTGGGCTTCTGTGATTGTCTTTCTAGTCAACGTACTAGGATTTTTTTTTCCAGCCCTTTACCAAGCAGAAAGCCACAAGTGAACTGGGGTTGAAAGCTGATGTGATGCGTGGCAGACATCAGGGCAGTGAGCCATTTCTTTTTAACTTCCTTCACAAGAAGAGAAAACAGGACAAATGTGACAAGACAATTATTTGCTTCATTGCAGTTTAATCTTGCTCAATGAAAGCAAATAACTGAAAGAGGTTTTGTGCCTGCCTTGTGTCACATATTAACAGAGAAGCTCATCTATGTACTGATGCCTAACAGAATCAGACTGATGGGGGGCTCTCTCCTCTCTGCCTTCTTTCCCTTTCCCTCCCTCCCCCACCTCTCTCAACATTTGTCTGTTTCATAATTGCTCAGACAGCACCAGTAACTGAACTTCTGTGGCCCAGTAGGCTGTTTTCCCATGATTCTCCTGTTGCCCAAGAAATGCTATTGAGACTACTGGGCTCAGTCATATGCAAGACATATGCACAGCCCTCCTTAAACCCCCTGTTATTTACTTTTTATGTTTTTACATTGCGTGTGTGTATGCATGTGCACCTGTGTGTGCATACAAGGCAAGGTGAGAGGACAGCCTCACAGCCTCAAGTGTTCTTTCTCAGGCTTTGCCCATCTGTCTCTCCTCCCTAGCATAGAGATTACAAGTGTGCTCCACCGTGCCTGGCATTTTTTACTTGGGATCTGAGGACTGAACTCAGTCCTGTGCTTGCAAGACAGACACTGTACTGATTGAGCATCTCCCCAGATCCTACACTTACCTTAAAGTTGAGATTCCAAATGGTCCAATCATCTTTGTTTCTCGAAAAGTTCCTAAAACGATCTCTAAGATGTGCCTATTTTCCTTTTCCCTGTAGGCATCTTTCAAACCCTCACTTCTTTATTTGAGTTTTTCAGTCTGTTGATCTCTTATCAATAAAGCCAATAATGTAGTTTTTGTAAGTGGCCTTCCTGTAATATGGTCATTCTAGTATGTTAAAGATAACACTCTTTAACCTTGAGGAACCATATTGAATTGCTCCCTACTGAATGTAGGGATATATTCTAACCTTCCCTTGTTTCTGGGCTGGCTTCAGTGATTTCCTCAACCAATTGAAGGAAGGAAGTGGAAATGATTTCTGAGGCCAATCAAACAAACTTTTCAGATTCTTGCTGGGACCTTTGAACACTCACCCTTCGGGCCCAGAGCTGCCAGGTAAGAAGTATTACTATCCTCAGACCACTGTACCTTTGGAAAGCACCAGCCATATGGAGGTCATGTGCAGATACTCTGGCCCATGACCTCAACTGTCAATCCAAATCAGCTCTAGCTGTGAGAGTGGACTACCTTTGATGACTAGCCAATCAACTCTAATCTGACGATATCCACAAGGGACCCCAAATAAGTACCGCTGAGCTAGGTCTCAGACATCTACAGGCTACATTGTTGTTGAACAGCACAGCTTCAGCATGGACAATAATGGACAAGCAAAACAATGACCACATCCGGGAGTATGTTATGGTTCTCTGAGGCCCATTCTGTACCATGTAAATTCAACCTAGCATGTCAGATCTCCCAGAACCAAAGCACGTTTCCTCTCTTCTTTAGCATCTCTGAATGCTACATACAGTGAGAGACTTCCTCAAGACAATCTTAGCAGCAAACTAAATTAAAATGAGAGCTACTGGATGAGCAGATGGATTTCATTTTGAACAGACATCGTTTCGAATAAAAGAAATAACTGAATAACATTAGATAAATGCTAACCACTTAGATGATTTCATTTCATTTCATTACTCATCGATTTTCTAAGAAAACTGCAGCATCAGAACTAAATCTCTACAATGCATCAAAAACTTAAAACTTAGGAAGGTGAAGAGTGGGCTTCCTGTTTCTACCAGCAGAAGCAAGAGAAAAATCTGGGCAGACTGCTAATGCATAGACATGCAGTTGAGTTTTGTATACTGGTCTGTAACCTACAGAATCAACTGATCAGTCATAGTAAGTTTTGTGAGTTCCACGGGATTTTCTATCTTGGAACCCATGTTGTCCTCAGATAGTTTTCTTTCCAGGAGATGTGCCCTGTATTTCATTCTCTTCACTTTTTCTTCATGTCCTAGCTAAATCCTTCAGTACAACACTGAGCAGAAAGAAGGAAGCAGGCATCTTTGCCTTGCTGTTCTTAATAAGTATGATGCTAACAGTGGGTCTTTTTTACACGGCCTTTTATTGTGCCAAGGAAGCTTCTGATCTAATTTGAGGGAAATTCTATTAGGAAAACACATAGGATTTTGTTAACCACTTCCTCAGCACCAATTTTTCAGTTCTGTTCATATTGTGAATTATATACAGCAAATTTTCAATGTTGAGCCATTCTTGCTTTGTGGAGATAATTAGTCATCACATATGTGCCTTTTTAGACATTACTGGATTTTACTTTCTAGCATTCAGTGTGAATGTATGTCTGTGTTCGTGAGAAATACCAGTCAGTAGTGTTTGTGTGTCGATTGCCTTCTCTAATTTTGATATATAGGACATGGCCTCAGAGAGTGGGAAAGGCTTCATGAGCTAAGAATGATTGACTCTTCTTCAGTTTACTGGAAGAGTTTAAGTAGAATTGACTTTATATCTTCCTTTAGGGCCTGGTAGAACTGTTTGGGGATATAGTGTTCTGTGGGGACTGGGTTGATATAAATACAATCGTCTCTTGTCTATTTTCCTTCTGATTTGTATTTCTGGTAATTCTTAGGTATAGCAAATATCATGGATCTTTACTTTCTGGACTCTGGATCCTTTGGTGTCGAGCTCTTGAAAACTGCTTGCTTTTCTGGGGTCTTGCTTTTAACTCATTAGACAGGCCCATAGCAAGCAGCATTTGATCTAAGACTCAGTTTCCCCTTGCTTGGTTCTTCTAGATCCTCTATAAAATGCCTGTGGATCTGGACATTTCACAGCCTTCCTGGTGGCAATAATGGTTATTCCTGGACTTGTGCACAGTTTTAACACATATTTGAGAATGGCTTTATTCCTGGATGGGGTGGCTTTCTCACATGAGTGTAGGTCAGTGCTCTGTGAATTCCTCCACAGGATTCTGATGCTCTCTAAAACACCCATTCTCTACATCTGTTCCTTGGTGGTTGCTACCAGGACCTTCCTAGGTGCCATATCATCAATTTAGAAGTTTTCTGAGCTATGACTGGGTTGTCTTCCCTGTACTATGATCTGGAAATCCGTGTTGGGAAACAGAAGCAGTCAAGGGCTCACACATTTGTTTCTTGAGTCCCAGGATGATGTGCCTTCATCATTGACATCTATATCTTGAAAATTCTGTCTTGTTGTTTAGCCGTTTCTGGTAAGAAAGCTGATCCAGGCTCTATTGCTCAATCCTTACTGGAAGCAGAAATCTACTGACAACTTGTGAAATCCAGCAGTGACAATGACTGAGATTCTTCACTCATGGCAACATAGTTTCTACTTTCCCCTTAAGCTGAAAGGGTACTTGAATTCATCATAAAACATAAACCATAATGCAGAAATGATCAACGATGGCCCAGGCCAAGAATTTTGAGAAAGGAAGTTAACTGTGAGTGATGCCAAACATGAACATTCCGGCTGCTGTTGGATCCAAGAGGCAGAGAGACAAGTTGTGAGACTCTAGCCGAGGGGGAAAAATTCCCACAGTTGCCACTAGAGATGGGAAAGAGAGGATGACTTTAAAGAAGCAGCTTAAGAAGAAAAGGGGAAAAGGAAGGAAGGAGATGCATCTGAAGAGACTCCAGTCTACTCTCTCAACCTGGCAAATCCAAGAATTCTGAAGGAAGAATCATAAGCAATTGCCATTTGGAAGCAGGTAACATAAAGGAGAAGCTGGGAGGGGATTCTGAGGCGACTGTTAAAATCATGAAATGTTGGAGCAAGATACGAAATTAACCCATGTGTCCAGTGACAGACGAAGAATTGCCATATAAAGAAGGAAGTCCTGTGACCTACATCATGGATGGAGCAGGAAGACAAATACAAGTTCTCACTTAGACACGGACACTTGATTTCCTATAAGCATTGAGCAGAATGGTGGTCAACAGGGGTGAAGAAGGTGGGGAGGAGGGGTGGAGCAGAAAGGACGTTTAGTGGGCATGAGAAGACTTATGAGAAGAATAAGTTCTAATAACTACAGCTTGTAGAGGTAACTATAACTAAGTGTATGATTCAAAAAAGCTAGCTGAAGGGATTGTGACCATTTCTGAAAGAAATGGCAAAGTTGAGGTGACAGATATGGTAAGAACCCAAGCCTGGTCTTTACATGCTGTGCACACAATTCCGTATTCCCCTCTGGCCCCTAAGTATGTACGATTTTCATGTGTCAGCTAAAAATAAACTTTATATTAATAAAGGAAAAGGATATTCTATTTTAGTGATTCTCAAAAGGTCCCCAAGAGCCTTGCAGAGAGTCCTTAAGGTCAAAAGTGCTTTCGTAACAATTCAAAGAAGCATTTTGCATATTTTCTCTCAGAGTGTTCAGTAGAATTTCCCCCAGTCTACATAGTGTATGGCTCAAAGATCAAATGTAGACACAAATTTTAAAAATTTACTCTCTTGCATTAAACTAAACATAAAAGATTTTTCCAGAGCAAGGTAAATATTATGAAACAATGCTACTACTTTTATTTTCATTTGTTTTAAATACACAATTATTTCATAAGAGATGTTACTTAAATTAATAGGCAATCATTTCATTGGTATTTTTAATGAACCACAAAAGTTACTTTTAAAAAATGCATAGTTTTCGTTTCTAATATAGTTAACTTAAGTAGAATTAATTAAATAAGCCCTTTAATATTGACAACAATTTTTACTTTTTTTTTTTCTCTTCTAACTCTGGCTGTCCTGGAACTCACTCTGTAGACCAGGCTGGCCTCGAATTCCCATCAACTGCCTGCCTCTAATACATTGTCCCCAGGCAAAAAATCTGAGAACTTATCTGCATAAAGCAGCCCTATGAGATCACTGAGAAGGTCGTGGAAGGAATTTCCAAGGGGAAAAATGAAGGGCAAAGGCACCTGGAGGATCTTGGAACCAGCTGTCTCATTTGTTCCTCTAGCTTTGGAATATCTCCAAAACCAGCATCCCTGACAAGCCTCATCCATGGGGATGTGGTGTCACCATCACCAAGGGTTTACTCTCACCAGATATAAAAAGTTCTGTGCTGAATTCCCCAAAAGGGATGTGGAGTCACTCCATCATCTGCTTGACCACAGCTTTTGTATGAGTTGCTTTTCTCACTACTGTGAGCAGATACCCCACAGAAGCAATTTAAGGGTCAACAGATTCATCTGAGATCTCAGGGAAGGTGCGGTGGCTGACGGGGCTTGGTTGATGGTAACAGAAGCTTGCAACGGGGGCTTCTAGCATGGTGCTGATCAGGAAGCCTAACACTCGTGCCCCAACCGATGTCCAAACTTTAACGGCTTTCTTAATTATCCGTCTGGCCCGTGCTCACTCATCCATCACATACGTAAGAAGGAAATGTTTACGAACCAAGCACATGTGTCTGACCACAAGTGGAATGTTGCAATAGCACAGCATCATGACCACCCATGCTTTATCAACAGCAACAGATGTCCCAAATGGTGGAGGCAGGAACTTGTCCAAGGATTGGACAGTGAACCGTAAACAGACTGATGGGATGAGGATTCAGCTCACTCTTCCAAAGCTGACGACCTCTCCCACCCACACTGCTGCATTTTACTGCTCCACTGTTGGCCACTGTGGAGTAAAAAAGTGCCTTAAAATGTGAGGGAGCTGGGGAATTGCTTTCTATACCCAGAGGAAGCATAGCATGGCGGCTACCAGCATAGACAATGGAGCCCAACAGCCGAGATAATATCCCAGCTCGCGTCCGTTTCTACCAAGACTAGCTGTGGGCAGAGATCAAGTTGCTTAGTGTGTCTTGTGTCTCAGTGGCAGGTGGTAAAGTCATGCAGCAATCATGCGGTGTATAATGGCATTTTTGGTCCTTGATGGTCCGTGTGTACAATGGTCACGTTGCATTGTAGGACCTAGTGACAACATAGCCACCTCAGATGTATAACTATGCTGTTCACACAATGACAGAAATTAACGAAGGACATACTTCTTAGAACAACAAATCCCCATCATTAAGAAATGAATGGGTGTTGTGATATGTCCCACTTTCCTGGGTTACTATGAGGACAGAGGAAGTTAACTTGGTTTAAAAGAATTGATATTATCTGGTACACACTCGATGAGAGCCATGATCTTTATGTGCCTTACAGCACTTCCTATCAACCTTACAGTTGTTGTATTTACTCAGGTTTTTTGATTAATTTTTAATACTAGAAAATGCACATGATAGTATCTGTTCACTTATACCAGAGACTTACTGAGAAAATTACAAATACTTTGTATGTCTGAGAGACTTTTACTGAACAATACTATGCAAATAAGTAACTATCCTGGGACTTTCTTAGGTATGAACTCAGAGTGTGATGTCTTTTTGGAACAGGGAGTTTTCGGATGGGAAAAAAAAAAAGCCAATATTGCTGGCTGGAAGCCTAGAAGTGAGTCACCAGAGCTGATAAATTCCTCATTCCCCAAACACCAACACCAACCACATCTTAAAGGCAGGACATTTGTGCATAAACACTCTAGTCTGAATTAACGAAATTGGATATGTATAAATACCACCTCTGTTAAATAAGGGCTGTGAGCTTGGTCAATAGTGTGAAGAACCAATAGGAACTGAAATCTGAATGCTCTTCAAAGTTAACAAAAGCTTAAAATGTGCAAGGAACCCTGCGCTATTTCAAAAAATTTCACAACATTGTTTTTTTATGTAAGCTTAGACATTTAGTTATTGCCATGCCAAAGTGGTTCTCCTGGGCTCTGATTTTTCATTGTTAAAAAGTTTTAGACACACTTGAATCACTTCCTGTCTTAACAACTGCAATATGTCTTTCTTGTTCCTCCTACATTGTTAATGTCCAAATCACTACCATGGAAAAAATCCCCCTCACTTGTTCCCAAACAGTATCCCAAATAGCATATGTCTGCTGTTACAAGTTACACATCTGTACGGACACGTGTGTACGGACACGTGTGTGCACAGAAACAAGCCTACATTACCGAGGTCCCTACTGGTATTTATTTGCACATGTGACCACTTAACTGGACCTAGTTTCCTCTCCCTACTAGAATGTAAGTCCCATGTGGGTAGAGTTTGGCTCTTTTTATCCACTGTTATATTGGTGTGATATTAAATAAAACCTGAAAGCATATTACATAGCAATTGACTGAATGAATGGATTGCTTAATTCTGTCCACTGAAAGCCCCTGTGCTTGGTTTCAGTCTTTCTGAATCCCAGAGTTTTTTACTGTTTTCTTTTCTCTGCCCCAGCTCTTTTCTAAGACCTCTTACAGATCTTCTGCCGTCTTTGTTTCCTCTATGTGTGCTCATAAGCACGTAAGTGTTAATGGTAGACTTCTCACCTGGATCCTTTTGAAGTAGGTAGGAACAAATGTAGCCCCAAGTGCTCTTCAGAGTTTTGAGAACTGGAACAAGGTGCTCCTTACCCTTGACTGAGAGACCCACCCCACCCTCAAGCATGACAATGTGCGGAAGAGAAGAAAATAGGCTGACATCTAGGCTGTCAATCAATGTCTAGGGCCGATATATAGAACAGCCCTCTTCAGGTATGTATGGCTTCTTCAAACAATTACATCATGGTCATATGCAATCTACCAAGAAAGCCTCTGTCTTGCAAGGGCTGGGAAGAGATACACTGCCAAAAATACACTAAGAATGGCTCCTTCGAACTCTGCCTAGATAGCCACTTGGTCCAGAGAAGGCAAGGGACATGGCAAGTGAGATAGAGGGGTGGTTGTACAGGGGGGCCTTGTTCTCGGGTAGCATCTACACACAGGGCTGGAGACCTGGGTGTCTAGGAGCTTTCTCTTGTTCCTTATATGAACACTTAGCAAGCTAACAAGGCAAAACAATCCCTAGGGCCTCTCTCTCTTTTGTGTGATAGTGGATCAATGGGGCGGGATGCTGCGTAAAGGAGATGTTACCATAGCTTATGAATAACCTTTGTTTTATATTGTTACAGTTTAGATCTGAAATGTATCCCTAAAGGCTCATGTTCAGGATGTCTGGTCCCCAGCTGGTGATGCTATCTGGGGAGGCTGTACACCTGTAAGATGAGGTACCTAGACAAGATGGGCCACTATGGGTGGACCTTTGAAGGTCATTCTCAACCCCTAGGTCTGGTGGTCTACACTGGCTTCTTAGTGTGCGATGATACAAACAGCTGCCATCTTCCTCGCCTACTGCCATCGACTGAGGCGCTCCATACTGTGCTCCTGGAAACGAAACGAAACCCTCCCAAACCAGGAGCCAAAGTACATTCTCCTGCGTTTTACGTTATTTCTGTGAGGTATTTTGTCACATTAGTGGGAAAGTAACATCTATGTTTGCAAAGGTACTTCTCTTAGTGGATGGAATTTAGGTATTTCACAGTACACAGAGAATCACTGTACGACAAACTCTCCCATGCTATGCAGCCTCCAGACACTTGACCAGGACTGAATGCAGGTGTAATTCGAGTCTGCAACCAAAGTCTGCCATAGAAACATAAAGTATCTCTTCTTAGTTTTAATATGTACTGGAGTTTCTAGAAGTACAACCCTCTGGGTAAGTCAAGGAGAAGATGGATTAGATTGATTGTGGACGTTTATAAAAGTTTTATGGGTTTTTGTTTGTTTGTTTTACCACGGGAGTAATGTCAGTGATGTCGATGTTGTGCAGGACATTTGAAAGTCCCATGAAGTACAAGCTGCTCAGCTCCATTTGCAGCCACTGCATTGCAGACAACCCTGTGTATATCCACCACCATCTGACAGGCTCTCCTGCCTCAGTCAGTCTACACGTGTGTCCATGCAGTAATATCATGCCTTCTTCATGTTATGGTCAAGGTGATATATTTAAATGTTTAATGTCATGTGTAGGTAAGTTATCATAGCATGGGAAATGGCATAATATAAAGTATTTATAAGAAAAAGAGCCTTGAGGCTCGGATAAACCAGGACCCCAAAACCAAGTAGTAAAGACACTGCTCTTCTTTGACTTGACTTTCTTTGACCTGATTGTCTCTTCTTGTTTATCTGCTTTATCCCATGCCCTATCCATCTAGGGTTTATGATCTATTCAGTAATGTCTTCTAAGAAGGACCATTTCAAATCCCAAGTCTTATTGCACCCCTACCAAGGCCAAAGGACTTTTTTCGTGGATGGGGCCCCTGGAAGATGGTTTGCTACAGATCCTCTTAAGTTTTTTTTATTCTTTCCTTTTGAAGAACAGCTAACTAGCACTTGTCCATGAAGCCCTAGTTTCTTGTTTTCTGTTTTGTTTTGTTTTGTAAATGCTGTGAGCCATACTTTGAAACAGTACTTCCAAAGTCATAGGAGGAACTAGCCCAACCTCACCATGAGCTGGTATCTCAGCAGCGATGGCTGCAGTGGGGCTGGAAGGCCTGATACTCTGTGGTCCTTCCTCTCCTTCTTCTCCTTCCCTGTACACGCCACCGTGGATGCTCCCACTGGCCAGTGTGACATCACTCTAAACAAATCTTCAATCCTGCCCATGACCCATGCCAGAAAATTTTCCCTTCACTGCCTTGGAAATCCAAGAAAAAAATCAAGGTCATCAGGGACAGTACCCAAGAAGAAAGGGAACATTGTGCCAGAACAAACCCTAGCTAAGAAGAATGTCTGGCGCAGAAATGGCGAAGGAAGATATGGTTTTCCTACTAACACACTGTGCAGGGAGAAGAAATACCATGGTAAGCCATCTGTGGGTTCTAGACAGATGTGTGGTAGCTAAGAAGTGCCTCCTGGGCTCCAGTCTTAAGCACCAGGAGGGAGACCTTCCCCTTCTTGGGAACAATACAGTGGCATATGAACATTTATTTCAATGATCTCACCCTGTGGGACCATTTTTTTCTTTTCCTCTTCCCCTTTTCAGTTCCTCCCCCTTCTCTCATAGTCTCCCGCTACAAAATCCTCCGAGACTCATTCTTTGCTTTCTGTCAACCAGGAACGACCACATGGGACAGATTTCCATATATCCTTAGGACTTCATTAACGGACAGTACTTTGAACTGCCATGTTGTATTTTTGTGTGTAGAATATTATATTGACATAGATCAGAATTATTTCCCTTAGCCATTTCAACTACTAATACATTCATAAAATGTGTTATTAGTGTTAACGCTTTTATTAACAATCAGTGTAAATTTTGCTTTGATTTACCCAAATACATTTAAAGCTTGAGACTTTAGGAACACTTTATTTTGACAAACTAAGCACTTATGAGACAACTCAGTTTGCTTATGGAAGTGCTTGTCATACTTCTTTTACAACGAATACAAACACAGCTTCATGTGCACTTGGAACTGGATAGAGCAGAAGATGTCGTTCAACTCTGAAGCCCAGCAAAAAGTTTAAGTCCACAGCAGGACAATAGTCTAAACAAAAGTACTTTGAGTTACAGCACATACAATAGGAAAGAGGACACGCTCATGTGCCTAGAACAGATCTGTTTTTTAAAACATCCTAACTTTAAAATTGTATACGTTAAAATGAGATCCTAAATAGGTTCAAATGAAGCGTTAGAGTATGTGAGTCTTTGCTAAAAAACCAGATGGATGTGTGTCTGTGTGCTTGTTGTATGAGAGTGCAGAGGCCTGAGGTTGGTATTTGGTGTCTTTCCCTGGCCGCTCTCCATCTTTACCTGTTGAGACAGGGTCTCTCACTGAATCTGAGGTTCATCAATTGAATTAGGCTGACTGATCAATCAGATTGGATCCTTCTGTTTACAACTCTTCCCAACTCACTTACAACTCACCCCCTCCCCAGGCTGGGATTACTGTCGTGTACTGCCATGTCCGAAGTTTTAAGATAGATTCTGGGGGTCAGAACTCAGGTGCTCGGAAGTCAGGCATGTTATCGACTGACCCATCTCCTTAGCCTCCAAGTATGCTCCTAAGCACTCCGAATTGCACTTTACACCTCAACAATCATGGAAGAACAGTAGACTAATAGACCATAAGGTGGATCAGGAGATCTGCCTCCCACACAGCTATTCACGAAGGCCCTCCCAAGAAGGACAGTCAGATGGAGAGATAGAAAAAGAAGGCAAGAGCTCAGATCTCAGAGTAGATCTCCACATCCAAAGTTGACTCCTCCTCCCCTAAAGATGTTGGAGAAATTTATTTTTATTTATGTTTGAAATTGTTTGGTGCACTGTTGGGTTAGAGGCCATCCTAGGTCTAGGGTGTTTTGTAATGTTTACAAGTGTTAGGTTCATGTGGAGGTTGTTTAATTGCTTATAATCTGCATATGGTATCAGTAGATCACCTGAGGAGTTCTAAAAGAATAAAAACACTTGAGCCAAGATGCTCGGGGTTCCACTGTGAGTCTGGCACTGGCCATGACGGTGGTTTCCCTCTGCTGAGGTCTGGCAGGGTTTGCAGTTATGAAAATGCTTCCTTGTCTCCTTGGTGAGCCCCCACAGAGGCTAACGACTACGTAAAGGAGCCTGAGAGAATCTACTCCTTATAGAAGTCCAGTGAGACCTGTTACATCAGGTTTGCAACTGTGGCCACAGGCTGAGGGAGCTTCCTTCAGCAAGAAGAAAAACAGATGCTGCCAAAGCTTCTGGGCCAAGGATGGGGTTGAAGCTGGTGAGAGCAGTCAGGAAACTGAAAGGCCAGGGATCCACATCTGTGGGCAATTGGAAGGCCCTGGTTATGAGCACCTAGCAGCTTGAGGCTCAAACTCCTGGTGACATCAGATGTGCTAGGTTATACACCCAATGGAAGAAAAACATGGCTTCTTGATCACCATAGACCAAGGAGGAGGTAACATCTCTCCAAAGCCAACTCCACAATCCTTGCAAGGCTCAGCCACTATTTCATACCAGTGCTGGCTCTTCTGTGTGATGCTGAAGGCTAGACAAATAAACATGTAGTGGGTCTTCAAGAAACTGAGCAGCCACTGGGACTGTATACCAAGAGCCTCACATGAGCAGAATGATGTCCTTTCCTCCTTCTAATAAATACTTACCAAGCATGTCCATTACCAGGCACTCATACAACATACTATGCAGCACACAGGCACCATACATTATACATACTCTAAAACGTATAGCACACATACAACATGCATAATACAAACAACACACAAAATATGCAACACACACTACCACGCCCACAAAACATATATCATACACAACATGCAGAACACACATTATACATGCAACATGCACTAAACACACTCACCAAACATATACTATACATATAACATATGGAATACACACAACCTATACTTCACACAATGCATGCACTCATATTACATACAACATACACTGCACACACAATTCTAATGCATGGAACATCCTCATTTATAAAACAGACTCATATAACACATACAAAACACATAGAACACTTACATCACACACTCAAAAGACATACAGTAGACAACCATACAGCACGCACAATACTCTCATTGGAGCACATGCAATATACACAGAATGCATGCTTTGAAACCAACATACAATAGACACTTTCACAATACACACAAAACCCATGCATACCCCATAGGCATTAACACAATGTACAAAAAGTACACACCATAAATGTAACACACACACACACACACACTTACACATATTCAGACAACACATACTTCAAAGCCTGCGTATGAAAGTACTTTCACTGTAAACACCACTGAGGTGTGTGGGCTGATGTAGCCAGATGAGTACTGAAATTATTTGGTTAAATGCATGGGGCAGTAAATGAAAGATCTGATACCCAGGGGAGCCTTTGGCCTTCCGTCGTTCTACACCATCGGTCCCTGTGGGTTTGCGCAGGGGCCACCACAGAACTCCCACACAGAGTAACGTGCACAAGAGTGATTTATAGAAAGTAGATGTGATTACACGGGGCTGGGCAGGGGGAGACAGTGGGACATGTAGGGCAAAGGGTGCAGATTTGCACTTGTGATCATCTGATATACAACCTGGCATCAATATCAGTCGCTTTTCTTATTGCTGTGACAAGCAAGCAATGTTTGTAAGTAAATTAAGGAACTATGCTGGCGTGATGGCTCCAGAGAGATCTCAGTCCATTACGATGGGAAACCATGGACTTGGTGGAGGAGGAAGAACAGGCCCAGAAGCAGAGGTTACATCTGTGTGTTGCCTTCTGAAGTTGGGCTACTTGCCATGGAAACCAAACTGCAAGTTCTTTGGTCTGCCAACATTGAGAGAACACACATAGTGTAGTCATAAACTTCAAAGGCGAACCTTCAATGACTTACTTCAACCAGCCAGGACCTCCAAAGGCTGCTCCACCTTCAAATTAGCACTGTAAAGGCTGACAAGATGGCTCAGTGGGTGAAGACTTGCTGGGAAAGTTATCAGTGAGTACCTTGGTTCAAATACCCAGTACTCAAGTGAAAGCCAGATTAGAGTCACATACCTCTAGCCCTCTAGCCGAAATGGCAAGTTACAAGTTCAGTGAGAGATCCTGTCTCAAAAACTAAAGCTCACAGCGAAAGAGAAAGACACCCATCATCCACTGCTGGCTTCAAAGCATGCATGCATGCATGAGTACATTCACTGCCACGCACACACATACAGATGCACCACACACATGCACGTACACGCTAAGTATTAAAAAGTAGAAAAATAGCACCACAAGCTACAGCCTTAAGACCCAAGCCTGCGGTGACAGTCCAGATGTAAATCACAAGTGACATTGCTCTGCACATTGGCTGGTCACAAATAGTCTGCCCACAGACAAAAATAATCATCATAGCTCATATAAAGGGGTATGCCAAGTGGCTTGATTTCTGGACACATTTCACCAGGTCACCACGCCATGCACTTTAAAATCGTATCTCAATGGAGCTGGTGAATTAAAAGAAATAAAATCTACCTATTCAACCAAATGCTTATAGCCTGGGCTTGTCATGAATTTCCGCGAAGTCTCTTCAAACTAATCCCTGTTGGACAGAGAAAGCCACCTGGCACCAGGCTCACCACATATTTCCCAATACGCCAAATGAATGTGAAATCCCTCTGAGACTGTGTCATGGAGTCTAGATCCAGCAGTTAATTTCATGCGCTTAGGCTTAAAACAATAACCAGCAGACTGTACATTTCTTCTCTGAGTCTTGGCGGACCAAACGCGGTGCAATTTGGTTTCCGCAGTGAATAACTGGGCTTCACCAGGCAGCAGAGAGTGTTTTAAAAGGAAAACCCTCCACAGACAAAGGAGTGTGTGTGAAGTGTAGTAGGAGCTTGTGTTTTGACTGTATTCAACTTCTTCAGAGAAAGGTATCACCTAAAATGTTAGCGTTAAGTTTTCACCCTTGCCATCCCTTAAATACTTACATTGCTACTTTCAGAGTTGGTTCTATATTGTTTTGGTAAAGCTAAAAGCATATGTAAAACAGAGTTCTTTTTTAAGCCCTTGCTCTTCTGTGTATTCCTATTCGGAACAGGTCTGTTTCCCTGACACCAGCTGGGTGTTCTACAATTCAGTTCAATTCTGATACTAACAAACGTTGATGAAGATTCTACAAACCCGAGGGCTGGGTCACAAAAGCCAGGCCCCTGATGCTTCAAACACCTATTTCCAGGGCTCGGTCATCACCCTCCCCTGCCCTGAGTCAAGGTCCCTACGCTGTCCCACACTCTTATCATTTGCTGGAATACCTTCAGAGCGCACGAAACCTGTTCAGCAATTTCTCATATACTAACAGAAATATCAAAGAACCCAGATACACAGTCCCTGGATGAGATGCAGAGGGCCAGGTATGTGGGAAGGGGCTTCAAGATTCCATGCCAGGCAGGCTTCCCCTGACATGGTTAACACCCACAAAGCCTCCCAAATCCCAGTTCATGAGTATTCATAGAATCTTTACCCCTGGAGGACGATAATCAATGAGTTTCCCCCTTGCAGAAGACAGGGAGCAGGACGAATGTCCTGAGCTTCTCATTCTGGCTTGGTCTTCCTGGTGACCAGCCCCTACCCTTAAGTAGAATGAGGGTGCTTATGAGACATTTGCTTATTTCTCCTAAAATACAGATGCTTCTGTTAGCCGGGAAAGAGTAAAGCTTTGGGATTTTGACTTGGTGCTTTGGTTAGGGATAGACTGTGTTAATGTGTGTTTTATATGGGCACACGTAGAAATATAGGGGAACTTCTGTGCGTGTTCTATTGCACCAGAAGTCTGATTTTGATGGAGAACTCCGGGAGGCAACCACTCTGGTACTTCTCCAAGGTCTTAATGAAAGAGGCTGACTCTTGAAATGCAAGTGTGATGGGACTGAGTAAATGGTTTCTGCCCAGCAGTTTCCACACTCAAAGGCTGTCTCAGAGAAATCCCTAAAACATTTCCCCCTGAGGGGACTTCCCAGACTTGGGGCACCTCTAAATTCCTCTAACTAAATCCATAAGCAGGGAATGTGCAGAAAAATGGCTAGGGTGACAATTAATGGGAGACCAATGTTGGCAGTGGTTTATTGATCCAGGAAACTTTTTTAATGTTTTCATTAAAAAGGTAATGTTTGCACCCATTTTACAAAAACAGCCCAGCACTAAATGCCCCTGGATGAGGATCTCTCCAACTGCCTGAGATTTTTGTTGAAGGAGCCTGAGGAGCCAGTACTGCCCAAGGTGCTTCCCTGGTCCCTACTCAGTTCCCTCATCTGATCACAGAGATAACAACTCCTACCCTAGGAGAAGGTAGCAACATAGACAGCTGACTGTGGCAGCTGCCACATAGTCAGAGCTTTGTTGGGTTATTGTTTGGTTACCCCAAAGACAGTCAGGGAAGGTGCTGTGATTTTAGGAGCACCCTACATAGGAAAAGTGTGACCACTTATCCAAAATTAGAGCCAGAGCTTGATGAGAAAAGAAGGAGCTAATGGAGACTGCAGAGGCTCAGCTGGGAAACGTGCTCCTCGTGCAAGCACAAGGACTTCAGTTCCATCCCAGCACCCATGTTAAATGGACACAATGATGGTACTCCCCAGCCCTAGGGGGGGCGAGAGGGGGGAGTCAGCTAGAAGCTCTCTGACCTGCTAGTCTAGCTCAAGGAGTAGGTATAGGCCAGTATTGCCCAATATTTGAAACCAACACATTAAAACCACAGCCTTGCAAGAGGAGAAAATGCATAAGACCTTTCCATACATTTCTTCCTTACGTAGTTGGGTTTCTAAGATTCGATACGTGGTGAAATACCACCTTCTTAGCGTGATGTCTGTTCTTTCCTCATTTGTATGAGATTCTTTCAAATCCCACCAGACGCATGTCACCAGCGAGTTGTGAATTGACTGCAGAGCATGAGGAAGTGGAAGTGAGAAACTATCAACATGCAAATTTTACGTAGAAAATGTTAGCAGCCTCATCAGAATCCCCAGGGCCAAGTCAGACCGACTTCCGTGGTGTCGTCCTTTGCACCAATCAAAACCAGCAAACCCAGGTGGCAAAGAGGTTTCCAGAACCACTTTTTTTTTTTAATCTTGTATTCTTTAACATTTGTAACATAATATCAGGCACTCAATAACCAGACGTAGCTACGGGGAAGTCAGTCCCTCTCACACCCCTTTCCCATTCAAGCACTGTCTTCCAATTAAAATCCTCACAATATATTGACAAACATTTAGAAGCGAAGCACCGTTTTCCATTCATGCCCAAATCCGGCTGACCTTACAGTTTTTTCTTATATTTTGAAATAAGATAAATATTCTTTTCCATATTTCTGGAAGAGATGCTGCGGCCCGGCATTGTGCAGTCCTTGGGGTACCGATCACCTGACCACCGGACACCTCTTTTGCTTTCAGTCTCAGGGCTTTGCCGCCAGTGCTAAACACACCCGCGAAGATGCAGGAGCGAAAGAAAGGGATTTCTGCCTCTAAGAAGGAGAGTTAAGAGCAGACAATCTGTTAGAAACTAGAGAAAATGAGAGATGGCCTGAGGCTGCCTAGCACTACGAGAAGCCAGACCGGCCACCTACCTTGTCAATGCAAAGCTGATACTGTTGCAACTGTGGAACCTACTCAGACTTCTTTTCCTCCTGTTACAGTGAGACTAAAACCCTCCATTTCTCTTCGCAACCCAGATTAGCTGGATAACAACTTTTGAGTAAATCCCCACTTGTACTTTGCCTCGACTTCCAGAGTGGACGCCTGCCACCCTGAACTCCCACTGCCTCCCAGGCACTCCAGCCAGCACTACAGACCTGCTGACTCCATCTCCCTTTTATCCTCCCATTTTAAAACATATTAATCTCTTTCTCTTCTCTCTTCCCCCTACGCCCCCCCACTTCATCTCCCTCTCCCCTACCTCTATGTATGAGCACGTGGAGGCCAAGCGATAACCTTGGGTGTCAGTCTTCACCTTGCTTTTGAAAGGGTGTTTTATTGCTTCCAGCTGCACACCCCACTCTAGCTGGCCTGGGAGCCTCCAGGGTGTCACCCTGCTGTCTCCCATCTCGCTGTAGGGCACTGGGATGACAGAATTGCACTACTGCATCTGGCTTCACCTGAGTTCTGGGGATCCAGACTCAAGTCCTTCCACTGCCATGCCGAGCGCTCCAACCACTGAGCCTTTTCCTGGTCCTGACCCTTCCTTTTGGAACCAGTCTCTCTCCTTGTCCTCGAGGCATCTATGCTTAGTAAGTATCCTTGTGAGCTTTCCCAGCATCCGGCTGTTGTCTTACTCCCACAATTTCCTTTCAGAATGCCCTCCTCCTCCTTCTCCTCCTCTTCCTCCTTCCCCACCCTCCTCTTCCTCCTCCTCCTTCTCCTCCTCTTCCTCCTTCTTCACCCTCCTCCTCCTCCTCTTCCTCTTCCTCTTCTTCCTTCTCCACCCTCCTCTTCCTCCTCCTCCCCCTTCTTCTCTTCTTTCTCCTCCTCTCCGCCTCCTACTCTCTCTCCTTCTCCTTGCCATCCTTCTCCTCCCTCTCTTCCTCTTTCCCCCCAGTTCTCCTCTCTCTCCTTACCCCTGAGACCATCCCAAATACCTTGTCACATTCTCCCGAGGTGGATTTGGGACACTCCCCAACTCCGTCCTCTGAAACACTGAGGCTCATCGCCCCCGCCCCTACTCTGTCTGTGGCACTCAGCAACTTTACTTTGCACTGCTTGTGTTCTCTTCCCTGCTGCTCACTTAAGACACTTAGAGACGTCTCTAGCACCAGCAGATGACAGCGAAGCAAAGCAGATGTTTAAATATTTGTCAAATGAGTGAAAATAGACCTGTTTGCACTGCTAATGCCCACAGTTCCTGAGAAAATGGGAAGCAGACTCCACAAGCACAGGCTTTCCAGAAGGCACAAGGTTTTCTGAGAAATGGACTTAAATACCCTCCAGCAGGCAGTATTTGGCAATCCCTCCAGACAGGCTTGATCTAGCCTGCTCCTTGTTTACTTGGGTAATTGACTGGCTTAATAGCTGTCGACTCCTCGGGTCAGTGATTCCCAGCCCATATTATGTGGTGATGGCTGTATAGTGTGAGCATCTGGAGACGCCTGAAAGCCAGGCTTCACTCAGATCCGTCAGAACCCAAACCCCAGATCCAGGCATCAGTGGTTCCAAGGCTCCCCATCTGATTTCCAATGGAAGCCAGGACCCGCTACCACCTCTTATAACAGAGTGATGCCGCCCAAACCTGACCCCAACTATTTCTATCCATTGCTGCAGATGGAGGCCAAGCAAGGAAGAGAGTTAGGTTGTCCTAGAACAACCCGGTGTGAATCCACCCTAAAGGAAGCACCTCCCCCACCCCAGCTCCTACGGTGGACCCACACTCTCCTGTGAACCTAGTTTCTACATGCTAGGACACGTGACCGTACCATATTGTTAAAAAGCATCACCGTGGGGAAATAAGCTTAGAATTTGGATGACAGGGTGAAACAAACCTCAGTTTGAGGCTGATGAGCTATATATAGGCAGTGAGGGGTGCTTCGTGTGATTCCCCTCAGGCCTACAACAGCAAAAACTGCAACCTTCCTTTGTCCCTGTGAGTCACTTCAGGACTAATACAGAAAAGTGCTTGAATCTTGAGGACAATTGATTCAAACAGGTAGTTTAAAGTGGGTTCACATGAGAATTTTTTCAAGTCAAAGAAGTTTCAGTATACATCCTGTCGGCACAATCATAGAGCAGAATCATAGATGTTTGCCTCTGGGGAAGAAGCCCTGAGAACTTCTGGATATGCTTTTATAGAGTAGCTAAGAGAGAGAGATGATACTGTTGGTGAGCCCAGATTTCCCCCACCCACTTCTAGCAGAATCTGTTTAACTACCCCATGGAAATTGCTAGTGTGTCCCCGTGATGCTTAGATGTATACTTTATTGTTAAATGGATTTCATTCATGATGGTCTGGGCATACATTATCATACTTCCCAGAAGCTTTCTGCTGACTCTTTCAGAGACTAAAAGATAAGACTTGTACGTGATACATTTTTAAAGGCTAGCTCATTTCCAGGTGCCCATGGGTAATATCCCTCAGGGTCAGTAGAAGGAAGCCCGAATCATCTCAGTGTTAGCAAGCTGGAAAACTTAGGGCCCAGACAGTGACTGGCCCAGATTCACAGTGGCTCAGCTTACACTTACACCTCAAGACGGTATGAGAGCAAGGCTCTTCTGATAGAAACTGGGCTTTGAGTTGTGGATTTGGATCTTTTCCTGGGCTGGCAATTTGCAATATTGTACTTTACCAAGGTTGGGAAACAGCAGCAGCAGGGTTATCACGCAACGGACACTCCAGAGTGTGCTGCTCTAAGCAACAGTGTTTGGAAGGGTTGATAGATGGCATGCACTGTCCAGTAACAGTTGCAATTTACATTCGGTTTCTTAAGGTGTGACCCCATTATAAATCAAATAGCTTCAGTATCTCTTATAAATACTTTAAGAGTACTTGCTGCTCTTACAGAAGTCCTAGATTCAGTTCCTAGCACCCATGTGGTGGTGACTCACACCACCCGTAATTACAACAGGATTCAACACCCTCTAGTAGCCCTCAGGAGCACCAGGCATATATACTCATGCAGACACAAACATATACTCATAAAATAAAAAATATATAAAAATCTTTTTTAAAACATACATTCATAAACCACTGTTTTCCTTTCTCAGGTCATTTTGTTACTTCTGCAATTTAGAGACTCCTATCACTAAACCCTGGTTTCCTTAGTGGGGGGGAAGATTGAACATTACAAAACCTATGGGAGAAATGTAAGCGATGCTTTAAAAGTTCCTGGATGTGGTATCGAGGAGGTATATGCCTACTAACCCTTTGTTCTGGAACTTCCCAGTGAGGTGGTCCCTAGGCAAAGAGGCTGAGCCAGAAGGTACAGCTTCTAAGACTGGATGACCGCTCATCCACATCTCAAGAACAGCCAGAGAGATCAAGAGGCCAGCAAACTCAAACTATAGGCCAAAAAGCATTTAAGAGTAGTTGACTCATGATTTCCAGTCAAGTTCTAGAATTATGGGAGCTAAATCGACCTCTAGGGGTGTAATTATGGCTCTGGAATGTGTTGGCTCTGTGGCTATGTTGGGCTATGTTCTTGGTAGCAATGCCTGAGCAGTCCCACTGTTGACCTCAGAGCAGAGGAAGCATGCTTAGTGCCAAGAGGTTCAGCGTCTCTAGAGAAAAGACATTTTCAAGTTCAATAATTCTCTCTCAAATGGTAAAATGAGCAGGCACCCACCAAGGACGTCAATGCACGGCCATAGCCGTGGGACAGTGCTATCATGTTCTTTCCCTGGTCCTGGCAACATTCAGACAAACACTGGCTGAAACCCCTTTTGAGGTTTTTTTTTATTATTATTTAAATCTGTTCACACCATCACTGTACTTGGATACCATACCATTTCGTACAGTAGGTTGTCATCCTTCAACTTGGCTGCCATCTAAAGACTCCAGTTCAATAGCTCTCAGCTCT
This sequence comes from Cricetomys ansorgei, assembly GCA_026225945.1. Classification (NCBI taxonomy): domain Eukaryota; kingdom Metazoa; phylum Chordata; class Mammalia; order Rodentia; family Nesomyidae; genus Cricetomys; species Cricetomys ansorgei. The sequence continues at coordinate 5,735,920 of JAMJFZ010001815.1, forward strand.
GAAGCACACACGGCCTCTCCCTCTGTCCATGCAATGGTGCTGGGGATGCTTCTAGGTCTGACCTCTGAAGGTGGCCATAATCCCACTTACTGCTGTAGAAAAGGATCTAAAAGACCCCACCAACATCACTCTCCAGGGCTTTGGATGCTGAGTATACCACAGCACCAAGCAGAACCCCAATGAGGTTTAGCCACCATGCTGGCTGGGTCAGAGTCTTTATCTTGCACACCAAGGTGGCTGGCCCTCCTCACTGCCCCTCTGTGCGATCATTTTGATAGTCATCAGCCAACTTTGTCTCATGGCAGTCTGAGAGCTACTCCCAATTCCCTTTATTTTTTTTATGTTTTCCTCCCTGCGCCCTCTTCCTCTCCCCAAGGGGCACAGCAATTAGTGAAAAATGGAATTTGGAACTTGGAATTCAGCCAGGGAGTCACTTCTCAGAAATAACTCCCGTCCCCTTCCCCGGGCCAGAAGGCAAACTGCACAGTAATCATCTGTCCAAACGGTAAGTTTAGTAACCATTGAGAGTGCTTTTTTGTTAAGTGGCATTTTGCTTCTAGGAAAGATAAAACGTACTTTAATGAGAGCATCCCCATGGTCATTTCAGACAAAGCCTTCATCACTTGTCTCATGCTGAGGTCAGGACTGGTAAGGTGCAGACCCTTCAGCCAGTTCCCTCCCCCACCATCTCTTGAAGCAAAAACAACAGATACTGGTGCTTTCTCACCTCGATCTCACCCAAAGCAGAAAGTATAGTCAGCAAGGCCTAAGTGCAGAGGAGTTCCATCTTCCTACCCTACGACCTAAGTCTTCCTGAAGCTCCCAATAAACCCCAACTCCTACCTCTGCCCCAGTGCCCACCGCGATCTGCCCTCAGTCTCTGTACCCAGCTCATCTACTACCCTCTCCCCCATTTCCCGTTCCTTCACTACCATGCTTGGTTATTTCTGTTCCTTGTTTCAATTAGGACAAGATTTCAATTGGCCTCAGTCTCGCGATCCTTCTGCATCAGCCTTCTGAGCTCTAGGATACAGGTGCGTGCCAGGATGACTGATTCTTCAAGCAGAGCTCTTGTGAAGTTGTACCCTCTCTCCGGATAGCTCCATCTCATGCTTGAGACCCCATCCTTTCCCAGCAACATGCTCCACTTGTTAGACCACAGTACATACGGTACATCTCAGCCGTTAGTTGTCTAAACAGCCCTTCAGTCTTTCATGGTCCTTACCACATAGTTCTCCAACTCACACATTTGCCCAGGTGTGGCTAGGGTCCCTTCACCCACGTGTCCCATGACTACACACACAGCAAGCTTTCAAAAACGAATTGCTAAGGAAACAGAAGTGACGATCGGGAATTATTTTAAGCCAAGAAAATGGATATCCAATTTCACTCATATTTTGAAATGTTTAAAAAACACACTGAACTCAACACTTTTTTCCTTCAGTGAAAACTAGCTTACTGGGCTTGGCAGACAGCTAAAGCACTTGATGCACAAGCCTGAGCACACGGGTTCAAACGACCTAGAGCCATGTACAAACTGAGCTCGGCAGCATGTAACTGTGACCCTCACACTGAGCGGGCAGAGACAGGGGGATCCTGGGAACTTGCCAGCAAGCCAGTCTAGCCAAAACAGCAAAGTCTAGGTTGAATGAAAGACCCTGTCTCCAAAAATGAGATGGAGGGCAATGGAGAAAGTTACCAGACAACAACACCTGTCCTCCACATATACATGTAAGGGTGAGTACACACACATACACCCCACACACACACTGACACACATGCACACTCGCACACACATGCACACACATACATACACACACACTGACATGCATGCACACACACACGCACACACACATACACACACACTGACACACATGCACATGCACACTTGCACACGCACACACGCACACACGTGCACACTCACTGCACACGCACACACGTGCACACTCACACACACACGCACACACACACTGACACACATGCACATGCACACACACACACACATGGATGCACATCGTATGCTTACTGGCACATGAGGGTGAGGATTACATAGGAAAAGGTTCTCGGGTATTTATGACCAGGCTGCTCATTGGTATCAGCCAGTGAGGGGAGGATGGGAAATGATACGCATATCTGGGTCACATTTGGCTTACAGGTAGGTGTGCTTGAACTTCTGTGAAATGACAGGGACAAGCTGTCGTTTGCTGCAACACTGATGGGAACAGCGAAAGACTACAAAAACTTGAACGACCTTCCAGGAGTTGAAAATGAAGCTCACAGGGCACAGAAATGAGACAGGGTACAGGATGCTGTGCACTGTTCGTAAGGAGGAGGAAGACACCAATGCCACACCCTTCAGAAGAGCGCCTGGTGTGAAAGAGCGCAGAACGGGGCTGCGGAAAAGGAGGAGGGGAAACTGCGCTGAACACGTTTAAACTGTGCAGAAGTAAACCAGGTGTCAGCTCCTTAAAAAAAAAAATCAGTGACCTACAAAATATTCTTTCAGTCTAGATGATCCAGAAGTTACATTTATGAGGGAGACGTATAAAGACCAACAAGACATCCACTATTAGTACTTACATACCCTATTTTTAAATTACAGGGCTTTAGCCAGGCAATGATGGCTCACACCTTTAATTCTAGCACTCAGGAGGCAGAGGTGGGGCATCTCTGTGAATCCTAGGCCAGCCTGGCCTACACAGTGAATTCCAGGACAGTGAGAGTTACAACAGAGAAACCCTGTCTTGGAAAACCAAAAATAAAATAAAATAAATTGCAGGGTTTCGGGCTGGGGATGTAGCTTAGGGAAACAGCTGCTTGCTTAGAATGCTGAAGGAGCTGGGTCCAATCCACAGCGTGGCTAGTAAATTAGTTAAATTTAAAATTCCAACATTTCATGGAAAAGTTTAACCAAAAGTAAATAGAAATCCCTCTGTAATTGTATTCATTCCCGTTTTATAACCAGAACAGCTAAGCAGGACAAGACAGCGGCTCACGAGAAACCACACTGGCCTCCACTCCTGAGTCTGCACCTCACCCTGACCTTCTCACGGACAGTCTCTGAACTCCTTGGTCGTGGCTTGGAGACTCAGCAGGTGGAAAGGAGAAGACAGTCTCCACCTATTCTGAGCACCTATCATCTTCAGGTCGACAAGATAAACTGACTATCCAACCACGGAGAATGTGGTCAGAAACTTCAAACCAGATGACGTTTTGCACTGGCCCCTGTAGATTCGGAGAGACTAAAGATGAGTCCTGCCTCTCCTACAACGGAGGGCTGACTTGCCTGAGCTTGCAGCTCAACACCTCCAAAGGAGGCAGAATTATGATCTCAGGACTTTTGATGGAAGAAACACAAATATCAGAACTCAGCTGTCCAGGACCCAGTGATACATGGGCTTGAAAGCTAAGTGCATTTGATGCGGGCTGGTGGGTTGCACGTTAGATATTTACTGATGTTCTGAGCCTTGGCTTGTTCATCTGGCTCAAGAGCAGAAAAATGACGAGTATCCTTTATCTGCGTAGGGACAAAGGTGTCTTAGATTTTTGAATTCTCTTTGTCCATGTCTTGGAATATTTACATGAATATAAAGAGATACTTTGAGGGTGAGATCTAAATATAAACACGAGATCCACTTGGCTTTCTCTTGAGTGATCATGCGCATGAAGCAAAAAAGTTTTGTGGCTGGAACTTTCCACTTGTGGCATCATGTGAATGTGGCTCAAAGAGTTTCAGTGTTGGGATCTTCGGTGATGCTTAAGCTCATGGGAAAGAAATGAGATAATACGTACAAAAAACAAACCAGTAAAAAACCAGAACGGTCGCTGTTCCTTAGGGAAGATCTAACAAGAGGTAAGCACAGACTGCAGGAGCCCAGACCCGCATCGTGACGTTGTCCCTATGTCCTCTGGGCTCCAGAGTCAGGCTGTCTGCACCAAGAATCCCACCTCTAAGCCAACTTCTGATGTGAAAGTACCCAAGTCACTTCTCTCTGCCTCAGTGTCCCAAGCGTAAGTTTCACGCTTACTTCCTATGTGGCTGTAAAAGAAAGGGAGGCTGGGTGTCAGGTCTGCAAGTGCTTTGATCAGCAGTAGCTGATCTCACCCCTTGAAATAAACATCACTTTGGTCCTGATTGGTACAGCTCAGACCTGGGCTGGGGATGGCATAAAGCTCTCTGCCTTCTCTTCCTCAAATCATGCTCTTGTCCAGTCCATGGCTCCATGCATGTACTTGCTTAGAAATACCCATTAAGAACTCTAGACTCACTCAGTAGAAACAAAGCCAACCAATCCATTCACCCCAGAAAAGCTCTATCTGGGCTATTTTCTTTGAAATCTGTCTCCTTTATGGAATATTCCCTTCCTTAAAGAGTTGGCTAACGATGTTTCTGTCTCCCTTACACTAGCTTCTTCTAGATTTGTTTCTTGAAAGCCCACGAAGGGGTCAAACCCCAATCTAGGAAAGCCCCAAAGAGAAACTGATTCTCAGGCCATTGGAGACCAAAATACACACGTGGTAGCAGTGCCCATGAGAGGGATGGCAAGGTGTCCCAAATGCAGATGGATGAAGGAAATGACAATCTGGAGACCGTTTTTTGTCGGTAGCAGTGGTTCTCAACCTCCCTAATGCTTCTACCCTTTAATACAGTTTCTCGTGACCTGGTGACCCCCAACCATAAGATTAGTTTCACTGCTACTTTTCTACTGCTATTAATTGTATGTAAATATTTGACATGCAGATGGTCTTAGGCAACCCCTCTGAAAGGGTCTTTCGACACCAAAGGGGATCAAGACCCACAGGTTGAGAATCGCTGACCTACAGTATCCCACCTGCTGTTGGGACCCAGCAAATGCTGCTGCTTAATCTAAGAGTCAGTTTTAAAGGCGAGATAAAATCATAAAGATGAGGTTTCCCCCCCAGGTAAAAGTCAGAGCAAAAGAAGTTAACCCACCCCCCTCAGCACACTTTCTGAGAGACATCAAATGAGGTCACAAACCTCTGAAACTGGGTTGGCAGAAGTTACAGTAAAAGGTCACTACTTTGATGTTAAACAACCAAAAAAAAAAAAAAAAAAGCTGAACTGAACCCAAAGGACAGAAAAGAAGCAGAAGATTCCCGAAAGGTTTTCCCAAAGTAAATCAAAACAACAAGAAATTACCTTTGCCAGTTGTTCGGACTAGTACAATTCATAAAATAAAGAAATAAATAAATCCAGCACTAGTGAGAATGTTGTCAAATTGTATTCATACATTGGGTATGGGGACTTACAAAGTGCACTCTTTGGGTTAACTAGGCAGTGGATTCCACCTCTGGGACCTTATCCCAAGGCAACATTCCCAAGGAGATGCAAAGATGTTCACTTTCACATCATTAACAATAGGAGAGGAAATGATGTCTCATCTACCAATCAAATTTAACAATACATACAAGGATCTTTAAAGCTTGTGGGGCACGTGTGTGCAGTGACACGTGTGACATGTGTGGAAACCAGGCTTGACCTCTGGTGCCTTCCTCAATCTCTTCTCTACCTTTTATTTTTTTTTCCTTCAGTTCTCAGACAAGGTCTCTTACTGAACCTGGAACTCTCCGATTGGCTAAAGAGCTAGGCTCTGCTGGTCTCTGCTCCCCTAGAGCTGGGGTTATTTACACACCCTGACATGCCTGGCTTCCCCGTGGGTGCTAGATCGCTAAACTCAGGTCCTCCTGCTTGCACAGTGAGGTCTCTACCCACCGCGCGGACTCCCCCATCCCTAAAACTTTGATAAAAAGAAATCCATTGCAATGAAAAATTGCTCAGACTATGTTGCTGGAAGTTAAATTCAAGTAATACAACATATGTACTACGAATATACTTCTTCAAAATCCAAATATAGTCAGAAAACAAGGTATTCACTAAAGTAATGTTGCGGGTTAAATCCCTCGTATCTCAAATGCTTGGGACCAGAACTGTTCAGATTTCAGAAAATTTTAGATTTGGGACTACTTACATAGTCTGTGGTCATTGAATATTTACAGCCCAAAACTCTGAAGTCTGAGTCCAGGCTGAGGCATTCGGATGTCAGATTTTCAGAAGAAGGATGTGCAATGGCTCACCCGCAGTGTTCATCTTGCAAGGGTGCATTTTTACTGTTTATCTTCTATCATCTATATGCACTTACTTTTGTGACAGCAAACAAGTACTATCTCTGTCAGTTTTTGAAAGGCACATTCTAGAAATAGACCTTCACCCTTCCTTGATAATGGCTGTCGAGTGTTTTGATTTTTTTTTCTCTAATTAGACAGTGTTTAACAAGTGTATGTGCTGTTGAGAATGATTGTATGAAACTTTTTAAAAATGAAATACCCTATTAGAAAGATCATGTTAATCTCAGAAAGAAGTCCCTGATCTTGCTGGGCAATTCTCACTTCATCCCTTCCCAACAAATCAACTTGTTTATCATGAACATAGAGGACCGGCAAGGAGCACACACCCCACAGATGGTCAGCTCCTTCTCGGGTAAATGCTGAGAGTCGCCACATGCTTTGGTTTTTGCTTTGTCTGCACCTTTGGGAGATCTCCTTCCCACATTCTAGCAATCCAGAAGCTCACCAGCACAGCACAAAGCTGGTGTTTTGCATAAGAGAATTTGGGATCTGTGAATTAAATTTAATTAAAGACAGTGAAGCTCATTCTGTTCTCCCCCTTTTTCTTATTTCCTGTCCTAATTCTTTCTAATTCTGTCCCATTTGTTGTTGTTACTAGCAAAACAACTGATGGAAATCGTAAAGGTTAAGGTGTCCAATAAGAAATCAGGGCAAAGTTTCTAATTCTCATTGAGAGTGCATACACAATGTTCACTATCGCTACATACACAGCCTCCAGACAGAGAGCTACATAGTGATACTGTCTCCAACATATAACAACACTTGTTTTTAAGGCTGTGTTTTAAACCTTATTGAAAGGGGTGTGTGCAAGTGTTGTCTATTCAGTGCATGAGGACCTCAGAAGCAGCCAGGGGCTCCTGGTGATCACTATGCAAGGCCCTCAGCAAACTCTCCAGTGAGAGTGTGCCCCTCCAAGCTGTAGTCACTAACGCGGAGTGATACCTCAGTTCTAATGTCCACGACAGCATTCTAAATGGACTTTACAAAATGCCCTTCATCTCACAACCTTCACCACTGATCCAAAGTCAGAACTACGACAGCTTATAAGTAGCATACTGTGAGTGATATTAACTAGTAAGCAGTATACTTAGAAGGAATGTACACATAAGCCCTAAAGTACTTATAAAATACAGTTTCCATGTACTTCCTAGTGAATCTCCCACATAATGAAACTTAATCATAGGCAGTCTTAATATGCTCAAGCACGTATCTTAACATTAAGCATGCCCACATTGATGCAGAGGGCCAAGAAATTCTGTGTCTTGTTTCAGTGAACGGCACAATGTTAGCTGTACTAAGTTTCCACTTGTCCCTCAAAAACAATTTATCAGCATATAAGTAAAAACTTCCACACACCCCAAAAGGAAGGAAAAAATACAGAGATAGAAAACCCTAAATTGCAGTGAGCCATCTTACCATCTGCGCTGTTCATGGTTCGGGGCACTGAGAACTCTGATGACCGCGCAGTAACGTTTCTCTCCGAATGTAGTCCGCAGGACTGATGCTATTAAAAACAAAACTGCCTTCTACAGTCCACCCCGGACAACGTTACTTACTCCTTCCTTCCCTTCCAAAAGAGCACTGGGCTGGGTCTGGGGTACACAAGAATGACAGCTCACATCTTGTCAGATGACCCAGAGAAAGTGGGCTCCTGATGACGCCTGTGTCAGCCTCTTGGGTTTTAATCCTTTTGCAGTGACACATCTGAGGGACTATGAACAGGAAACTCAGGGCTGGGCAGCAAGCCAGAATCATTCAGCAAACGTGCCAAGCCCTTATGAAATATCAGTACCCTGGCTGCACATGAGTCTCCCACGTTTCACAAGGCAGGCTTTCTCTCCCAGTCCAACCTTGCATTAAATGTAGATGAGGCCAGTGACATACACGCAGCCTGCAGTTGCAGTCCTGCTGCGAGTTCTTCACAGACAGAGCCCAGCCTGGCATCTCATCCCATTCCCCGCCTCCGCCGTCTCCCAGTCCATCTTAGAGCCACGTCCGCCAAGACAAGTCCCGAGGAAATAGCACAAGACTTCATTCAGTTCTACAGAAAGATGGGAGCCTGAGCCCCACGCCTGCCACCTGGCCCCTCCTGGACGCTGCACTCGTGAGAGTGTTCTCTTGACTCTGCCAGCACAGGAAGCACATCAGCTAACTACCTTCTCCAGGACCGAGAACCCCTGTTGGAGCACCTTGATGGGCATTCCTGGTCATTGCCATTACCCTTCCCAAGGGATCTCTATGCAACTCAGAATGACCATTACACTGACTGTAGAAGGTGGTGGCTAAACTTTTGTTCTTAATATGAGGGTTTAAGCCCTTTTCTGCCACTTCCTCTCCATGGAAGCCCACATAGAATTTCTCTCTTTTTCCTTCTCCTCATCTTCCAGAACTTTCCACTGTTCCCTGGAGAACAACCCCTTCAATACTCTGGGGTGATTGCCCTTACTTTAGACTTTGTCTTCTGTCTGCAAGAGCTGGCAGGGATCTGGGCCAGGCTTTCTTCTGAGAAACAAATTTTCTGGATGTACTTTGAAGACGAAGAAAACATTCTAGATTAAGCGCCTTTCCCCGGGAACCTTAGTCAGGCAGAGTTGGAGCTCCGTCTTCTGTACTTCTTTGAGTCTTAACTGGGATCTAGGAGACTAGTTTGGGACCAGGACTTGTCCAGTCAGGAACTCTATGGTTTCCTAACAGACTGTCTCACCTTTCTGGGTCCCCTTTCCTGAAAGACCTTCTCCTTCTAGGCAGCACCCAGGCAGTTGTGATGAACTGGTAGTTAATGAAAGCATGGGCAGGAATGACAGCAACATTGAGTGGCTGCAGTAGGATGTGAGGTCTGGGTAATACTCTTGTGGTAGTTTTGTGGCAGTTTCAAGGCTCCCTACAGTGGGGAGACTCTGGTCCAGGCCACACAGTGAAACCAGAGATATTGAGACCTAACCTCTCAAGACAACTGAAAGGTGGAACTTTCACTGTCCCGACACCAGGTTCCGCCACAGGGCTGAGGAAAGGAGCCCCAAGAACAGACTCACAGCAGGCAAGCTCATCATCCTCTGCTTGGAGATAGAGCCTAATTCCAGGCAACAATGGAAAGCTTACCATAAAGAGGGCCACTACCAATGGCCTTTTAAAAACATTGCTGGAGAACGTCATGCATGCCTAGAATGCATTTTGGTAAAATCCAGCCCCCATTCCCTCCCCTCCGACTCTTCCCCCATATCCCCACCAGAAGCAGCTTTCCTTCCCTTGTTAAGACTTCTTAAGATAGGAACAGAGAAAATCTTGAGGATGGGGTCCAAATACAAGGGAGGGCATTCCAGGGAAGGACAGAGGAAGTGCTCTCAAGTGATCCAACCCACACTATCTCTGGCCTTTGAAGAGATAGAGCTAGCACATCTGTTATTTTAAGCTAGCTCTGGTGAGTCAGAGTTTCAATGTTCTGACACCCACAGCAGAGAGCAGTGACAAAGGAGGAGCAACAGGGAGCACGCTGTGGAGAAGGAGCCCACCCTACATTTCCTCCTCCGCACAGCTTGCCTGTTCCTGGCTCCTCCCTGACCTCTGCCTCTCCCTCCTCCACCCTTCCTCTCCTCTGGTCCTTCCTCTATATTCTCCCTTGTCTCCCCATATTCTCCCTTGACCCCCACATTCTTTCATTTCTGCTCCCCTCTTCTCTCTCATTTCCTCCCCCTCCTCTCCATTCCCCTGTTCTTCTTATTTTTTTCCTCCTTCCTTTGATTTCCCTCACATAAAGATAAGAGGTTGGTAAGGAGGCACTGCGAGGACCAGAAACTATCAGACAAAGGAGAAGCTGCCTTGGGTGTGACTGCAGCTTTCAGGCAGATGCCTGCTGGTGTGCTTGCAGCCAAGCTAAAACACTCAGAAACGCAGTGTTTTCCTGGAGCCACTGACTTAGGGGGGGTCGGTAGCGCCTCATTCCAGAGATGCTTCTGACTTCCTAGGGTGGCCAAAGCAGAGATCTCTGGGGGCTAAGGAGAGAAAGAGGAGGAAAAAAGAGGAAGAGGAGGAGGAGAAGGAGGAGGAGGAATGACAGGATACCCACCTACCCAAGGCACTAAGTGTTCTCCCAGGTAGGAGTTTGCTACACCACACTTCTCCTTCTACTCAGTTTAGCTTGTTCTTATTGAACAGCGGAGAGGAGAAGTTCCACTTGAAGGATGTTTCTGGTCCTCTTTTCTACAAGTTTCTTCTCCCACATTCAACAAGGAGTAACATGTTAGGGATATATATACTTTTGTTAGCAGATAGGAAATACACACACACACACACACACACACACACACACACACAACTGCCTGGGCTTTGCCAGCTGTCTAGTCCCCCACAGAGTTTAGGGAAAAAAAATAGTCATAGTTGACAATAAAAATTCAATACCAGAAGCCGATGGAAGATTTCCTGGACTCCAGGTTTCTTTCTGAAGGCTAGAGTAGGTAACACTCCGAGCTGATTCTAAAAAGGTTGGTAATAAAGGTGTCAGAGAACAAGGTTATAGCACAGTGTTGCTGGCAAACAGGACCTTGGAGGAACTCTAGAATGTCTGCGTTTACGTATTTTTACATAAAGGGTCATAAATAACTCCTGTGTTTTCCTGGAAAATTGGACAACTCAGAATGAGGTACGTTTATGAATGTATTTATTAAAACTGACATCCATTTATTTCCTACATGAGAAAGGAGGATGAAGCGTGACAGTGTAATGTGCATGATGATACATGAGCTTGCGTATGCATGTGTGTGCAAGTCTGCTGCCAGAAATCTAATCTTGGATCTAAAGATCATTAAGAAAGAACAGTAAGTGTCTCTTTCTCTGGGTCTGGAAATGCTGTAATTAATTTAGATGGTCTCTACAATGCCTTCCAGTGACACATTCTGTTCATTTCAGCTTTGCCCGCTCATACAGGGACAGCTGCCATGCCATGCCCAATGGCCCTTTGCAACCTTGAGGTCATTGCCTGGGAGTCAGGCTTCATGCTTGCCTCAGACTTTACTCTTGTTCCAGGAAATGGTACAAGTAATTCAGTCCATCCTGTGCCTCTCCTGACCTACCAGACCTCTGAGGAGAATGCATGCCTCGGTCATCCATCCTGTGGACAGGTAGCTTCCACATCCACTGCTGAGTTTCAGGGCTTTTCCAAACCAGGATGAAGGAGAGGGGAAGTTTTCAAGGATTATCTTCTGGCACTCAGTGAAACCAGGCTGATGAGAGAACTCATGACCTGACTAAGAAAAAGTCAAGTCAGGTGAAACTTAGTCGACCGTTCAGTCCATGGGGCTTTCAAGTTGAGGTTTATCAGAATTTAGTGAGCTAGGACTTCTTGAAAATAATTTGCAAAGATCTGTTGAGTGAGTACAATGTACAATGTGGGTTAGTAGGGCTGGATACGTTCAGAGATGTCCATAAATGGGTCACCAGGAAGAGTGGGTTCTAGCGGCAGGCTCCAGGCTCTGCTATTGGTCCCTTCCTGCCTCCTGTGTGTGCAGCAGACTTCTCCCAGGAGGGAAGCATCCAAGCAGTGCACAGACATGCTCCCGATACTCTTCAGGTGTCCAGAGCTAAGCGACACAAGAAAGGGAGGTTTCGTGAGAAGAGGCATTTTCCCAAAGAGCAAATTCAAAGTGCTATGATTTTAGTGTAATTTGTCTCTGAAGGTGCGTGCATGAGAAGTCTGGTTCCCCGGGGTAGCAATGTTAAGAAGTGACAGGACCTTCAAGACGAAGAGTTCAGCGCAAGGTGGTTGGGTCACTGTCTTCAAAAGGGAGTGACACTTTTAGTTCTAAATGGGAGTTATTGGGAAAGAGCAAAGCTGGTCGTCCCCCCCCCCCCCCATCCCAGGCTTTCTTTCGCACTATGTAACCTCTCCCTCACGTGTGTGCAGCAACCATGACGGTCCTCCGCTGTATGATGCAGTCAAGGGGCCATCAGCAGAGATAGCATCACGCTATTTGAACGATAAGCCTCCAAAGTATAACTCCTTTTCTCTCGAAGTACCCAGCTCTGGCATTCTGTTACAGCAACAGAAAACAGATTTATACAGAGTAGGAAAGTTGAACTTCAATTTGAAACAAAAACATTACAGAGTAACATTGGCCAAAGAAACCAGAGGGTATCCAGGTAGGTCCTGGTAGGGTTCCTGAGGCCGTGAAGGAAGAATGGGCATTTTCTCAAGGCCAAGGCAAAAAAGTGAGGGGGGGAACTGGAAGGCCAGTGCTGATTCTTACTGAACTGCCAGGCTTGCTGCATTCTGTGGGCCCGGTACATAACAGCAAAGTCACTGAATGATCGGATCCCAATTCTGAAAGTATGGAGTCATAGGCCAAATGGTCAACGCAGACAAATCTAGTACCCATCTTACTTCCTGGACATAGTCTTTTAATCCCAATACAAGGCACACACCCACAAAAGCAAAAATGTGGGTGGAAAAGAAAACCAACCAAATGTCTGGGTTGCAGTTGGCTGGCATGTCTACTGTGTGTTCAGCTGCCTCAGTAGACTTATAAGATCTGACAGGAGAGAAGGTAGTCATCATCAAAGCTGTCTCCCAGAACAGTGCTCTTTAAGTGTCTTCCCATCTCCCACCATAGAAACCATTGTCAAGGGTTTCTCATAGCCAGAGAAGACTAGCAGGGTCATCCCAGCTGCCAGAAGACTACCAGGATTGTCTTCTTTGTGCCCAGAAGCCATCAAACAAAGGTACAAGCTAGTTCTCTGAAGGTAGTGCAGTGAAAGGGTCCCATGGGTAAAAACTATAAATTGCTGTAAGAACTGATTCTGCAGTTAAAATGGCAAGGCCTGTAACACTGGAGATGATTAACTAAGAGGGTATAAGACGGGCCTGAGCAGGGAAGGGGAAGGACAGAACTCTGGTCAGTGACAAAAAGCCATCTGTCTCCTGCTCCCAAGCCTCTAAGGAACACATGTAAAGCACTACTTTCTCCCATATGCTCTGACTTGATGCAGCTAAGTATAGCAAACTAAGTGAACATAGTTTCTAAGAAAGCCTCACCCCACTTCAGGAGGGAGACCCCAAGCCATCTTGTAGGCAAGAAGCTAGTGAGGAAGAGCTAGGGCTTCTTCTTGGTAACTATGAAGAAGAAAGGGTTTAGTATAATTAGCAACACTTGAGACACCTGCAACGTCAGAGGTAGCAGCACCAACCAGTGAGGGATGGCTCCCAGTAAAGGTCAGAGATGGATGGAGAGGGCTTCAACTACCCTTAACCAGGGTGTTATGAACAGACTACATGATCATCTCCCTGTCAGAGGGACACGTATAGAGCGTGAGGGCCATCCATTAAGGTGACCCATGACAGCTCGGAAAGCTAAGCAATCTCAAAGCGGGTAATCCATCCTTGGTCCAATTCTGACATGCCCTATAGGAACCCAGACAAAGAAGCTCAATGGCTTTTCCTCTCTTGGGAACCCCTACTCTCAAGAGTTTCAGGAGTTCCTGTTACTTTTCTTTAATTTCTTACTTTGTTCTTATATCGTTATAAGCATTACTCCCATAAGGACCTGCATGTGCACTCTCCACTACCATGAAGCAGTGAACCCCAAGGCCACTGTCTCGGGTTGACATTTGATGGACACGGAGCTTCTGGCCTGTGAAGTGCCTGAGTGAAGCACAGCTGAGGCAAGAAGGGTCCCAACCAATCAGACAGTCCGAGTGATGACCTCAGGAATGGAACCAAACGCTGAGCAAAGGAGTTGGGGAGACCAGTAAAGCAGGCATCTGAAACTCTGCAGACCTCACCGATGTGACGGGCCGGACCCAAAGACAACATCTTCCTATCCGTGAAGCACCCAGAGGCCTTTGTGTCAGCATCCATGAAAGAATTGTTTCTGTTAGCTCCTTCAGACCCTCTGATTTGGGTTAACTGTTTGGCGGGTTCTTTTCATTGGCTTGCATGACAAATCAAGGTGCTGGAGGGGATGAGCTCATCCCCTTCCCTTCGACTTGAAGTAAGAACCCGAGGTCAGAAAGGGGCAAATCCTAAATCAGAATCTGAGTCTACAGACTTCATCTTCCCTTTCTCTCTCCTGTTATCTTGCTGCCTAGATCTATATTTCTGTGAACTTTGGATGGCATCTTCAGTTCTGACAGTGGGTAAAGAACTTACCCTTTTTAATACTGTAAGATGATCGTTATGGTATTCATTATGTTTAACCGCTAAATATGAGTCACAGACCAATAAATGTGTCTGAATTGCTGTGCTTCTAAATGGTATGTAAGCTACAATCTTCCGTACTTTCGAATCACTCCCAAAACCTCGCGAGTGTTTGTGTCAGGCCAAGGAAGAGCTGGGAAGAGTGCAGCTTGCATACCTTCCTTGAACACTACTGACAGTTAGTGTTGGCTGGAGAAGAAGCCTTTCTCCAGTGTGGTGCCCACTGACAAGTCATCCATGCTAAAGTACGTATCTTCCACATACTCTCGGGCAGGAAACCTGAACTAAATACAACCAGTCACACAGGAAAAAGGATGAGAAAGCAGGAAGGTGTCTGGTTGGGAAGAAGGGCTTCACTGGGAGGAAAAAAATAGAAGGAGACAGAACAGCAGGGTATGAGGAGGATTAAAATCCCTTATATACATGTGTGGAACTATCAACTACAGAAAGCAGGTTTTAAGAAATGGTCAGAAGCTGGATTCTTCACTGTTATTTACAAGTTCCTGGAGGTGACAGTTAAGCTAAATAGCATTTTCTCCACAGCAGAAGACTCTGGAAGGAGATGCTCCAAGTCTTCTCTGTGCATATTTGGGAAGAAAGGGACTATGGCTAACATAGAGTTATTTTTTTTCCCTTCATCTTTGTGGCATGCTGTGGACATTTTACCCGGAGTATGCATCGCATCCATCATGAGAAATGTGTGATTCTATAAAGTTTGAAATTAAAGGTGCTGCTGCTACGAATTTAACCTCATGTGCAAGGACAGAAATCCTCTTTCTGTAGCCAGACTCAGGGTAGGAGACTAATATCACACCCAATTCCCAGAAATCAAGAACTTTTCAGTTGCTTGATCCATTTGATTTAATGATATTAATCATCAGAATTCTGGGAAGTAGGGATTATATAAAATGGCATTTTCACAACGAGTGTGCCTATATCCCCACAAGTGAAGATTTCCTGAGGAAAAATAAATAAATTATTTTTTCCAATCCACTACAAATATGCTTTAAATTATAAAATTCACAAATGAAAAAAGTTCTGAAAACGTGTCTTTCTGCTCGTGGTTAGCAGAAGGCACAGAAATTGTATATCTTTTTTTTCTCCTACTCCTGCCATGGTGGGCTCATCCCAAAGCCCCAGATGAGGACATGGGCTCCCTATTGGATCCTGTGAACTGGACAGCTGCTGCTGCTCTTGGTGCTGCCATTCTGAATGATGGGCACTTGGTCTGTCTTGGCTTTAGCCTTCCACTTTCAAGTGTAAGTGGAGACAACATAAAAGCAGGCAAATAAGTGAGGTTCACTCTTGTTCACAACTTGTTTTTTGAGGACTTTGGCTTAGCGACACAAAGAGGGGTGCCATCCCTACTTGGTCTCAATGACACCACCATAGGGTAAGGTAGTGGGAACACTGCCTCCTCTCTCTCAGGACCTCCGAGTAGCACTTCCCCATCCCCCACCCCCAGTTCTTCCCTGGGCTCCTGCCTCATCAATGGAGACTACCAAGATCTGACTGGGATGAGGACAGGGGACTTCCTTTTCTCTCCACAATCCTCTTAGAGTTGAAAATGGAACAGATTCCACAGGGCCTGAAAATGTAGTACTTTGGGAGCAAAGGAGACAGCTACAGGGGTATTCCCACAAGGATCGTAGTCAGCCCCCCGTGCAGATGGAGTCACACCGCAGTTTTAGCCACTGAGAAAGCTCTCTATGAGGTAGAATGTAGTGACTGTCGATCAACACCCCTCTGCTGGCCTGCTATAGCTCATAGTATGAGCACTTCAATCTGTTTCTCCTGGCTTGGGAGTCCTCAGTGAGCTGTGAACATGAATCTAATCCCCACCTCTCTTTGGCCTCTCTAGCGTTTGTTTATGAGATGTGGTGGTGTTTCTGCATCTTTCCTCCCTTTCTCACGCTTCTGTGGCTGCATGAGTTCCCTCATGCAGGAGGGAACTGAGCACGTGTACCTAGAGTGTGTGGACCAGCTGTTCCCCTGGCAGCCTGATTTCCTGATTTGAGAAATTAAATGGTGACTTGAAGTCGGCTTCTCCCTAGGGAGCAAGCCTCCCCTTGATCCCATGACCCATCTATGGCCTAGTGTGAGTTTGTGACCTCAGGGTCAATCCGGCTTAACCACCAGACATTCTGGTCCAGAGTTGCTGTGGGTGGTATCAGACTGAAAACAAGTTTCACTTTCACAGGCAGGAGGCACTACCCGAGGGGGGATTCCCCAGCATAGAGCATTGCCTCGGTTCTGTTGCGGACAAGTGAAGGTCCATTGCCCATTGGAGATGCAGACCCACAATGGGCCATGTACCATCCATCACCCCCAACTTGCATTTGGGAAGTAGTCTCAAAAAGTGCTCTGAATTTGATCTCAAGAGATAGCCTAGTTGGTAAGTGCTTGCCTTGCAAGCATAAAGATCTGAGTTTGATCCTCAAAAGCCACATTAAAAAGGCAGGTGTTTGAGGCTGGAGATAGAGTGAGATTGGGGTGATTAAGAACAGCACTGCTGCCCTGGCAGAGGACTTGGGTTTGGTTCTCGGTGCCCACGTGGTAGCTCACAACTGAGAGTCACTCCAATCCCAGGAGATCTGACATTCTTTCTGGCCTCCACAGGCACTGCATGTACATGTAGACAAGACATCCAAACACATAAGGTAAAAGTAAACAAATCTTGGAGGGAAGTTAAGGCAGGCGTGGCATGCACTTATAATCCTAGTGGGAGCTACAGACTGACAGACCCCTGAGAATCACTACCCAGCCAGTCCAGTCACTTTTACAAGTTTCAGGCCAGTGAGAGAGTCATTCATCTCAAAAAGACAAAAACAAAACACACACCGAAAAAAGGTAGACAGTTTCTGAGAAGTAATACCTGACCTTGTCTCTGTCTCCACAAGTTTGTGTGCACACACATTCACACACACACACACATACACACACATATACACACACACACACACATACACACACACATTCACATACACACATTCACACACATACACACATTCTCTCTCACACACACACATACACACATAGAGACACACACACACATACACACATTCTCACACACACACACAGACACACACATTCACATATACACACACACACAATCACACATACACACATTCACACACACACACACACATCACACACACACACATACACACACACACACACACACACACACACACATTCACACACACATACACACATTCTCTCTCACACACACAGACACACACATTCACATATACACACACACACACACAATCACACATACACACATTCACACACACACACATATACACACACACACACACAATCACACATACACACACACACATATGCGTATATACGGGGGGGGGGCCTCTAAATCTGATGCCTAAAGCATCAGCATATTTTCTTTTGCAAAACTTGCCCTTTATATTCTCCCAAACCAGAACAGCTTGTTTCTCTGTTTGAGTAAAGGATATTATGAAGGGAAAATGAACCACTTGCGGCCTCCTGCAGTTCATCTGGAAAACACATGCCCTTTGATTCCCAAACTACAATTACAAGGTTAACATATAAAGACTTCATGCTCTATTTTTTTTCATTCCTGTTTTGCTATCTGAGATCATTAAAAGTCTTTTTATTCGGACCATTTCTTCTGAAATGTAGCATTTTATAATTCTTAGATTCTTTTTAGACCAAGAAAGACAATTTGGAAAAAAGTCTTTAAAAAAAAATTAAAGCAGCTATTTACTGAATTTTTTTAATTTAATTTACTGGCAGTAAATAAAACCTTGTTGTTTAACATGTAATCAAACAGTCCTAGTTTGTTGTATTACATCATAATGTAAATTTGATTCAATTCTTTTGCTAGATTGGTAAACTTGTTATATTGTTCTGTCTAACAACATTAAGAAAAAAAATAAACCAGGCGGTGGTGGCACACACCTTTAATCCCAGCATCCAGGAGGCAGAGGCAGGCAGATCTCTGTGAGTTTGAAGCCATCCTGTTCTACAGAGTGAGTTCCAGGATAGCCAGAGTTACAACAGAGAAGCCCTGTCTCAAAAAAAAAAAAAAAAGAAAAAAGAAAAAGGAAAGAAAGAAAGGAAGGAAGGAAGGAAGGAAGGAAAGAAGGAAAGAAGGAAGGTACGAAGGAAGGAAGGACAAAAATTTTCTTTAAAAATTACATAAGACCAGTAAGTAAGTAAGAGGAAAGTAAAAAATTTTTGCCTTAGAAAAAAATTTTGCATGGTAAAGTAAGGTTTTATTATAAGATAAAATTATTAGATTTCTACAAAATGAGAAAAGATGAGAATCAAAAACAAAACACAGAGTTCTTAGGGCTCTAAGAAAAGGTCCCAGTAAGTCACAGAGGGTTTGCAAAGGGGAAAACATAAAAGGGGTGTGTGTGATTATGCTGTTCGGATCCAAAGGTCAAAATTCAGAACACTGTTAAAAAACTATAACCGAGTCCTGCACTTAAAACAATGAGACTAACTGGTCAGAGTACTGAAAATAAGATACTGCAAGTGCTTAGCCCTGATGGAATATCTTCATGAACCAGCCCTTATCGAAGAGGAGGCAGAAAAGATGTAAGAGGAGGAGGAGCTTGGTGAGCCGCTATTGCACCCAGAAACTCGCCTCGGCCACGGTGGCTGTCGCACCTGCATGAGAAACACCAGAGTAAGTTCTGGAGTAGATGCTGCTCTCCAGGACTCCCCGTTATGGACAAGTTACAAGCTGTTGTCAGTTAATAACTCCCGAGGGACATTCTTTGAGAGGATGGCCATTGGTAAGTTTGCCCACGTTGCAGTGGATGGCCCCCACATCCATGCACATATGGTCAGCGCTAATTGGACTTACTGAGAGAGAGGGGGAAGGGGAGGGGGAAGCAGGAGGTACACATAAGCACATTTCACTGTATATGTGCATGAATTCTCAAAGAACAAAAAAAAAACTTGTAATGAAAAAATAAAATGAACTTCTCTTAAAATACTGATTCGCAATAAAATAAAATACCGATTTGCTGTTAGCGTCATTTAAAAGAACAGCTAATGTGCTATCAGAATAATTGCTTATGTTTCCTGCTAAGGTTTTTAATTATTAAGGCACCTGAGCCATGGCAACATTAGGATGTATTTTAAAATATATTTGTTTTAACCAAAGGTCTGTCTGAATGTTACACAAAGTTAAAACTAAAATCTGTTACTTCCTCCTCCACAAAGCTGGGACGCCTAAGGCAAAGAGACTAAATGGATAAAAAGACAGATAATATTTTGGCCCTTGCTCTCCAAGTTCAGGAAGTGACCAGAGCCTTCTAAAACAGCCCTACAACTCTTAATTATGAATCCCTGCTCCTATTGGAGACTCCGGCGGTTGGGCTCTAACCAGCACGTGGCCTATAGAACGGAAAGTCATTAGACCGGGAAATGTCCATGTGCCTCCAACGGGAGCCACACTGTCAGCTAGAGCCTGACTTACCCCAGCAGGTGGTACAACTGGTAAAGATAAAAATGTAAAACCCCAAGGAGTTCCTCCTATATCTTTATACGAGTCTCAAGTGGACTAAAAGTGGGGGGCTGTGTTTCGCCATTTCCATTCTCTCAAACACCCGACAAGACAGATAATTAGGACTCTCAGAAAACAACTTTCTACCCAAGCCTGAGCAGGATTCCCATCCTGCCTTGTTCAGCTAGGGACCGGAGGCTCCTAAAGGCCTACAGAGAAAGTCATGCCCATAACCTGCTTCATCCGATTTACAAAGGACCTTAGGTGGCCTTATTAAATGTCAACATATTACTGTTGGGGCTGGAGAAATGACTCAGGATTTAAGAGCACGTGCTGCTCTTTCAAAGGGCCCGGATTTGTTCCCAACACCCACATCAGGCAGCAGATAACCACTTATAGCTCCAGCTCAAGGGGATCAGATGCCCTCTTCTGGCCTCCGAGAGCATTCACACGCACACACACATATAAGCTAATGCCCATACATGCAGACACACACACACACACACACACACACACACACACACACACCTAAATAACAGGCACAGGATATGCCTAACTTTGCCACAAGCATTGTACAAACAATGAACATAAGAAGTTGTGTTTTGGAAAGCATCAGAAACCTGCCATGAGGACCACATAGAATTAGAAAACAACATTGTCAGAAGACAGCCAGGTTAGCGTGTCCTCTGATGATTGACAGCACATTCCCCTGCCCTGACTTTTTTCTGTTGTTGTTGTTTCTTGGAAGATGTTCACCAATTTCAGTTGCAAGCTGAGAATTTGACTCGGTCAAGACAAACAGCCTCTGCTGAGGAAAGAGATCAACAAAGCTCTCTGTCTTTACACGGAGCTATTCAGAAAGCCTAACAAACAGACTTGAGGAATGTCAGGTGCATGATTGTTTTATAGAATGAGACGTTTGCTGAAACAAATCTGCGCACATGCAGATCAGCTGAGGAAGAGGGCTGAAAGCCCCTGAAATGCAGGAAACTTCCTGACATCTTAATTACAAATCTTAGACCTTAAGCTGAAGGACTTAAGCAAGTACAGGGTTTTCATTCAAACCCTCTGCTGTATTCCTAATCCCCTTTACAGATGTATCCAATGTGTGCCTCTTAAATCTAGTCAGAGTGAACTATGGTGTAGTCCCAAATCCAGAGTCCCCCCAGCTCCTCCCCAGCACCCCTTTCAGCCAGTCCTTCCAGCCCACGCCCATTCTTTTGTGACTCCCTGGTACCCCACAGAACAGCTCTCTACCAGGGATCCATAGCTGCTCTACTTTTTTGTGGTGTCAGTGCTGGAGATTGAACCCAAGGTCTTGCTGTATGCCAGGCAATCTTCTCCCAAGTACACTGTACCTCCATCCTTTCGTTATTTTAGTTTTTAGACAAGAATTTTCTTAGTTTCCCGGGAAGACCTGGAACATTCACCCTCTGGCCTCAGTTTCCTGGGTAGACACAGCTGTACTCCACCATCTGGTCACAAAGGTTTTTGTTTGTTTGTTTATTTGTTTGTTCTAATTTTTCATCTCTCATGTAATACATTCCAATATCTTTCCATCTCTCCCTTCACTGCTCCCATCTCCCCTGTCCCCCAGATCTACCCTCCATCTCCCATTCCCACCCTGCCTCTCCCCAAGAAAGGGCAGTCTTCCCAGGGTTACTGCTCAAACATGGCGCAACAAGATGAAACAGGGTCAGGCACAATTCCCTACTTCAACGTTGGACTAGGCAACCCAGTAGGGGGATAAGGTACTCTAGGGCGAGCAAGAAATGCAGGGATACACACCCCTATTCCAGTCTGTACGAGTTCTGCAAGAGCACCAGGCCAGGCATCCTCCTCAAGACATATTTGGGGGACCAGACAGGTTCCATGTCTGCCGCTCTGTTGAGCCCCTAAGAGTTCTGGTCAGTTGACTCCATGGTGTTTGTTCTCCTGGTGTACTTGACCCCTCTGGCCCCAGAAATACCTCCTCCTGAGCCCCACAATCACAAAGGTTTTTAAGGGCATCTAGGATGTTGAATCTTCTTTTTGAAGGTTTATGATTTACTTTGCCCAGATCCACCAGAGAAATCATGGTCTGCGGCAGATGTTACCGTATACTGACTTGGAAGTCAGACTCCTCCTTGAGCTGCAGGCCTAGAAGGAAAATGTTGACAAACAAAAAGTTTTCATCTCAATGCTCACCTCCATCAGAGCTTTTCAGTGACTAGGTTAATTCTCAACGTGCAGTATTGTTTTGTATTCATTTGTGTGTGTGTGTGTGTGTGTGTGTGTGTGTGTGTGTGTGTGTGTGTGTGTATTTGTATGTAAGTACAGGCATGTGCACGAGGAGGCCCAAATCGATGTCAACGTCTTCCTCGATGGCTCTCCTTTCTACTACTTTTTATTATTCACAAGGTCTCTTGCTAACCCAAAGCTTGCCAATCTGCTTCGTCTTGTTAGCCAGAGACTTCAGAGACTCCCGGCCTCTACCTTCCAAGAGCTCAGTCACCAGTAGTCACAATGCCCTCATGGCTTTTACATGGGTTCTATGGATCCAAACTCCACACCTCACACTTGTGTGGCCAGTGCTTTATCTATTGCTCCTTCACTGCAGGCCCAGCAGTGTTGCTTTCGAAAGAAACTACCTGAACAAGATTTCAGCAAGGCATTAGTCACGGGTAAAGAACTCATGCAGCATGTGCAGAGCCCTGAATGCAATCACCAACACCACCCAAACAAATAAAGATGGGCTTAACAGATGTGCTGCTGTGTGTGTTGCATGTATGGTAGGGTACGTAGGGTAGTTCTAACAGACCCTAAGACATTCGAGATTACAAATGAATGCAATCTTCAATGGGAAGTCATCAACTGCTTTAGATTTTTTTTTTTTTTGAGACAGGGTTTCTCTGTTATAACTCTGTCCTAGAACTCACTCTGTAGACCAGGCTGGCCTCAAACTCACAGAGCTCCTCCTGTCTCTGCCTCCCAAGGGATTAAAGTCAGGTGCCCTGCTAGATTCTTATGAGAGTCATCCTGCCCTTTGAAACTTTAAAATGAAAACATCAGCTGCACACGTGATAAACTATTCTAAGTCAAAATATATTAAAATGCCTGAACATCAATAAGAAAGTCTAGATGGCTCAACACAGATGTGAACAAAATATAGAATAGACACTTAAAAGAGAACATTTAAGTGACCACCAATAAATATTGGAATAAGAACTTAATTACTCCAACCTCATCAGCCATAAAGCAAAGGTAGCTAAACTAGAGTAGAATGCCAGGTCACATCTATCTCCCAGAGGAGTGAAAGTGGGCAGCAGGATTGATGAAGACACGGCATCTAGAGCTCTCCAGCATGCTTGATGAGCATACATATCTATAAAACCATTCTGTTGGGTGGATAATGAAAACTCTGGTTTATAGCCTAAGACTTAGTAATTTCCCTCCTGGATTTATGAGCAACGCAAGTGTGTAACAGAGCTTATCACAAAGCACATCCGAGAGCATTGGTAACTGCCCTACATTTAATAAATCCAAACTGGAAAGCACTCCAGTAACTCTCAGCAGTACAATGTGTGCGTAGATGCAGTCACAGAATTGTACTTTGTGAGAGCTGTTGAGTTTCTCATGAGGACTCCAAACTCCCTATGTACTGCACTTCGTTCAAGATGATTCCATGCACGCAGTGTATAAGACCGGCTAGCACACACAGGGCAGTGCAGTCATACCTGCTCTGTGAGCACTTCTTTATCTAGGATTCTAAATTACAAGTTCTTTACCATTGACCCTTAATATCAGATTACACTATAAACTGCATTCCATTCAACCCATGACGTGTAAAGCCAGCCGATCGGCCTCTGTGAAAAGGCCCCATCACGGTACTCAAAGAATCACCACGCATAAGTCATGGTTTACTACATGGCTGTGTCTATGAGTGTTTCCTTCCCTAGAACTCCTAGGAACCAAAGGGAGACCAACAGCCCCACCAACGGGCTAGGATTTACCCCAAAATGGGCTTTGTCTTTGAGCTCTTCAGATCGATCATCACGCAGCCTTCCTTGCTCACACCTCCTGTTAAGACGCAATATCCCAATTTTGATGACAAAGACCGGAGATTCAGAGTCCTGGTGGGGCTTCAGCCACAGAGCTAAACGGCAGACAGAAACAGAGACTAATATTCCGCCCAAGTGCACAGGAACACTTCCACTTTTATGAGGCGTCCATAACCACTGCAATCATTTTAAAGAATTACCAACTAGTCTTAGGTCCTTGGCGGAGACTGTAGTGCGTCATTAGCCGTGTGGGATCAGTTGAACTACTCCAGTCTTTCACAACGTATCAAAATAGTATGGCCTGGGTGCAGAAGCCCGTGTCTGCTTGTTTCAAGACCCTTCGTGGCTTATTCTTCACCAGTCAGAACTCCCAGCTCTTTCATGAAAAGGAACTAAGCATTTTACACGAGGGGTTGAGATGACGAACCTAAATTGAGCCAGCCAGCCCTTTGGAACACTAACCAACCATGAAGGAGCAAACAGCCATCTTGGAGAATGAAGGAGGAGGGGAGAGACCACACTGTTTGTGCAAACCATTAAAATATGACGTCCAGCCTCCATTTTCTCTCTGAATACTCAAAGCAAGCATTTCTAAATGTGAAAGTGAGTCAGTGCATAAAACTTACTTTCCTAAGGCAGCAGCAGAACTTCTCAGAGTCCAGAACAGGGCTGAACGTCCTCAGGAAACCCGTCAGTGTGCGACACCAGGTACAAAGTGTCCCTTTCGGAGGCGCTCCGGTGTGCTGTGTCACATTCCCGCCCTCCTACGGCGGCCCCTGCTAACTCCCATGACCAGGAATCCTGAGGCTTCCGGCAAAATTTAATTCATTCAGAAAGTTGGCTGAGACCCAAACCCAGTCCCAAAGGCAGTTTCTGGGAGGAAGTCATTCTTCAAACACTGAGCTCAGGTTTCATAACTTTGATTGACTATAAAAAAAATTGGGAAACTCAAGTGTCCAGCCAGATTCTTATCCCCTATGCTATTGTCTCTTACTTGGGCTGATCAAACAATGGTCTAAACAATGTCTGCCATTGCTCGGTATCTTCTATACAGACAGTCCTGCCGACGGCATGCCCACTTGAAGCATTAGAATAAGAGAAAAGGCACAAGTTCCTGGAACGGATAGGGCTTTTCACCAGCTGTTCTATTTAGCAGAGCCGATTGGATGGAAAAAGCAAATAAAACCAACATTTCTGTACTGTGGTTGGGATATTAATTATGTCCAAGAGCTTGTTATTTAGACTAGTGGTTCCCTACCTTCCTAATGCTACAGTCCCTTAATCCCTCATGCTGTGCTGACCCCAAACCACAAAATTATTTTTATTGCTACTTCATCGCTGTAATGTTGCTGCTGTTATGAACTGCAATGTAAATATCTGATATGCAGTGGGTCGTAGGCGACCCCTGTAAAAGGGGGTCGAAAGGCCCCCCCAAAAGGTTTGCAATCCACAGGTTGAGGACCACTGACTTAGGTGCTCCACCCTACCATAAGTATTGGAACACTTACACAGTAGAGCCTGTTTAGGGGAGACTAAGTCATCAGAAGCATTGCCATTGAAAGAAATGGAAGGAATTCTTTGGGGACACTGGTTAGTTCTCATGAGGACGGTTATATAAGGGCACTCCTGATCCCTTCCTATTCTCCAGCCTCTTGATTCATCATTTAATTCCTCTCACACAGGCTCTCACCAGGCAGTGTAACCAGGGTGAGTCCTCACTGAAACTGGCACCACACTGTTTAAGCTTCCAATCTCCAAAGCTGTGAACATGATAAACCTTTTCTTTTCAAGTTTCCATGAATCAGATAAAATCCTCCAAGGGTATCTGACCAAGAATGAAACAATGTTAATATTAAAGGCAGACCTCTACCGTAAGCATCCCTTTTAATGTTTGTTTTTTTATTTAAATAAAATAAGGTTTGGGGAACTAGAGCACTTTAATTGTCTGATTAATAGCTGACAGACGTTCCCTGGTGCCTTGAATAACATGAACAGAAAAAGTATGAGTCAAAGAGTTAGACAGGCTGCCTTCCTGGAAGCCAGGCTGCTTTGAACATTACAAACACTTTGAAGAAGTTGTACTGCAACTGCAGCTGCTGGCTTCTGAAGTACAGCTCTGGCTCCAAAAGGCACTACTCCAGCCAGAGCAATCTCTGTTCCTCCGTTTGCTCAAGGAAACATTCAGTCAATGAATGTGTGTAGTGTGCTTGTGTTTGATTTGTGTTAGACTTGACCTTGAATATAATCCTCTGCTATGGCTCCTCCATCTTCTTCTCATAAAAAACAAGCTTTATTACATTCAGGAAAGGGATGGTTGGCCCTGAACTAATAGTACTTCTCAATGGTTAGGTAGCATTGGTCTTCATCTCTTTGAAATTAAGAGAGTTATTGTGCAAGACCTTAGCTTCTTAAGAGCATGGTAACCCCCTTCCTTAACAAGGCAGGAACATGAACGTTAACTTATTTAACAGGCAGTCCTTTAGGTGTTTGGCACCCAAGAACAAACCTTGCAGGGGATTCCCTTGTCCTCAGAGTCTTAAGCGATTTCTTTGAGGGACAGTAAAATTTAGGTGTAAAGCATGACAATGGCAGACAAATATCATGAGCTTCTGTGTCATTTCCCCTTTTAATTGTTCCCAGTGTCCTCTAAGCTCCCTCCACTTAGCGGGGTAGGGGATGGAGGGCGGGAAAGAGCAGAGGCGAGTTTCTCAGGTGTCTATCCCTCAGGTCTGTGCGGGGACTCCTTCCATCCTGCCTTTGGTCAGAGCCACACCCTGCCTCGTGGATGTTTTGGTACCCAAGCAAGTTTGTCTGTAAATTTGCTTCTT
Organism: Cricetomys ansorgei; assembly: GCA_026225945.1. Taxonomy (NCBI): domain Eukaryota; kingdom Metazoa; phylum Chordata; class Mammalia; order Rodentia; family Nesomyidae; genus Cricetomys; species Cricetomys ansorgei. The sequence goes on from JAMJFZ010001815.1 coordinate 5,762,620, forward strand.
TAAATGTTTTATTACATTTATTTGTGTGTGGGGGAAGGTGTCTGATGCACAGAGGAAAACTTGCTGGCATCAGCTCTCTCCTCCCACCACTGAGTCCAGGGGATTGATCTCGGATCATCAAACTTGGCTGCAAACACCTTTACAGGCTGGATCATCTTACCCAGCAGCCCTGTTGGTCTGCTTCATATCAACCCTGCTCTTCACCCTGCCCTTCAGTACACATGCGTGTTTCACCATACTGTGTCCATAACCCTTATGCGGGTACCCTGAACCCTCATGCAATATCTGGGAAATGAGTAAGTACAAGAGTCTCACACACTCTGTAGCAGACCTAGTGCATCTACAATGGGGCTGAGGAGTTTGTCCCTTACTGACTGAGGCAGGTGGCTTATCCTAGAGCACTTGAAATCAAGAACCACTTAACGGAACACCTGAAGCAAACACAAACGTTGAGGGAAATCACCATGGTATTTCAAACACAATAAGAAAGAAAATTCCATACATGCCAAGGAGCTATTTATAGCACAGTCTTCTCATTTTATTCACTCGAGCTCCAGTAAGATCTTCCTTCAATAAGCAGTGAATACCTCTGCCAAGCTGCTCTTCAGAACTGTAACTAGCGCATGCTGGGGCAGATTACAAACTCTGATCTTATCCCAAGTGAAAAAAGATCCCTCTCTTTCTGTCTCTTCTCTCTCTTCTTATTCTGTCTACCTCTCTATTCTATCTGTCTCTGTCTCTGTCTCTGTCTCTCTGTCTCTCTCTGTCTCTGTGCGTGTGTGCGTGTGTGTGTGTGTGTGTGTGTGTGTGTGTGTGTGTGTGTGTGTGTGTTGCACATGCTAGGCTCTGGGATTCTCCTGCAGGGATGAAAAGATGGTCCCAGAAAAGGACGCCTTCAAAACTGATTGTCTGTAGCAAAGAGAGAAATGAAGAGAGTAGATACAGGAATCAGACAGATGAGTCAAACCCGACTCCTAATCTTACTAACTCTTTAGAGCAGACACATCCTAGATCTGGAGTTAGAGATCAAACAGATGAGTCAACGTCTAATCTGACTTACTCCCTTAGATAAATCAGGGTCTGGAATGGAAAAATAAAGTTAAAGAGAAAGCACGGGAAGATGTATTTTATAGCCCTGGTAGGAGGCTGTCTTGGCATGATAAGAAGGCAGCGAAGGAAAGCATGATTTCAATAACATGAAACTGATCATCTTCATATAGGAAAGACAAATTAGGTATAATGAAAGTTTGAGAAGTTAAGGAAAACTTAGAGAAAATGTTTGTAACAGGAATTACCAGCATAGAATCATTGGGTGGTTTTTTTTTTTTTTAAGTTAACAATTTTGGCAAAACAAAAATACCTCAACCAAAGACAAGTACGCGATCCACAGAAGATAATAGCCAATAAATATGAACTATATATTCAGTATTACCAATGCCCAGTGAAATGTAAGTTAAAACATAGGAAATACCACAATTTGTCAGGGACCAAAGTGTTCAATTATCTGGGTAAGATTCAAGCACGGGTAGCCTGTGTAAAGCTCTGTGGGTCCCACTCCACGCCCCTCGTGATCTACAGCTTCCAACTGCATCCCACATCTGAATATTTCAATCATCTTCCAATAATGTCTTCAAAGTATGAATATGCCACTGGAATAATTCACTGGTTATGATCACAGCCCTTGTGACCCAATCACCTCTCAATGATTGTGTCCACCAGCTGGGAACCAAGTCCTCAACCCCTGAGCTTCTTGGGGTGTTAGTTAATATACAATATATGTGCATAATAAGGAATTTCAGCTCTCGAATAGTAAATCACTCTTGATAGTATCTGTTAAAAAATGATCACAATAGGAGCTATTAATAACATGGTCATAAATGTCTGTTTTGTTGTACAAAATCAGCTCACATAACATTATGTTCATTTAGCCTTCAGTCCTTAGAGAATGTGGGTTTTTTTTGTTTGGTTGGTTGGTGTTTTGTTTTGCTTTGTTTTTTTTTTCAAGACAGGGTTTCTCTGTGTAGCCCTGGCTGTCCTGGAACTCACTACGTAGACCAAGCTGGCCTCAAACTCACAGAGATCCACCTGCCTCTGCCTCTCCAGTGCTGCGGTCAAAGGAGTATGTCAACACCACCCAGCATATGTTTTCATTTATAGAATTAACAAAAACAAGTAAGAACTATGTCTCAGATATACACCCTCTATAATCCACGTCCCTGTCTTGACTTCCTTCAGTGGTGGACTGCAATGTTGAAGTGTGAGCCAAATAAATCCTTTGCTCCCCATCTTGCTTTTGGTCATGATGTTTCACCATAGCAACAGTCACCCTAACTAAGACAGCCCCTTTATACTGTGGCAGTTTCTGCAGTTACTCCACGTTGTAGACTCATATCTGAGGACTTGGAGCTAGGAACCACAGATGAGAATGTGTGGTGTCTTTCTGATTCTTGGTTTCCTGACTCAGTGTAATCTTTTCTAGGCCCAACCATTTACCTGCAAACCAATTTCACTTATCTTTAGATCAGAATTATCAACGTATGTCCTTGACTACCACTCTGTGCACTCTTAGGACACAGGACTTGATGATTCAAGCTGGATCTGACCTGAATGCTTCTCTCCTGTGGTCTAGCTTCCATGGTTACAGAAAATACTATGCAAGTTGACTAGGATGGAAAGCAATTGAATAGTCTTACTCAGCTGCAGTACCTATAAACCACAGCAATTACCAGCATGGTAAGGCATCTATAAAGGTGCAAAAAAATCGCACTCACCTCTTAGTAGCAACCAATAGCTGTCTAATTGGACCTGAGGCCCACCCACAGGAGGGAAATTATGATCTAGAAACTTAGAAACTAGACACTTATCCAACTTCCCCAGGCTAGTGATGCCATGAACCTTGGAAAAGAATCAATTACCACCATCGTGCTAAACCAGCATAACTCTGTACTACACTCTAAATCTTATCCTTATGTTCACAGACAAACATAGCTACCACTCCTCATCAGAGAAGCCTCTATTTACATTCAATGAAGGCCATTACAGAAAACCATGGCTGGACACCATGCAAACGTAAAGGATTTTATACATCTATGCCGCAGCTCTTGCATCTATGGCTCAGGGGACATCAAGGAAGAGAGGGGACAAAGACTGTAGGAGCCAGAATGCCAGGAATCTACTGTGGAACAGTCTCTGCTAGAGATGGCTACGTAAAGAGAACGAAACAATGACACCGCCAATGATACAGTGATAAAGTGGAAGGGGAAATTTTCCTGGGGGGTCACATCCCTAGACAGAGAAAAACTTCAGAAAATCAATGACTGCTGGGAGGAGGAGAATGAGCCTCTCCCAGAGGTGAGCCTCTTTTTGGTTGTCCAATGCAGAGTGGTCATCCCTGAAACCGTGTGTGTGTGTGTGTGTGTGTGTGTGTGTGTGTGTGTGTGTGTGTGTGTGTGTAAACTTGAGAAAGGGAGACATGGAAGTTCTCAAAGGAGGCTATCTGGGAGGGGCTGGAGGGAGGAAAGGGAGTGGGGAGGGTGATGTCATTCTATTTTAATTGAAAATCCATTTTTAGAAAAAATGCAAGTGAAGAGGCACCAGTGGGCGTGTCTTGGGGCTGGTTCTCAGGGTTCTCTGGTTGATGTTCCCCTCAGGACAGAGAAGAGAGGAACAACCAGCCAGGGCTGCATTATCCTGGAATCCAGTAACTGGCTTTGTGCCCCACTTCTGGGCTGCCTTCCATCTCCTCCCATGCCTCTGTTGCAATTTGAAATAATGAATGTTCTTCGCATAGATGAACACATACAAGCGCACACACACGCACACACACACTCTCAATGTTTCTAAGCATCTGCATTAAATTGTCAATTATGTTTCCTAGTCAGGTCATGCTAGCAAGCTTCCCAGCTTCATAAGAGTTATACATCTTTGTAAGCATAGTCATCTCTTCCTACAGACAGAATATCGATCCTGGGATCCCTCAGAATGCTCAAATCATCACATGCTCAAGTCTTTCATGCAAAACAATACCCTGTTCTCATATAACCTGCATGCTCAACCCCTCTATGTCAGATCATCTGAGCGACTCAAAATACCTCATATACTCTAAACACTACAATGACCGCTATCAGACATTGTCAGGAAATAGTGACCAGAATCAGTGTGTGTCCAGCCCGGATGCAACATTAAAAAGATATTTTCCATCTGTGTTTGGCTGGATCCATGCTTGAGAAACCTGCAGACACAGAGAGACAACTAAGCCCTATTACCAGGAACACGTATGTACCACAGAGACTTGGGAAAGGCTCAGACACCTCTCCGACTTTGAGCTAAGGAGGCAATGGCATCGTGCTGTTTTACAGCATTATTAAGTGCGAAAGAAACAAATGTCTATGGTGCACATCCTCAGCAGGCAGATGCTAAAGGACTAGTGCTTTGTTGTTTTGTTTGAAGAATGGTATTTTTCTCATTTTTACTAGTTCTTGGAGAGTTTGGTACAGCTTTTTAAAATCGTATCCACCCATCTCCTCCAACTTTTCTCAGATACACGCGCCTTTTCTAACCACCTAATGCTATGTTCCCCTTTAAAAAACAAACAAACCCATCAGGTAGGATGTGTGCTGTTCATGCATTCTTGGGTATGTGCCTCCCACTGGAGCATGACTGACGTATCGAGAGCCACGCCCTTAATGAACGTCAAGTCTCCCTTTCCCAGCTATTGATTGTCTGTGGGCGGGACTTTGAAGATAGGTGTTTTATGGAATGAGAATTGAGAATGGCTCTTTGCTTGGGGTTCCAACCAACTAACTTGTCTTTGTTGGACTCAGTTTCCTCTCTGTGACTAAAGACCGCCCTGCCTACTCAACAGGGTGGTGCTGAAACTGGACGAAATGTTTTGCCAGGGTAAGAGAAGAGAAGGGGAGTGGGGGGGCTGGCCAGCCTTGGCACTCAGCTGGGCTCTCTGGGCTTCACAAGCTCCCAGTAACTTTCCTCCAGTCTTATCTGCTCTGGAACACACCCTCCCCTGTGGTTTGACTGTTCCGTCAGTGGCCCATGTATCAGGCTGAGCCAGCTTCACGCTCTGATTCATCCAGATTCCTAGTCTGAAAGGGATTTCTAGCTCCTGAGTCCTCTTTAAAACATCTTACCCTCCCTTTACAGTCAATCCCTGTCTCATCTCTCTAAAGAACTTCCAAGCACTGACTAGAGGTCTTCTCTCTTTTTCTTCCTCCGTCTCCCCTGCTCTTCTCCATTCCTCTTCACCACAAGATCACAGGAAATATAACTTACACACCACCCTTAGGAGGGAGGGGACAGCATTATGACCAAAGTCAATTCAAGCACCGTCAATTTTCAAAACTTAAATTTTAAAAGCCTTGGCTATCTGAAATACAGCGGCTTGGTTTTATTATTGCTTTTGTTTGTTGGAATACGTCCTATGTACCAAGAGTCAAACACCTGGAAGTCAAGAGCATACAGCCTATACAAAGCAGGGTTTCTATTTCAAAGAAGCACATGTCCGAGCTCGAGTGAAACACAAGTAACATGGGAGTGCGTCTGGATTTGGGACTCTGGTGAAGAGTGGATGGATAATCTGTGCCTCCGATTCCAGGCTGTATTCTAAGAGACTGCAAACCTCATACTGAAGCCCCTGTTTCACGATGGAGAGAATGTGGACATGTGAGGAGGAGGCCTGAGGACATGGACCTACAGGAAACCCTGGATTTAAAGAACCAAGCCAGCTGTGGGAACCCCTGAAACTTTTCTGGGATCCTCCTGTAGAACAAGTCTCTCTCCCTCCTGAGAACAGGGACAATGCAAGACACCTGGAAATCAACAGCACAATGCCTAGGGCCCAAGTTAACAGCCGTCACGGCTACTCTGTGAGCGCTGAGGGACAGGAGGGTATAAGAACGGAAGGAAGGAAGGAGAAAGGAGTAGGGAGATGGGAGGAAAGGAAGGGTGTGGGGAGAAAATATTGGACTAGCTTAAATCTTTGATTGACCATATCCAAGACCAAGAGGACCTGAGTTACCTTGAACTGGTGCCCTGAATCATTTTAACTATCAATTTGACAGGGCCTTGAGTCACCTGGGAAGAGATTTTTTTTCCACTTGATCAGTTTTATTGGGTTATTAACAGAGAATATTTTTCGCTGGAGACTTCTCATATTAAGCAATAGCTGGACAGTAAGCAAACGGAGCATCAGTTATTAACACAAAGCCACTATTACCGTGGTCCTTCACATGTCAGCGGCCCATGCCTTTGGATTGGGATGCAGGCACGTGTGATATGCAACGTTGGAAGCAAACAGTGTTCCCTCCGAAGAAATGTCTTGAAAACTGAATCTGTATCTAGTGTTGGGCTCCCGAACAGGACCCCAACTTGATGACGCACCCACAGAGAGACACAGTCGGATAATCGATGCAGTAAGCAAGAGGTTTATTTTACCAGCGCTGGGACCGTTCTAACACGCAGGATAGAAGCGGCCCGAGGAGCAAAAAGCAAGCCTTTTTATTTACAGTTCAAACGGTTGCTAGGCACAAACCAAGTGGGTACAAGTTGATTGGTCCCCGAACTGTTCTTTATCCTGATAGGTCGGGGCCAGTTAACCTTTAAACTGATTGGTGTTGGCGTATAGCAAGATCGCGGGCTCCTAAAAAGAATACAAGCTCAAGTCAACGTGGGTGGGGGAAACTCCTTAGCTCGAGGTTGTGGGCCCAAGGTTGTGGGCCATCTGCGGGAGGGGGAAACAAACTCTCTAGCCCAAGGTCGTCTTGTTTGTCTTAGCTAGAAATTGTTTTTAAGCTTCTGCCTGCAACTTGGGCCTCGTGTCAGGGGTCTCAAACCTCACACTAGTTTTTCTAGTTTTTTGGGAGTGGGTGTTGTGAATGAGAGAGAAAAGCTTAAAATATGAAACATGCCCACAAATGGATGGAACTAGAAAAAAATCATCCCAAGTGAGGTGACCCAGACCCAGAGAGACAAAGGTAGTGTGTACTCACTTATAAGTGGATATTGGCCATTAAGTAAAGGATAATCATGCTACAATCCACAAACCTGAAAGGCTAGCTAATAAGGAGGGCTCTTGGAAGACGCCCCTGGGAAAGGGAAATAGAACAGATTAGGCCGGGGGACTCAGGGCAGGTAGGGATGGGGACAGGAAGGTTCATCTGGGGGCATGGAGGAAGAGAGTACAGCAAGAGACAATGAGAATGGGGGGGGGCATTTCAGGGAAGATATGGAAACCTAGTGCAGTGGAAACTACCAGAGATCTACAAGGACAACCCTATCAAGGACTCTTAGTAATGGGGGATATGGAGCCTGAACTGGTCAGCTTCTGTAACCAGGCAAGGCTTCCAGTGGGGGGGACTGGGACGCCAACCCAGGCACAAAACCTTCGACCTACTGTCCCTCCTGTCTGCAAGACGGGCTGGGCAATGAAGGCTCAGAACTTCTGGGAAGAGAATCCAACTGAAGAACTGTCTAGTAAGGTCAGTCTATAGATATGTCTGTCGGGGGTTGTCTTGATGGTTGCTATAGGTAGACCCAAGTCGTTGTGAACAGGACCATCTCCTTGTTTGGGGTCCTGAACTGTTTGAGAGTAGAGAGAGCTAGCTGAGTGCAGAAGGAACAATCCAGCACCCATGCATTTATCCTTCCTCTGCTCTTGACTGTAGGTATGAGCCTTTGCGTTACTACCCTGAGTTTGCCACAGTAAAGGACTCACCTGAAACCGGAGACCAAATGAACCCTTCCTTCCCAAAGTTGCTTCTTGTCAGGATGCTTTATCAGGGTACCAGAATGAAACTAGAACAACTGGAATGGAAAGCTTGATTTCTTTTTTCCCCTATCATTAAGCAATCAGAAGGAGGAAACCACAGTATCAGTTATAGAGAAATCAAGTACCATTTTGGTAGCTAGACATCATCCTGCTTCTTCAGACTAGCCCTGCCCTCACATCTCCTGACCATTAATATGGCGCTGTGTCAGTTATGCGCTAACGGTCCTACAGGCTGAGAGTTCCTCAGTCCCAAGTGTGCCAGGATGGTTCGCCACACTCCCTGCTTGTGTAGCATCATTCCACACGTCTCATTTTGATTTTAAGTGGCAGGAGGACAAGGAGCTTGTGACATTCAGACTGCATCCATCCGATCAAGAAAAGTGAACCCTGTGCCACTACCCTGAATCCTGCTGAGTGAGAATGAAGTCTAACATAATTGAAATACAGCAGAATAAGACAGGGTGCAAACTAAAGCCACCAGGGAGCTCTGTGTGCCTGCTAGGATGACTAAATTTAGATAGGCAATAATAGATGTTGGCAAGAGCATGAAACAGCTGGAAGTCTCATACACATTCACTGCTGGTAGGAATATGCATTCGAGCGCCCACCTGGGGAGGAGTATGTCGGCGCTTTCACAAAATCTATATACATACCTTCTCCTTGACTCCACAATTTCGTTATTAGGAATTTGCTCAAGAAATAAAATGTCTGAGCATCAAAGATTATACTGCATAGCAGCATTAGGCAAAGTAGCCCAAAACTAGGAAGGATCTAGCGTCAGGTGGATGACAATGACCCATTCACACAGGGGAGTTGTCAAAACACAGGATGACCTCCCACACACATCACACGCACAGAACCTTAAAATGTCACAGAAAGTGAAGGACATCACAGCAGTGGTCACAGGGGCAGAGGAAGGAGAATGGCCGACGAGGCGTGGGGGGTGGAAATAACTTCTATCTTGCCCTGCTAATTGTTACAGGAATAAATACAACATCAGAATTTATCAAGATGCACACCTTAAATGGATGTGTTTTCTCGTTTCCAACTGAGATTGTTAGTACAGAAGTTGTTTTTCACAGCGCCAAGACAAGGTAACTTGTGGTATAATAAACACTATAAGAAACAAGCATAGGATGAGCCCTGCAAGTCAATGAAGTATTCCCTCAGGGGCTGGACTGCACAGCCAGAAGGAACTGAACAGATGAAGACCTGAAGGGATTGCAAGTCAGCCAGATGATCAGCAGGTGGGACAGATGCTGAAGAAAGAAGTGGATTGTGAAGGATGACATGAAAGGGGGGGGGGAGGGGGAAGAGAACATAAAAACTGAGAACCAAGAAACGAGTTGGGAGAGATTGGGAAAGCCTCATGTCCTTCAAGTGGACTCTGTGTCTGACCTCATGCTGCTCAACTGTGACATCTGGATCCTCTACAAGTGCAGGTAGGCAATGTGACACAGCTAATACATTACTAATTAGGACTTGATGGAGATAACCCCTGGGGTGACCCATGGGAGACAAAGAGTCAGGGATACCATGTCAACAATGGATTGCTCTATCCTCCAGAAATAGTCTGTCTGGGAGAGACATGAGTTTCATAAAAATGTTTTGCATGCAGGTTTGGGTGAGATCCACATTAGGACAACACTATAAGCAAGAAGACAAGTCAACAGGTAGGGTCAAGGGAATGAAGGAAATGTATCATATAGCAGTTTCCTCCAAGATTGAAACACTCTATCCTGCCAGGAAGCTCCTTGAGTAGGAAGGTAAACAACTCAAAATAGCTTCAGGAAGTTCCTGAAACTGACCAGATTCACTATCCTCTCCTCCAAGAGTAAGCAATAAAGATGGCTGAGAGTCACTCTCAGACAAGCCAAGATGCAAAGACTCTCAGGTGAGACCAGCTGCCTGGAAGAGGCAGAAACCAGCAGAGCTGCCTGAAAGAGGCTTAGACCAAGTGAGTCATTTGGTAAGGACATTCTCCAACCTGGCAATCTGCCTGAAGGTTGTGCAGTGGGCTCTAGATTCCCTAGCTTTCTGAGTTGTCACCCATGCTTTGGTGATATAGTTGTCTTTGAGTCATTTCTGCCTAAGTAACCCCTCACTTATATTCCTGTAAATAACCCCAATTAAAAGTCACTGGTTCACTGAGTTGGACTTTGGTCTGTCATGGGCTCTCTATCTGGATGAGTAGACATGTATGTGTAGTGTCTCCCCAGGAAAAGTCTTGTCATACAACAGAATGACAGGGTTGGAAGGCAAGGCAGGGGGACAGTACCTTTCTAATAGGAAGGTTGCATGCACTGAATGCTGGGATATACCAGGAAGTGTTGACATATTGAGAGGCCAAACTCATGACAAAATCAAGTGGACAAAAGGTTTGGGGGAAGAGGTTCATGCTCTGCTGAACCAGAGCACCAGCTCCAAGTCCCTGCAAGGCTCCTGTGCATTTGTTTTATGATTCCTAGAAACTCAGATGCCCCCCTCTTAACTTCCTTCCCTCTACACCTTGAAATGTGAGTCAGACAGCCCTCCTCCTGGAACAGAGAACTGATGGAACACTGGGGTATGGACTACCTGGTCATGTACAACCTGGTCAATGTATTTGCAACGAAATTAAGTTCTCTCTGACTATAGTAATGCAGGCAGCATCAGAAACCTGTAGCTTCCAGCCTGTGGCATCTAGGGAAATCTGGCACCTTGCTACAGAGTATGTGTGGTAGAAAGGCATACAGGAACGACACAGTGGGGAGAAAATTCCAGAAGGAGATGGCTTAGGAGGAGTGGGAAATTACTTTTGGTAAATGGTCCCAAACTGTATATGAGTCACAGTGTGTTCTGGCTTCTGAGAAGGTAGTGGCTCTCAGGCCCCTTGACTTGGCCTTATCCTCTGTGGAACAACCCTCACCCAAGGATGCTGGACCCAGAGGAAGCTGTCACTGCCAGAGGCTCTTACAAAGTCACATACCCAACATTCCACTCTGGAGGCTTTAGCTCCTGCAGAGGAGGCTTCCTGCAATCATGGGGAACAGATATTCTTGGGAGTACAGGTCCCCACCTCAGTCAAACACCTTTAAGCCAGGAGAGGCTGAGGCTGCCATCCCTTCTCTTGGCCGGGAGGGAGACTCTTTGCTGTGATGGTAACAGAAATGGGAGTGTTAATTAAGAAGAAAAAGGAAAACTTCAAACTTCCTGAACTAACAGTTCAGGTTTATTCTTGGAAAATAATAGCTGGTCTCTCACTGTCAGGAAAGGAAAGGGAAATGAGATTCCCCAGCTACTTAGGGCCTGCCTACTCATCATGCAATTAATTTTTTAAAATGCATTAGCTGTTTTCCTGGACTGGATGTATTCTTGGTAGCCATAGCTTCTCTGGGCAGTAAGGTGGTGGGGTCTGGAAGCAATCTACAAGTTGCAGGACTTCAGACCCAGATCTGAGCAGCCACTTCACTGGGAACTTGGACAAACTATTTGGCCTTTCTGTACCTGTTTTCTATGTGTAAAAGGGGTGAAAAATGGGGTCAGACCATGAGGGTGGAGCTTCCTGTGAGGAGCACTGGTCTACTGGTGCATTGGTGTACACATACTATATGCAGGCATAATCGTGTCTTCATTAGGTTAGGCTTTCTATTGCTGTGATAAAACACTCTGAGCATAAGCATTTTATGGAGGAGAGGATTTATTTCAGCTTAGAACTCTCAGGTCACAGGATATCATTGAAGGAAGTCAGGGCAGGACCCTGGAGGTAAAAACTGATGCAGAGGCCATGGAGGAGTGCTGCTTACTGGCTTGCTCTACATGACTCTTTCAGCCTGTTTTCTTAGAGCATCCAGGGGCCTGGATCCAGGCATGTGACAACCCTCAGTGGTTGGACTTTTTCCCACATCAATCATCAATCAAGAAAATGTTTCACAGACTTGCCCATGGGCCAATCTAATGGGGACATTTTCTCTATTAAGATTCCATCTCTTCCCAGATATGTCTAGGTTTGTGTGGCGTTTGACAGTGGTTAAACAACACAGTCAGCAATTAGGCTAAATTGATGAGATGAATACAGATTCCAGGCCTAGTGGTGGGGAAAACCAGAGCAGGAGCTTGTAACAAGTTACATGAGACAAATTTTAAGGTGGCACACACATTGTGAGCAGTTGCACCCCCTGAGAATAATCCAGAGGCTTCTGGGACTCAATGGAGCTGAGACAGGGGGCAAGCAAAGTGTCGAACACCATTTCTAGGATGCAGACACAGAGTGTTGGGGTACATACCTGGGTTCTACTGTAAGCAAATGATCACTTTTCTGCAACTCAGCTTGGACAAATGTCAGGTACAACAGAGTCACTGAGGCCCCGGGGATATGAATTCAGCCACTGTTGCGGGGGCTCCAGAAAGTATTCAAATTGCTTCTGCAGAAACTCAACCACGTGGTCCAAACTGAGCATTGCTGCTGAGAAGCCTGATGGTTCACTCCAACAGTCTTCAGCCAGCAGCCACACTATGTGCCAGCCCCCTGCTAATCTGAATGTCTGTCCTCCTGCCAGGGATTTTATGTGACTTGTCTTATTTCCCTACCCCAGCGGTAGCTGCACCTGCACCTGTAGATTCACCTGACCACATGTCAAAGTTATAAGGGAAAAATTGAGGCATGGTAGTACACTCCTGTAATCCTAGCACTTGGGCAGCAGAGACAGGAGGATTAATTTAAGACTAAACTCTACTACATAGACCCTGTCTCAAAAAATACTACAAGGGAAAATATTAATATTAATCTGCACTTTTATTCTTGTCATTATTCCCTTAACATTACAATGTAGTGCCTATTTATATCAACTATAAGTCATCTAAAGGAATTTTTGAAAGACAGGTAGATATAGCCATAGTCTATCCAAATGCTTTGCTCTCTCTAAAGATATTGAGCATTCATGGATTTTTGGCATCTGAGTGGATCCAACTAGTAATAAATATGGAGGGATGAATGACTATACTACTATTATTTCCATCCACAGAAAAAGAATTAAAATCTTAAGACTTTACGTCAATCCTCTAGGTTGGGAAGTGCATCTGAAACGCTAGCCATGTTCTTGCCACTGCCCACAAAGTAACTATTACTTATGACATGCCAATTTAAATGTCATCATGACCCTTGCCTAAGAATGTATATGCCTACTGGTGCAATAATGGCACAGATGATATGGGAGGGACCAATAACTTCTAATTGATCTAAAGTCTACCCCATGAGATGGACCCCATCCCTGACACTATTAAAGGTATTGAGAACCTGTGGCTTAATAGGCCCCAGGCTCTAGAGGAGCAACCAATACTATTTTTCTGCAAGGTGATCATAGTATTAAAACAACTCCTCGTGACTTAATGCTATACTAATAGATCCGTGGACCTCTTAACCTTCATCAGAGGAGCTGCTTCTTGCACTAGATGGCAGTTAGCACAGAAACCTTCACCTGGTAAACCAGTAAGGAACAAGAGACTGGGAAGTGGTCAGGCTCAAATGGAGTGTACAAATATCACCCTTCTTGCAGAGCTCAGGACTCTTCACGGAAGAGGGATCCGAAAGATTCAAAGAAGCCAAAGGTGGTGGATAACTTCAAGGAAACGGTATTTTCCAGACACAGCAGGGCGGTTACCAGTATGAATTCACAGGGATTGTGACAGTATGCACAAGGTCTGCCCAAGTTCCCACCAAACAAAATTCCCAGCATGAAGCTGGGGAGAAGGACACAAAACCCTACCCCTAGTTGAGAAGCCGCTGGCACTGATAGCTTCTTGGGAAGGGACAGATTGTTTTCTTTAATGATGTGACATTCTCAAGGAACTTACGGAAATGTTTGTCTGTTCGTTCATCTTAAAAAAGCAATCATGCAAAGTTGTCACAAGGCCTGGTGCAAAGCCTCTGATTCCTGGGAACTGCACAGAGCATCACATTCCTACATGGTGCCTCTCGGTGAGCTGAGACTGCTCTCTGGGTTGAGTCACAGGAAGGCAGGCAGCAGCCCCTGGAAGCTAAAGTTCTGATAACACAGATAACAGCAGCGTGCTCTACAGGCCCACAAGATGAAATCTTAGAGAAAGTCTCCGTTTCCAGAGGGACGCTTGCCAGTTACACCCCATGCTGGGTGGCCACACAGGAAAGGATCAGAAAGACTCTGTGTTCTCACGCAAAGACTTAATAATTAAGAGAAAAGAGATCTTGGCAGAAGTCCCAGTGAGGTCATGAGGCGGGAGGGGTCCCAGCACTGCCTGGTGGCTCTGAAATGACAGCGTCCCTGCAGAGGCTGAAGACTAAAAGCCACATCCATATAACCCCTCTGAGCCACAATAAATGATAGATAATAATATCATTGTTATTGAAAAATGACCACCTCCTTACAGGAAAAATTATGCCTATCCATTATGATATAGCATCAGAGTAGTAAGACTCTGTGTATAGAGCCCAGTGGTAAATCTGCTAGGCGCTGTGAATCAAGAAGTATATTATGTAGGCAATGTATATATAATATGCAGCAAGCTACAGATACGAAGTTCAAGTGGCCTTCTTCATCCAAATTCTGCACCTAGAGATCCACCAATACCATATTTTAAAACATTAGGAAAAGGGCCTTGGAATGTGGTTCAATGTCAAGCACTTGTTTAGCATCGACTTGCTTAGCTTAGGTCCTGGGTTCAATTCCCACACCAAAGACCAACAAAAAAAAACTGTATCTGTCCAACATATGTACAGAGATTTTTTTCCTTGTCATTCCCTAAACAACACAATTATTTATGCAGCACCATATCATCTTACATATTATGAAGAATCTAGAGATGTTTGAAACAGTATGGGAAGATAAATGAACATTTCACCAGAAGAATTTGAACACGTGCAGATTTGGGTATCGAGAGAGAGGTCCTGGAACAAACACAGTGGATTTGGAGAGATGACCAGATATATATAGTGTAGGGCCCTCTACTACGAGAAATAACACTCCACACCAATCGCCCTGTCTACTTACACAGACCTCCCTGTCCATCTCCCTTTGAACAGCTGACTGGAAGGAAGGCTGCAGAGTCACCACTCTCAAAACTGATATTCTGAAGCTGGCAGGTGCACCAGGGGAGTCTCTAAGCAGAGAGCATCCCTCAGGAGCCCCAGACAGGAGCAAGACAAGCCCTCTGGTAGGAGAATGAAGTGTTGGATCCTATGTGGGGTGTTGCTAAAATATCTTTCCATGGTGGGGGTAGGGGTGTACATAAACACCATCTACCCTCTCCTACTAAGGTCCCAACAAACCAAGGTAAAATTCCACCGAGGTTTACTTTGGAGAATCATAAGTGTATTGGGCTTTTTTTTTTTTTTTTTTTTTTTTTACGAAGCAATGGGTGAGGGGTTAATGGACAGGAGCACAGGCAGCCTTCAAACAGCCATGCTGGAAGGTCCATAGGTAGCATGGCCAAGGACTCCTCCGAGGCTATGTAAATGGAATTCCCTCCCCTCATTCTTCCCCCATCTGTATCCTCTAGTCCTTCCCAGAGACCCTGGGGCAGAATCACACGCAACTGGTTGAGGAGGTCCTCTGGATACTCAAGTGAGGGTCTAGGACTCTCCCACCCCTCCTTCCAAAAGGGATGTCAACAGTCAATAGTTAAGCCCAGCTGTGAGGATTTTTCACATCCCGTGGAACTCCTGAAGATGGCGGCAGTTTGGATTAGAGCGTAGGCCTGGACCACAGTATGGAGCAGACACATTTTGGGTTTGTGGCTGACAGTGCTGAGCCTAAGCCCTTAAGCCATGCAAGCATAGTGAACAGAGAGTGGTTAAACCCCCAATCTCTGCTTGCTAACCCTCAGTGTAGCATGAGTGGCGTGAATGTGACCCCCATTCGACAAGCAGAGTTGAGGCTGATAGTTACTGCATGCTCTCAGCAAGAAAAACGACGAGACATTTTCTTTCATAGATACAAAACCCTCTGAGCTCCCAAGCACAGAGGCCTGGGAGCATAGTCCTAAACACCCCATCAGGCCTGAGATAGGCTCTGGCGATGCCCCCTCTCAGACAGTGAAGGGATCCGATTGTCCCCAGCCTCACACTCAGCCTGGCATTCAACACCAAGGAGCGGGAACCCAACTCACCAGGAAAGGGGTACATAAGTTTTGTTTAAACACAACATACTCAGAATTTTAAAATGTGACCTTGTACACTTCTGGGGGATCCTCACATGAGAAGTGATGTAGAAGCTACCTGCAACTAGGAGCTGGAACTCCCTGCCCACGCCACTCTCCCTAGCCCACCTGTGTATAGGTTGGCCCTGACACAAAGCAAAGAACCAATTCACGCCAAACTTCCAGTAAATGCAGCGGGGAGGGGCCAGTCTGGCCTGCAGTCGGGAGGAAGGGAGAACTTCAAAGGCCTCTTTGGAAGGGAAAACTGGTGATGAACATTTGAAGGGAGGTCAGTGCCACTTGAAAGGAGGTCAAAGGACATTTGAAAACACAGGAGAGACTGTTTGTTCTTAAGCGGGCAGGGGCTTGTGACCCGGAAGATCTGCAGAAAGATACAGACCTGCATTAAGGGGAAGAAAGGCCTCAGATCTTTCTTTGAGGTGAAGTCCAAACTTAGGGTGCATGAGGGAGAGTCCTGTAGATGACAGCCCTAAATTCTAAAGACTGAACAGAACCTGGGTGCAAAGGTGTCCGCGGTTCCAACAATGCAAGGAATCAACCGTCCTAGTCAGATTCCAGCTAATACGGGACACCTGTGGCTCAGAGGACTCCAGGGCCTCCCCGCCACAGCCAGAGAATGTCCCCGACGCAAGGGGAGATAGGATCATTTTAAGGCTCTCAATCACAAAGGCCTCAGGTATTCTTTTTTCTCCTAATTGTCTTTTTTTTTTCCTTATCTTCAAAAGAAAAATATCATGAAAGGGGAACCTAACACCGTTCATGGTAGTCTCTGCACAGTCCTGAGAAAATCAGGGAGACTTGTCTTAGTGTTAAGGGGCTTTCTTTGGCAGAGTCCATCCCCGTGATGTTAATCTCCTCGCTTCTGAAGAGGAAAAGCAAGCATCTACCTCAGAGTTTGTGTGCTGGACAAACCTTCAACAGAAGCCGTGGTGGCAGGTGTGTCAAGGGATGCCAAGGGCAGCAGGTCCATTAAGACACCAGCCCACAGACCTTAAAGGCCTCGGGAGCTTTCAAGGAAGAGTTTGAAGCTTCCCGTTCCAACCTAGTCCTGTGCTTTGGATTCTTTCCTGTAACAGCAGACACCCAACCCTTCCTCCTTGCAATCCAACATGGTTGTCTCCCAGAAAGTCAAGCATGGGAGAGGTGACAGCAATCCCATCTTCCCTGCATGGTGGCCTCCAGGACTAAACAGGACATTCTTCTCACTATTGTCTAAAGTGAGAGAGTTGTGACACCAAGACAAACCCACACTGCTGGGACTGTATGTAGCATGAAGGAAGACATGCCACCCTGACCTCATCGATCTGATAAGGCCATCTCGGTCTTGGGGACTGTGTATAAAAGGGTTGTTTTTCTTTTTGTTTTTTCTTTTCCGGGCTAAATATTACCCAAAAGAAATACCCTCAAAAGAGAGAATGCTCTTTGGGCCCACAGTACCTTCAGCGCATGGAGAGTACAGGTGTGCTATGGTATGGAGGAGCCACAAAAGGGTTTCCAAGAAGCCAAAGGCTAATGTTCTCCGAAAATTCTAAATGCTACTACGTACTCTCTGGTATGCGGTGCTGATAGGTGACTCGGGGCCATGGCTCCCGAGCACTAGCCCAGATTC
This sequence comes from Cricetomys ansorgei, assembly GCA_026225945.1. Classification (NCBI taxonomy): domain Eukaryota; kingdom Metazoa; phylum Chordata; class Mammalia; order Rodentia; family Nesomyidae; genus Cricetomys; species Cricetomys ansorgei. The sequence continues at coordinate 5,780,181 of JAMJFZ010001815.1, forward strand.
CCAATCCATTCCCAACTGGCCATGGGGTGCTGGCTACAGAACATGCTGTGAGCCAGATGTGGGCTAACAATAGCCTCACACTGCAGAGAAACACCCAGAGCTACAGTTAACTTCTTGCCCACAGTCAAAGCTACTCAGTGAAGGAGACGGAATGACAGCTCTTCACGTGGTGTTCTGTCCAGATTTATTATGGCTATCACTTGGAGAGGGAGCAGGAGAGCCTATGTGGTGGGTTTCACGCCAGTGCTTCCTGGGTCTCTGCACTCTTAGGACAGACTCAAGCCTGAGAGTCACCTGCACTGAGATTCTACTGGCATGCACTTTTTGACTTTGTAGGTTCACTTTGGAGAACTCTCGTTTCACAAAACAAAAAACAGAGACCTGGAGAGGCCTGGAGAAGCCTGGAGAGTGAAGGGTAATGAGTTCAAGGTCACAGACACTATCCAGCGTCAAGGCTCAGACTGGAACCTGACCTCGCCCTGCAGGGCATGTTGCCTCTGAACTCTCTAATCTTTCCTAGCGCTTTCTCGAAGCCTAGGACCCAATCATGTCAGGACACTTGCACCTGGGAAGTCGTGCAGGCGGCAGCTATGCTAACTCAATGGCCATGGGCAAGACAGGGCTTGCTTCACCCTAGTTTCCCCAAACTTTAAGACTCCCACCGTAATTGTGAAAATACAGTGTTGTATTCTCCCGGCAGCACCAGGGAACAGAGGCCCTTGTGTGTGCTAGGCAAGTGTACCACTGCTGAGCTGCACCCTGATCTTCGTATTCCTGCTGTGTCACAAATTGGTTTAAAGTTTTTGGTAAACAATGCTAAACAGATAATTTTACAGCTGAGCTTAAATTATTCCATTTTTATTTATGTTCACACATAAATAAGAATACATAAGCTATACAGAAAGAGATACATAAACATTCAGACACTCGAAGGTATAGGCAAAAAAGATTGTATCTTAGGAAATCATAGCTTAATCCCGTTCTTCTCTCCAGCCAGCTCTGGCCCACCTGTTAAATAGTATTACATCCCTTTTGGTGACTCACACTGAACATATGACAGTCTTCCTTCAGTGTGACTGTGACCATTCATATGTAGTGTATCCCTCAAAATTTGGAGGTTCTTCCCAAGGGTGGTTGATATGGAAACTTTGGGAAGCAGAAGTCCTTCAAGGACTAAGCAGTACTCCTTGCTCATTCTCAGTGTTGCCATAGCAACCGGAGCCTGTCACTATCCAGCTCTCCGGCTTCTCAGTTAGGATGCCGTTGCTCGCCCCCATATCTTCCCAACATGGAGTAGCAAGACTGTGGCGGAAGCTCTTGCCAGGGCCCGTGCCGTGTTGTCTGGACTTTCAGCCTCCCAAACTGTGAGCTAAATAGACCTCTTTTCTTCATAAGACAAGTGTGCCACTGAGGTTTCGTTGTGACGATGAAAAGCTGACTGAGATGGTCCTGGATGTCTTGGGGTCGGGGGTGGGGGTGCTGGCAGCAATGCTATCTCTCAGTGAGTGAGCGCAGACCAGCAGAACTCAAAAATTCCCTTCCAAGATTTCTGCCCACTAGCAGAGATGATTAAAGAAAGTATACATAAGTTGATGGGGGGAATGGATAAGAAGAGAAACCGAGGAACATATCAAGGTTTCGGGAGAAAAATTAAAGAAGTCAGGGTTAGAGAACTCCACTGGCCAACAGCAATTAGTGCCTGCTGGGGTTTGAATGTTAAATGTCACCCATGGCTCATGTGTTGGAACACTTGGTCCCCAGGTGGTGGTCCTGTTTTGGAAGGTTGTGGAGCCTTTGAGATGTCTCCCTTCACTAGGGGAAAGTGAATTATTGAGGTGAGCCATGTGTTTTATAAACCAGTCCCCCATCCTGTCTATCCTTCACTTCCTGATTGCACATACAGTGTGACTATATGACCACCTGCTGCATATTCCTGCTGCCATGCCTGCTCACCATAGTGGACCTTTTCTGTATCCCTTCAAACTGTGAGTCAAACAGGAGCCCTTCCTTCCTTAAGGTGCTTTTGTCATGTACTGCCACAGAAGAAGCAAAGTAACTAATACAGTGGCCACAGGAAGGCAAATAGAGTGCAAGAAGTGGCCCTCCTTGCTTAGCATCAAGGGGGAAAGAGAAGTGAACTCCAGCCTCCATGGGATGTAGGTCCTTAATTACAGTATACTGAAGCAGACGGAGAAGGCAGGGACAATCCTGAAGGTCTGAGCTATCTATTAGATCTACCTAAACAGGGCCCCAAGGATCCTTCCTCACCCAGTTCCTCAAAATCCCCCCATAAGAATCTCACTAAGTCCCACATCAGATCATCTGTTTCTCCATTAAAGAGGGAAAAGACCAGTCTGGGTGGTGGGGGACAGCTCAGAGTTGTGTTTGCATATGTTTCTAGTTGGAGAAGATCAACTAAAGACATTATGTTTTCTGTTCCCATCACAGTCTAGACTGTCTGTGTATGCACCTGTCTCTGAGGCCACCCAGGGCTTCTGAGTTGCAGACTACAAAGGCTTCACTATGAGAGGGCACTGAGGGACGTTTGTGGTTGGTTAAGACTTCAGAGACCGAATTGGAGAGATGGCTGAGCAATGAAGAGCAGCCAGTGCTCTTCCAGAGGACCTGGGTTTAATTTCCATCACTCATATAGCAGCTCACAACTATCTGTACCTCCAGCCCAGGGGATCTGGTGCCCCTTTTGTCTCTGCATGTGGTGCATAGACATGCATGCAAGCAAGACACCCACAAACAGAAAGGAAAAAAAATAAAATAGAATAAAATAAATGCCTCATGCTGGAGATACAGTTAACAGTGAAACCCTATGATGACCCATACTGACACGAAAATTAATCCTCTCTCTTGTCACCTCCAAACTAAAATTTAATTTACGCTCCCTTTCAGATGCATACAACGTTTTTAAAAAATTCTCTGAATAATAATTGCTCCAGAAAAATCACAGTACGATGATAGATGCAAGGAGCAAGCCTTAAAATCTGCCTCCATTAGCAGACGGAAGAGTGAAGTCAAGTCGTGAGCACTGAGGTCCCTGACCATTTCAGCCTGGACAAAAGCTTGTGGCTTTGCGCGTCCAGGTCACCACTGCATGCGCATGAAGACACACCCAGACAAACACGCACACGACACACAGATCATCACTTCACCAAACCATCTCTTCTCGGTCGGTCAGAGACCGCGCAATTGACCCATTGGTCACAGCTACCTCACAAAGCCTGTGTCGTAGCAGATTCATTGGGAAATCCAATAAATACCCGAGCGATGACAGCGTCGATAGAGAGACATTAAAGGGAGCTGGCCCTGGAGTCCCATTTCCTCCCCTTGCTGTAGTAGCTTCACCGGAAGCTGGCTCACCCTGATTCAGTAGAATATGCAGCCGCCTCTGCTGACTTCTGTAAATCTCATCCTTCTAGTCCATTGTCACTTACAAGGAGAGAACAGTCACTTTTGCATGGCTACTTGGTTCCCTATCCCGAATTCGGTGTGCAGCTTTACAAATGTTGGACCCTTCTCTCTAGAGACCCTTCTCTCTAGAGACCATGTGCCATGGTGCCTACGGATGCTTTTTTCTCAGCTTTAGAAGCTGCATGGTGAACGCTCCAGGGGCTGTACTGCATGGGCTCTACTGCTTCTCTTAATCGAGCCACTGAATGTCGCCAGAGGGCCGTTCTTTCTGAGTATTTACTTCTGCTTTATAGGCTTTTCCCTCATTTATCCCAATGGACTATCCATATGCTGCCTCTCTACGTGCTTCCAGCAGCTACTCTGTGTGTGTTTTTTTTTTAAAACCAAATCAAAACAAAAACAAAACTGGTTTGAATCCTCTCTGTACTGGGAAGCTGGGTAAACAAGTGTCAGAGGATAAATAGGCCCCACGCAGAGGACCAGACAGCTCTTCCTTCATGAAGAAACCCAAAAACCAGGGGAGAGACAGACAGCCCACAACAACCACAGCCTTTGGAGCGGGATTTGAGAACACAGGACACAGCAAAGCTGAGAGTTGTGTACTAACCGAAAGAGACTGCTCGTAAGACCGGTGAATTTTAAAAGCTATCCTTGGATATCGCTGTTTGTCTTTCTGAAGTATGGTGCCTGTGGTGGTGTCTCTTGCCTTTCTAAAGGCTTTTCTTGCAGCAGCCATTACACTTGTTGCTTCTGAAAGGGTATGCTCAATGGGGACCTGCTGTGAGGGGATCACATGTCCCCTTGGATGGTGTCTTAGTTAGGGTTCCTATTGCTGCAAAAAAAAAAAAAAATGACCAAAAAGCAAGTAGGGGAGAAAAGGGTTTATTGGGCTTATACTTCCACATGGTAGTCCGTCACTGAAGGAAACCGGGGCAAGAACTCAAACAGGGCAGGAACATGGAGGCTGGAGCTGAGGCAGAGGCCACAGAGGGGCGTTGCTTATTGGCTTGCTCTGCATGACGTGCTCAGCCTGCCTTCAAAAAAAGCATAGGACCACCAGCCCAGGGATGGCACCACCCACAATGGGCTGGGCTCTCCCCCATTGATCACTAATTAAGAAAACACCTTACAGCTGGATCTTATAAAGACATTTTCTCAATTGAGGCTCCTTCCTCTCTGATAACTCTAGCTCGTGTCGAGTTGACATAAAGCCAGCCAGCATAGATGGAATACTGTTGAAAAGACAGAGACGATCAATGATGACCACTAAGCTCCCTTTGAATGTAGGGTCCATCTTCCATGGTTCTTTGATGCCTTCATTACAGGCTGGTGCTTGGTTAGGAATGTTTGCCCCCAGTTCCTATACCGGTTGTGGGGACATAAATCCGGTGCATGGCTTGTGCAATAGGCACTCTACCTACTAAGCCCCCTTCCTGTCCCTGCCCTGTGTCTGTTTTTAGAAATAAAGTCTAACTGGAAAATAGTCATGTGCCTTCATTTACATAATACCATGTGGCTGTGTTTATGCCAGGACAGCCAAACTGACTAGTTCCAGAGGATATCACGTGGTCGAAGAAGACAGATATTTATTCTCTGACCTTTCCCACACAGGTTTACCAAGCTAATGATGATGGTAGCTCAGATCCAAGGGCTTTGCTTGCAATATATCATTTAATCCTTTCTCAAAACTTTCAAATTGTCCAATAAAATCATGTCAGTGTTGTAGATAAGGAGACTCGGCAGGTGGCGGGGAAGAAGGTAAAGGAATCTTCCCCAATATCAACAATACACTTGGACTGGGACTTTTTCCAAGAGCTACAGTTGTCATGGCTTTACTACCTTACGCTTGTATGCCATGGGTATTGATCTCCTGCTCCCTGAGATGCCTTTAGATGCTTAAGGAGCCTCACAGTTACTGCCCCAGCCCAATGGCAAGAGACACCCTACTAGACAATCTGGTATTGTGGAATTCAGTAGCGTCTTGAGTTTGGATTCAATCAGCTGCCCATGGGAACCTAGCCATCTCTGATCATCAACCAAGTGGAGGCTCTTGCTTCAGTTCAAGATTCTCTGAAGTTCCCGAAGGCTTTACCCATGATATAGCTACATCTCCAAGAGAGGTGCACTGGGTAGCCCTCTGTGTGTTCAGACTCCTCCTTCCTGGATTCTTCAAACAACAATCCTTCTGTGCTGGCTGGATGATTTTGTTTTGTTTTACTTTCCAACTTGACACAAGCCATGGTCATCTGGGAAGAGGAAACTTCCGTTTACAATATGTCTCCATCACATTGACCTATAGGCAAGTCTATGGAGAAATTTTCTTTGTTAATGATTAACGTGGAAGGTTCCAGCTTACTGTGGAGGTGCCACTCCTGGGAAAGTAGTCCTGAGTTTATAAAAAAAGCAAACTAAGCAAGCCATAGAGAGGGAGATAATAATCAGTGTTCCTGGAGGAACATCAGCTCCTGCGTCCAGGTTCCTGCTCTGACTTCTATTCATGATGGAAAGTAAGCTGAAAGATGAACTACACTCTACTCCCTGAGTTGATTTTGGTCATAGTGTTTATTGAAGCAATATAAAAACAAACTAGAACACTTGGGAAATATGGACTTTGCCTGAGCACACCCAGCCACAGTAAGGACAGCCTTCCCTGTACTGACCCAATTCGATCTGTGTTCCTCTAATGCATTTGACTCCTCCTTAGGGAAAAAAAATGACAAACTAGTTGAACATCTTGGCTTTGGTAACATGTGAATCTTTCTATCCTGAAGTGTTTTCCAAAGAATGCAAACCAGCCAGTTGTCAACATTGAATCTCAAAGCACCGGCTGGTGCCAACCTCTAGCAAGAAGAGAGATTTTATTTGATAGAAGGTTGACAAAGGCTTCATGTGTCCTAATCAAACAGTCTACCAACTTCTATCAGCTAATTTCCTGAAACTCAGCTTTTGGCTTGACTTAAAAGGCCGCCATATGGATTCACTTGTCCCCACAGGAGATCTGTCACATCTGTTGTATCCAGAAGTGGCACGCTGGCTTCCCACTTTCCACGGTATCAACAGAGAGTGATGTGCGGCTGACCCTCCAAATGCTTGTTGTGTCAGCTCTTGGGAAACAGGCTTTTCCCAGGGTGAAAGCCAGCAGGCGTCTCTGCGAAGTTACGTATCTCAAATGGAAAATGGCGGTAAATGCGAACAAGTGACTTCCTGGAGTATTTTCAGTTTTAGAAGTCAACCTGAGGAGCCACAGAAGATGTTTAAAATGTCTCTCTGCTCACATTGCCGTTCTGCAAGTCAGAAACATGACATTCAGCCATGTTAAATTATATGTCACTAAGGTTGCATAGAATCCCTAATAGAGCAAGAGAATCTAGTTCAGTCATCTAAATGGAAAAGAAATGCATGCCGTTGGTTAAAAGTACTCAGTGAAATGTACTACTGTTTCTAACCCAAAATCCTTGATATTCTAGTTCCACTTGTGTTGACAAAGAGCAACTTTAAGGAGAAAAGAGTTCAAATCACCATAGCAGGGAAGTTACATAGGCAGGGGCTTGAAGCAGCTGGTCACACCTCATGGGTAGAGCAGAACAGAAAGAAATGAATACATTTATGCTTGCTTCCTCACTTGCTTTTTCTCAGCTTGAATTTTCCACTCTTATACAGTCCAAGATTCCCTGTGTAGGGAATAGTACTGCCCACAGTGGGCTGGGTTGCTACACATCGAGATTCCCAGAGACTATTAAAGTGATGATCAGCTTGAGTTTGTTTGTTTCTGTAGCTCAATGACGAAACTTGACCCAAAGCTACTTAGGTGCTAAATAACGGCAGCCTAACTTGGTAAATGAGCTATAGAGTAATTTAAAAGTATAATATTACAAAAGACAGCCGAATCTCAGTCAATCACAGCACTAGAGCCAAATGGTGACTACAGCCAAGCAGTTGTGTTTCCTGTCTGTTCCCTTTCCCTGGCTCTATACAAAGCTTATCCATATGGCAAAAAGAGGTATTCCAGACCTACTTTTGTCCAGAATACTGAAAAATTCTAGAACTTTTTCCTTGCTTTCAGTAAACTTTGTTTTTTAATTTAATCGGTGTCTGATTTTCTTTTATGAGACGCAGAGCATTGTCACAGATCCATCTAACTTAAGAGGGCTTAAGAAGCCTTTCTTCTGTGACAGACACTCATTCTATACCTTATCCTATCTCTAGAGTAACCTTATGGGATAGGCAGCCTCCTGGGGGATCTTAAGGGAACCATTCACTGTCAGATTAAGTGTCTGAGCTGAGCCATCCTGGTGTCAATCAGTCATACATTACTGCATCACTTCTAGTCTGATGCATGCCATTCTGAAAAGCAACGGGATACCTGGAGGTAAGGAATGAGCTAAAATTATTGCTACTTTTTTTTCAAATAAAATGAATTTAAAATAGATGAAACAGGTTACTGGGGCAGATGGCACCCTTGAGTTCTCCAGCATGCCTTTTTATAAACATTAAATGTTTGTCATGGAAGTGCTACCAAGGATAATTTTAATTACTATTTTAACAAAATCAGTGTTCCATGCTTACTTCTCCTGTCTGAATTGTTGTACTATTTGTTAAAAAAAAAAAAAAAAAAAATCTCCTTCTGACTCTTCTCCAGGAACTCTGGTCACTGTCATTCTCTCTTCTTTGCTCAGTTCAAATTAATGAATGGATTCTCTATATAAATGAGATCATATAATATTAATCTTTTTGTTTCTGGCTTATTCCTCATTCCATGATATCATCTAATCTGTCACAATGACAAACTCCCCTCCTTATTAAAGACAATGTAATATTCCTTTATATATGGATACCATATTTCCCTTCTCCATTCATCCGTGGATGGACATATCTTGGCTCTTGTGATGAGCGTAGGGGGACAGATACCTCTTCCATGCACTGATCTTATTTCCTTTGGATGTATACCTCTGTTACTATGACTACATCATATGTTGCTATATTTTTAATGTTATCTAATGAAAACAAGTCCTTAATTCCAATAAGTGATTCCTTATTTATGAATTGCCTGTGATTAACTCAGGCCCCAAGTGACAACACATCACCTCAGTACGAAGGACTCTCCTTAATATTAAAAAAAAACCCACTTTATTAAATCCCAGATATTGATAAACTACCCTTGTCTGGAAAGCATCACCTTTGCCCCAAACCCAGATTCTGATCCTACTTCAGAGGCATTCCCATTCTAGCCTGATGACTTCAAAGTGGAACCAATAGAAACTCGGGCATCTAGTAAGTCTAGACAGGAAGCTTGGAAGCCAACCCAACCTCCAACTTAAGTGAATACTTCTCCCAGATCTACTGAGGGAGTGCCCGGGGAGTCTGACCTGGCACTGACTCTCTTTTCTCAAAGATAACGCGATGCCAGGCCTTGGGGGGAAATGATAGCTATATTTCCCTGAGAGCATTTTTGCGATTATACTTTTCCCTTAAAATTTCTTCCAAAAAATTCCACCTGCACTATTTTTATAAGATAAAGATCTCCGCCCTACTCATTCCCGCCCCAAAAAGGGACCTGGAGGTTTCACAACAAAGTCCTCCCAACCCCCACACTCTGTCTCCCCAGAGTCAAGGAGCCACAGAGGCTGCTGTCAGAAGCAGAGCACTTTCCTGTGCTTCCACAGACCCAGCCTTGGCCATATTTGGGAAATTGTGTGAACTTTAGGTGACCACATCTAAAAAAAGACATAATAAGGCTGAAAGAAATTCTCAGAAACACAGTGGAGGGTTTTAGGCTGTACACACAAAATAACACCAGAAGACAGAGAACAGGGAGAGATTCTACAAGAACTCTGGCTCCTGATGAGGCCCTGAACAGCCTTTCTCCTCCTCAGCCTCAGTTCCCTCCTGAGCCAAGAGGACTGCAGGAGGTAATTGCAGTCAGTCACAGGAAGGCTGTTAGTGGAAGCTGGTCCACAGCATCAGGCACGGGAGAATTGGGGATGGGGTGAACTGCTTCTCCTGAATGGCACACCATAGAAAGGTGAGGATTCTTTAGCCAGAACAAGTCCAGACATTGGTGACATTAACATTATCATAGAAGCCAGGGAACAATGGAGTCTGTGGCCAGTCTCCCCAGGAGGACATTGAAAAACCAACCCAAGCCCTCCTCAACTTTCACACAGCCTACACTTGGCAGGAAGTATGAATTGGCCCGGAGCCTGGCAAGGCAAGGCAGAGGAGTCACTGTGGCCAGTAGGATGAAAACAGCAGCCTGGCTCAAGATGGTCATCCATGAGCGTCTTTCTCCTTCCCCCCGCCACTGCCTCAGCAAATCCAGGGTTGTACACTGTGGGAGAGAGATTGTGAAACCAAACACATGCTCCATGTGTACCGTAAAAAAACGAACCGTTCTGGTCCATTTTCAGTGGAATCAGACATTAGCAGGAGGCTCTAGGACCATGGGCTCCCCCAGCTGGTGGCTGGTGTGGGCTGGACCTCAGAGCATGGGTAGCTGGAAATTTGCAAACATTTTGCTCTGTGACTCAAGTCCCAGAATGCTCATTAGATAAGATTTTATGTCTTGAACCAGTAAGGCTGGGGAGTTTGGGAAGGCAGCTCTGCCGAAAGAGTGAAAGATTGTAACTCTGTGAAGCACCAGCCTATGGGAGAAGAGGGAGGGATTTCTTATTATCAGGGACTTTAATAACTACTGTCTTGTACTAGATGAATATATTAGTCATTTTGCCGTGTGTGTGTGTGTGTGTGTGTGTGTGTGTGTGTGTGTGTGTGTGTATGCATGCGCGCTGAGGTCCTTTTTTGAAGAATGGTATATTAAAAATCATACACACACACACACTTTAAATGAAGTTATTCCACTTGGCATAAGGTTCCCCCAAGAGCCATAGACAATCTAACAGAAATCTCAGTACCAAGAATGAGAAACTCCCTTTTAAATTGTTGATCAGGGCTGCCCAAAAGACACCTAAAACAAATCAGGCTTTTGCTTTCATCCTTGGTTACCTCCCAGAGGTGGAAGGTTAAGTCCCTATTGCTAAAGCTACCATGCATTTTGGACACAGGACCCAGAAAATCGGAGCTTGATCTGATCTGAAAACCTCCTCCTTAAGGACTAGCTTTCATGGTACCAGAATGTGCCAAGCAAGGTTCTGAGGGAGGGAAGCAACCAATAGTTCTACCTGGTTGTGATGTCTATAAGCCATGTCAATGACCAGCATGCCAAGCTATTCCTAAGAGTACCACAGTGATGCTCATATCTTGGGGGTAACAGATGCTGTCTAGTTAGACTTAAGGTACCCTCAACAGAAGGGAAGTCATAGTTGGTACTGAAACGCTAGACAACTACCGTGGGTTGGTGAGGTCATGAATCTAAAAGGACAACCTACTACTTGCCGATTTACTAAAGCAGCACAATTCCTACTAAGTACTTACCCTTGTAGTCACATTGAAGAGTAGCTCTCACCATGTATCAAAGAAGCTTCTCTTTGAAGCAGAGACCATTACAGAAAACCATAACTGGTCAGAGCGCAAAGATCAACAGTATTTAAGGCGTCTAGCCCCAATGGATATGCAAAGCTTGCATCTAACGCTCAGGGAACACTGAGGGAGAGGGGTTGGGAAGATTTTAAGAGCCAGAAGACCTGGAAACTTGTCTCCTAGGTTTTGACAGGGAAGCTTCATCCATGATACCTCAACAATATGGCTACCTAAACAAGACCTGAACAGAAACAAAACCAATAGGCATTCGAAGGTGGAAGGGGAAAATCTCACAGGCCCCTATCCCAAGACAAATAGCTACAGGCAACGAAGGGATCCTGAGACTGGGATGGGCCCCCTAATTGGTTTTCTAACATCAAGTGCTCAGCCCAGAAATCGTAAGCAATGCTAAGGGTCGTGTGTGAGGAGATGGGGGTAGCAATTCCAATGAAAGGAAAAGACCCCGTGGATTTGAGAGCCAGTAGGGGCCATGGGAAAGGTTGCATGGAAGAAAGCAAAGAAGGGAATGATGTAATAATATTATAACTTTAAAATCTTTTACTTTTGCTAGCCTCTTGAATGTAGAGTCACGGAGCAAGTATCTTGTTTCTCACACCCACGAGCACACAGCAGCAAGTGAAAAGGAAGGGACAAGCCACGTGACAGATGTCGAAATGAATGAGACGCTCTTAAAATCAGAACTAGACAGTTCTGATAACCCAGCCCTACTGAAAAGTCACAAAAATAGATCAAATAGGCGTGTGGGAGATTCCCAGCCAGAGGAAGGACTCCTCAGAAGAGGGCAACTAAAAGCATGTCCCCATGTCATGACTGCACCCCCAAAGTGGTGAGCTACTTCACCAAATCATAATAACCAATGAAGTTAGGGCTGAGGTCACAGGGAACTCTAATGAGGGCACTTAAAAGATGAGGGGCCTCAATCTCCCTCCACTCCGGTCCCTTGGAGAAGGTCTTCGGAGTAGGATGGTAAGAATGAGAATTTACACTGCCCCCCACTGGCCATGGAAATTTGGACAAGAGGCTAAAGTCTCCTGACTCTCGGCCATAAAATGAATATGGGATCCACGGCAGGTGTCTCAAGGGCCCTTCACTAATCTCAGTATCTGAGGATATTTGTTCAGCAATCACCCTGCCATGGGCTGAACGTCAGAATCCGCAGTTGCTGGAGTACCTTCTAGAGAACAACTCATGTGCATACAGACTGCAGCCATGATCCACCTCCAGATGGCTATAACACCCAACTCCTGCGTGTGTTACAACTGCTGTTTTGTATAGTTTGGGGAATGATAGCGACAACAGGACACTGCACATGCTCAGTGCATATCCTAGGCAGCACTACCTTGTTTTTTCTCTCTATGCTTGGCTGAGTTTATGATGTGGTATGTGTGATGATGCCATGTATCTATGAAAACATGATGATCCAGGGATCCTGAGGGCCAACGTCACTGTCCAGAAAATGCCAGCAGACAAGAGCTTCACTGTCACGGTCGAAGACCTCCATTGATCACCTTTAATCACCCTCTCTCTATTCAGACCCATGCTCCTGTCTTCCTTTCTCCTGCTTCCTGGAACTCCACTTCCATGACAACCAGTATCTAGGTCCTTCACTCAGGATCGGCTTTCAGGAGAACTAGAGCTAAGAGAACCTTACACGGTTGCTCTAGGCATAACAGAACAAATACGAAAACCACACCGGCACAGAGCCTGGGGCTGCAGTTGCTTCGATCTCCATTCTCTCTCTCCTTTTCAGATGTCCAGGGCATTTACCTTTCTGTTACCCCATCAGGCATTCCCAGCAGCCCTGTGGACTGCTCCCTCCCACCCTATGCTCACTCATCTTCGAACATCCTGTGCCCTCTGCAGGAGGCGGAATCCCTTGATTAGATTGAATAAGCACCACATTCTCCTTCACATTTTCCATTTTAGTGTCGTTCTGTTATCTTTGTCCTTGGGGGAACATAGGCAGGACACACGACAGGTCCCTTCCACAGAGGCAGGGATCCAAGGAAGGAAATTATTAATTATATCTGATGGGCAAGTGAATAAAAATGAATGAATGAATGAATGAATGAATGAATAAATGAATGAACAAGATGTTCTTTCTTCCATGATGCAGGCACTGGTCCCATCTTCCCACTCACCTCCTTCTACCTCTGAGTCACTTCTCCGTGCTCTGCCTCACCTCACATTGTGGTGACCCCAGTTGCCATGTGTGTGTCTCTGTAAGCACAGATAAGATGTCTGGGCCTGTTTGTGCATTCCCTCCCCTCCCCCTCTCTCTCTCTCTCTCTCTCTCTCTCTCTCTCTGTGTATGTGTGTAGGTGTTTGTGTGTGCACGTGTATCTGCTTTTCTTCTTTGCTTTCCTCGATTCTTTCATCATTCTCTCCTCCCTCCCCTTCCCCTGGCTCACTCCGTCCCTCCTAGTGTAACAGGAGTTCCAGCGTGTCTGCGTCCCCCGTCACCGCTGCATTCTTGAGTCCCCTGAAGTCGTTGAGCTGCTCACAGGTCTGACATCTAGCCTTGCCCCAGATTCACCACTCCTTCAAATCAGGAAGCACTGGACACCCCGTAACCTTCAATGTAATGGTCTCATGGGAAAAGAAGTTGCTCCAAGAGAAACAAGGGAGCCAGGCCTGGGGATCCCCAGTTGATTAGTGAGAGCAGAGAGACTTACTGTCTCCATGTACAACCCCTCCTCCCGGAGCTTTTCTATATTACAGAAGCTTTTCTGTATTACATATTACATCTCTAGACTATTATAACACCCAACACACATACGTGCTTTGTAAATAGTTGTTACAGTACATTGCTTTGGGAATAATGACAGGCAAAAAAAAAATATATATATATATAGTGCCTATCCACTCCAAATAGCTCCAAATAGATTATTGGTCTCTGCTTGGAAGCTTAAATCTGAGCCTATAAATAACTGATAAACAATGATCTTCAGAAAAGAAAAGAAAAAAAAAACAGCAGGAAGAAGTGAGCATCGGAGACTAAGATAGGACTTTCCTATGCCCCCTTGAGAGATAGTTCTAATCAGCGATACATAGACAGAAGTCTGCTGAGAGCTGGGAGAGACTTTTAGCATTAGTAAAGATAGTGGGTCTGTTTCCCCTTTACTTGTCTGCAGTGTAGATACCATGGGGGCCCAGCAGTTCCCCTACAGCCTTGAGGAAAAGACCAAAGCTGAGAGCGACCTCAGCCCTGAAATTGCCGAGCTGCTAAGTGCTCAGTGGCGGGAGACAAGGCTGGGTTTTGTTTGAGTGACTCTATTCAGCTCTCTGTTACCTGCTGCCAAAGCGATCCCTAACTGCTACACATTTGAGCTAAAGAAGACATGCCATTCATGCCGCCTGGCAGAAAGAACCAGGTTCCGGTGGAGCTGCCCACCCACTCCTGGTCACAGAGAAACCACAGTTGTGCTTCCTTCCAAGTCCTTGACAAACATGGCCTCCCACTCACAGTGGAGTCCATTGAGACAGAATTCGCTTTGATTATAGGATGGGGGGGAAAGTGATTTAAGCAATCTCAGCATCAGAGTTGTCAGCTGCAGTCTAGAGGGTTCCCCATGTCACCCCCAGCCCACCACTGCGTCCTCTGGATTTAGGGGACAGTAGGATACAGAGAGGGAAATTCCTTTGTGGATTTTCTCCTGATAGGATGACATTTCAAGCATGTTGCTGGAAATTTTTATGTACAGGGTTAAATAAAAACACAATACACAGGAACAGAAAGCAGAGGCAGCACCATGAGCTGTCTTCTTGGGTCTGTTATCTCCAGGAGATGTCTGAAATTGACTCCCACTTTCAGCTTTGAAGATCAGTATCCTGAATTTCCTCAGGATGGGCATGCTGAGTATGAGCTGACTCAGAAAGCAGGTCTGAGTGTTTACCAAGAAAAGCATACTCATACTTGGCATGGCTCCCGAAGGAGTCTCCTACAAAATATTTTCATTAGTGTCTGAAGGACTTAATCAGAGGCTGTATTTAGTCAGAACTCAGCAAGTACTCTGTGCCCAACTGTGATACTCTCTCACGCCTTTTCAACAGGAAACTCCAAGTCCAGAGAACAAAAAAACACTTAGAGCCAATGCCAGAGATGCTGGGAAAAGCTACCCGCCCTGCTCACAGCAGACTCCCGGGCGTCCCCTGCCCCACTGAGAGATATGTTCAGCTGAAAAAAGTTTTGAGTTTCCTTTTCCAATGAAATGAAGGACTAACAGCAAGCAGGGGCTGGGGCTTAGCTGTGAAAGAGAGAGAGGCTGGTTTCTGAGGAGCAGCAGTGGCCCGAAAGAGGACTCACATCTTCTCTCTCACTCACAGGGAACGAACTCTGTGATAGCTCTCTAAATAATACCACATCCCCGTGGCTCCCATATCTTGTTTATTCGTTTACTCATGCCTCGCATACATCTTTGACGTTATGGAACTGTGAAACTCTCCTTTCCAAATGGTCTTTATGAAGACGGATTCAAAAGGATCTGGGTGCACATATGGGATAATGGACCATTTGGCGGTGGGAGGGGTGAAATATAGACCAACAAGTGCAAAGCATCCTGCATCAGCATGGAGACGGAAGACAGGGTTTTACCCTTCCACCACACTGCCCTCTGCCTGTACATTCACTCATCCTTCATCACCCATCTGCCGAGTGCTTAGCGCACGCTAAGCATAGTCCGTGAGTCAGCAAGGACAATCCAAAAGTGTGTAAGGTAAATCCCTGACGCCAAGAAACTCAAAGTTCAGCAGAGGCAATCAGAGACATAGGTCAGGTTAGTGCACTCAGAAGGGCACATGTAGGTGCAAAAGATACAGTATCTGAGACCTAGGCAACAGCCCAGTTAGCAGAGTGTTTTTTGCACCAGCATGGGGACCTTAGTTTAGACCCTAGCACTCATGCAGGAAGCCTGGCAGGATTGGTGCATTTGTAATCTTAGTGTTGGGAAATTGAAGACAGGAGGGTCCCTGGCTAACCAACTTAGCCCAATTTGCAAGGCTCAGGTCTAAGTGGGAGACCCTGTCTCCAGAAACAAGACAGGGACTAGGGATAGTTCAATGGGTATGAATACTTGCTATGTGAGCATGAGAACTTGGGTTTAACTCCCAGGAACCCACATAAAAAGCTTGTATGGGCATGGTCATGTACCCAAAGGTTACATGGACATGTAACCTCAAAGCTGTAGGGGGCTCTCTCCCTCTCATGCTCCAGCTCCCAAATCTTCCAAAGTGCACAGGCAAAGCGACTGCGAACCAACTCCCTCTGATGCATTTTCTTCTTTAATTCATTTCTGTGGGGTCACAGTGACAAGAAAATTAACCAATACAAACTGGTGGCTGCTTGGTGCTCTGAAATCCAGGAAGAAGGCCTCTCTGCCAACCAACGGGAGGGCATCCAGATTAAGTAGAACCAAAACAAGAATGGGGAGTCCCCAGTGAACAGAATGGTACACGATTTTCCAGATGCAAGAAATCCATTTTTCCAAGGCTCCAATGCAAGAAAGAGCAGAGACCCAAGGGGGAAGTGCCACTGTCTATATGGCTAGCCACAGGCTGGAGGAGGAAGTGTAACTGGCAAGAGATGAAGCCGGGAAGCTGAAGACTGGTCTACACATCCAGTATTTCCTGACCCCTGACTCTGTGCCAACCATTCTCTTCTGGGAGCTGAAAGATCAGCAGCAAACCCTCTTGGAAGCTTGCACTCTAAACAAAACAGAGTGGACCAAATACATGAGCTGACCGCAAAGGTCTCTGCGTCTCCCCTAAGGCATTTAGACAATAGTGTGCAGCAGCCATTCGAAGGTCAGAACAAGAGGAGCAAAGCTGTCAGATATGGGTTTGAGAAAGAACTCTCTAGTTGCTCTGTGGGAGAAGCTGTGGAAGAGGGAAACAGGGAATAAGAAAGGGATGCTGCCATCTGACAGACCGAAGAAAGTATGCGCTGAGCCTCAAGCAAACCCAGAATGGGCAGAGAAACTGCGGTGCACTCAACAGTTGTATTTGTGTGCTGCCCTAATCTCATTTGAGAGTGCTCAGACTTCCAGGGGCTTACCTGATTGGTCCAGCTGGTCACTCTCACCCCCATAGGTGCATCGCTCATCAGAGACCTGTGGACCTGCCAGCTTCCTCAGATGGAGTGTGGAGAACCAGAGTGAGTTTGTGTTTCCTGATCTTTTCCCTGCATCACGGCACAGTTATGTGACTCTTGGAGTCATTTACGTTCTTCTTCTTCTTCTTCTTCTTCTTCTTCTTCTTCTTCTTCTTCTTCTTCTTCTTCTTCTTCTTCTTCTTCTTCTTCTTCTTCATCTGTTCTTCTCTTCTTCTTCTTCTTCTTCTTCTTCTTCTTCTTCTTCTTCTTCTTCTCCTCCTCCTCCTCCTCCTCCTCCTCCTCCTCCTCCTCCTCCTCCTCCTCCTCTTCTTCTTCTTCTTCTTCTTCTTCTCCTTCTCCTCCTCCTCCTCCTCCTCCTCTTCCTCCTCCGCCTCCTTCTTCTTCTTCTTCTTCAAAGCTTTTACATGAGTCCACCACTGTGCCTTTACCCTGTGAGATCTTATGAGATGGGTTCTGAGAGGCAAAGATCAACCAGACCTTGAACCTGTTCTCAACTTGATACACCCCAACCGGAGTTCAAGAAGGAAAACAAAACTGACATCATGGGAAGTAGGAAGCACAAAAGCTATACTGAGATGCAGATGAGGAGCTCCCTGGGAACCTGACCCAAGCCTTTGCAGGAATACCCATGGCCAACGAAAAGTTCTTTCCTATGACTCTTCCCCTTAGTGCAGAAACCATTCATTGTTCCTGTATGTATGCATCCAATAAGCGTTTGTCATTTGCCCATTGTCTACTAAACCTCTTTTCTGAACATATTACAGACAAACTAAGCCCAGAGTCCATTCTCAAACCTTCCACTGTGGATTCAGTCCCTTGCACAGTTGGAGGACAGCTAGCCCTCCATTCCAACAGCCGCTGAAGCTATTCTGAGGGCCTGATGCTAAATCTGCCTCCAGTTGTTCCCCTCCTCTGTGCCTCCTGATCAGTTGACCTCACCGTACCTGGATAATAATGTCCATATTTGAAAACAGCAATTTGAGATAAGAAATACAAGGTAAATCATCAGCCTTCTGGGTAACAGGGTTTTGATACTCATTTAATTCACACACCATTTTAAATATTTCAGAGCTTTCTGAGAGTGAAATTCATATTTCCTTCCCAATAGGTTCAGAAGGGTCCCCAATGGCACACCTGCATTTCCCTGGGAAAGCAAACAGCAATGGTCGCAGCCAAGCTTGGCTGTTAACACACAGCACATTCTTATACCTGTAGGTGCAAGGGTACCGCTAAAGAGAACCAGAACTGTAAAGACACTGCAGGGCGGGACACTTAGTTCCTTCTGATGCTTCCTTCTCCAGGGAGGGATCTTGTTGGGCACTCTGGCCCCTCCCTCATAGATTCCACACACAGATCTGCTGAGGACTTCGAGTGGACATAGATGTCTGGAACTCAGCATTCTTCCTCTTCTTGGGAGCCAGCTGTCCCAAGGAGTGCAAATATTTACACTGTCCCTTCCAGCTGTAACCTTGACCTGGGCCAGCTAGTTCACAGAGGTTTTCAAGTTCCAGGATCTAATATCTGAAAGTCCATTGTCACTGCTACTCTAAGCCACATCTACTATGTAACTTTTAAACTGACTGTTCCAGGAGTGGTTCCGTGGGTAAAGTACTTTGCTGTATAAGCGTGAGGAACTGAGTTCAAATCCCCAGCACCCGCATCAAAGCGGGGTGTGGTGGCATATGCAGCATATGCACTAAAACTGTAAAGCTGAAGGGCAGAGACAGCCATTTCTCCAGGGCTCATTCCCGGACCAGTCTAGGTGAAATGACAAGCTCCAAGCTCCAGATTAAGTGAGAGAACTATCTCAAAAATGTAGCACAGAAAAGAGGTTAATGAAGAGATTTTGATGTCATCTTCAGACAGACAGACAGACACACACACACACATACACACACACACACTGAAAGATAATAAACGTGTTTCTATTTCTTTGTTTCTAAAATGTGGGTAACTATATTTACCTAGTAGATTTTTTTTGAGCATTAAATGGGGTAAAAGGTAAAATCCTACATATGGTAAATTCATGATCTTTCCCTTTCTTCTCTATTCCTTCTCTTCACCCAGTGCTTTCTCTCCTGTCCTTATTGCTGGTCGTGTCACTCCTTGCCCTGATAACTCTGCCTTATAACAGTTTCTCAAAAACCAGTGAGCAGTGAGCTTTGGAAGTTTCTCCACCGCATACTTGTTTTGCTTTGCTTTTTCTGAAGGCGTGGGAAGAAATGGGGTTTGCAGCCATGCCACCACCTTGACTTGGATTCTGGTTGGCCACATGAGCTTCAGAGTAAAGAACTTGCCTGGGGTACAGAGGGTGACCATAGCCAGCTATGGTTTCAACAAAGGGTGGCAACTGAACAGCTTGTCCCTGGATTTGAGACCACATTCCCTGTGGGTGGCAGTAATCTCTTGGAGCCCAGGAACAGTAACAAGTAGTCCTGAAGAGGTGACAAGGTAGCAGATGCCCAGGGCAGGAGGAGAACACATATTCAGGAAAACAACCATGGAAACACAGGGAACCTTTGTGTCCAACTGTTGGCGGAAAGTCAGGGCAAACGCCAGTGAAAGTCTGGAGTGCGAGCAGTCTGCTATGTCCACGTCAGAAATGCCGATGATGAGGCAAGGCACCATGCCCAGTGCTGGGGATACGCCCATGAATAAGAACTCTCCTGCCTTGAGACCCTTGCAGTAAATTTCCACCTTCTCCATTAAGGAGTCCCTCTGCATTCCCCTAAGCGTTTGAAATACGTGAGACACAAAACCTCTTGTAGTATACCAGTCAGTGGAGACCATTGTTGACATCCACTGTCACCCCAAGTTACTTCTTGTGGAGGTGGCAGCTTATTACATGGGGCTTATCCTTTCCCTATCAGACACACATGGAAATGTGAAGTCCCCAGCATGATCTGCCTCCCCACAGCCATCTGTCATGGAGGGGGCATGAAAAAATCCCACCTTCCAATAGTTAAGAGAAGAAGCCTGAGGTAGAGGGGATCGGCCACGTTAACAAATCAGCTTCCCTGGTGTGTGTTTAGTTTGGACTCCAGTGCCTCAGCCTGTGTTAATCCTTCACAGTCTCTGGATGGCCTGCTTTGTGATTTGCTCGTTTGCAAATAGGTTGAGCAATTGATACTTCTCTACCCAACACGTGATTGAGAACTCGGTGAGTCTGACATCTTCCCGCTCTTTCCAACCATCCTCCCCAACTTGTTGCCTGCCACTACCACTCTTCACGCGGACGCATATTTCTATTTAGGAATACATGCATGATGAAACCGTACTCTAATTGCAGGTATGTGTTTGTGCATGTGTGTGTATACAGAGAGAGAGAAAGTAGAGAGAGAACGCAGATATCCAATTTTATTGTTCCTGCTGCATGCGGTGAGTGAATTTTCCTGGACTTCACTCATTAACATACTGCTAAGACTCAATGACACTGTTGCAGGCCATTTATTTACTATAGCGCCTCTGTGTTCTCCCATTGGGTAAGCCCACCAGCCTACTTATTGCTGTCTGTATTCCCGTCCCTTGCCTAGTGGGTATCTGTCTTGGTTCTACCTTATCTTTTATTCTTCAATATGGAAATTTTCAGACATATACAAGAATAGATAAAGATGTCATAGAAGCCCACAGTAACTACCACCAGTGACGAAAATTGTTAACACATGGCCAGTCTTATCTCTTTTATTCTTCTAGCAATTTGTGATGCTCTTGAGTGGTCCTTCAGTCTCAAGCCTTGTACTTTGCTTTCATGGGTAAAGCCTTGGTCTAAGTGCTCAAAAGCCTCTGCTTCTTCTTCCTATTTTCCCTCTCTCAAATGCTTAGGGAACAGGAAGATGGGGCAAGAAAGGACAACAACAAGAAAATGTCAAAATAAAGATCAAAATTGGCTCTGGTTCTTCTTGGTTGAAATCAGGGGCTGTTAAACTCTCTCTGTGAAGGGCCAGATAGTAAATGTTTCAGGCTTTACTGTTTGAGCTATACTGTCTGCAAAGAGCAAAAACAGCCAATGACAATCCATAATCAGGCAGGTATGGCTACGTTCTGAGAGCAAGCAATGCACAGAAGCCAGTGGCTGAGTGGAGCTGGCTGACCCCCATGGTTTGCTTGTATTCAGCCTACGCAAAACAGCCATTTTAATTTCTGTTGATGCTTCCTGGTTTTGAGTTTTATATTTATTAAGAAAGGAAAGGTATAACTATACAAAGCGTAACTAAGTGGTTAACAGAGCTTTTGATATCATTCCAACTTTTGAGAACATTGGTGATCTGAAAGATTAAAGGACTTGCCCAAGATCATAAAACTAATACAAGTCACTGCTTGAACTTAGGCCCAGATAGCTCTTTTGATTCTTTATTTCCAACTTCCATCTTTGTCTAGATGCAGTTTGACAGCATTGTAACTAAGGCAGTCAATCACTGGGAACAGCTTAGTCACCTGGGACTCCATTTGGCTCAGTTTACGCACACACCCCACTCCAAACAATATACCTAGCAACCCTTCAGCAACCTGGGGCTCCAACCTGCATCAAGCTGCACACAGACCCCACTCTGAACAGTGGAGTGTGTTCCCCTTCTCTTAATGACCATCAAGCTTAGATCCCATTCAGTCACGGTCTGCTGTGTCTCAGTATGAAAGTAAAGGGCCAACCTAGCCTAGACTGGTTCTGGATTCACTTTGTAATGATGCAAAACCCTGTCCTAAACTGAACTCTTGGAAAGAATCCTTTGTTTACCATCGTATGCATATGCGTAATTGGGTGTGCACATGATTATAATCAGATGCATTATGGAAAGGGACACATCATAGAGAAATGGATTATGCAATTTAATCCATCAATCAACTATGTCATAGTAACCAAACTCCCCCTTCTTTGGAATCCCATACAAGAAAGCCCTGGAAGAATAGTCAGGCCTTTACATGCCTTCACTCATATGGCCCACTGTCAGTCTTGACTGCGTAGTTCTGACCTGTTGCTATCAGTCTGCTTTGACTAAAGTGTCCTTGATACTTTTGCAAATCTATGTGTAGCCTTAATTCAATTCTTTAACCAAGAGGCCAAGAACATGGGAACACGGAATCCAGACTCCGATTTTAAGGATCATATGAAGGAATGTATAAGTTTCTGTTATCTTTTTCTTTGTTTTATAACAGGGGAAACTATAATTGATGCATAATTTTTATTACCAGGGTAGGAAATTTTATCAACTATCTCTAATCATTTCTTTTTTTCAAAGGATTGCCGAAGATAAATTCCCAGCATGGTTTACTGGGCATCTCCCTGAACTTGTCTAACTTTGTGGCAGCTGGGGAGGAGAGGAGAGTGCTCATCTGTGGCCTTTGCCATTTTTTAATGATGAAATAAACTCACAGGCCCTAAGTCACTGAGCAGAAAAGGTATGAGTTACACAGACTCATTTCTTGGAAACATGTTTGAGTTGATCCCCAGTACCTCACTGGCTTGATCCTGATTGCCTTCTTCCTACTGTCAAATCACTAAAGGAACCAAGAAAGGGACGGAGGTTCCTTACAGCCTACATCTTACTAATACCAGACAGGGTGTGAGCACACAGGTGACTCAAAGTGACTTGAGTTTACACACGATGATCACGGACACAAGCATTTTCTGTGCATGTCTCCTACTCACGTTCCCACATTGACAAGGGTGTGGGTGCTGCTAGATCGTGTCTTCCTGACATTCCTATGTTGAAATTTTGATGTTCAACAGAATAGTGTTGAGAGGTGAGGCCAT
The DNA here is from genome assembly GCA_026225945.1 of Cricetomys ansorgei. NCBI lineage: Eukaryota > Metazoa > Chordata > Mammalia > Rodentia > Nesomyidae > Cricetomys > Cricetomys ansorgei. The sequence continues at coordinate 5,802,959 of JAMJFZ010001815.1, forward strand.
CAGAAGAAACCTATTCTGTAGGGTAGCTGCCTGTGTAACAGGAAACACCAGCATTGTGCTCTTGAACTCTCAACTTCCAGAACTATAAGAAATGAACTCCCATTGTTTATAAGTCCTCTCCCTTTATGGTAATTTGTTACAGTAAGTGTCCCAGTTAGGTTTTTATCATCTTAAGGCAAGCTAAAGTTATTTGGGAAGAGGAAACTCTACTGAAAAAAAATGCCTCCATCAGATTGACCTGTAGGCAAATTCTCTTGATTAACGATTGATGTGGGAGGGTTCAGCCCACCGTGGGCGGTGCCATCCCTGAGCAGGTGCTTGGAGATATAAGAAAGGTAGCTAAATGTGAGCCTGTGGCGCAAACCAATCAGCAGCATTCCTCCATGGTCTCTGCTTCAGTTCCTGCCTCCAGGTTCCTGCCCTGAGTCTTGTGTCATCTTCCGCCAATGGTGGGCTGTAATCTGCAAGCCAAATAAGCCCTTTCCTTTCCAGGTTGCTTTTGGCCATTGGGATTTATCATAGCAACAGAAGGCAAACTAAGACAGTAGCAAAACATACTAAGAATGATGCCTCTAAGCAAAGTAACTTTAAATTTCAAGTTTAAATAACCTCATTGTTAGTGGAAAATATTAGTGAATTTTTTTAAACAAGCTACATGTTGTCCTGTTTTTTACAATTTTTTGAGAATTTCATACATGAGTACTATATTTTCATCATTTCCCCACACTCTCCCTCATTCAACTCTTTCCTTGCCCCCAATTCCCTCTCAAATTCATGACCTAAACTTTAATATGTGTGTGTGTGTGTGTGTATGTGTACATATATATAACCTGCTCAGTCCATGTAGCATTGCTTGTATGTATCCATGTTTAGCGCTGACCACTTGTGATTGAGTAACGTCCTGGGGGCTCGTGCCTGGGGAGGCTGATTCTCCCTCTCTTGGTAGCTATTAGTTAGCTATAGCTCTTTATCTAGGGATTTTCAAAATGTCCCCCATCGACTGGTGCTGTCACTGCTCGGGTCTTGCTTAGAAGACTACGTGGCTGATGTCTCATAGGTGCAGTGTCCTTGGCATGTACAGAAGACACTCTCGCAGGAGACAACCTGGAGCTCAGCTCTTCTACTCTTCCCACTGCCTCTGAGACGTTCCTTGAGCCTTAGGTATAGGAGTCGTGTTGTAGATGTCTCAGTAGAGGGTGGATAGTCATAGACACTGGTTCTCTGCAGTTTTGACCAGTTGAGGATTTTTGTCATGGCTTCTATCCACTGCAAAGAGATAATTGCTAATGTCTGGATCACTAACCCTTGCTGATTCATCTGTCTCAGCGTTTCTAGACTCGAAATGAATGTTGCCCTTTCTAAAGGCACATTATGCCTTAAGAATCTCCATACCTCCAATATCTTCCAAGCCTAATCAAACAGACTCCTAGCACACTTTAGTTGAAGAAGCACACGGACTTTTGAAGTACTCTGGATGTTTTTCACTCTTATTTAAGACCGGGGGCACCTTGTTTTAGTAGCTGTTTTGGAGAAAGAAGGTTACTGTAAAAGGATCAAACCCCAGTGACACCTGCTCACCAAGACCTGTGCAGCTGCTGTGCCTCCACACATGTTCTCCCACATGGATCCCAAGGGGCAGGGCTGCTCATTCTCCCCTGCGCTAAAAATCAGAGAAGAGTCGAGGGTCAAACTTCCGGCATCTGCTACAGACAAGGAGCTTTGCTGAACAACAGAGGGAAAACAGAACCTCTAAACAGCCTAGCCGCCCCGTAAGAAACACCACAGGTCAGGCTTGCATTATTTCATTTCCTTTATCAGTTTGGACTGGAAGGGAAGGCCTGGTTGTCAGTCCGTAGCTTGGTCAATCCGTATGTCTTTCCAGTCCTCGATTTACACCGTCTGTGCATCCATATTCCCCCCAACACCAAGAAGATCAGAGACAGGGGTGCCAGTGCAATGCCCCAAGAGAACGTGGAAGACACTGTAGAGAGAAGACAGGGTGTGAAAGGGGGCATCTCTCCCTGCAGAACCAGGCAGGGAAGAAACAAATTGGTTTGTTTTCCTTCATAAGTGGGCATTGATTTCTAGGAAGTCTGTCTCTTAAACCAAAGTCAAAGCCCTTTGATGATAACATCTGTGACATTAGGGAACAAACAAGGCAGGCAAAATCTGATTAAAGGACATCACAAAGTAAGGGGCAGAGGCTCTGGGGCTGTATCAGCTGTGAGCAGTGTGTGTAAGATGCTGTCTGCTTTTGTCTCTGTTAGCTGTCAGAGATGTGCCAGGGGACAACCTGTGCCTTGCAAGTGATTGTGGGTGTCGATGAAGATTAAACAGGAAAGAAGGGCAAAAAAGAAAAAGAAAAAGAAACTTCAGGTGAAGGACCTTGGATACCAAGGTTATTTCTTGGATCCAGCTATTGTGCATTTGGGTCCTAGATATCACTGTCCCAGAAATACAAGAAGAGATTGTGAATGCATTATTCAAAAGTGAATATGAGAACAGTGTTAGACATCAAGCTGATGATGCCAGAATTCCGCTATTATTTTGAGATAGGGTCTGGCCATGTGGCCCAGGGAGACCTCAAACTCTTGATTCCCCCTTGCATCAGTCCAAGGACTAGGACTATAGGTATGTAGGATTCCACATTTGCTAGAGGACATTCGCATAATCTGTGTAGGGAGAAGGGTGTCTGTGGGTGTCAGGGAGTGGATTCGGAGGGGTCAGTAGGGGTGTGTGTGGGTATGTTGGGGAGGGGTGTGTATTGTGTAGAGGCCAGATATCAACCTGGGCATCTTCCTCTATCACTCCCCATTTTTTTTCAGACACGGTCTCTCCCTGAACCCATCTACCGTCTAGACTGGCCACCAGTGAGACCAGGGATTCTTCCCTCTCTTCTCCCACCCTGGGATTGCAGGTACATATTACTATTCCAGCTTTTTACATAGATGCCTGGCATCTGAACTCAGGCCCACTTTACCTGCTGAACCTTCTCCCCAGTATCAGTACACATTTTAAGCTTTATTTAGCATGTTCTCTTCAAGAATTAACAGGATCTCAAGCTGGTTCTCTGGGGGATTCTCACACCACAATCCCACATGAATGGGAAATATATAAAAGTATAATTTCCTGAGGGGGGAAAAAGTTGCATATGCCTCTCAATCTTAATGTGCCCTTGGGGAGCAGCCACAGCCTCCCCAGGGACAGAAATACTGAGTCAGGACCCAGTTAGCCAGCTTGTAAAAGGACTCCAGTACAGGGACCACACAAAGTCCAGGTTCCTTTTCTAATCTAATCCTCAGATGGGGAAGCTGCTTTCTGTGAGGCTCTGATTTCCAAATCCATATAGCCCCCACCTCACATGTCCCTCCCAGCCTGAATGGCACTGGGATAAGCTGAGCCATCACCCCAGATACACAAGCTCCAGTTATAAAACTTCAGTGTGGAAGGAGCCAGGGTAGCTGTAGTCTGGGGCAGCTCAAGAGATCTGTGTGGAGGAACCTGGTGAGGCAAGAGATGTCTTGTCTGTGGTCTGATAGAGGCTCTGGTAGGTGGCTGCAGGCAGGGTACAAAGCTCACAGAAGACGTACTTAGTATATCTTAGCCATTTTGAGGTTTGGCCAAATCATTATCTTCCTAATTGAAATCATGTCTACAGCTGCCTCCCTGAACATGCAAACGGATATGGAACAAAGGCATTTCACTGACTACCAAGGCCGGCTCCAAAGGCCACATTCAGATTCCTCTCTAGAATCACTGTGGCCGGCTGGTTATTGTATTCTGGGGCTATCAACAAAACTGTATTAACTGCCCTCACTTTCCTGCTCGACATCCAAACAATAAATTTAAATCACCAGGCTTTTGTTTTTCCTTTTGTAAATGTCCTTGCATTCTGCATTTGCTTCCTGTTGTTTGATGGCTTTGACCTCGCAGCTGCCCCAAAATCCTGGTCCTCACAAAGCAGGATAGAGATTTTCAGCTTCAAGTTCAAGATAAGGAATGGCATGTCATCTTCCAGAAACCCTGTGAGGTCAGCGAACCCTGGTGACCCAAGGCAGAGACCCAGGAGGACACGGAGTGTCCAGTTCATTGCTGATTTTTGTGTTTGCTAAAAATAATTCCAACTTAGTTTGCATTTTTATCTGAGTATAATTTTTCAATGCCGAATGTCCACCCTGCTGACAACTCTTTAAAAGCAGAGAGCGTGGGGCCACAACAGTGCCTCAGTGGATGAAGTGTTTACCTGCACAAACATGAAGGTTGCCATCATCTACATATTATAAGCGGCCTGCTTATAATCCCAGCACCCAGGAGAGAGAAACAAGGAACCCTGGGGCTAGCTGAGTAGCTAGACTAGTATAGGCAGTGAGCTCTGGATTAGTGAGAGACCCTGCCTTAGTAAATAAAATGAGGAGGGATTGAGGATAACTCAGTTTCTGGCCTTCACACCACACACACACACACACACACACACACACACACACACACACACACACACAATTTGAGGTTTGCTTTCAGTGCCCTACGAAGAAACATCTAGACAATGTGTAATTCTGTCCATACAGCATTCAACAAGTTGATTTTCCTTTCAGTGCCTCCCCCAGGTACATACCTTCTTTGACCATGGTCTGGAGTGACTGAAAACTCCGTGGATTCCTGGCAACACATTTAAAATCTGTATTCAGATCATCCCTTGTGACTGGGTCGAAAATCAGTGGTACTTCCACATAGTTCTCTTGGTTCTCCGAATATTGGCTGGGCGAGAAAACATTCCGCTAAGCACGATGCATGCATTGGAAGGAGACTTGTACTTTACAAGACAGCGAGGCAGACATCCTCACATTAGAAAGCCCTGCTGCGTTTAAATGGACCAGGACTTGTGTAGAGTTCATAGGACTGGCCATCATGTTTGATTCTCAGCTGAGAGACTTCCTAGCCAGTCCCTGGAAGACAATGTGCCCTTGAGGATGCTGTTCATTGTAACAAGACACTTGTTACCATCAGAACACATACTCGTGTCTTGGTTTCGGTGGGAATTTTCATTTTGGGGTGAACAAAAATACCTTCAATAGTCAAGTAGGAACAGAAGAACCTAGTTTGGGGAATTTGACTTTCACCAGTCAGTAACTATCTGGTGAGACAGAGGGAGTTTCCAGGCCTCCAGCCCTCAGTGGTGTCCTCCCTCATTGCTACCACTGAACTCATGGCAGAGGAAGCCCAGGTCAGAGGCTCCAGACAGCCCTTGGAAGGTCCTAATCAGGGTGGCTGCAGTTGGCAACATTAGCAGAAGCTGGAGATCTCACGACTATCCACTCACACGAGTAAAGGCATCTCAGAATGTGTTCACTAGGACTATTAAGTAAGCAGTCTGAGTCCACAAACACTGGGCATTTATAGTGACCAAGTCTTTAGCAACAAGGAACTGAAATCAGATTATGCTACCATGAATCATTTTCATTCAGTAATTGTACCCACAAAGAACTTGTTTTGTTAATTTCTCCCAAAATGCAAAAGAATGACAAGCGCAGGCTAATTATCAAGGAACCAACTGTCTCCTCTCCTTTCAACTTTCAGAGTGTAAAACCCTATCCAAGAGATGGATGCTTATTCACAACTAATCCCCCGTCAGAGCACCTCAGACCACATTTCTGATGAAGATACTGTGGCAAGGTCTCGCAACGTTTACGAGTTTATATGAAAACCTTTAATACCTAATGAGTGTGACAGAGCGGCAGATGGAAATGTACCCACTCCAAAATATTTTAGACATGCAAAAATCAAGAAATACATGCTGAAGGAGTCAACTAGTAAACTTCAACTCAACTCAGTACAAGTCTAGAGAACGGTTGGGTTGGTTCCTCAGGATACGTTTTAGCAAAATCCAATCCTTAAAGTTCTAAATTGCCAACAGTTTGGATTTTTTTAAGTTACTTTTACTACAGCATATGTATGTCATAGCAACAGGCTCAGAATATAACGGCACCCCCAGAAGGAATGAAGTCCCAGGAGAAGACCCTCACCCACTTACTGGTATAGCCCCTCGGTCACGCGGCCTTTTGGGTAGGCAAATGAGATAAAAGTGCTGTTTGCCAACCACCACACAATGGTGTTGGAAGGTGTACCAGTTCCCAGAAACACCTTGCAAGGGACTATCAGTCTTGACCCTGTGTACAGCAAGATACAACACATCAACCATGAGAACCCAGTGTGGAAAGGGGCCACCTTACCTCATATCCCTCAAAAGGCTCTCACCACAGAGCCTTCCTCGGCTTCTCAGACATCCCTCATAAGTCAGTCCCTTCCTTACAATAAAATTTAGCTCCCTCAAGTGGTTCTGTTCTAGTAAAGCTTTAGTGCGTATTTATCAACTGTCTCCAGTCTGTGCTGCCCACTCGTCTGTGCAACAGGCAAAAGCCCCAAAGCACAGGGCCCTGAATGGCTTCACCAAGGACACTCAGTTCCTACACAGCACTCTGAATTCGTTGAAGGGCTTCCTTCTCCCACAGCTGATTCTACTTACTTCAAAACATCCACACCATGGGCGATTCTTTCTTTTAACCCATTGCAGATCTCAGCGCTACTCTTTCCCAGTGGAATCCACCATTGCAAGGGGGCCTGAGTTTAGAATTAACCCTCTGAAAACCAAGCACATACTCTAAGGACAGCGTCTTCTATACAGCTGTGCGATACGATGGTGCCAACCCCTTGCCTCAATCATCAGTTATTTCTCCTTCTGAGTCGCCGAAGAGGAGAGGGTGAAAAGGGAGAGGAAGTCAGATCATTTACTACTTTCTCCTGAAAATAACATCTTCTGCAGTTTGCCTGTTGGTGTGTCTGGCCCCATGTCAGGCTCAGAGAGAGCATTAGCTCTTCTCTATCATTTGTCCCTGTGACCTTAAATCCTGCCCCACCCCCAGCTCTGGTAGTCCATCATATCTAAGTCATGTCTCCTGGGCAGAAAGCCCGGCCGCATGCCCAGAACTGGGATAAAACAAAACAAACAAACAAAAAGATGTCATGTGACTTGACTATGCCCTGCAGTGCCTTCGAAGTAACAGGTCAGGACCTGGGCTCCACTCAGTGGGGGAGCACCCCAGATCCAGGGAACTGGGAACCAGGCAGTACCAACCACTGTCTCCACTGCTCTGGCTTTCAAATAGCTGGTCAAATAGGCAGGCATGAGGAATGTAACCAATACCAGCCTTTGCACAAGAGTTCCCTATCTCTATGGCCTCCAGACAAAACATTAAACCAACCAAGAAGTGATAATAATATTTCATTTTAAAAAGGACTCTGAAGCCAAGACTTGATGAATGAACATCAAAACTATACTATATTATACAAAAACAAGCACATAAAGGGGGGTGTGTGTGTGTGTGTGTGTGTGTGTGTGCACCTCTCAGGCACACAGACCAAACTTTGCAGGCAAACATGACCCTGAGTGTGAGTTTCTGAAGTTCACTGTGGGAATGTGACAGCCGGCCCTAACCTGATGACACTGTTCCAGTTATTAGAGTGCTCAGACCTGAGTAATAATTTACACAGATCCTCCATGATGGCTAAAGAAACTTAACATGAAGCCAGGCGTAGTTCCTAAGGGCCTTTGACCTTGCTTTGGAATGCCTGGGGCATCCTAGTTGCATGCAGGTGAGATAAAATGGTAACAGGCTGTGAGGTGCTAACAGCTGCCTTTGCTTCTGTAAACTTGCTTATCACTGTGAGAAGAGGTGTGAAATGGTCTTTTTATCACTATAGCAGGAAGAAAAGACAACTGAGGGAAGGAAGAAAATTTTCTTGGCCAGCTGTGAATTCCATGGATAACTGTAATACATACTCTTCTGTGGTCTGCCTTCCTCCCCACCCACCCCAGGCTTCTGCACAGCATGCCGTATTGGCTCTCAGCCTACCATCCTGTTAGCAGTAAGAATAAATGCATTTAATCTACATTTGAATTGGGTCTAAGTCTTTGGTCTTTCCCAGTGGATTGGAATGCCACAACATACCATATCCCCATGGCTCCTCGGCTAGCCTTTCCTCATGGTAAATAGCAGAAGTAAGAGTTGGTATTGGCATGGTATGGGCTCCCACTGGACAGAGCAGATGCTCAATAAATCAGAAAGTATCTAGTACAGTGCACTTGTGTGCCTTCGCTGACTACCCACTATGGACCATCCAACACGTTTGTTGATCAGGACATTCTGCATGGGCCTGAGGTGAGAAACGGAGACCCCTTTTCACCATGGAATGAGCACATCAGCTACTCTAATAACAAGAAACTATCTGCAGTCATTGCTAGTTTTGTTTGACAAATAGAATCTTGGAGAGTTTCTGAGAAGCCACTAAATATTCATATCATGAATTAAGTTTAATGTACTAAAAGATGCCAGCTCTGTGGGCCCTTTCCTGCAGTTAATAACTGTTACCAAAATCTTCACCTCATTACATTTAGTTTTTTTGGCAGGTACAGCTTTCAGAAAATAAAGCTTCATTGCTCTCAAATAATGGCAAGCCTAACAACACTTGGCAAAGACAAAGTTCCCTTGCATTGGCTGTGTCAGCCCCTGAGTATTCTTGGGTCTCCACTCAGGTACTCTACTCAAAGGCCTGGTGTGGTCAGCAGACACAAGTCCCCAAATCCCTGGTGATTTCAGGCACCACCACAGTCACATGGGCCACACAGTCCTTATAGGTCCTTACCTAGAGATGCTGGTATCGTCTCTAGGGGAGAAATGATCACAGGGATAGGCTCCATGGTTGGTTCTGAGAAGATTGGAAGGAAAAGAGATTGCATTAGGGAAGTCTTGGTTCTGAGCTGAGATTCAGATCTCATTGTCCGAGCTAATTAAGTGATTCCCTCCCCATGTGGCAGGCATTGTGAGAATTGGCCTTTGTCTGGCAAAGGAAATGGGCTCTCCATAACAACTGAGCATCTTAAGCCAATACTTTTCCCGGCAGAGACATTACTGGAAGAAACCACAGTTACGCATTCTTCTGACAAATGGTCTTTCTTATCTGCTCTATGATAAAAATTAGCAGCTCCTCTCCCAGGCTTCCTGAATGCACACTGATGATATCCACAGGCTGGGTTCTGCCTAAAGGTCTCTCCTACCCCTCAACAATGAAGAGCCACTTCTTCAAGAGCAGGCACAGGGCCTGGAGAGTCGCCTGTGTGTAAAACTCATCTTACCCTGGGCACTAAATACAGTGACACAGCCTTGGTAACTAATGTGTTGGTGGGAGTGGGAGTGTTGAAGTGGGCCTCCAAGGGATTCCAACTAGCTTGAAGAACTGATCACGGGAGTGGAGCAACAGGAACAGCTGGGAGCTAGTGAGGAGTGGGGAGCCGTCCTGCCACTGTATTTGTGATTCTCGTTGCTAAAACTCACTTAAATTACCACATGAAATCAGCACCTGCCAAGATGACAGCCTAAGGGGTAGATCACATCTCTGCTTCTGGTTAAGAACCACCATTTGAGAGCCGCTGAGCCTCCCCAGTTTCAAGGCACAGAACAATGTGCAGGTCTGCCGCCCCCTAGTGTTTGTGTGCAGTATCACACAGACAAGAAGTGAGGGTGCTCAAGTTCTCGCTGGACAGGAAAAAACACACGTAACCCAGAGACTTGGGTTATTCATGGAGGATAAGATATTCTTCATAACACAAATGGATCTCTGGGTTCTGTGTGAAAAGTTATTTACCCCTCACAGGCCTTAACCCCAATGTCTTCAAAGCTCTAGAAGACCCCTTAAAGACTCTAATTGTTCTGACCCTCAGCATAAAGAAATTGTGTCTTCTCCAAGGCAGTGTCCGGGGCTCACATGCTTTGGTCTGCTTTCTCCTGGCTGCCTCTCCAGCATATACGAGGCAGGAGCACTTAACGACTGCTCAACACTGGCCAGCGCTGGTAACCTGTCCTGATGTTGGCCGAGCATCACTTCCGCAGGTTTTCAAAATCTTTAGTACTCTAAAAATATAACACTGTGCATGGAAAATTTTATACTTTGAAACTTTGTTTTATGCTCAGAATCATTTAAAATATTGTGTTAGCCATCCTGATGGCGTGCATCTATAATCCCAGCATTGGAAGGCTACACAATAGGATCTCTAGTTAGAAGTCAGTAGCCCTCGGACCACATCGCCATTCTAAGTACAACTTGGGCTACTCCTGAGACCTTGTCTCAAAAAAAAAAAAAATTAAATAAAACATCACATTACACTATCTTTGGGTATGTAAAAATATGTATGAAGAATAATTAATATCATGTTTTAACTTGGGTTTGTCCCCAAGATAATTCATTACGATGATGAAAATATGCCAGTTTGGGGGTGGGGGCAGGGAATCAAGGTTTTAAAGGTTTCTGGGCCATTCTGTGGGAACTCCGGAGGTGGCAGGTACACTCCACGGGAACCTCAGAATGGTCCTGGTCAGAGTCCATCTTCCTGGCCAGTATTTAATTAATTTAACTAAAGCTTGCTTCAAATTTGTCAAAAGAGGTGGCAGAGGCAGGCAGTGGTGGTGCACGCCTTTAATCCCAGCACTCGGGAGACAGAAGCAGGTGAATCTCTGAGTTGGAGGCCAGCCTGGTCTACAGAGTGAGTTCCAGGACAGCCAGAGTTACAACAGAGAAACCCTGTCTCGAGGAAAGGGGGGTGCAGGGTTTGCCAAGCTTTCAGTCAGGTAGCGCTCAGGGGCAACAAGACATACCCTTGGCAGACAACTGGTATATTTGGCATGGGCTGTGCCAATGCATAGTGCTGGTCGAAAAACCAGTAAAATCCTAGCATCTTGGAAACGTCTACTTGGGCACAAGTATGTCCAAGTGTTTGAACCTTCTGTTTTCCAGAAGGTCACCTTGGTTTGGTCTTCTCTGGTGATGAGTTTCCAGCTGGCCATTTTCAAGTATCTACTTTAATCCCTTAGCTGACCAAGACTAACTCCCCTTCCCTCAGAATACCATGGCGTATACTTTTCAAGGTATCCTGCACACATGTCTCAGTAACCTTTAGCATAGCTCACATACATGTTTTCCTCTTCCTTCATGCCAAAGACATTCAAGGGCCTTTAGGTGAACCAAATGCATTCTTATCACGCTGCTTTTAGAACCAGGCAAGACAGGCGCCTCGGTGGTGATCACTTACCTCTGACACTGAGTTCAATATTCCTGGTGACGTTGTATTCCTTGCCCTTGTGGGTGAATTTCGCGACACATCTGTAATAGCCCGCATCTTCCGTGGATGTGTCGGATATTAGTAAGCGAGTAGAGTCCGCCACACTTAAAAATTTCTCATTGCCTTCATCCAAGAGGACGGAACCCTGGAGGGGAAAATGCATCTTAAAGGTATATTATAGAATAGCGTAGCTCTCAAACACTCAGGGTCATATCATCAGTGTCAATGTAGGATCCACAACCCGAGAATTTCCCTGGTATATATCTACACTGACAATTTTGTCTTTGCGGAACACTATTAACGTATTTTTAGAGAGATGATTTTTTTTTTCACTTGAGTAAGGATCTTATCATGTAGCCCACACTGACCTTAAACTCTTGATTCTCCTCCTTTAGTCTCCTAGAGTCTGGGATGATACGGATATGCCTACGTGCCCAGTTTAGGGAAAGGAATCTGTTAACATTTTGTTTTTTTTTTTAAGATTAACTTCCTTTAAGCTATTTAAGTTAAAATGTATTGCTGACACCATCACGCTGGCCCCATTAATTAAGCACAGCTCAAATGCAAGCACTGTGCCAGGTGCTTCCTGCGCATTGCTCCATCCCTAACCTCCAAAACAACTGCAGGCAGCAGGGAACCACTAAGTCCCTCTTCACAGCAGAAACGGGCTCAAGGGGGTGGCAACTGGACCAAACTAAAAGAATGAGCAATGTGTCCAGCCTCTGCAGGCGACCGCCTTGCATTTGTCAACTGCATGCTCTTTCTAAACCAAGAGAAGGCCCTCTCCCCTCACCAGGCTTGTGTACAGGCAGCAACTACCTTACTGTACTTTCAGAAAAGCATTTTAATGTTTCCAGTATTGCACTGCTATGGTGGATATAAATGTGTGTGTGTGTGTGTGTGTGTGTGTGTGTGTGTGTGTCTAATGTGTGTGTCTAATGTGTCTAATTGTCTAATGACAATTAGAATTGTCATTCTAATAAGTCAACTGGTTAACCTATTGATTAAAGGGCCAATTCTTATCAATGACTAAATGAATACCGGACTTCTCAGCAGTACTCTATGGTCTATATCAGAGGCTGGCAAGTTCTTTCAGATTACAGGCAGATAGGAGGCACTTTAGCGCCATCATAGTCGGTGTGGTCTCTGTCACAACTATGCAATGATGCAGATACAAACAACCCATAACCAGATGGGAATGGCTGTGTCCCAATACACATGTGTTTACGGACACTGAAGCTTGAGCTTTAGTCAATGGTCACAGGTGCTGAAGAATTCTTCTAATTCTTTCAACTATTTGAAAGCTGAAAACTCTCAGCAGCTATTGAGTTACACAGAGACAGGTGACAGCACTATAGGTCTCTCGGGTACAGTTTGTGGCCTGTGCTTGACATAGCAATGCCTGACAACTTGGCAGAGAACCCATAAAATACTTGCCATTTATTTAAGGAGACAAAGAGGAAATTGTAACTGTATTTACTCCTGTAACCCAAACGTTGTCTTGTGCTTTAAAAGAGATTTCTTTAACATGTATATAATTTTTTTGTAGAAATAAACATGTTTTTTTCCCTGCTTATTTTTAGGCAAATGACAGTCAAAAGCTCTTTAGTGGCTATTTACTCTGGAATCATTTCCTATTTTGTGGACATGAACCTTACCTAAACCACAGAAGGACCAACAGACAATACTAATCATCACAATTTTAGTTAATACTATATTTCTAAATAGGTAAGCATATGTATGTCTACATGACTATATTATCTTCAAGTAAGCTTTATGTATGTGTTCTGCAGCTAGTAAGTAAGACATGTTTTAGTGACACGCATGTTTGAAGCATACCTTGTACCACTGTATCTTTCCGCCAGTTTTGCTGGGGATGAATTCTTTCATATCAGGGCACACTAGTAACCCAGTTGCTGAGAGAGTTGAAATTTGCAGGTAGGAGACGGATGGCAGAGAAGCTTCTGCATTCTTAAAAACCTTGAGTTCCACAGCTATTTCCTCACAGTAAGATGCATTTCTAATTGTTTATTAAGAAAAAGGAAAGAGGCAATGAATGGAAAAACAGAAATACAAAAATTAAGTGCAAATAAGAACTGTTTCCCACCCCCATTAAATCCCATCTGCATTGTCTTGATGACTGCTGCCTAACTCCTGCTTGCTGTTACCAAAAGCTTTAAAAAGGAATTAAAAACATAAAACAAAGAAAAAGGAAATTAGATGGGCCATTTATGCACAAAGAAAATGCAGACTGTTAATTCTCATTTTTCAAGGATGAGTAATGACACTTGGGATTTGAAGGACATTGAGAAATCAAGCTGGATCTGTGCTGGAAGTTCCCTTGCCACTGGCTGGCTTTCATGGTGTCAGAGAGTGTTAGGCAAATGGCTGGGGGAGAAAAGTCATTACAGATCTCCCTAGCTGTGCACCATATGAGCTGCAGCTTCCTGTCTGGCAAGATATGCTCACCGAAGTAAGAATGGCATGGCAGTTACGGAGGTAACCAATTGCTCTCTGGTTGGATCTGAGGTTTCCTCCACAAGAGGAAACCCATGCCTGGTTCTGTAAACCTGCTCTCCATGGCTCGAGAGGTCAAAGCTCCTAAGGGAAAACTTACTACTGTTGTTTCATTCAATGGACACGATGTCAGACTGCCTTCTAAGTATATAGGTGTGTGCTGCTCTCAGCCTTCACCAGAGTAGCCTCTTTTTTTTTTTTTTTTTTTCAGTAGGTGGCAACACAGAGATTCAGATTCGATGCTAGTACAGTGTAAATAAAATGTGACTATGGAATGCTCATCTCTAAATAAGACATTTATGTCACCCGCTCAAAGAACATTGTGAAAGAAGGGGTGGAAAGAATATGAGACAGAGGCTGGGGACACTGCCACAAATCCCAAGCTTGTTCACATTATTGATCTGGTAACTCCCCTTTGGCAAAACATTGAGATTTGGGGACTGTTTGTTCTGGCAGCATTGTCTTGACTACTCTGAGTGACAGAAATGTCATGTGGGTTCCCAATAGCAAGAGCATAAGCAAGCAGGGCAGGTTCATATCCTGAAACTGTGAATGCCAAAGTGTGTCCTAGCAGTTTCTGAAGATTTCCACTCCAGCTGAAGCCCAGCATTGCACAATTGGAAGAGAAGAGAAATTCCCCCAAGCAAGGAACACTCAAACACACTGAGGTGGAGCTCCTTTTTCCCTGCAAAAATAAGGGCATTCACTATAATTCTCAATCTAGCATTAAAAGCTAACTACAAGGCCAGTGTGTCTCTGTTCCCCTCCCAAACATTTGTACCTCTGGACAGTAGCCCTGCAGTGCTCCATGCTCATGTTGGCCATGTACTGTGACTCTCCCCACAACAGAGGTTAGCTTATCTAGCCCTCCTGACACACTGAGACTTAAGTATCAGGATGCAGAGTTGGAGGCTAAAATTCCCAGTACGTCTTTTGGATTCCAAGATCAGGGTGGGTTTTTTTTTTTTTGTTTTTTTTGTTTTTTTTTTTTTTTTTGTCTTCTCTTACACTTCTAAGTTTTCTTGGTAGTGTTCCTCAGAGAACAGAAGGCAGGAAAGCTTGGAGGGCAGCAGGTTTACACCTGCTGTAAAATCAGATGCTCCTATTTCTCTGACACACAAGAGACCACTCAACAAAGTCATCAACAAGTCTGCACCTGTCTCTTAAGTTATTGAGAGGAAAAGTTGATAGACACGCAGTTCATAGCCTCACAGGCCATAATGCCGAGCTGGATTTGATTTGAAAGAATTTTTGACGTCACAAACACATACACATTCCTTATACACCCGATCTGTATATCAGACTATCTGATGCTGTCTGAATTTCCTCCATTCATGCTCAGAATGTCAACTTGTTGGGATCTCCTAAGTACCAGTATCCCGGGCAGATCCCCCATAAGTGAGTTGATGAAATCTAGAAGGACTCTAAAGCCAGCTGATCAGTGGAGCAAGCAAAGGCCTAGGAACAGAGGCAGCCATCTTGGGAGAGAGGGGTGCTAATCCCCAGTCAAGCCAGGTGTGTGCCTCTCAGAACTGAACCAGGAAACTATTAAGATCATGGGTCCACAACTTTACACTTCAAGAAGCAGCAGGATTCATCAACACCAAGTACTGCAGAAAGAGCAATCTTTGCAACAAACGGTGCTGAGAAAGCATGAGAGCCCCATCCCAAAGTACAGGTAGTCCCCTGCCTCATACCGTATACAAAAAATAACCCAAAACACACAGAGACCTGAAACATAGGAGTTAAATATATAAAGTTCTAAGAAGAAAATGCAGGGTTGGACTCATCTGTGATTCCCTGAAACAGAAAACTCAGGCAATAGAAGATAAGTACGTAACACAGAATTCACCAAAATGTAAATGTGTTTGTGCAAAGGACACTATCAATGGAGTGAATGAGCAAGCCACAGAGTGAGATAAAGTATCCCTTAGTCACATGACTGATAAGAAGCAGACATTCCGAACGCCTCCAGCTCAATTGCAAGCAACCCACAAGGCAGCTCTCTAGACTAGCAAGGACTTGAGTCGTCATTTCTCCAAGAAATAAATACAAGTGGCCAAGAAGGACAGGGAAAGTTGAAACACCAGGAAGCTACAATCAAGGACATGAGCCACCGTTTCACACGCATTAGGATGGCATTGTGAAAAGGAGCGAGCAGTGAGCGTTGGCAAGAATGGAGAGCTACAGAGCCCAGTGGGGATGGAAGTCAGGTAGCTGTGGGAAACAGATCAGCAGTTCCTTAAAAAAAAGGGAAATAAAATTAAGTAGAAATCGCCAGATGATCCAGAGACATAAACAAAAGCTTAGTTATCCGTAACGGCATTACTGAACAAGCTGAGCATTCACGGAAGGACAAATGGCCAAAAAAGAACATAGGGTGTTTACACCATGAGACAGCACCCGGCAGCCTGGAAAAGGAAGGGGATTCTAACACGAGCTGTGATACTTGCATGAAGCATCTAGGAGAGGCAGATTTACAGAGAGGAAAGGTGGAACGGTGGTTCCCTGGGATCAGGGAGGATGGCAGCTCTAGCTTAATGAGGACCAAGCTTCAGTTTGAGGAGAGGACGTTCTGGCAGTGGATGGTGAGGATGGCGGTGTATCAGTGTGGAAAGACTTAACTTGCTTGAGCTGTGCCCTTAATGACAGTTAACATGGCAGGGTCTATGTTATATGTTTGTTACAGATTTTTTCAGAAGCAACAGGATGTGAAATAGGGAGGACTGGTCCGGATTCATGGTCCCCAGTGTCGCCTGTATCCCCTGCTCTCTCCCCAGAAGAACTTTCTGTACTCATCCGTTTTCCTCATCTGTGCAATACACAGTTGTAGGTCTATCCCTAAGACTCCACCCTGGCTCTACAACTCTGCTGGGCGTTTTCCATCTATGTCTTCTACCGTGCAGAGTCACCAGTGGAGAGTGCAAAGCAAGTCCCTGTGCACAAAACAGATGTGTCTGGTGGGGAGGACACCAGGGTAAGGAGAGAGCAAACACGGCTAGGGAAGTTCACTCCAGAGAGGTGACATCTGAACAGAGACCAAATATACTGTAGGAGGAAGGGAGCTATGATAACATTGAGGTGAGGGGTGTATCCTAGTTTGCTTTCCATCACTGATAAACACCAGACTAAGCAACTTGGAGACGAAAGGGTTTGTAGAGCTAACACTCCATGGCAAAGGGAAGTCGGGGCAGGAATCTAGGGGCAGAACCTGAAACAGAGGCCATGGAGGAATGCTGCTTATTGACTTGTTCTACACGGCTTTCTCAGCCTACTTTCAGGACCTCCTGACCAGGGATGCCATTGCCCACAGTGGGTGTGGTGATTTAAAAGAGAAGAGCCCCCATAGGCTCATATTTAAATGCTTGGTCCTTGAGGAGTGGTACTACTTTGAGAGAGATTAGGAGGCGTGACTTGTTGGAGGAAGCGTGTCACGAGGGGGTGAACTTTGGGATTTCAAAAGCTCAAGCCTATCCCAGTGTCTCTCTCTTCCTGCTGCCTGCATATCTGGATGGAGGACTCACAGTTTCTTCTCTAGCACCTATGGGCCACAATGCTTCCTGCCATTGATTATGATAATAAACTAAACCTCTGAAACTGTAATCAAGCCCCAATGAAATGCTTTCTTTTATAAGAGTTGACACACAGTCGACCTGGCGGTGGTGACACACACCTTTAAACCCAGTACTTGGGAGACAGAGGCAGGTGGATTGCTGTCAGTTCAAGGCCAGCCTGGTCTACAGAGTGAGTTCCAGGACAGCTAAAGTTACAACAGAGAAACCCTGTCTTGGAAAACACAAACCAAAAAAACCAAAAAAAAAAGAGTTGCCACAATAGTGGGATCTCTTCACAGCAACAGAACACTGACTAAGACAGTGGGCCAGGTCCCTTTTCATAAATCATTAACCAGAAAATGTCCTACATATTTGCTTACAAATCAATTTTGTGGGAACAATTGCTCAACTGAGTTTCCTTCTTCCAAGGTGTGGCTAGCTTATGTCAAGTTCACACAGACACGCACACACACAGCTTACCAGAACTGCAGTTCTGCATGGACACCAAGGAGAACATAGTGTGAATTGCCATCTGGCACTTTTTGAAGTACAATTGTCACTGAAAACCTGAGAGTCCATTCTGCCTGGAGCCACCCTGCCCCAGACCCAGAGGGTCTTACCTGAATGTGCAAATGTAGATACCAGAGTCCTGCTGCACTGCCGGCAGAACCCAGAGGGTGTCATCCTTCACCCACATCCTTGGCTCATCCCCTGGGATCAGCTGAGAAGAGTCATTTTTACGCCAGGTCAGAAGGGTGTAGGAACTGGCAGAGGCATTTGAATGAGGCCAGACCAGGGGGCACCTCAGAACCACAGGCTCGCCTTCCAGTCTGTATTCGGATTTATTATCCTTGCCACGAAATCGGCAGCTGTCTCCTGGAACTGCTGGTCAGAGATAGTAAGCTGTTGGGGTCACGAACCTATTCACATCACAAAACCTCAAACCGAGAGTGGTTCCAACCAAACAGAACGTAAACAGACTTCCCAGGTGATAACCCAAGGACAATCAACTCCAATTTTCATCCCGTGGGGGCAGTTAAATCAGGCTCGCATCTTAATTTAAAAAAAAGATTTGAATATCTTTTTATTGGATATTGAATTATGTAAAAACGGACAAAAGGAACTGGTTGTCACAAGCTATATGTTCCAAATCAAAGGCATAATGGCTAAAGAAATGCCATTTTATGCTAAGCATATATCTTGGTCACTGCTAGCCATTTGTCTCTGAGCCCAGTCCCTGGAAGATAAGTTCCCAGTAACCCTGACTCAGTGACCTCCATCCAAAAGTGTACACCTGTAACCGTCTGCTGCTTCGTTATGATATGACTGGTTTTTGTTGTTGTTGTATTGTTTTGTTTTGTTTTGTGGCTTCTGTAACTTTCCTACTCAGACATTCAAGGACTACCTAATCCTTGCAGAGCAGAACAGCTCTTGGCTTGCTTGTGAGGATACTCAAGGTCTTCTGTGAATTTTTTCCTTTAAAACCTTTCCTCCAGCCTGCCAGTGGTGGCGCACGCCTTTAATCCCAGCACTTGAGAGGCAGAGGCAGGCGGATCTCTGTGTGTTCGAGGCCAGCCTGGTCTACAGAGTGAGTTCCAGGATAGCCAGGGCTACAACAGAGAAACTCTTCTCTTGGGGAAAAAAAGGAAAAAAGAAAACAACCTTTCCCTTACCCTACTTCAAGTAGGTAGCAGTCTTTAATTACAATCCTGACTAAGTCTGTGGTCTTTTCCCAGGGGTCTTGAACTCCACAACAAGGGTATTTTTGAATAAGGGCAAATTGGCCAAGTCCTCCAGTCTCTTCTTGGCAGGAAAAATACACACCCAGCCTTCAGCAAATGAACAGGGAGTGTCTGTTGTCACTTGCCAAGCCTCAAATATTTGTAGTTTGTTGTTTGTTAGCAGAACACCACTGGAGAACTGATTTCCCCAAAAATGCTGTGCCCAGCCCTTTCTGAGAGGAGGTGGTTGCCTCTTACCTGTGTGCTTCTCTGGTGCAGTGGTGGAGCCAGAAGCTCTTGCAGTGTGCACCACTGGTGCAGTGGTGAAAGCCGAAGCCCCAGTCATCAACACAAACAAGATGAGCATTGTCTGCACCAACTTCCAGAGGACGCAGGAAGAGTCTAACTGAGGGCCAGCCCCGGTGGAGCCTACAAGAGGAGAAAGGGGGGTCGGTAGGAACCAGAACTTTTGTAGGAAGATGTTCCCGGGGTGGGGAGTAGACCAGGTTCTTGAGACTGCACCTGAGAGTAGGAACATTTTGTCTAGATATTTTCTAAATAAGAAAATCCAAGCCACCTGCATTTGTGCTCCCCGTGGCTGTATTTACGAACATGCCCAACATTACCCCCTCAGGTCCCCCCTGCAGACCTGCTTGGAATGGGAGCTTCAGGTCCAAAGAGTCTGTCTCCAAAAACGCATCTCAGCAGCTCCCTCACGCCCCTCTGCAGCCTGCCTGCTGCTCACACGCTTTCTTCCTCCAAGCCTGCACCATACACTGCTCTCTAGCTGAGGTCCGCCTCACTCCCCGCAGAAGCCCGCACCACTTTCTCACCCCACATGCTCTTCTCTGGCTCTGTGGTCCTCTGCAACGCCCTTCGTTATACACACATGAGCTCTACGTGGGTGGGGACTCACTTCCATTTTATTCACCATCCTACCCCCACCTACCCCACCAACCCATACCCACCCATCCCACCAACCACTACCTCCACCTCCACCCACCCACTCCCACCCATCCCCACTCACCCACCCACCACCTCCACCCACCCATCCCCATCCCATCCCCACCCATCCCACCCACCCCACCACCACCACCTCTACCCACCACCATACCCATACTTACCCACCCACCCCATTCCCACACCTACCCACACCCACTACCACCACCACCACCACCTGCCCAATTCAGTTACTAAATTCATGAACAACTTGACATATCACTAGAAGCCAAAAGCTCCTCTGATTTCACTTGTCAGGGAGTTTTTGCCAGACCCACATGGGAAGATTCAAGCAATAAAGGATAAATAAATAAATATAAGAAACTCTTTGCAGAGTTATCCATCCATGCAGCCCTTAAAGTTACCTGTGTGCCTTCCAAGGGTGGGACCACAACTCACAGGAAGCTACTGTGCTCCTTAGCCTTGGGTTCTTCTGCTCAATTCAAGGTAGAAATAAAGCAAGCAACTCTGTTCTGAGTGAGGCTTCAGGAGGGATTCCACTCAGGCACGAGCAAGCAGAACACAGGCTGGAGTGCCCTGGCCACTCTCAGAAGGAGCAAGGAGGGAAGCCTACACAGACAGTACAATCAGAGGCGCTCACTTTGGACTCTCCTGACGGCTCAGAGCTGGGTGTCCTCAGGAGTAAAGTCCCTCTGTGAGGGAAATGGCTTAAATAGCATGATCCTGCAAAGCCTGCTTCTCATTAAAGATAGAAAGCAGGGTTGAGAAATAGGCAGTTCCTTCATCTGTCTCATCCCACCCTCCACCCTCAAGATTATCTCCTTAGATTTTGACAGGTCACAACTGACATTATCTACTTCTGGGTGCTCAAAGACTAGAGGCATAGAAATCTCTTCTTGATTGCTCTGGTCTATGTACAGTCCTGGTTCATTTCCTGAGGGTATAGGTTTCGAAACCTATTAATTTACCATACCCAGGGGACACCGTATTGTCCTATGAATCCTTTTTTTTTTTTTTTTTTTTTTTTTTTGGTTTTTCTAGATCAAGATACGGTTTCTCTGCTGTTACTCTGGAGACTCACTGAGATCTGCTTGCCTCTGACTCCGGAGCGCTAGGATTAAAGGCATGCACCACTGCCACCCAGTGTTCTGTGACTCTTAACAAGTGTCACTTATCTATGTTTGTAGCCTTTCTTAGCATGGTTTTCTTAGTCCTTTGGCCAAAGCATTGCCAAAAAGATGAAGGCTGTCCCTGAACCTGAGGAGGCACGGCAACTTCCTGTGGGTCCTGATCAACCATAATAAAGCAGACAAGATTGTGGCTCCGAAAGGATTCTAATTTCAGATAAATATTGGTCCCAGGGGTACTCTCCTTTATCTTTCTTTATAGATAAGGATGGAGTTTAATGAGTCCATGCCTGAGAAATCCCTTCAGCAATTCCAGAGTCAAGCTGTATTTTCATAGGCTATCTGCTAGGAATATATATGAGCTTAAAAGTAGGACTACCAAAGAAAGCTAACGGGATGAAGAGTTTTCTGGCTCTACAGAAACCTGTCTGTTCTCTCTAAAGAGAAATAGAGACAGGTGTCAATTGAAAGGAAAGTAAAACTCCTTACCTTGGGCTGCCCATTTTATACCAATCATTGTGTAGCTGATATTGGAATAAAGAGCAAGAAGTCAAGTCAGAACAGAATAGGAAACTGTAGCTAATAAAACTGTTTCCCTGCTTGCCAGTTAAGAGTTACATAAGTCAAGCTCTGCTGGTGTGATAGCTGTTACAGAAGTTTATTTCTAGTTATGTTTATAATAATTTGTACATTGGGGAAAAGTTTGTATTGTCTGCAGGTGTTGGCTTTCTGTAAAAGACGTTTGATTGCTTGTGATCTACACCTGCCCACTGCTCTCTGGCAGAACCATTGTGGAAGAGCAAAGTTGCTGGGGAGGAACTATTGTGGCCCTCTCTCCCACAGTCTCTGGCAACAAGGAGAGAACACTTCCCTTAGGCCTTGAGCTCCGCACCATAAAGGTGGTATAGTTCGACTGCTAAAGGATTGTGAGATGAGACTAGGCTACAGGTTTTCTTCATTAAGCAAACAGGCCTTTGGATGAGAGGGTAGAGTTTTTCTATCACTGAAACACCTGAGGATCTTCTGTAACAATAAAAACCCCTGAGATCAGGCCATTGGGGTTCCACTGTCCAGTATGGCGCTTTCCATGACAGGCGGTTCCCTCTGTTGAGATCTGGCAGGGCTTGCATCTGTGAAAATGTCTTCTTGTCTTTCTTGATGAGCTACACAGTAGCTACTCCTACAGACAGTGACTTTGTGGGGGAGGCTCTCCTTTATAGAGCCTGAATGATCTTCAGCTTCTTCAGTGGTGACTTTCCCCCTTAAGGGACCAGACCTGATCTTGGGCTTAATGTGAGATGCCACTCATCTTGACCTCTCTGGGGCAACAAGAGAGACTGAGACTTTCCTTTCTCGTTATACACACTGGTTCTGACCTGGGTGTCATTTCTCCTATTGGAAGCTGGCTGTAGATCTTCATGGGCTTTGTGTGATTATTCTGAGGTAGCAGTCAAATCAGGTCAGCCAGAGCTTCATAAGTTTTTCTAAACTCCTATTCTTCTTCATGTCTTCCACCTATTCTGTAGTTATAAATTCTGAAGGCTTCTATCAGAGTTGACAAAGAGTCAGCATCTGCCTCAAGATGTGTAACTTCTGGTGGGAACCTGGGGCAGCCTGTGCCGTAAGATGCAGAACCACTGAAGCTCTTCTTCCCACTGAGCTTGGTACAGTGTTGGCGTACTCTAAGGAGAATCCGGATAAAGGTTCAAGAAGGCCTGACCTCATCGTAGTTACCAAACTTGACTTTACAGCTCTTCATTCCTTCAGGTCACGTGATGTTCTGTTCTCTCCCTAGCTCCCGGTGGAATTCTCCAGGTCTCAGTCGTGACCCATATAGGGAACTTCCCTGGGTCGCCGAATGTTAATTACGTTTATTACACGGCCATGTGTTAGTTGCTGGCCCACAGTGCTGTGAAAACACACTCCAAGGCAAGACAAAAGTCAAACTTGAGGAACTCCTATTCCTGAATCTTTCAGAGCTCTCTGAGAAGTTACCAAGTTGTCTTTACACCGGGCCATATCCATTGCTGACAGGGAGACCTATACCCTAACCATTTCTTTGTCTCGATTTGTTCTTTCCCAAAATAGATTCCCTTGTCTGGGGTAGAGTGTCAGCTGGTTTCCTGACCTCAGTCTCATTAAAGATGGGAGAAATGGAGGTAGATGGTCCAAGAGGAAGAACTACCTCAAAAAATTAAAACCTGGAATGAAAAAAACCTTTGAGGAAAATTCAGTACATTAATCTTTGGTAAGTCAGTGTGATTGCATATTGTATTCAGAAGTAGGGCCAAACATTTCACTATGGTTCTGGCGATGTATGTAGAGATTGTTTGCAGAAGTGACAGCTCTTCACCCATTTGTGTCTGCAGACAAAGTCTAGCCAGGATTTGCCATGCATCATCAACCCCACTTAGCACATGTTAAGAGACTGCTAAGCCCCAGATTTTGATTCACTTCTGTGTTCTCGAGAAGTCCCCATTTGGACTCGTGATTCTCAGCATTGCTGTGTACCAGGATCACCTGGAAGCTTTCAGAAAGTACCTAACACCCTTCGAAATTGCAACTGGAAGGGGATCTCCAAATCAGTAATAATTATTTCCCCAGATGACTCCAACCTGCAGTCAGCATGCAGATCGCTGTGTGCCCGTTCAGAGACATGCTTAAAGACAGGTGAACACAAATCCTATCTAGGTAGTTTGGCTTTTTCTAAATTCCAACAGTAGGGAGGGTTTGAAAAAAGAGTATGCATCTCTGCTACATCTCCAAATACACCCTGCTGGGAGGTGCAGAAGTCTGAAGAGGGACGAGACTATGGTGAGGTCCCAGATGGAGGGGGTGAGTGAGCTTGTCATCTGGGGGTTGCAGACCTAGGGGCCTTGGAGACTAATACCCATACAGACCCATGACAGAAGGTTTTTCACTATAGCGTCCTGAGAGCATTTCATAAAGACCTGTACTTAGAGGGTCTTTCTCCCCATTTTTCCCTCCTTTCCTTGTATTTGAAAGACCCACTTGCTAAGACTACTTGTTAAAGTCAGAAAACATGGATGGGAAGCTTGGTTTTTCTTATTCTTCCTCAGCATCTCTGTTATCCATACATAGACATTGTTTTTGTCATTTTTCCATAAGCTATACATTATAGCAACTATACATCTAGCATGTCCTTTGTGCTTGATACCAAGAGACCTAGACACAATTCAAAGCACACAGGAGGGTTATAAAGCTCATAAACTGTACCATCTCCTACAGGGAGCTTGAGCATCCTCCATCTTCAATATCCAGAAGATCCTTAAGTCAATGATCCATAGATGCCATGGGACAATTGAATTCCCTGGGGAATGACACTCATTTTATATGTAATTCTGACATATACTCAGAGATTCTACACACGGCTAACTTCCTGGTCTAGAGTGTTCTGCAGGGGGTGGGGCTCTGAATATCTTGAAGGAATGAGTATCCAAAATGCTTATATCATATACATGTTCACAAAGCATTTCTCCACTAAGACTGGTCCACCAATCCCTCTTCTAAACCTCCCCCGAGGCCCTTCGCACACCATGCCACACAGCTGTTGGTGATGCCTGCTAACCAATGCCACAGAAAGGCAGCTTAGGAGATCATGCCCAATACCCAAAGTGATCATTGCTCTTGCTTACATCTATATATTATGCAGATGTTGGCTAACCAGGCAGGGCTGAGGATGGCTCCATGATATAGGCGGAGTCCAGGTTGGCCCCATGTTTTTCATAGCTTCCTTGGAGCAGTAGCCACCCATTCTCAGGAACGGCCAAATAATGAAGGCAGAAGCAAGCTATGCTATGCTGGGAACCAGCCCCTTCCTACCTGCCCACATTCCACTGCCCTCCACAAGTCATGGGTCAAGGAAAGAGTTATGCCAGCAGGTATAATGTGAGAGCATTCGCGCTCTCTACTGTGTCTATTCTTGGCCTGGTTCTCCAGGGCTCATGACAACTTTCAGGTCAGAAGTTGTGTCCTGTTTACAGGCCTCTTGGTCTCACAGTGTCCAATAGTGGAAAGTACCAGGGAATATTGATGCTGAAATCTGCCAGAGACGTCATCTAAACCACCACCACTCCCCCTTTCCCTTGTGAACAGCTTGAAATAGTCCAGATGAATCCCCATTTTCAAGGAACGTCAGAGTCCAAGGACTCAGACCTGCAGGCTGGGTTCCTACGTCTGATGACAGGACAGCAGAGACTTCTCCCTTAGGTGCGTGCCTGTCCCCCAAGTTCTTCTTGCTTCCACAGGGTTCTCTCACTTGTACATTCTTGAAACACAAATACTTCTTAAATCTCACCTCTAACCCTGTCCTCAGGTTTGGTGGTATGAAAGCCATATGAACATTAGGCAAGTTGCTTTGTCCTCTTTAGACACCCATCTGTATATCTTGTCCCCAGCTGCACTGACCCTAGCCAGACTCACCGATTCTCTAGTTAGGGAGTGAAAGAAGTAAAAATGACACCATATCTAGCTTATGCTATATGTCTTTGTATAAGAGAATGAAGCCAAATATGCAAGTTTATGGGTTAATGTAAAGAGTCAGAGCGACTGTGACACATACAGAACATATATATGTACCTTCTTTTATTCCTGGGCAGCGAATATCACACCGTTGTATAAGATGTAACAGAAGATGTCGAAGAGCTTAAGGGACTTGGCCAAGACAATGTAGCTACTAAGTAAGAACTGGAGTTTAAACCCAAGGCTGCTGACTCCAAAGCCTGCTGATCTTCAGAGCTGTGTTTTTGATGAAAGATATTCCTTTTCTCCCCCCCCCAGTACCTATCCACCCTCTTGCCTCCAATAATATAACCTCCATCTCTCCACTGGGCCCACAGTCAACCCACACAAAGACCCACTTCTCATCATCCCCTAGAATTAGGAATGATCAGGTGAGAACCTTTGGGTCAATGGAATGTGACTGAAATGCGTGACTTTTTCTGGGGAGGTCGTATTTATGAATCCCACAGCCCCACTACTAGGCATACATCCAAAGGAAATGAAACAAGTATGTCAAAAAGACACATTCATTCATAATAACCGAGATTTAGGGTCAATTCGGTATCCGAAAGTGGATGAATGAAGAATATGTGGCTTATATACTTTCTGGTTATTTTTTAAAGTACAATTTCTTCCATTTGCACCGACATAGTGTAAGGGCTGTCATGTCCAATAAAAGAAACTTGACATAGATAATTACTGTAGAATCCCTGTTGTATGTGGAATCCGAAGATGTTGATCGCACAGGTGTCATAGAGTTGTTGTCTCCAGAGACTAGGACGTGAAATAGTTGGTAACGGACACAAAGCTAGAAGCAGACAGGAAAAATAAATACTACAATTCTAATTGAGCAACCAAATGACGATAGTCAACAGGATTTACTGTGTGTACCGAAATAGCTGGGAGATTTTCAAATGAGAACGATACCAAGAGGTAGAGATGCTAATTGCATATAATTGTTAATTATAGAATAGATATTATAAGTACCACATCATCACACTGTATCCCAGAAGCAGGCACCCTTATCAGTTAGGAAAAACTAGCATCGCCAACAAAGCCTCCACTAACTGTCCTTCCTTTGGGCCCAGTGTGCATACTCACAGGTAACTGGACTGTAGCTACCATCTCGAACCACAAGTTGAGAGGCGGAACAATGAAAAGGGGGTTGACTGTTAGAACACCCTCTTTTATTTTTTATATGCAGCCAAACCTAATGTGTCCTGTATGGAATTTATTTAAAAAAATACCCAGGGGAGGGAGCCCTAAAAGGTAGCACCAGAGGTGCTGTTCCCACAGTCCTCCTGATACCAATTTGCTCCAGATCAGAAATTTTCTAATGGGTGATTCTGAAAACTCACTTTGACTCAGGAGTTACCTTGCAGCCCCCGCTGGGATGAAAGCAGCTCCCACCACAAGGCTCACACTGTCACTGGGTCACGCTGTCCTTGGGTTTATAGGGAGGTCTATAAGCATGTCATACCAAAAAGTCAGGTCACATCTACACAGGCGTGGTCTCTCGAGGATGCTTGTCTCAGGCTCACGTGTGGGAACACTTGGTCTTCAGCTAGTGATAGCATCTTAGAAGGCTATGGAACCTTTAGGAGGTGGACCCTTGCTAGAGGAAGCAGGTCACAGGGGTGGCGGGTCTTGAGTTTTATGGCCCAGCCCCACTCCCTAACCAATATTCACTACGTGGCTGTAGATGCAGCTTGCCTCTTGTCCCTACTGCCGAATCTTCCCTACCAGGATAGACTGTATCCCCCGGAACCGTAAGCCAAAAGTAATTGGCTTTAAATTGCTACGTGCCAGGCATTTTGTCCCAGCAGAAAGAAAGGTAATTAATATAAGAATTCTACTCCAATTTCTTCCTTGGTCAGGAAAACAAACGAGTCTGAAGTTGACTGTTCTCTCCAGGTTGTCCATCTGGTCAAGCAAGAAGATAAACGTTTCCAGAAAGAGCTCTGCTAGCCCTGCCCATGCCGCAGGCCACCCACCCCCCAGCCAAGGGGTTGTCTCTGCTTCTCTCTCTCTCTCTCTCTGAGCTTCAGCAAAACAGCTGCTGCACTAGGACTTCCCCCAGGAAGTGGCTTCAGACAAGCAAACCATGGCACGTAGAAGTGACAGTTTTCAATGATCAAAACCGCACGAAAAGCTTGAGCCAAGGTTGTTGTAGTGTGGGAAACAGGGAGTCCGTCTCAGGCCCAGTGGGGGATGGGGAGAATCATTTGCAGATGCTCCCAGCCAAATACATTCCTTGCCCTATTTTGTTTAAACACAGGCATCTCGGTTTTTCTCTGGGAGTCTGAGTTGACAGTTTTACCTCGAGGAAACCTCAAGGGTGGCTCATTCCAAGCATCTGAGTTACAATTCAATCTCAGATAGTCCTGTTTCCTTACCTCCCAGCCCATGTCAGAAAACAGGGATGACATGAAAATGACGAGCATGTGTGAAGACATGGCAGAAAGAGAAGGAATGCAGGAAAGTAAGAGCCCACTCCCTCCACGCACATACATACCCCATACTCCTCCAGGCCTGGGAGTCTTGTCACCTGCGCATCTGATCAGCTGTTTATCTCCTGACATCATTGTCCATGGACAAGGCAAATGGCCTACGAACATGTAGGTGTTCACGTCACCTTTCAGTCCAGCTTTTATAAGGTACAAACAGTCAGGGACGTGGGGAAAATGGCATGAGGCACTTCGGTGCATATTTCACCCGGACTCGTTAATGTTAATGCCTCTCCTTTTTTCTCCCCTCTGTGTACACTGTAAATTTCTACATGCAGGAACATACAATACCTAAACATTACAGGTATCGTCAGGCTTCTAAATACTTCAAATACGTATACGAATAAATACATTTTAACAGATTAAGAAGTGAGTAAAAATAAGAACCAGTGGCTGGGAGCCGTTGGTCCTCCAGGAGGACTTACAGTCATGGTTTTGCTAAGTATACACACCATCAAACTGCCTTCTAAATACTTAAGATTTTATCCATAGATTAGGTGACTCTCAACCCTTGTCACAGAAGCTTCTTTTCTCAGTGGGCGGCGTTTACCTTGTGACAGCTTGTCAAAGTGCACTGTGGCGTGCTCATCCCCAAGTGGGGACATCTGTATCTACCCCCGCCTCAAAAGGCTCAGGGAACATCTTGAAAGGAGAGAAGGAAAGATTGTAAGAGCTTGAGGCCAGTAAAGACTGCTGCTTAGTTGTGTCTTCTGGACGTGACAAGTCACAGCACCCGTGGTAGCCTGGAAACAACCTGCGGAAGCTCAGGCCAGTCAACATTTCAGCATGGATGGAGGAGGGATCCATGAAAGCTCACCCCTAGCTGATGAGGGCTGCGTTAACCTGGGACATTAAGCTTCACTTTGTTATTATCCTCACTTTGCTGCCCGAAGGATTTGGGCAAGTGTCCCACCTCTGAGTCAGAAAGAACAGTCACACGGAAAGAACAGACAAGGTGGCAGTGTCGAATGCTCATCAAGTTGATTAGCTATTGGCTCAAGCATCCATCCCTTAGTCACATTCAGTGTGGTAAACAAAAGCCGAAAAACCCACACGTCTCGTGCACATCTTACAGTGCCTTCGCCAGCTGGTAGGAGGATAAATATGCATATCAAAAACTATCTCAGGCAGGCAATCCCAGAACTTTTAAGAAGTGAAGGGTAGGGAAGGCACTCCTCCGAGTACAGAGAAGTGTATGATGGGATTGCAGCAGTTTTAATTGGCAAATATGCCAGTGGGAGGCAGAGCCTCTGATGGACTATTCACAAATTATTTCTGCTCTATAGAAAAGACAGCAGCTATTTCACAACCCCAGAATAAAGGGAATGCTGCCTGCAAGGCACCATGGTGCTGTTTCTGATTATGTAATCATGTCAGAATGAAATCTGGCCATTTCCTTAACCAGGGTCGTCACCCCCCACCCCTCCTCAAGAAGCCCAGAGAGATGGTTATGCTTCCTGGAAGATTCCTTCCATCAGTATCACCTGTAGATGATCAAGTTTGTCCCCTTAAAGATGGGTATTTCCTGTCTCAGGACAAATCCACAGTCAGAAACTTTTCTGTCCTTTAGACCCAAATTTGCCTCCCTCTAAATGACACCCATCAGTCAGACTTTGTTCTCTGGAGTTGTTCACAGGAAGCTTGTTCACCCTGGCCAGTAGTCCTGGACCTCAGTGAGGCTCTTTAGAAGACACGGGGAAAAGCACATGGGACAGAAAGTGG
The DNA here is from genome assembly GCA_026225945.1 of Cricetomys ansorgei. NCBI lineage: Eukaryota > Metazoa > Chordata > Mammalia > Rodentia > Nesomyidae > Cricetomys > Cricetomys ansorgei. Next base: position 5,832,755 of record JAMJFZ010001815.1, read on the forward strand.
GAGCACAAGGCATGTCCGAAGCGTGGTCAGGGGCCAGAAACATCACATATGGGTGGCTCATTCTTCTCATCTGTCAAAGGGACCCAACCTGGGGGAAATTTCAGTATGACAGACATATCACTAGAAGAGCTCAACATGATGCTGGGAAAGAGAAATGCTCGCCACACAGAGGGGCTCCCCAGCCTTTTACAGAAGCTGATGCCTGAGGGAGCCAGTAATGTGGCAAGGACATGAAACTGGAAAACCTGAGTGAGAAATCAGAGTCTGCCCTCTGCACTCTGTCTGGTTCCTGCTTTGGTTCCACCCATAGCCTTGAACTTTCTGGTGTCATAGTCAGTAACTGAGCTAATACCATTTCCCATGGTAGAAATGTATATAGTGTTGCCTACTGGAATCAGTAAGTCCAAATGCATAAATACAAATTATAGAATATGTTTAGCATATAAGCATGATCTTAACTACACAGACGCATGTAGATTTATAAAGCTGTTCAGGAATTCTAAGCTTTCTGGTACCTTCTTTCAGACTGACCCTTTAGTGATGAAGTCTTTAAACACAGATAATGGAGATTGGAACTGGGCTCTGTCTTCATGTTACCATTTACTAGCTCTGCAATCTTGGGCAACCACAAAGACAATTACACAATCCGGGTCACAGTTTCTTCATGTCTAAATTACAAAGGCTGTGCTGATGAGTCCTCACTACTGCGTATAAATCTCTAGGATTCAAAGTTAATCTGATTCTGAGCACGTGTCTTGGTCCTCCTTATAAGTTGCATTTCTAAGCCTCAGGTCAGGGGGCTTCTGCAGACAAAGTATACCAAGTCAGCTCATTTGCTGTAGGCCCTTTAGCCATCAAAGAACAGAACCAATGCTCAGGACTTGGGCGTTCTCCCAGGCAATGGAGTTCTGCCTCTGATAGGACCACTGTTAGGCAGTGTTAACTAGTAACTGGGTGTCCTGCAGGCATCAGGACTGAGGTCTGGCTGCTGGCACACACAACACCCTTCAGATCAAATGTGCACTTCCAACTCCTATAACCCGAATATAGGAAACAACAATATTCAAATGGCCAGTTTCCCAGAAAGTTGTCCATCTGAACTATAACAGAACCGACAAAGACAGAAGGACTGGAATAGCTGAAGGAGCCATAGGCGTTCAATATGAGGGTCTGTGTATGTACTCACAGCAGCAGTAGGAAGCCTTTCTCCAGTGTTCTTCCTCTGTATAGGAGTGAGGCTGCTCCTGAAGAGTAGATTATATTTTATTGATGTCCCTGATCCTGTTCTCCACACCTCATAATCCTCTGTATCGCTACCTTCAGCCTGCCCTCAAGAGGCGGAGTCCAGCTCTCCTCCCTTGAATGTGGATGAGCTTGTAACTCATGTGTGGCTGAAAGAATGCAGATGTGAGTTCACTGTGTGTGGACTCTGCAGTTGGGTCAGAGAGAGCTGAGCGGCTCTCCCCTGGTTTCCTTGCAGAAAATCAGCCACCGTGGAAGCAGCCTGATCGTCCCCATGTGGAAAGGCTCTTGACAGAGCTGTCAGAAACCTCTCAAATCCCTCCAAATGTCCCACTCATGTGAGGTAAGCCATCTTAGACCCCACAGACAAGTGATTATCAGTTAATGAATGGAACTGGGCTGAATTACAACAGAATGCCGGTCGCGCCATGAGTAGTTTTTAGTGGAACAAGGGGTGGACGCTCACTCAAAAGAGGCTGTTAGTGCCATAGTGGAGCACATTCCAAATGTATTTGAGGTCCTGGAGGATGGATGTGGGGATGGATCAGTGGTAGATAATTAGAAACCAGGAGATGGTTGGCAGGAGAAAATGCATACTGCCAACAGCATCAGGTGGCTGCCCAGGAAGGGGACAGGAAAAGGACTGACTGAAGCAAATGGCCATCTGGGGCCTGGAGGAGCAGACACCAGCATTGTCTTCCGTGTTACTGTGTCCCAATGAGGACACTGCGATGTGAGAGCACAGAACAGCTAAGGTTTCCAGTCATAGCCTTGCATCACAAGCAACAGTTCAACTCTGGTTCAAGCTCTTTTTTATGTAAGATGGAGCAGGGCATGTTTTTAGTAAAGGCAACATTGCAATCACTTCCTAGTGTGTTCTTCTTGCTATTCCTGAATGTTCTACAAGATGGACCCAGGAGGGGAAGCATGGCGTACTGCTCAGAAAGGAAGGAAAGATACAGGTAAGACCCGGAGGAAACTTCTTCCCAATAGGAAGACAAGTAGAAGAAAGAGTTCCTTTGGGGTCCAAGGAAAGAGATAGACAGAGCTAATCTGTGTTTGAAACCTGAAAGCCAAGAACAGAATTTTGATTTTAAGAAGCTGAAAGCACAAGAACATTTGCTCGTTACAAATGGGTTTGCATAGGAGATGCACATCGGTCTGGCTAGGTGCTTTCAGGTCTAACTAGGTGCCCTCAGGACTGGCTAGGTGCTCTCAGGTCTGCCTAGGTGCCCTCACTAGGACAGGGATGGCAGAGATGAAATGTAATGACAATGTGACATTGGCAGAAGGTATCCTAGGTCTTGAGAATGTTTGTTGCTAGCCTCACTGTCCAGTTACAGGAAAGAGTTCAAACCTTCCCCTTCCAGTGAAGAGAGAGAGGCAAACCGAGGACAGGGCTGGGGCTTCCATAATGAAGGGGACTGACTTAGATGAGGTGGCAGACAGGAAGGAGCGGAGTGGTCAGAGGAGGGACTGGGGCACTGCCACTTTGCCAGGGTCCTGAACTTTTTAGTCTCTGCTCTAGCTTTCCTGGTGCTCTCAGACATGCCCAATACCCAGCAACAGAAGTGGCACAGCCCAGCAATAGAGGTGGCAGGATCCACCCATAATGTATGGGTGGGTTCCTCATCAGTTGCTAATTATTTAGACTATCACCGGGACATTCTGAAGCAGAGAAGAAAAACAAGGTCATGGCCAAATGCGGAGGACTGGTAGAGTCAGTGGGAGAACAGAGAACTACTAATCAGAATATTGGCAATCACATACTGTAGGCATTAGATTATGAGTTTTTCCAGCCGCGGTTCCTAGCAATAGTGACTTTATGACCAGGCAGATATGTACACAGTTCGGAGGAAGCTGAGGAATATCCCCAGGGTCAGCAGGTAGCCATCAAACACACACTCTACCATCCTTAGGGAACACATCCTAGAAGTAGGTTAGAAGAAGGGACCAGATGAGATACTGGAAGTCAGCATCTACCCAATGGAATCTGATGAACCCAAGAGGGATGGATGTGGGACATCCAGGATAGAGATAATACATGATAGCAGGCTGGATTTCCCTCCCCTGTGGAAAGGGGACTCGGGAACCAAGAGACCCTTCCTACAACGGGGAATTTGCAAGGAGGGACAATGATTTGCAGTAAGCATCAAGTTTTTCTATATCATACCTATATTTTGTGGAAATATTTTCTTCTAGAACTGTTAAGATGCCAGAACAGACAAGATTATTTCTTTTTATGCTTCGAAAGATTATTTCCCACGCTCCAGAAATTGTGCCTACCTAGAAAAGAGTCACCAAGGACAACAGCTAAAATGCCCTTACCTTTGAGGGTCACCAAGGACAGCAGCTAAACCACATACACACACATGTGCACACCACACACACATACCACACACATACATGTACACCATAAATACACACGCACACACATGTGTACACCACACACACATACACATGGAACCCAAGAACATTTTATCTACACTGTGTGGGAAAATTACTTGCTGTAAGACAACACAATCTTTGACTGAAAGATATACCAGACTCCCCCTTTGCTTTTCATGGGTACAAAAACTCTTGGCACCACCCAAAGGGCTGTGTTCCCTTCCCTTACTGAACCCTCTGGCTTCTCTCAGCTGGCAGACAACAACACCAGCATATTCCTGGTGGTGAGAACAGCCCTAGGAACCTTGCAATCTGAAATCCCACGTCCATGCTCTCCCCCTACCCCCAGACACTCCAGCTAACTTAACTGAGCAACAGGACATGGCAGATACAGTAGACCCAGGTTCACCAATGGCTTTTACTTCCTTACTCTGGATGCACAGATAATTTATCTTCTCGACATCCTTTAACTTAGGCCTGGCATACCCTGGTAAGAACACTTTTATTTCCAGGTCTACCCAATTCACAGCTGTTGTTCTCCACTCCAACCTTTCATTCTCTGGCCACGGTAACTAATAAGCTGTTGTGAACGTTGCCAGCAAAATACAGCTGGCCACCCTGACAGGTGAGGTCTAAAACCCAGCTGCTGATTCACACATCTGTTCCTGCTTTGTCTGTTGCAGTATGTATGAGTGGAGACACAGGACTTACATTTCTAGTAAGTTCCCAAATGATGCTGAAGCCACTGGTCCAGGGACTACACTTTGAAAACCACTTCCTTAGGACATAGAGGAAGTTTCATGTTCTGAATGTATGTACTGTAGCAAGTCTGTGGGGTATTACACACACACACACAGAGGGAGAGAGAGGGAGAGAGAGAGCGAGAGAAACAGAGAGACACAGAGACAGAAAGAGACAGAGATGGGGACAGAGACACAAGAGAAACAGAGAGAGACAGAGACAGAGAGAGCAAGAGACACACAGAAAGAACAAAGGTCAAAACAATCATAAATCCAGCAGATGTTCTCTGCAAATCCTAGTTTGAAAATGGCCTGGGGGCCTGGAGAAGCTGTGAGGAGTCATCAAGTTCTGGCACAGCTGACCAAAGATGAGGTAGCAGGAGCAAGAAATGACTGATACTGTGCTAAACTACAGGGTGTTGTAGGTACCACTGCATTGAAACTTGGGTCAGTACTTAAAGCAGTCAAAGAGAAAGACTGGGACACAGATTTGCTTTCCATTGCTGTGAATCAATGACCAACACTCAGCAATTTAGCCCCGTCTGCTATCGGCCTAACATCTAGACTCAGCTTAGATAGTTTCTCTGCTCAAACTTCTTCATGATTGTAGCCAAGGGTCAGCTGGGCTGTGTTCCTCTTCTGAGCCTGCAGTCCTCTTCCAAGCGTATATGATCATTATGATTGGAATACTGAAGTCCCTGCTTTCTGTCAGCTAAAGGCCAGGCCCCAGAGACCACCCAGTCTCTCGCCCATCTGATGCTGCTTCAAACCTCTTTGAGTCTGACCTGGAGACCCGCTTATAAAGAGCAAGGCTCTTACATGGAACTCACCGATCCATGCTTCCCTTTTTTAACTGACTGAGAGCACCCACAGAAGTCCTTCAGCCTTTCCATATAAGGTGACACAAGCCATGGCTGTGAGCACCCGTCAGCTCGTGCACCCTAGTCTCACTCGATGACGGGGGCTGAATACAAGGCATGAATCAGCGGATCTCATTCTATAGTTCTGCCTATTATACACTGTAAAGCATCCTGATGACTATTACCTCTAGAACATTCGAGACCCACCCAACACTTTACATTTACTCCTTCCTTGCTCTCAAGTATGGTCTCTTCCCAGATTCTTTAAAGCTTGGTTACTCAGCCTGTGGTCCAACAGCATGAGCCATACTTGTGAGGAATGCAGATGCTCGGGCCCTGCATCAGCTCTCAGGAATAAAAGTCACCTGCATGTTTACATGACTCCACGGGAGATGCAAGAAGCAGTCATCTCACAAGGTCCTCGTCCCCAAATACCTCCTTCCTGGGCTCATTCCTGGGCATGAACCTTGTCTTGCCTCCTAAGAAGATAGCCCTCAAAATTGGCTTCTCATACAAACAGATCCAGTCCGTGGTGCAAGCCCTCAGTCACCCACCCTCACCTGCAGGAGCTGAACATCTGTGTGGGCCAAGCCATCTGTGTTGGAAACAGATCTGAGAAAGGCAAAGGCATTGCCACAGAGAGGCATCTTCTCACAGAAAGCTCCGTGAAAAAGTACCTGCGTGGGCATGGCGCCACTTGCAGCATGTCAGCTCTCCTGTCTCTAGAGGCTGGCTTCCCTATCCTCGGGTTCAAGAGGAGGGACATGATCACTCCATGCCACGTGTCAAACATCTGGACTTTGGATGTTGAGCTGGGAGTGAGGATGTTGGGGAAAACCCAGAACAACCTGCAGCCCCTGGGGGAGAAGAGTCCATCCCCAGACCTACAGCTGCTAGGAAAATCAAAGAAGCTAAGAGAAAGGAAAAGAACATGTTGAGAAAAATGAGGTTTGGAGGAGCCCCAGGGGAAAGCATTTTTCTGCACTTGAGCCTGTAGGAACAAGACTCTGATCCCAGGAAACAAGCCTCCTGGAAGGGCAGAGCTAGAAGAGGGTGAGGTTAATGGGGACATTATCGGGAGTTCAGAGGGAAGCCAGCAACATCTCCAGCAAGCAGAGCCCTGAGCAGCACTGGAAAGGGCAGGTCAATCCTCTGCCTCTATTTAGTCTCCAGGAAACCCAGAGAGACGTTCTGGCCAAGATCACCCTGTGTAAGACAGCTGAGGCCAGGGACTGGTAAGCTGGGGCTCAGAGAAGGAATGGCTCCAAAAGGGATTGGGGAACTAGAGAGAGGGGACTTTAATGAACAAGGAAGAAAACAGACCATTTATCTAATACCTGTTCATGCCAGGGATGTTCTAGAGGCTGCTGAGAAGCTCAGGTATCTGAGAGGCTTCAGCACTAAAGAAACAAACATTCCACACCAGGAAAGTGCTCTGCACTTTGCCCCACATGGTCAGCCTCCTAAGGTGAGAGCCCAGCCCAACTCACTTCCTTGAGGTGCCTGCAATTGCAGACTGTGCTTGGAAGCTTTCTGATCTAGTCCATTTTTATAACAGAGAAACTGAAGTGGTAAAAGGCTAAGGAATGGTTAAGGTGACCTTCACACAGGTACAGACACTCATTGAGGAAAAAGGCCACCCAGATTAAGTCAAGAGGAACATAGAGAGTTGCCTGAGGTCCCAGTTTTAAAAGGAGCCTGTTGTTCTGACTCCCTGGTCTCTCTTCCCACCTCTCTCCAATCTTCTTACCTGGAGCTCTGCTGTCTTGTACCTTGCTGCTTCTTGCCAGGGGAGGGTGCCAAAGCAGACTTTCACCTTCAGTGGCTGCTCAGGAGCCCCCACAGGGATTTATACACTTCTGCCTGCCAGGATTTCCTAACTGGGCTGTGTCACTCCCTCTGAATGGGTGGCGTTGGACACACCTTTTCCCTCCTCTCAGGAGAGCACCCAGCTCATGATGCTGTGTACGTACATGCTTGCCAGATGGGGAAGTGGACTAGGAAACTCTGAGTTTCTCTATTTTGTTTGTGTGTATGTGTGTATGTGTGTATATGTGTGTGGCTAAAATGACGTACTTTTGGCTGAGCATACATTTTCAAGTGGTGCCGGTTGTATATCAAAAAGTTTTAAATAGTTTCACAGATGAGATTTTACCCCATTAGCTGGAGAAAAGGAGGTTTTCAGTGAGTAGGAGAGACGGTCCCCACTCTTCGGGGATCTAAGTAGGGTTTAGCTTGTGGGCTCATCTTAGGGGCTTTGGTTTAGCTTTTTGTTTCTTGGTGATTTTGTCTGTTTTTTAGCTTCTGTGATATTTTTCAAAGACAGGTGATGTAAAGGGTTGGTTTGCTAATTCTTTTTTCCAGTTTGAGGACTTGCTCAAGTAGTAGTTTCTGTTGTAATAGATACGTCTCATTAGCTCTCTAAAGGCCCAAAAGAACGTGCTCCCTCCCATCCACAAGTCCCCTCCACACAGCGAGAGGCACAGAGCTTAGGCAAGGCTGCAGCCACAGGCCAACTTCACATCTATCGCTCAGCACCCCTCAATCCCATGTTCCCCTCTTCCCCGACTCGCAGCAAGACAACGTGTTCTATCACTGGGTGCTGGTTAGGGAGCCAAGTGGGAGAGAGCGAGGCCTTGGCCCTCACCTTCTAGAAGGCAAGCACCAGGTCTTGACCCCTGCTAGTCTTCCTGCCAGTCTACTGCTGGGTAGTCCCCACAGTCCCTCAACCCTGCCGTGTGGATCTGGGGAATGGAAAATAATGCTCTGCAAAATGTACTTTAAAACCCAGTACTGAAAACAATAGTCACAAACAGCGACATCCACGATGGAAGAAACAGACAAACAACCCGTGTTGTTAACCCCGATGCCATCTTCCACCTTGTTTGTATCAGCTCTTCACATGCCTACAGGTGAGCATGCAGTTGCAGAAACGTTTAAAGAGAAGGATGAAGACTTCCATACCCACATCGGAAGTTTCGATGCTCAGGGCTGGAGAGATGCTCAGCCATCAAGAGTGCATATGCCAGCCAGGAGGTGGTGGCACATGCCTTTAATCCCAGCACTCAGGAGGCAGGCAGATCTTTGTGAGTTCGAGGCCAGCCTGGTCTGCAGAGTTCCAGGACAGGCAAAATTACAGCAGAGAAACCCTGTCTGAAAAACAAAAACAAAACAGAAGAGTGCATGCACCTCTTGCAGAGGTACCAAGTTCAGCTCCCACCACCCATGTCAAAGTGGCTCACAACGCCTGTGACTCCAGCTCCAAGGATCCAGCTCCCTCTTCTGGCCTCAGAGGACACTACATTTTCCTGCACTTAACCCCACACAAATACACATAACTTTGGAAAATGAAACAAAGTATTTTTTTAAGTATCAAGGTCAAGCTAAAGCTGACAGCCTTGGTAACAAGAAAGACAATTCTTAGAATTCAAATTGCAGATTGAGTAAATAGTATCTAATAAAAATAAAGTGTGAGAACTAGGTGGAAACTTGAGGTTAATCAAATCCATCCTCCTGTTGAAAAAGAGTCAACTGAGACCAAGCAGTTGTAGGGACCAGTTAGCTATGCTAATTTAATCATGTACGTAACTTCATACTGGGTGGCATAGTCAGAGTTTCTATTGTTGTGATAAAACCCCATAACCAAAAGCAATATGGGAAGGAAAGGGCTCATTTCATCTTACAATTCTTAGCTCACAATCCATCACCGAGGGAAGTCAGGGCAGGAACGGAGAAGCAGGAACTGAAACAGACCAAAGAGAAGCACCGCTTACTGGCTTGCTCCCCACAGCTTGCTCAGCCTGCTCTCTTATACTACGTCATATCATTTGCCCAAAGATGATACCACTCACAATGGGCTGGGCCCTCCCACATCAATCATTAGTCAAGAAAATACCCCCCAGTCTTGTCTACAGGCCCATCTTATAGAAGCATTATCTTCTTCTTCTTCTTCTTTTTTTTTTTTTTTTTTTCTTTTTTGGAGACAGAGTTTCTCTGTTTTAACTCTAGCTGTCCTGGAACTCACTCTGTAGACCAGGCTGGCCTCGAACTCACAGAGATCTGCCTGCCTCTGCTTCCTGAGTGCTGAGATTAAAGGTGTGTGCCACCACTTCCCAGCCAGAAGCATTTTTTTTAATTAAGATTTCCTTTTCTCTGAAATATCTAGGTTTGTGTCAAGGGGACGAAAACCAATGAGCGTGCTGGGCAGTGGTCTTATGAAGCTATACTTAGCCCAGCTGAGTTTGTAGAGCAAAGAGTAAGTATTACATTATACTCACGTTTATTCTTTTTCCAAGGATTATTGAAGGAAGATTACTTGCTTTTGTTTCTGAATTCTGATGTGGTAATGCTGAAGAGTGAGCTATAAATTTCATGTCATGCCAAACAAGTCCCAAAGGCGGAAATTTACCTCAACAAGAAGGTCTCCCTGAATATCATCACCATCCCAGCATGAAGGCCGTGCAATAGCTGACTCCTTCCATCTGCCGACCCCAGCCAATCTGCCTTACTTAGGATTCTACTTACTCAAGCACACCAGCAACACACAGCTTAAGAAGGCCTCGGAAGAGGAGCAGGTCCGTGCCAGATGCCTTTGTTTACACTCGAGAGGAACTGTGCATCTTGTGATCTCTAAAGAGGGACTTACTCAATCTCATTTCTTGTCTATGGAAAAACTTTGGTCATTGTGCTGGTTGGTTTCTATTGACCTGACACAAACCTAGACCAGAACGAGGAGATTTTAACTGAGAAAATGTCTCCATCCGATTGGCCTTTTGAAAAGTCTGTGAATTTTCTTGATTACTGATTGATATGGGAGGGGCCCAATCTCACCAGGGCAGGGTGGGCAGGCTGCTACACCTGGGCGTACAGTCTTTGATAGCATAAAAAAGCAGGGTGAGCAATCCAAGAAGGCCAAGACAGCATCCCTTAGTGATTATCTATTCCAGTTCCCGCCTCCAGGTTCCTGCCCTGAGTTCCATTCATGAAGGATTGTAAAATGTAATTTGAAATAAGCCCTTTCCTCCCCAAGTAGTCTTTGATCATGGTGTTTATCATACCATTAAAAACTTAACTAAGGCAATCCTAGAGTCTAATAATCTTTTCAAGTACTAATGCTCAAGGCCTGGTTTGAGGATGCATGCAAGTAATCCCAGCAACTTGGAAGACAAAGGCAGGTGGATCTCTGTGAGATCCACAAGGCCAGCCTGGTCTATATAGAGGGTTCCAGTCTAGCTAGGGTTAAATGGTAAGACAGGAGGAGGAGAAGCAGGAGGAGGAGGAGGAGGAGGAGGAGGAGGAGGAGGAGGAGAGGAGGAGGAGGAGGAGGAGGAGGAGGAGGAGGAGGAGGAGGAGGACAAGACAAGGTGGAGAAGACTAGAAGAGGAGGAGGAGAGAAGAAAGGAGGAGGAGGAGGAGAGGAGGAGGAGAGGAGGAGGAGGAGGAGAGGAGGAGGAGGAGAGGAGGAGGAGGAGGAGGAGGAGGAGGAGGAGGAGGAGAGGAGGAGGAGGAGGAGGAGAGGAGGAGGAGGAGGAGAGGAGGAAGAGGAAGAACAACAACAACAAAAATTCAAACCTAGTAGTCACAGGGACTAAATCCCAAGCCTGCTGCAGGACCCATGGAACCGTTACTACTTCTCCTGTATCCTTCATTTTCCATTCCTGAATCTCAACAATGGGTTGTTGAGTTCAACCTCCCTAGTATCTGATGGGAAATGAACAGGGGCATTGTTGTAGAAACTTATTTTTAGTTGTGTTTAAAATATTGTTTTGTGCACTGTTGGGTGAGAGGCTACTTAGGTCTTGGCATTTTGTATTGCCTGCAGGTGTCGGGTTTATGTGGGGGATGTTTGATTGCTCATGATCTGCACATGGGGCTTAAGTATCAATAAAAACACCTAAGCTCAGATACTCGCAGTTCCACTGTCCAGTATGGCATTTGCCAGGATAGTGATTTCCTTTGCTAAGGTCTGGCAGGGCTTGCACCTATGAAAAATGCCTGTCTCTCCTTGGTGAGCCACCACAGCAGTGTACTACTACAAGGCATAACAAAATCCCCTGAGGTTCAAGGTGCATGTTACCCAGGGTGCTTGTTGCAAAGACTGAAGCGTGATTCTCCCTTTGAGATCCAAGGAGGCTTCTCTGCGTGTATTCTGACTCAAGAACCAGCAGCTGCCCCTGGAAAGCCTGTGGCAAGGTCCTGAATACTTTTCCTATCCTTGTCATGTGCACACCAGAGAGTGGAGGAAGGTGGGCAGGAAGACATGTGCGAGCCACCGACAGCATAGATCTGTCCCCAGTTTGAGAAGACAAGTCTTAACTCTGAATACTCTGGCATATTGCCCTCACAATTCATTTGTTTTTATCAGATCAAAATTCTGCAGTTTTAATGGGAGAAAAGTTGGTCATGAAATGCCTAGGATAAAATCCACAGTGGGACATCATACAGTCGAGAATTCTAAGCCCTATTCTGGTCAACCAGGAAACAGAAAAATTCTTATATCTTTTTCACAGAGGCATTAGAAAAGCTATTATTGCCCATAAGTATTTCATAAAATAAGGTTGGGAGGAGAAGATGTGGGCTTCAGGCTACTGTTTTTGGAGAACAGAAGATGAAGACAAGGCTAAATGAGAACTGTTTGTTTCCTGGTACATCGTTCTAGAGGTCAGAGGTCTACATGGGTCTCAGTGGGCCAAAATGAACCGCAGGCAGTACTGGGTCCATGCTGGGGCCTCCAGGGCTGCATCCATGTCCCGGTCTTCCTCCACCCTCTGTGGCTTTCTCACTCGTGGACTTCAGCTCTGCACGCCATCTCGATGCTCTTCTCTTTACCACCAAATCCAGGACTACCTTCCCGTCTGAAAATCTTAATTTATTCACAGTAGCAAAGTTCCTTTCTCTGCTTTAGGTAGCACATTCCCAGCCTCCAGAGACGAAGGTGCAGACTTCTTTCGGCTCAGTTATTCAGCCTACCATAATCTCAAAGTTTCCTTCAGGGTTTACAGTCTGTGCTTCATGGGTCTAAACAGAAGCGTGAGCAGGTGGTTCTGCTCAGCACGTTAGTACACACCTGTAGTCCCAGCACTCAGAGACCGGACAAGCTAGCTCAAGCCCCGGAGTTTCAGGCCAGTCTGCCCAGCATAGAGACTCTGTCTCACAACAACATGGCTCTGCATCACTAGCCACTGGAATCCCACAATACCTTCCTCACCCCCAGGTTAAGGTTGAACAGGAAAGTGGAAACAAAGTCACGTGGACCTTTGGAGATTTCCAGGAGATTTTATTTCACTGTTCAGTTCCAGGGAAATACAGTGCTCACTTTGGAAGGAATTCTCATTTCCTTGTCCCTGTCTTTTCTTATCCCCACCTTAGGTTTCCAGGTAAACTGAGGAAGAATGGGAATTCCAGAGGGACTAACCTTAACACTGACCACGCACTCTCCCTACCTTCCCACAGGATGCAGGACTTAACTTAAGGGCGTCTGAAACCTGACCTCATTCAGTGCCAACTGGCCCTCCCAAGAGCACCCAAGCCCAACCCAGGACCCAAGACCCTAATTGTTTTTCCATCAATTCACCAAGTCTTTCCTCCAACCCTGAGGCTCCAGGGCCATCACGTGGTCCCCCACCCTCACCTGAGACCACTGTCTCCCTTACAGGAGGTCAACCACTCACAATCACAGGAAGAGGCTCCAGAGACGATGGATTTATTTAGGAACGGACAGCAGGGTGGGAATGCCCCACAGTACACAATGTGGGGGTTTGCGGAAGCTGAGTCAAGGGGCAGCTTTTTAAGGGAAAAAGAGGAGCTTTCATGATTTATTTTGAAATGATAATGCCTGGCCACAGGATCGATAACATGAGTGGCTTTCGTCAAATTAAAGAGGAAGCTGATGGGCAGAAACACATTTTGTGTGTAAGGTTGTGCAAGGTGTTTATTCTAGAAGAGTCTTTGGCGACAGTTCTGGCAGAGGATCATGTGCCTCCTTCCTTCGCATCTCTCCAACTTTATTGCCATCTGTGTTGTCAGCATCTGACAGAAGTGTCCTCCCACACACAATGCAGCAGATGCGCCTTGGCTGCTGGGCCTATTGGGGGGGGAACTCCAGAAATGAACACCAACAGGTCACTCACTGACCCGGGCCCTATATCCTCTGCCCTGGAGGGGAGAGGAAAAAGTTCCATTCCCTTAGAATCAGAAAGTAAGGATATTTTCTCATGATGGAGAGTCTATTTGATATCTCATTGGCTCCCCTTATCTTTTCATACAGGGGTTCTCAACCTTCCTGATGCTGCAACCCTTTAATACAATTCCTCATGTTGTGGTGACCCCCACGCACACCATAAAATTATTTTCACTGATACCTCATAACCATAATTTACTACTGTTATGAATCACAATGTAAATATCTGATATTCAGAGGGTCTTAGGAAACCCCTGTGAAAGGGTTGTTTCACCCCCAAAGGGATCTCGAACCACAGGTTGAGAACCGCTGTCCTAGAAGAAGGATGGGAATGGGAACAGGAGGGGTCAGGTAGGGGAAAATGGATGGAGCGACAATATATAGGAGAGACAACCAGAATTTGGGGACATATAAGGGATTATCTGGAGACCCAATGCAGTGGAAACTCCCTGGAATCTATGAAGGTGACCCTAGCAAGGACCACTAGTAATGGGGGATAAGGAGCCTGAACCAGAAACTTTCTGTAGCCAGGCAAGGTTTCCGTGGTGGGACTGGGACACCAAGCCAGCCATAAAACCTTTAACCTATAACCTAACCTGCCTGCAGGATCTGCAGGGGCAATGGAGGGGCAGAACCCCGTGCCAAGGGAGGGAGCCGGTGCCTGACACTGAAGGGCTGGTCAGGAACTGGATACTGTATATAGCGGAGACAACTCCTAACAATATTCTGCTATGCTCATGGATGGTGCCCAGCACAACTGTCATCAGAGAGGCTTCTACTTCTGACAGCTGATGGGAACAGCCGCAGAGGCCCACAGCCAAGCATTGGGAGGGAACATCACAGAAGAAGGGGGAGGAGGGCATGCAGGGACCAGAGTGGTTGAGGACACCGGGAGAACAAGCCCCACGGAGTCAACTGGAGCCAGGAATCACAGGGCCTCGCAGATCCTGAAGCAGCCAACACAGAGCCTGTATGGGTCTGCTCTAGGCCCCCTACATATGTCTTAACATTGTTTGGATTGATATCCTTTTGCAGCACCTAAAAGTTGGGGAAAGGAGTCTCTGACCCTTTGACCTGCCCTTGGGGCCCTTTTCCTCCTGCTGGGGGCTTTGTCCAGCCCTGATGTAGGGGCTGGTGCCCAGCCTTGTTCCATCTTGTTATGCCCCAGGCAAGCGGTAACGCTGGGAGCCCTGCTCTTTTCTGAGGAGAAGGGGGGGATTAGGAGGAAGGGGATAGGGGTGTATGTGGGGGAGAGAGGAGATAGGGGAGCTGGGAGGAGTAGAAGGAGGGGAGGCTGGGGTCGAGATGAATTGTATGAGAGAAAAAAATAAATTTATTTTTAAAAATATTTTTTAAATAAAAAATTATTTTTTTAAAAAAGAGAGAGAATTGCTGTTCTAGAAGTAAAAATTATTGAAGAGTAGAGTTGACATAACTCACAATAAAGTCGGTGCACACACACACATGGTGCACACACACACATGGCGCACACACCCTGAGGTCTCCAGGGTTCCCCAGATGTGTAGAGAGGGTGTTACATGTTTGTGGATTTTTTTTTCTATGTGAATGAATTCCATCCCTTCATTCCGGCTCCCCAGCGCCAAGCTTTGTCTCCTAGCACCCTGATTAACCAACCATTGCCACTTCCACCTACGCCTGACAGGGCTGCCAGCAAGTAAGGAGAAAACCACACCCAGCCACACTTTGGAAGCTCTCGATATATTAAAAATAAAAGACTCGTGCCAAGACAGAGTTACAAGTGTCAGGCTTTAATTTTTAAAAAAGTCACTTTTAGAAACCGCTTTAGGACTTAAACAGACCCGGTATATAGAACTCATATGAGACAAATCTCATATTCACCACCCAGAGCCTTATGTATCATGGGTCGGTGGTCTCATTTACCACCCCTGCCTCTTCAGCTCCCCATCGTATCGTATCTCCTCCGTGCTTCTGGCTGGTCTCTCAGTCACCCAACAGCGCATCTGGCTTTGCTCAGCTGGGGCCGACGCCCTGTGCTTCTGGAATGCAGTCATCCCATGAGGCCCAAGAGTCCCTGGTGCCTTCTTAGCTTGCACCATGTTTTATACATAGCAACTTCTCATGCATCCCACTTATGCACTGTAACATGTTAGTGTGTATCCTCACACACGCACATTTTGCGCAGGGCCCTGACTCAGATCTGCCACCTCCAAAATCCGTCTTCTCCCCAGGACACACTGTTATGAGTGGGCTCCATGCATTCATTGACTTGGCAGACTCAGGCAGTTACAAGGAAGTCAGCCTGTGCGCTGTCTAGTCTTGTGTCAACTTGACAAACTAGAGTTATCTGAAAGGAGGGAATCTTAATTGAGAAAATGCCTCCATAAGATCCAGCTGTAAGGTATTTTCTTAGTTGTAACTGGTTGGGAAGGGCCCAGCCCATTGTGGGTGGTTCATTCCTGGCTGGAGGTCCTGTTCTGTAAGAAAGTAGGCTGAGCAAGCCATGGAAAGCAAGCCAGTAAGCAGCATCCCTCCATGGCCTCTGCATCAGCTCCTGCCTCCAGGTTCCTGCCCTGTTTGCATTCCTGTCCTGACTTCCTTCAATGATGAACAGGGTTATGGAAGTTGAAAGCCAAATAAACCCTTTCCTCCCCAAGTTTCTTCGGTCATGGTGTTTCATCACAGCAATAGTAGCTCTAACTAAGACAACCAGGAAGAGGATTGCAGGTTCTTCCCGTACACTACTGTCATGGGAGCTCTCACGGGAAGTGACACTGTTGCTGAAATTTATCCCAGGGTGAGATGTAAGCTCCATCTACCTCTCCACCAGTTCAAAGGACAATCCAAGATCCAATTCCATCACAGTTCTCTCTGGGGGAACCAGTGAGGTCCATGATAGATATAATGATAGGTTCATCATAGAGCATAGATGAGGGGTTACCGCCTGGGGAAAAGGCCACAACAGAAAGTCTTCACCAGCAGAAACGATGACTTTCCCAATAGCTGCATAGATAGAACTGACTCCCCTAGTTTTCCTCAGTGCAATTAGGGCACAGCTGCATATGCCTGGGGGACACCGAGGTGAGGGTCTCATGCCCCTCCCTACCCTTTATGAAGGGATGTAAATTGTCAAAATCCCAGGCAGGATGATCTTTTATTGGAAGTCCCAGTTGAACTTCTGAGATGGTAGCTGTTTAGTTTGGAGGATAGTTTTGTACAAGAGACAATGTGGTCATTCACCAGATACTGTTGAAGATACAGCACTGGTACATGATGCATGCTACCTCAGCCACTGCCAATGAATGGCAGCAAAGGGACCCCAGAGAGAGACAGAGACAGACTGAGACGCAGAGAGAAGAGGTCTGTTCTTAACCTGGCGTAGGAGAGAGAGCTAGGCTGAGCTTAGAGAACAGGGGCTGCACAGACCAGTATGCAGCCACAGTGACCTTAAGCAGTTTCCAATCTCCTTTGAGCTGGGAGACATATATAGTGACACATTTGTGTGAAAATAGCTCTTGACTCCAGAAAGACCGAACTTTTGCTAGACCTTGGTGTAAAGCCAAGTTAATAACATGTCTCGGAGATCGCTTGATACTATATACTTAACCTGCTGTCCTACTGTGTACTAGGTCTATTTAAACTTAACCTACCTATGATGGCTGGTCTTGGTTGCCAACTTGACTACATTTGGAATGAACCAATGCAGCTGGGAACATCTTTGCATGGTTTTTCTTGACTGGATCATTCGAGGTCATGTCTCAAATCAGCCACAGCAGGGCCCACACCCTGACCACCCACTCTCTCACACTCTCACATTCTGTGTCCCCATCTCCTGCCTAAATCACCTCACAGAGCCAAGCACCAGACAACTAAGGACAGAACCATCACCCCAGATCCCGATGAAATTATCCCAGTCAGGCAGCGATAGGTCCACAAGCCCTCAGTGCAGAATGCTCTTCCCTCTCCTTTGACTCCTGCTCCACCAGTGTCTTACCCCTTTGTGGCATGCCGCCTCCTCTTGGGGTTGGTGATGACAGACTTTCTTTTCAGTAGCAAGCAGCTTTGATTGAATAGTCTTGCCTGTAACTCTAGCTCCAAGGGATCTGACACCCTCTTCTGGCCACCACAGGCACCTACATACATGTGTACAGGCAGTTGTGAACCGCCAAGCATGGGTTCTGGAAACTGACTTCAGGTCCTCTGGAAGAGCAGCAAGCACTTCTAACTGCGCTGCCATCTCTCCAGCCCCTAGAATTTTTTTTAACGTGTATATGTGTACGTCTGTGTGAACATGTGCCCCGTGCGTGCAGGTACCTTCAAAAGCAAGCTCAGGTTACAGAAAATTTTAAGTTGCCTAACATGGGTGCTGGGAACCAACCTAGCGTAAGCGTTGCTAACTGCTGAGCCACCTCTCCAGCCCCCTAAACAGTTATTAAGCACTAGCTTGGCTTATGGAGTTAAAGTGTGAGGGTGAACCTGAGTCTTCTGCAAGAACAGCAAATACTCCTAACTGCCAAATTGACCCTCTAGCCTCTGGCATCAAGATTTTTAGAAGTGAAATTCAGCATTTAGATCTACATACTGAGCAGGACTTGGCTTTCATACAAACTGGACATTTTTAAAAGATTTATTTGTATTATTTATGTGTGACTGCCGTGTGTGTGTGAGGTATCTCTGTGTGTGTGTGTGTGTGTGTGTGTGTGTGTATGTGACTGTCACATGTATGTGTATACCTGTGGAGGGAAGAATAGGGTGTCACATCCCTTGGAGGGGTGTTATGGGGACTTGTGAGCTACCTGATACAGGTACTGGGAACAGAGCTCAGTTCCTCTGGGAGTGTAGCAAATGTTCTGAACTGCTCAGCCATCTCTCAAGCCCAAGATTGGTCATACTTAATCCCAAATCTGAAAAGCAGCTGTGTTAGTTTTCTGATTGACAACATACAGAACATAACGCGACTTAAGGGAGGAAAGATTTATTTTAGCCCATGGTTTTAGAGGCTTCAGTCCTTAATCTGTGCTTCTGTTGATTCTGGGCCTGCAGTGAAGCAGAACACCATAGAGAATGGGAGAGCAAGGGGCTGAGCTCTCGCAGCAGAGAGGAAGCAGAGAGAGGAAGAGAGTAAAATACACATGACACCATCAGCCTGCTTCCTCCACTCACACCCCCCTCCTAGCACTTCCAGTGCCTCCCAAAAGTCGCACCAAACTATGGATCCATCAGTGGGCTTACCCATTCATAAATTCAGAGCTCTCCTGATCCAATGCCTTCTCAAAAACCTCATCAGTTTGTAACCAGCCCTCTAGTACATACAGGCAACACTTCATATTCAAACGTAACAGATCCTAAATCTTAAACCTTTTGAGTACCAACATGACGTCACAAATTTCCGTACCTTGAGATTTTGCCTCCTGCATAAAATTATTCAAAATATTCCATAAAATAGTACTTAAAGCTATATACTGCGTAACGCATATGTGAAATATGAGTGGATTCCCTGATTAGATTTAAGTCTACACCTGAGATATTTCATTATGTGTATGCAGATATTCCAAAATTCTTTGAAATAAAAAAAAAGCACGAAGCATTTCTGGTCCCAAACATTTTGGAAAAAGGACACTTACCCTGTGGAACCATAAAACACATATCCTGTCTGCTAAAGCAGGATGGCATGAGATATCTAACTCCCCTGAACATACTTTAAAGGTGGGCTCTTGAGCTCTTTCAAGTGCAGAGACTGTGATGCAGAATTCCTCTCTATGCAAACTCACCAGATTGAGAGTGTTAGCCCTAAAGGACTAAAGGTGAGGATGACCGTCAACCGCCCACCGTGACCTTGCTGAATGTTGCCATGACAGCCAATTCAAAAGCAATTTGCTGTATATGCCTACAGACATGCTCTACATGAACCATTTGCTAACAGCAAGGAAATGTCTATACATTTGCTATATAAGCTAAGAAAGTTTCCATTCTCCATCTTTGTAGATAACCCAACCATTACCTCACATGGGATAGCCTTTTGAGGGAAAAGCCAAATCTGCATTAGGCTAGTTAGAATCCACCATTAACCAGTTTTCTCTAATGAGAAAAGTGACCTGGGTTGGATGGAGAATGCAGGACATCATTCCTACTGGGTCCCTATGTCCTGAAAGTGAGAATAGACAGAACTCCTTAAAATGGTTCAGTCCAGCCCGCTCATCTCAAAAGTCTGTTGTCTCAACAGTGAGCGTCCGTTTCCTACTTAAATCACAGCATGAAGAGGTCACTATTTCACCAACAAAAACCCACTTGGACATTCAGTTGGTTGGTGACTGAAACATAGAGGAGAAACTAGCTGACTTCCTGGAGGCATGAGCTTCTGGCTAAGAGACTTGATAACACCTTTATTGAGCCCTCTTTGCTGGTGTGCCCACAGTCCTGGAGCACAGCTTAATGCCCGTATGCCGCCCATGGCATCATATACATGTGCCAACATGATTTTAACATCCCTGTCTGTGCCGTGGAGATTTATTCCCCCAAAAGGTTCATGTGCTGAGGAGCTGATCCCAGACAGTGGTGCTATTTGGAGAGAGTTAGGGTGTGGGGGTCGAACTGGAGGCAGTAGGTCTCTAAGGGCAGGTGCTTCAGGGTGTCTTGTCCCTGACCCCTTCTTGTCATCCCCCCTCTTCCTCTCTCTCTGTCCCTCCCTATTTTCTCCATCCCCCTCTATCCTTTTTTACCCTCTGATGTATGAAACTTCTCACATTCTCCCACCACTGGGACATTTCGCCTCAGCATTGAACCAGGATTGGTGTAGTCTTGCACAATGGACTGAAACCTATGAAATCGTGAAAAATAAACTCTTCCTCTTTCTTTGTTGTCTTGTCAATTATTTGATCATAGCAATGAGAAAAATAATAAGTTCAGGGTAGCTTGATCTTGTGGTGCCTGCCAAAGATGTAAACCTGAAGATAATCCTGAGCAGACACTAGACAGACACAGAGGGGTCTTCCGAAGACTCCCCAGTTTACCCTCTTTCAATGTGGCAAATATCATGAGAAGCAAAAAAAAAAAAAAAAAAAAGGAAAGAAAAAAAAGACGTAAGCTAGTTCAGGTTACAGGGACCAAAGAGAGATGACAGCTAAAGGGAGTTATTGGTACAATTGAAATACACACACACACTCACACACACACTTTTTCTGGCTACTCTGGATACTTGAAAACTTATCTTCAGGAAATACTCTCTAATATGTTTAGGAATAGAGGGTATGCCTAGTCATATCTTTAAACAATTCAGGAAAAACACTAATGCACACACACAGTACAAGAGATACAAAATGATAGTGATAATACTTAAATGTTGGTATTCAGAGAATCTGGATGACTTATGTATAAAGATTCTTGCAATATTTTCCAAAGGATAAAATTATAAGGAAATAATGTTTAGGATAAAAGCCCCTGAGCCCTGAAGTCCCAGGACCCCTCAGCTCACTAGCCGGTCGTAAGGTCTTCTCCCTAGATCACCTTGGAAGAGTCACTGGAATCACCCCAAGCCACGTTCTCCGTCCCAACCCCTATTCCTTGGGATCAGGCTGTGTTCAGCCCCAAGACACTGAGTCATACAGAAGAGTAGCTTTCAGGCTGTGTCTTGCATGGCTCTATGCTACAGGCAGCCTGTTCTAAGTGCAAGCGCTAAGGAAAAAAGACTCTGTATCTTGTTTGTGCAAGTAAATAGCCACCATATGCACAGCATAAACAGGTTAATGAGTTATTATGACAATACTATACCACCAAGCTAACTTTCCAAGTTAAACTGGGAATTTATGGACACATGAATCTATCAAAGAACATTTTTTTAAAAATTCCAGCCCATGAACTTTTGAAAGCACTTGACCCATAGTGATGTAACTTCTTCCCTTGCATCACGTAAACAGAGGAATGCTCAGCATTGGGCACAGCAGCACCCGCTAACCCTCACCAAACCCAGCACATGCATCATGGGACTGGCAGCCAATGAACACTTAATTCAGGGCCTCAGAACAATTCCCAAGTCATAGGCTCTGGAGCTAGCTCTGTGCCTTAGACCAGATCCAAGCCTTGAACCAACTCTGTGTTCTTCTAACAGCTCTCCCCAAAGTATCTCTGTGATTGGTTAAATTCCAACCAACTGCAATGGTTACATCTGTATCAGCTCTTGGCTTCTTTAGTAAACTCTTTAACCCTTTCTTGGTCATTTGGGAACACAGAGAGAGAGAGAAGAGAGAGAGAGAGAGAGAGAGAGAGAGAGAGAGAGAGGGTTGTGTGTATAGTTTGTAATCTGAGAGTTAATAATATTGTTAAGAAGAGAACAAAGAATCTGTGGTTGCCAATGCGTGCCTACCAAGTAGTTAGTAATACTTGATAAATTGAATCCAGTGAATCCCAGTTTCTTGTAATTCAATAATTATGGAAAGATTGGGCATGTCTGTCTGTGTTTCTGACACACCTTATTATGACACCCTTTCCTGCCTTACCTTAGTTGTTTAGGGAGTTGGTAGAACAAAGAGCCAGGCATGCCCTGGGGAGGTATGTTTCTTCATAGATCAGGGCCATGCTTCTGTGGAAATAAAGACAGCTCAAATGAGAGCCTGCAGAGGCTTGCTCCAACCGATCAGCCACTGCCACCTGAGATTTGGGAGATTGCAAAGACAGGTGGCAGGGGGGCCTGGGGGAGAGCATCAGAGGGACATAGGCTGCTGGCCTGGGGAACTGGATCAGCTTGGGCAGTGCTCACCTTCCTTCTGCTGGTTGTAAACTGGAAGCTGGGGTTATCTAGACCTCCTCAGGGACAGCTGTTGGAGGTGTCCTTCGGTTTCCTGGTTTTATCACCCTGTACAAGTTTGACTCTGAGTGTGCTGAGCTATCATCGCTGACAGTTCTATCCTGGATTGGTTGCTGCACACGTGGGTCAGAGTTCTGTTTTATACATGCTCTGGCTGTTGCTCATTCTTTATATCCAGTTTCTTACAAGCAAAGACCAAAAGCTAATCCAAATCAAACCCAGGTTCCTAACTTCAACCCAGGCCTGATTTCTAAAGAGCTAAAACAATTTGCCGAATGTCTAGGGGTATGTATTGGCATGCTTTAAGTCCTCAGTCAACCAGCCAGCCCCTGGAACAATGCACTCTCTAGGCCCTGCCTCAGCAATGTGATTCCTTGGCCACCCATAGCTCCAGTATCTCAGAGATGAGCCAAGCAGCCAGTGTTCCAGCCCTCTGAGAAAGCTTGGCATTCCATTCCCTGAAAAAAAACAAAACAAAAGAAAAAAAAAAAAAAGACATCACTAAAAAGCCTGGAATGTTCCCAACCCACCAGGTAGGCCCACATCCGCATACACCACAGAAGTTAGGCACAAAGACAGGGTCTTTCTTTGCTAACTCACGTCATACAGCCGTTCCGCCTCCTGGAAGGATTTCTGGTTTATAGAGATTGATTCCTTTATATCTCAGGAGAATTTTGTGTTGTGATTGCTGCTGCTTTAGATACTCCAAGTCCAAAACAGGATCCTTAAAATCCTTCTCCTTCCTAGCAGCATTGTGCACACAGCCTCTCCAAGACTCCCTTTTCCTCTAGTCTGGAAAGGTGACCGCCCATTCTACAGTCTTTGCAAGCCCAGAGCAGCCTCCAGAGTGCAGTGGCATATCCAGTACTTGTTCCACATTGCTTGGATGCAGAAAACCTTATGTTTCTTAATTCTAATACATCAAATTAAATCTGGGCCTGGGCAGTCCCAACTCCCAACACCCCCAAATCAGAGAGTTCTCAGTTACGTCTTTAAGAAGGTCTCAAGGTGATCATCATGCTTATCTTGAAGATATGCAGAGTCCCCCAAAACCAAGCCCCAGTTTGTAAGTGGCCTCCATGGGCATTCTTGATGACATTTGGCTCCTGCACCCACATATGCACTCTGTTCTAGAAGATATTTTTGAAGCAAGGTAGAATCGTGCAAGCAATAATGTACTAAGGTTTTTGTTTTTGTTTTGAATGACATGAGGGTTGCAAGCAGATATAGCTGTCTCAGAGGAGAAGTACAAACAGCATGGATTTATTTGGGAAAAGCGACATGGGGGAGAGACAGCAAGCAGAGAGGCTGATTTTCTAACGCAGTTGGGAAGCCAGCGAAGTCTCCTCGAGACAGAACACAAATCACCTGCCAATCACCTGCTACAAATAGCTACAAGATTCTGGGTTGGTGATCCAGCCCAGAAGGGGCACAGTGGCTGAGGCATAGTTTCCCACTGAAACATTATTTTTTCTTCAACAAGAACGTGATCTGTGCCCTTTCTCTCCTTTCCCTTTTCCATCTGAGTCATTCCAGGTTAATCCACAACCACAAGCTCAGACCCCCAGAACAGGGGATGCAGGTGAGACTGAATACAAAAACAGACAAGGTCAGACTATATATAAAAACAGAACTTGATATACAGTGGGCTATTACCAGTGCAGGGACTCTAAGGAACATCTCCATCAACTCTTTCAGAAGACCAAAGGGATCCAGTGTTGGGTGCACTCGTTCATAAAGCCACCTCTGCCGAGCCCCACTCTGTACTGTGGCGGCTCCATGGCAGGCTGACGCCATCACTAAACTTAGCCCCTGAGGTAAGTTGTGTTCTGAAAGCTCTTCCTCCAGGGTGCTCCTCACTCCCATCTTAAACTGCCAAACACTAAGGCGGGTGGCCCTGAAATGAGTCTTTCTCCAATCCTGGAGTCAAGGTTGGAGGAGGGGTGGAGAGTGCTTAAGGTTGTAATCACAACGGGAGATTTCGGAAGAGAGTGAGTTAATGCTCTCCTCCCATGCATCTGCTACCATTCGCCAAAGTACAGGGACATTGCAGTGATTTACACACAGGGACCATTTTTCATAAAGTCCTGTCCCCTCTAGCTATCCATCCTCACCATAGTCTAAACCACTCTCAGCCCGTAGAACGGCGGGCGACGACCCTCCCCTTAAAACTCGCTGTTGTAGCTCAGTTGCGCCAGCTCTCTTCTCGCAATAACTAATAGAAATCGATAATAAAAAATTGGCCCTTCTTCCTCCTTCATTTCTTACAGAATTTCTTTTAGGACACTGGGAGTTCTAAGCCCTTTCAGCTGTATCTCTGAACTAAGCATGAATCTTTTTAGAATTTAAAGGAGCCTCCTCACAGCTTTTCAACCTAGACCTGTCTTTCATTCTTCTGAAATACACACTGGGTAGAGAGCGCCATAGCTCTGGTTTCTCTGGGACCTAGAGCCTGAGGTCAGCAACAGCTGGATCAGCTACCACACTGCCTCCTATCACAGAGGCAGGCGTTTGACTTGCTGTTGTATCAGATCAATCAACTAACACAGAGGCAACCCAGACACACTGTGGAGGGAATGTGTGTCATCCACAGTGCTGCCATTCTCCTGTATTTGGGAGCTCATGTTGGTTTGTCTCACGTACAAAGAAGGAATCTGCTTGGCTGTATAAAAGGCTGAGATTTCCATATGAAACCCTTTAGCAGGTTTTCCTTTGGTTCATATCACAGTCTGGTTTGATGCTTATTAAATGCTATTGATAAAACGGTTTTCCTCCTTCTGTACCTTTGTAGACCAGTTTTCTGGATTAGGAGAAGATTCATTTTTTTACTGTGTTTTCTAAGTAGGACAAACCAGCATCAACTTCCTCTTTTCCCAGACATACAGGGTCCCCTTGGACCACAGGTCACCTGACAAAAGGTAAGTGTCCCCGGAAACCCTTGTGTTGAAGGCTTGCTCACCAACTGTAACACTAGCTGGTGGGTAGTAAAAAAACCATAGGGGGAGGAGCTTAGGGGCAGGAAGCTAAGTTGCTATGAAAGTGGCTTCCAGGGACCTCCCTTTCCTCCGTCTCCTCTTGTGCCATGTACCCACACACAACACCCTGCACTGCCCACGGGCTCAAAGCAACTTAGGATGGTTGAACTACAACAAACACACCCAAGACTTTTCTGTCTTTTAAGATGATCCTCTCTGGTATTTGTCACAGTGACAGAAAGCCAGCTAACACACGGCACTAACTAGGGGCATCTTGAAGCTGGCAGTTGAGGGATTCCTGAGGGTTACTACAGCCTTCCCACCCCACCCTGATTAGCAGCCGCTGCCCCTGAAGCCTAGGGAGGACAAGGTTGAGTTCTGTGGTTCACATCCTGGCCAGGTGCGGGCCACTGTGGTCCCATGAGTGCTGGATGCTCATCTCTACATCACATAGGAATTAACCCAAGATTACTAGAGAAAGAGGGGTGGCCCAGGGAGTTCAGGGTTTGGAGGGTGACCAGGGGTCCACTGAGGAGCGAGGTTAGAGTCACCAAGGGGCTTGTCAATTTCCCTTCTGGGACCTTTTCTTTTCTGTGTGTCTTCTGTCTGTCCTGGCTTCTATAAGGATCCATTGCCCAGCAACTCCTCAAATCAATTCCCAGAGGCCATAACAGACTGCAGGACTACAGCTCTTACAGCTGGGTTCTTGCATCTGGAGACTAGCTGAGGGAGGGCTGGGCAGGGCCTGTGACCTGACATGAAGCTACAGGCTAAGCATGATTGTCTTCCCAGAGCCAACTCTGCAGCTCAGCTGCTTGTTTAAAGCAAAACAAATCAGGATTGCACAATATAGTGGAGTCAGGATTCCACCCTGGCTCTGAGTTGGCCTAAGAGGGGACAAATGTGTTCATGTTTCACCCTTGGGGTGTGTGTCCTGCCCTGCCCTCCATGCCCCACTCCCTGAAGGGCAGGTAGGGAAAGCTCTGCCTACATGCTGCAGACCACCTGTGAGGCAGGCAGGATATGGATGTCCTCCTACATGTACGGGCAAAAGTCATAGTGGCTCAGTGATAAGCCTGGAATTTTCCATTGCACATGCTCACACATGCTCACCCAGGCATACATACAATCACACATGCTCATACATGCTCACACATGCATATATACAATCACACATGCTCACACATGCTCACACACACTCACACATGCTCACACTCACACATGCTCACACACACTCATACATGCTTACACATGCTCACACATGTTCATACATGCTCACACATGCATACACATGTTCATACATGCTTACACATGCTAGCACATGCTTACATATTCTCACACATGCTTACACATTCTTACACATGCTCATACACACTCACACATGCTCACACATGCATACACATACTTACACATGCTTGCACATGCTCATACATGCTTACACATGCTCGCACTGCTCACATCACCCTGGCTAGGCCAGGCTGTGCACTGTTCAGGCTCCTCTGTGACTCTCAGGAGGTCAGGCAAGAGATAGGAAGTGAGAAGAGTCAAGAGAAGTGTTTCTCCCCTGGTCACAGGTGTCCCCTCCCATGGATCTGGTGCTCGCTGGTCTCAGAGAGTGTGCCATGCTCTCCTTGTCCCTGGTGGAAAACCTTCCACTATTGTCACTTCTGTCTGTGGTCCTTTTAATTTTACCTCTCCCTAGGCAAGAGACTCTCCTGCAGGCAGCTAGGTGACTGACCACACTTCTTGTCTTGTTCCTGGCAGGTCCCACGTCTGGCTAGGCAACATCAGCAGTGAGCTGTCCTTAGCATCAAGATGTACTCTTGGGCCAGCTTTTGTGGTATAATTACTGTAGTCCCCACTCAGTGGCTGAAAGCGAGAGGATCAGAAATTCTAAGGTGATCCTTGGCTACCTAGTGAGTTTGCGTTTGCGACTAGCCTGGGCTATAGAAGATTGTATCTCAGAGAGGGATGGGCGTTGGTTCTTGGATCTTCCAGCAGGCCTCTTAGCTGCCCTGACAGACCGTTTGAGGCAAGGGGCAGATGAAGTCACATGTAAGATGCCTCCTCTTCCTGCTGCTCAGCCTGCATAACCCCACAAGGGCATTCTGTTCCTGTGATGAGGTCCCTGGGTCTCCGCCAAGCCCAGCACCTCCTACAGATGCCCTTGGCTAATTCTGCTGTTATTGCTAAAGTTTCTACTCCCCTCAAACCCACAAGGGGCCCCAGGGGGTGGGAAACTGGAAACTCAGTGAGGCTTGTGTGGGGAAGTTTGAAAGAGAGCCAGTGTGCCAAGAATCGGGGACTTCACAGATAATTATTTCACTTGTGAGATCACCAATTCCTGTGTTTTGTGTCCTGTTTTGAAGGTGCGGAGTGGAGACAGGTGCAGGGAGCTGATGTGGTGTAGGCTTAACACCAGCAAGCGACAGCCTTCGTGGTGTCTCCTTGTGTGAACAGGGAATAAACACAGGACAGGCACTTGAGTAGAGAGTGAGCCACGGAGTCTGCAGTCCGCAGGACAAAGGGCAGCGTGCCTGGTTTGTGTTGGAAGCTGCATTGTTTGCACACAACAATTTCCCAACTGCAGTGTGCCTGTGTAGAAGCCATGCCAGACCTCCCCTGCCTGCTTGAGAAACAGTGTGCAGTTGACTCTGCAAAACAGAAACATGTTAGGAAATGCAGATAACAGAGCCCAGGTGGCCACCATTAATTCCCAGGCCAGCTCCAGGAGAGAGGTTGTGACAGGGGTCCTGGGAAACTGCCCTGGACAGACAGCTGGCTCAGAGGCCCTGAATTCCTTCAATTCTGAGATAAGTTCACAGACTCCACTAGGATGCAAGAGGAGGCCCAGAGCAGGGGGTTCCCAGAGCAAATGCTGCCTCCCTCTGAGAGGCTGACAGTGCAGGGCTCTGGCCAGAAGAGGCAGCAGACAACTCTGCTCTGGAAGAATCTGCCACTTCTCCTGCTTTGGGTCTTTCGTCAAGTCATTCAGCCTCCCCAGCTTCTTGAGTCTGAAGAGACAGAACAGACTACATTTTAGGCCTGAGGCTTCATCTCAAGCTTGCCCTGGGCCCGACCCTGAAAAGTCATAAATTTTAAGAGAAAGCCATAACACACACACACCCCACCCCAATCCGAAGGGCAACCAATCGGAGATGAAGGCAACCACAGAGTAGCCACAGGAATGCAGGAAGGCCTTATCTCAAGGCCAGACATCTGCGCCTGGTACCCTCACATGCCAGGAGCATGTGAGTGTCTTATCCTGAAGTTAGCCAATTACAAAGGACCCATGTAACTGTCTCACTGACCACCATCATGTTCCCTATTACCTCACCCGTGCTGAATTCTCCTTACAACCTATAAAAAGGCCAGTAAGCCTTAGTTCAAGGTCGCCATTTTCTTGAATGGCTGACGGCTGCAAGCAAGAATGTTCTTTTGACATAAAGGCACCCTTGCTGATTGCATGCATGAGAGGCGGTCTCTGTTTGGCGATTTTGGACTTAAGAAGTGCCATTTGCCAAGGGCACAGCTGTCCAGTGTCTGGCTCCTGCTCTTCCAGACACCACTCAAGAGTGCTCAGGCAGACATGAGCCCTCCTGTCCTGGTGTCCCGAGGCACGCTAAGTTGGTTAGCCCAATCAGTTTTAGTGAGCTGGCTTCACGGAAGGAGAAGCCATCTCCTTTACGCTTCTCCAGCTGCTAACAAGATGTTTTGGCTTTCACAGCGGGAAGGATGACTCAGAAGCCCTCAAACATTAGATATTAGTCACAGCCTCCCTCAGGGGGCCTCCTTTGTCAAATGAGAGGCACTGGTAAGATGACCTCAAGGGTGACCTTGGAAGGCTGGAGGAGGTTGTTCTCCTCTGAAGACCCCTTGAGCCTGCCCCCAGTCCACCTGCCAGCCTTGCTCAGGCTCTGTTCTTCCCTTTGACCCTGCTTACACTCACAGAAGATAATTCATCTTAAATAGCCTGTTCTTCCCTAGCAGCTGAACTCCCTGAAACCATCTCTCAATAAAATGCCCCGCTGAGTGGGAGCCCATCTTTACCCAGACACTGTTGAATCCAAAATTTGCCCCCCAAGGACCAGCAAGACTGCGAATGCAAAAACCAAAGGCACTTTTATTCTGCAGAGCAAACCAGCATGCTGGGGTCAGGCACCATGAAAAATGGCCAACCCTGAACAAAGGCTTTCTGGCCTTTTTATAGACAGTAAGAGGGGATTTCAACATAGGTGAGGTAGCCTGGTTTCTAATTGGTGAACAGAAATGCAGTTACTAATGTTTATTTCTGATTGGCCCATGACCAAGTGGCTAACTGCTCACATTCTTAGGCTATATCAGGTCAGCCATTAAAGTCAAGACATCTGGTTTGTGGCCTTCAGGGCTACCTGGCCGGATGAGATAGGGGCTACTCTTGTACTGCCTCTTCTTTCTGATTGGTTGCCCTCAGAGTAGGGGGTTCTTATGGCCTGTTCCTGGGATTTGCTAGCTTGCAGGGTCAGGCCCAGGTCAGGGGCTTGAGCACATACACCGCAGGCCTGGACCAGGCCTGAGACGTGGGACCTTGCACGTACACACAAAAATGGAGTTTTGGTCCTTCAATACCAACCCTTTGAGGCAGGTGGAGGAAGAAGGCAGTACTACATAGCAGTCGTTATCAGGCCAACCCAACTCCTATTCGCTTTGCCAAGCTTCACCTGCCCTTGGCATACCTAGGGAAGCAGAGCTTTAAAGAGTGAGGGATGGGGCTACTGTCCTAGGCAGAAGGACCAGCAGAGCATGTGGCTGGACCCGCTTGTAGTTGCTATATTGCTGTGGCAGCACAACAAACAGGACAAGGAGCTATTCTCATCATTGCAAGTCCTGCTAGACCTCAGCAGAGGGAACCACCAGCGTGGCCAGCGCCATACTGGACAGTGGAACCTTGAGAGTGTCAGATATTTTTATTGATCCAGAACTCCTCAGGTGTTCTAACTGATAGGACATGCAGATCATTAGCAATCAAACATCCCACACATAAATCCAACATCTGCAGGCAATACGAAAGGCCTAGAGAGCCCCTCACCCAGCAGTGCACGAAACAATTGTTTCATACGTAGCTAAAAATAAACTTCACAACACTCTCTGACGTGGTTATTCCTTCTTCGACATCATCAAGATATGCTGCGATATGCTGCAGCCCCACTGCCCTCGTGCTACTGGGAGATGTGAAGAGGTCTAAGACGTGGGATCCAGTGGAAGATGGCTCCCACAGGGCCCCAGTTAGTTCCCATGGCAGCAAGTTATTATACAAGGGAGGCTTTTCCTTAGAGCTCTCAGGCTTCCTTTCTCATTATATCTCCCCTTCCTGCATGCCCTCTGTCCTCACACTACCTGCCATTTTGGCACATAACCAAAAAGCCCTCACCGGAGCTGAGCAGACCCCAGCAATCGGCTCTGGAATCTTTATATCCGTGAGCTAAATGAACCCCTATCCTTTATAAAGTACCCAGCTTCAGGTATTTTGTTATAGAAACAAAAAAAAAAATGAGTTAAGACAATACCAGCTATAATTGGTGCAGATTCTAGAAGTATCACCCACTGTACCTGATCAAAACAGAAAAAATATCTTATTCTTTATTCATAGCAAATAAATAAGTTCCAAAGACAACTAACTGAAAGAGGGTGGGTCCAATGCCTTTGCATCCCGCTGAGGATCAAGCTGGATGGCTTGGTTGGTACTGTACAGGTCATCGTAGTGCATGAGCTCCACCCCACACAGTGAGTCTTTCAAGACCTGCTATCGCTGAGGCCCCAGACTGGTCACACTGTTAAAATAATCGAAAGATACGCCAGACTGTCACAAGGGGCTAGGTGCGCCTTTCTTATACCGAAGATCCCAAAGCACCTGCTGCTGTGATCTGAGATGCCGGTGAAGTCCCATCCATTGGGTCCATTTCCTCATGGTGTGGGAGACCAAGGCCATGGAAGACAAGGTCTGGGAGACCAAGGCACACCATGGCCATTGTCTAATCTCTTCTGCCATGGCTACCAGCAAACAGCTGATAAAACAGTTTCATGTTGGGCAGTGTATCATGGAGACGGGATGTACCCCCAGCCAACACTGATCTGTCACACTGTGCGTGGACTGCTGCCAACCACAGACCTGAGCTCCCATATCCAGAGTTTCTCTCGAAGCTCCTTTATGCACCCATGTGGCTGATCTCAGTCTCCAGCTTGTATCCTCTGGTCATGACGCAAAGCTCGAACGCTAAATAACATTGTTAGCTCTTCCTGTGTGATCAGCCGCCATACAAAGTCGTGTGCTTCCTGCAGGTAGTTATTTCCAGACTCAGACACTTGCCTTCTGTGAATCCTAAGAAAAGACATACCAGATTTCTGCCCAGGTAGATCTAGAGAATAAGCCAAAACAGCAGTAAAACTACTCATTTTGAGTGACTGTAAAGAGAAAACCCTAACCCCACAAACAATGATCTGCAATTTGCTTTCCTCGTTATTGAGTCAGGTCTGCCATTGCAACCTGTCGTAATCTAAATGATCTCTTGTCCTTGATGTCTTTTGATTTCTTTCCTTTTTTGTCCTTTTTGTTCATTTATTGTTACAACTGTCTGTGTTTGAGCATAGCATGTAGCAGAGGTGACCAGTGACT
Source organism: Cricetomys ansorgei (assembly GCA_026225945.1). Taxonomy (NCBI): domain Eukaryota; kingdom Metazoa; phylum Chordata; class Mammalia; order Rodentia; family Nesomyidae; genus Cricetomys; species Cricetomys ansorgei. The sequence continues at coordinate 5,864,570 of JAMJFZ010001815.1, forward strand.
TCCAAAGCTAAGTCTTAAGGAGCTTTTGTGGTTAATTCTGCCGTCCCAGGAATTATCCCACCATCATGCCGGCCTGCTGGAAAACCAACAGTCATGTGGAGAGAGACCCGAACACCATGCCATCTCAGCTGACCAGTCTCTTAGCTGAGCAGCCCAGTGGCAACTCCTATTTACTGCAGGGCCCAGGGCGAGGTGACAAGTGGAGGCTGAGTGTCCATGTTTAAGATAAGAATCAAGTATGATTATAAAGTGTAGAAGATTATAAAGTATATTATAGAGTATAAAAGATTATAAAGTATAAAGTAGGGTTGCCTATAACGTAAAGATAACAAAACTCATGGTTAATAGGAATATGTTACAGCACAGATGTGACTAAGATTCCTTTTTGAGGAACTCCTGCCAAAATTACATGATCAGCATCTGAGACGGAACTCACTCTCTACCAGCTCTTCAAGGGCAAGGTCCTGGGCCTGAGCAATAGGATGACTGTAGAGCTCATTTCCTGACTTCAGCACGTCGCATGCTGAGATTTTGTAAGAAAATATTCTCATTGCTAAAACATATACTAGAACGTTTAAACAAAAGGAAAAATCATAGAAATTATCCGTGCCTACTCCAGAGAGATATCTTAGTTACTATCTACTGCTGTGATAAATTCTATGACCAAAGGCATATTATAGAAGAAAGAAATTATTTGGGGCTTATAGTTTCGGAGGGTGAGTCCACGACCATCATGGCAGGGGGCATGGCAGCGGGAGGGCTGGCATGGGGCTGGAGCAAAAGCTGAGCGTTTTACACCTTGATCTACAACTACAAAGCAGAGACACTGGGAATGGTGAGAGTCTTCTGAAGCCTCAAAGCCCACCCCAAGTGACGTACCTCCTTCAACACGACCATACCTCCTAATCCTTCCCAAACCAATTGGGAAGCAAGCATTCAAACACATGAACCACAGGGGCCATTCTCATTGAAAACACCACGGGATGGGATTGGGGGTTGTTGGGGGCACACAGATGCTGCACAGTGTTAGGAACCCAAGAACCCCACTAAAGAGAAATACGGGGATTAGGTCTGTAATTACTCCATAATAGAAAGCTAAGAAGAATATCTTATCAATTTATCCTAGCCTCTCCTGTACAACTAACTCACATATCCAGCTGTTGCACGGTATTCCGTTACTTCCATGAGCATGGCTCTTTCAACTGGAAGACATTGCTTTTCAGGAGAGCTCTTTGGTACAAACTTTATATGCATAAATTCTTTCATCTTGTACCTTCATCTTCATAAGATAAAGTGGGAAGAGTGAAGTTTCTGGAAAGAAAGGTTGCTGTATTTTAAGTTGTTTCAAATTAATTATTTTCACTAGCAAATACTGTAAACCAATTGCGCATATTAATCACGTGCAACATGTTTTAAAATGTTTTAACACCTTTGCGGATGGCTACATCGAGCTAATTAAGATATGTATCACCTTGTGCTACGTGCCATTTCTTTCATGGTGAGAACACTTTTAAGTTTATTTTCTTTGCGGTTTCCAAGGACACCATACTTCGTTGTTGGCAATGGTCACTTTATACAGAAGATATATTATTCCTTCTAATTTCTTTTGTTTACCAACATCTCACCATGTGACCACTCCTGTCCCAGCAGCCACCCTTCTCCTCTACTCTAAACTTTTTATTGTATTCTTTGGTAGGGGTATGATGGTATATGCAGACGCCTGCACCCATACACACCCGTGCAGAGGCCAGAGGAAGATACTGAGTGTCTTTCTCTGTCATTCCCCAGCTTATTGCCTTGTATATTGGTGATTTTTCTATTAATGCGATAAAACAGCATGGCCAAAGCAATTTACAGGAGGACTCCTGGTTCTAGAGGGACAGAGTCCATCGTGGTGGAGAAGCACGGCAAGCACCAGGCGTGGTGGCTGGAGCAGGAAGCTGAAAGCTCACATCCTCCTCTGTGAGCACAAAGCAGAGAGAGCACATTGGGAATGGCATGAGGCTTTTAGGCTCAAGGCCCTCCCCGCGTGACAGCCTTCCTCTGACAAGGCCATTCATACACACTTCTCCAAACAGTACCTCCAACTGCCAATGGAATGTTCAAAGGCCTGAGATGATGGGAAACATTCTCATGCAAACCACTGCTTTGAGACAAGGTCCCTCATTGAAACAGAAGTTTTTCCTGCTAGACTTCCTGCCCAGGGAGCTCTTGGGAGACACCTGTCTCCACCCCTCCCAAGTCCCGGTGCTGGGGTGTAGTCATGTCTGGCTTTCACTCGAGTACTGGGACCTCAAACTCCAGGCCTCACATGTACATAGCAAGAATTCTTACCAACTGAGTCCTCTCCCTCCTCTCCTCTCTGCCTCTACCCTTTCATGTGACATTTGCTTCCTTTGTACCCGGCTTATTTTGTTTAACCAAACATCTTTCAGGTCTAGTCGTGCTGTTACAAATGTATCCTTTACCTTTCATATCTTTGATTTCATATCTTTGCTTTCTTTCAACAGTCACCGCCGCCATATTGGTTCCCAAAAAGACTTTACTATTGATGCTTCCAATAGTATATGAGGACTTTGCCCCAATTCTTCCAATAACAGGTTCCCTTCATCTTAATTTGCAGCTTTTCCAGTTGATTTTGTGAAAGCGGATCACTCATGTAATTGAGCAATTTTTCTACATGTGTTCTGTTTTTTCTTAAATTTTGTCAAGTTTCATCAGTTTTTCAATATGCATTAAAAATATCTCCCCCTGTTTGATCATCACCCCCTTCACTTCAGCTACAGCTTGTGCATGCATCGAACCAAGGCCGAGACCTCGTGGCCTCGGCCTGGGGAGTAAGGGGAGCCGTTTGCGGGTTGAGCGTCTTCCTGTGGTTGAGGCCAGGAGCTCTAAGGTCCTTCTGCTTCCCCTTTTGTCCATTCCTGGCCATGAGGTGAGCAGCTGCCTCTGTCATAGACTCATGACAACATACTGTTTTACCACAAGCCACAGAGCAATGGACAAAGGACAACCTAACATGAGCCATGTCTTCCCAAACCATGAAAACAAGTGAACTTTCCTTCCTTTTAAGTTGATTGTCTCAGGTATTTTATTGCAGTGGTGGAAATTTGACAGCTTCATTTCTACTATAACTCAAAATTCAGAAACTTTTATATAATCAAGTACATTTTGTCTTTCCTAACGTGTAATACCATTCAGATTTATTAGCTTAGTTTTAAAAGTGCCCCCATGCCACAAGCATAAAATCATGGCTCCTTACATTTTCTCTTGTGATTTCTATTAAAATATTTTTTTTTTACATTTGACTTGTGTAGAATGTTTTGTAATATCAATGAAGGTGGGAGTTCAATTTTTCTTTTTCTAGGAAAATATTTTATGTTTATGAGTGTGTGTGTGAATGCATGTGTGCACAGATGCCAGAAGAAGATGTCCAGTCTCCTGGAGCTGGAGTCATACCCAGTTATGAGCTGCCTGTATGGGTGCTGAGAACTCAACTTGGGACCTCTGCAAAAGCAGAGAGCGCCCTTAAGCTCTGAGCCATCTTTCCAGACCCCTCTTCTTGTTCGATGAGTGGTTAGTGGCACCAAAATACATGATAGGTAAGTCACAAACCAATTCAAGAGAAACAACATGAACAGTAATTTAAAAGCAGGCAAACTGATTTGAGATATCAGCTCCTCTACTTCCTGTCTATGTGACCTTAGGTCTGTGTGCTGGCTAGTTTTTATGCCAAGTTGACACAGTTTAGAATCAACTGGGAAGAGAGAATGTCAATTGAGAAAACGCCCCTACAAAACTGACCCGTAGGAAAGTCCGTAGGACAGTTGCTTGATTGATGATTGATGTAGGAGGATCTGGCCCATTAAAAGTGTCACTATCCTGAAGGCAGCTTGGCTATGAGCCACAGTGACCTCACACAGGTAAGCAGCAGAAAAGAAGGAGGTGTGGCATCTCTATCTCAGTCCGCAGCCTGCCTGCCTGTGGCCTACCACTGGTACCCCGGGACTAGTTTCCCTTTAGACAAGGGAAGACAAAGTTTCTGGAGTCTGGAAGCACTTCATTCCTGAATGACATCACAGTTTTCACCATCATAGGTAGTCAAGAGAGATGCCAATTTATTGCGAGAGGGGCTATAAGGCCAGACTTTGCCAGGGAGCCTGGTTTCCGCATCCTGACTGGCCTGACTTTGTCCTTTACTCTAAAAGCCTTTGAAACTCACTTCTCACAAGCACCATGAAAGTTTTGCTCAGAGCCATCTCGCTGTTCTTGCAGCCTCAGGCACCATTTTCCCGACACCAGAAGCTGCGAGTACACAGAAAACTCCACTCTGGAGTGACTGCTTGGCAGAGGATGTCTAAGAAACAGGGAGCCTAAGGAGGACACCCTACACTGCAAACAGTGCTGGTGGTCAGTCCTGAGGTTCGGTCAGTTGCGGTTCTGAGAAGATGGATAATCAAGGCTTGCCTTTCATGGAACAAGAATAGGAGATATGTTTAGCCCCCACATGTGTTCTCAGGATTCTGAGGCCCTGCTCTGTAAGACAGTCTTAGAATCCTATCCCTCAAATCATTAGTGCCACAGACTGAGGGGCTGAGGAGCCTACGTTTGGTACCTTGTAGGAAATGTTGACAGGGTGTTACTCTGTTTAGAGGTCTGGCAAGTCATTTCCAGCCTGTTTAGGTTTCTAGGCCCCTAAACCCCTTGATGTTCATTCTATTTCCAAATTAAGATCCTTTGAAAGATGAATTTATACTACTTTTATTTTAAACTTGGAATAAATTTTCATTATTAATGCTTTTGTTTCAATAATTCCGACTGAAGATGTCAAATGTTGTCTAAAATGATTAATTGTTTATTTTTTATTGTTCCAAACACGCAAATGTTTAAAACAGTAGTTTTGTTTTTGTTCTAAAATAATGTTTACGATTCAGGCTTGGCTGTAAGATCCTGCCATGCTTACTTAACTAGTACCATGCTGTTCAGCATGTACGTGTCTTTTTCTTACATCGTGTCTAGTTTATGGTCCTAGAGAAAGTGATTAGATGACACTCAGAACATCTACAGGAAGGGACTGTGGGGTTTGCGGCCAAGACCTCTCCGGAACCCCTTCCCTCTCAGCTTCCCTTCCCCATCGTCAGTGTTTCTTGTCATCTTCACGCTAAAGGTCAACTAGAGACACTTCCAGAGAACAGCGTCCTGTGTGTGCTGCATGTGCTGTGTGTGGAAACATGTCCGGGCAGGAGGAACATGCAGAAGAATCGCCAATGAACTCATAGGTCAGGATAAAACCTGCAAAACCTATTCTCCAGGAGGGCCCCTCTTCTGTCAAAGTACAAAGCTTGTCATTCCTTAAGGGTGTCTCTTCTCCCCTCCCCCTCTGCAGAGCCCTCCCCTCCCCTCTCCTCCCCTCCCCTTCCCTCCCACCTCTTCTCTCCTCTCCCCTCCTCTCTTCTCTTCTTCTCTTCCCTGCCCTCCCTCTCATCTCCTTTTCCCTCTCTTCTCTTTTCTCTTATTCCCTCCCCAGCCCCTCTCCTCTCCTCCTCCTTCCTCCCTCCTCTGTTCTCCAGCCCTCCCCACCTCTGCTCTTCTCTCCTCTCCTCTTTCCATCACCAGTTTTACCAGGATGTCACAAACATACTTATCTTTTACAGCCAAATGCATCTTTCCCACAGAAACCTAGGGAGCTGGTGAGGCACGATACTGAGTTTGACTGTGCTGTTAACTCTATATAGTCAGAGATGCTAAATGACAAAGGTAGACCAAGTTCCATTAGATGATGCTCATGTTCCATGAGATTCCATTAGGTGATACTCTTAACATGTTTCTGAAGCGGTTTCCCAAAGATGTAAGAAGCTAGGGTTAATTAAATCAAAGCCAGACAGACTACTATGGAAAGAGGAAGGAAGTCAATCTGCTAACCACTGAGGTTGATACCTTTGCTGTGACTATGAAGTGTGACTCAAAATTTTCTTGAGAACAAAACAAAACAAGAATGGCAGTTAAAGGCTATTCTCAGCAGAAAGGGGGAAATGTCCCCTGCTGTCCACCCAGCCCTCTTCACAGGTTCTGAGATGCTTGTGGAATATTCGTGAATGCCAAGACGGTCTCTAACCACCCCACCCCCAAAAACATTGTGCAGCAGATGGAGACATGCATCCCACACATGTGCCTGATAAAAACCAAACCAAATGGCAAGGAGGCAATACAACTTCAGTGAAGGCCCCATGTCAACCCCTATGGGGAAAGAAAGCTGCTTTCAACCAGAGAAAACAGTGGGAACCTTAGAAGTTCACCTTCCAGACTCTGGCATGCCATTGTGCATCTCAATAGGGACAGGGCTTCTTCATAGCTCTGGGCTTCATGATCAGTGGTGGGAAACATTATTTTAGATGTTCTCCTATAGGCCATCTTCCTCAGCTTAGATTTGGGTCTAAGTATACATCTGGTAAGTCGAGCTTGTCCTTGAGGAGAAACCAATGCTCCCTTCTTTCATGTAGCAGAAGGGCAGACAGGTGAGTCAAGATGAGCTGGCCACCTTGTGTGAACATCCCGAAGCCTAATCAGATACTGGAGTCACGAGGACACCATTGGATGACATCTGAAGTAGTTCCAGATCTACTGGACCCAGAAAAAGACAGTACACCCCAGGGTTTTGGAACATCATTACACCTACGTATTTGTTTATACAGGTAGACCTGGGCTCATTTTGATTTGACTCAGGAGTTAGGACGGGCCTTCTCATTTTAATAAACCTAATCTAGAAAATCCCTTAGACATGCCCAGAGATTTGTCTCCAAGGTGATTCTGTATCTTGTCAACTGGGCCCTCGACATTAACCATCACAGAGCATCTATGCATAGGATGTAGTAATCTCTTGATGCATTGTTTCCTTATGAGTTATTTATTTCAGTATGACGTGACACTTTCCTAGTTAATTTTGGTTTGAAGACTATTTTGTTAGACGTTAGAACAGTGACACCTGTTTGCTTCCTAGGTCCATTTATTCGGAATACCCTTTTCTATGATTTTATACCACGGTTGTGATTTTCATGGAGGCAATAAAAGATATCGTTTTTTTTAGTCCAACCAGATAGTCTGTGTCTTTTGAATAGGGGGTGGAGTCCATTAATACTCAAAATTATTTTTGAAAGATAAATGCTAACTCCTGTCCTTTTGCAGTTTTGTAGTTTAAATGAGAATGAGAATGGGTAATTTGGATGGGGGTTCATTCAGTAAGCCATCAAACCACCTAAACAATAAAGCATGTAGCCGATTATTGTGGCTAACCCTAAGATCAATACTGTGTTGAGTAAAATTCTCTAGAAGAACAGAATGGTTAGATCTAAATATATTATGAAAGGGAATTCACCAGGAGAGCTGATATTCTAAAAAGCTAGGAAGTCCAACAATGGCTGTGCAGGAGAGAGGGCAAGAACTCAGGAGCTGCTCGGTCTATGAGGCTGGATGCCCAGCACTATAGTCTGGCACTGAAGACCTGGAGGAATCCTGGAGAGCTGCTGGTCTTGGTTCTGTGCTGGAAGCTGCAATCTGATGTCAGCAAAGGGTGGATGCACCCACTAGCAAGAAGCAAAGACAGGCAGGCAAACAGCACTGCTGTTTTCTCTTTGTAACTAGACCACCCCTCAAAAGGTGCTGCCCGCTCTGGGATCCGTCTTCTTAACCTCAGTTCCCTCCTCCTTCCTGCAAGGCTCTCATGTCCTCTGGGCATGTCTTTTAGTTGATTCCTGATCCCATCAAACTGACAGTCAAAATTAGCTATCACCAGTGAGCCCCTTGTTAACTTGACATCCTACCACACCTCCCTATATCATACTTAATTTCCAAATGAAGACAATAGCAAAGTCATATTTCCATCTAGCCTGATATGTAACTATCCTACACGCAACCAAATGCACTACTCTTCCCCAAGACTGGGTGGCAAAGTACCATGAGGAATGCTTACTCTTTTAATGTCCTATGACAAATATGACACAGATCTAACAACACTTACCTATGGTACTGTCTCAATCAATATTATATTACCTGGTATAGGAATAGGAGAGGAACAAATACCTGCAGAATATATGTGCATACAAGCACAAAACTACATCTGTGGGTTTAGTGAGAGACTGCACAGGAGTGTCAAATACATTCACACTGTTGCACAACGCACCTCCATGTCCATGATTCTTTTGGATCCGTAAACAGGAAACTTCCATACTCTGCTCAGTTTCTGGAAACCATTCTACTTCTACCTTTCTGAATTGAACCAGCTAGAGAGATCTGATGAGTGAAACCAAACACTGATTGTCATTCTGTAGCTGGCTTAATTCACCTTGCCTCGTGTTCCTATCTGCTTTTTCCCCTTAGGCAAATGTGCCTAGATTTCCTTCTCTTTTAAGGCTGAACAATGTTTTGTTGCATGTTGTATGAACAACAGTGTATAGTGTTCGAATTTCTTCAGGACACTTGAGGGAGAAATATGTAAATATCTATCCCCTTCTCACAGGACTTCAACTATAAACCAAACTGTGATTCCACTCAAGTTTACCTTTAGGAACCGATTTTAATAGGCTTATTGACAGACTATGGGTGACTTTAAAGAAATCACGCTACAAAGTCTACACCTAATGCAGACGATAGCTTCGCCATAGTTGCACACATACAATCTCAGTTAATTAACCTCCCCCATCCTATGTACCTTCCCTCAAACCCCAAAGGCACATGCAATTAGGGCAGAATTGCATACAGAGGGTGGGGAGGAACAGCTGGACACTCAACCGACGCTCACTCTCTCCCCTTTTCTACGCAGAACATCAACAGCAATGAACTTTTGCAGCCTGGCCCAGCCGGTCTGACAAAGATGTAGGCTGTCTGCCTCAGACAGCCATCATTCTTCAGTGGTCTACTACATTTTGTTCACACAGTCACCCAACAATGGACACTAGAATTGCTTTTGCCTTTAAGAATATTGAGACCATGGTTTCTAGTGTCTGGGGCATACACATTCAGAAGTGGTATTGTTGTGCTTTGTGGATGACTTTGTGCTTACTTTTCGAGGAACTACAAGAGTAATAGCTGTAGTTGTAGAAATATTTTGTGTTTCCATTAACAAGAATTCCAGTTGCTCCACATCCTGCCATGGTGTATTTTCTGCTGGCATTTGACTTGCATGCCCCTGATTAATGTTGAGCATGTTTCCTGTGATTCTCGGCCACTGGTGCATGCTCTTTGTCTACTCAAGTATTTTGCCCATGTTTAATCAGCATTAATTTGGTTTTGCATTGTTTTGTCTTGAGCCATAAGAGTTCATATTAACCCTTTATGATATACATGATTTGCAAACTTTTTCCTTCCTAAAATTTTTCTTATTTTCTTTTGATTCATAAACTTAAATCTGCAATCCAGCTAGACTGGGAGGGAAATGAGGAACATTTGGGACCCAAAGATCTTCAGTGAGAGCAGAGATTACCTGGCATTACATGCAGATGGGGTGAGGACACTCTCCTGAACTAAATGGGTAAAATGCCCCAAAGTCAAAAGAATTAGAATTGTCCACAGTCAGCAATGAAGATCTTTTTGCTGGTTTCATCATCCTTGGACCCCAAACACTCCACGGCTTCCATAATGCTCATGTCTTCTGTCAATTTCCCAAAGACCACATCTGCCACCCAGCCACTCAGTTTTGGCAGTGCGGGTGAACAACTGGGCACCATTGGTGTTAGGTTCAGCATCTACCATGGACAAAATGCCAGGACTCAGATGCTTCATGAATGAAGTGTTCATCTTCTCTGTAGATGGACCTGTCACCAGTGCCATTATGGCCTGTGATGTCCCCACCCTGACACACAAATTCTGGAATAATTCTGTGAAAGCAGGAACATTATATCTAAATCTTTTCTCTCCAGTGCTCAGAGAACTTATGTTTTCCACTGTCTTTGGAACTTTGTCTGCTTTGATATTGAAGAATATGGTGGGGTTGACCATGGTTGCCAGCAAGTGGTGGAACAGTGGTGTCTGCAAAGCCCCCAAAGTAAAATCTTATCAGGGGTTTCTGTTAGCTTCCATGAGTCTGTTTCTTTGATTCCAGCTTTATACAGAACTTTCCAGTATTATTTTCTTGAACATGACCATAAATGTTCCAAGGTAACTCCAATACCTCTAACTAGCCACTGGATATTTGTCTCCCAGACTCATGAGATTAATAGGCTCCTTGACATACATTTTACTGAAATATTTTCAGTAAATATCAGATATACCCTTCTCAAGGATATCTGATAATTTGTATTGCTTGCTGAACACTAGACATGGAAAAATTATAGATACAACTGGAGGTTTTCCAAAGTTGTCGTCCTCCACAGAGAATCTATTTTGCTTTCTGGAAAGCAGTTTAGGGTTAGAGGAAGCTCATTTTGTCTGATCTAGGACTGATGTGACTTGGAATTGGGTGTAGTGTTTGGGGAGGACTCCCTTTTTTCAGGTTTTCCCATAATCCTAGAGTGCAGCCCAGTCCGTCTATGGGTGTCATAGGGGATCTGGGGTTTTGCTAGGGTCCTGCTTACTGAATGGGTTTCTCTCCCAGAATCAAAGCTCTATCTCCTTTCCTTATCTCCTTAGGGTCTTGAATTCATGCTGCTTCTAAAAATCAATAGTTACATGAGGAGGAAAACAGAACAAAATCTTGGCTCCTTTCAGTTGGCTTCTTCCACTATAAGATTTCTAAGACCTGGCTTTCTTAGTAGGTCTAACATCCATGTTTTTGTCTCCCAGTGACTAGGACACTGCTAGAAGCCCAGCATTAGCTCCCAGCCGGTGAGCTTCTATGTTTCTAACCTAAGGCCACACTGTTTTCACATAAGCAACCCTCCCAAGAGCAGAAGCACAAAAGAACAGTGGGCTCATCTGCATGTCCTCCCCCATTTCATGTAGATCTGTTTTTTGTTTTTGTTTTTGATCTTTTAAAGCACTTTTAATTGTTGCCAGTAGTTGAGAGCATGCATTCTGTCAATGCTTAAAAGACTTTACCTGAGCTTAAATAGCGTTTGCCAAACTAAAAACAGGATCAGTAGAGGCTGAAGAACAGATATTTCAGTAACAAGTAAACAAGACAACAAAATCTTTGATTTAAAAAAAAAAAAAGGACAAAATAATAGTCAATCCATCAGGTAGATTACCTGACTGTCAGAGTTAGCCAAAGTAGTGAAGAAAAAATAAGCATCATCACATTAGATTGAAAATATCTACTAATACCAGTTAGGATGCTTTTAAGTTCGGTGATCGAATCCAAGATGATATGAAAGCATTCAGAGCACCAGTCAGAAAAGGCAAGTCCTAGGTGCTTCTAGAATGGCTGTGATGGTTAGCTTTAATTGTCAACTTGACGCAATTTAGAAGATAATCTTATTAAAGGAGTGTCTACAGCTGGCTAGTTCATAGTCTATGGGAGACTGTCTGAAGTTAATTGATGAGGGAAAATACAGCCCATTGTGGGCAGAATCATTCTCTAATCAGAGAGTACTGAACTGTATGAACTGAGAAATTGAGCAAGGCACAAGCAAGCATTAACTTTTCTCTGCTCATGGCTGTAGATATGACATGACCAGCTGTTTCAAGTTCCTGATGCTTTAACTTCCCTGCAATCACGGACTTCAACCTGAAATTGTAAGCTAAATTAAATGCTTCCTCCTCTAAGTTGCATTTTGTCAGAGTATTTATCACAGCAAGAGAAATAGAAACTAGAACAGGGGAAACTTTCAAATACTAAGGGGCAGGGTGATATCAATACAGGTCCTTACGTGAGTAACAAGCAAATAACAGAAGATAATGGAATCTGAAGGAAGCTGGTTAATATAGAATTGTACTCCCAGGAAGACTACCAATTATGAGATGAGGGATGAACATGATCATTTTCAGAAACACAACTGTTAAAGGTTTCTTCCCACAAACTCTGTTGAGGAAGTTGCTCAAGAATGTTCTTCAAGAAAATAAGGAAGGAAAACAAAAGAGAGAAGGAAATGAAATCCAGAAAACATCTAACCCAGGTAGGGTGTGGAGGAGCAATCACAGAAGAGAAGTCCAGAGTGAGATCAGGCCAACAGTCCTAGACAGCAACTCATCCAGAAGGATCAGGAAGCTGTGGTGGTCTAGAAGGGTCCCTACTAGGAAAGGGGGTGGCATTCTATGTTTTCAGTCAGGAAAGCCTGACAGATCTGGCAGACCAATGAAGATACATTCTAGGGGGAAGAACATGCAATTCAGGAAAAGTGTGTCTAAAAGAGTTATCATGGTTTAGACAATTGGCAGAATATACGAAAAGGCTGTTCACCCTCACATCAGAAATACTTCCTTCCAATGCAGAGATTAATATACTATCAATTTTCATAGCTGACATAGGAAGGGACTTTCTGGGGTGAGGACAGTTTTAAAGGGAGTTGTGATGAGGCTGAATGATTAGAATTCATACACGTAGGCCTTTCCTACAAGGGATTTATTGAGGTCTATTTAAATTCTATCTCCTATGGGTCATGGATGTTCTGAGATGAATTACTAACTGAACATAAAGACAGCAAGGAGTGGCTAATACACAAACACATTTGCTTTTATTTTATTTTTTAATGGAGATAAAAAGAAAACTAGTTTACATGTGTGTGACTTTCTGAGACAGGTTCTACTGAACTTCGTGGACATCTTGGAACTTGATTTCCTGGCATCAGCCTCCTAAGCCATGTGATTATAGGTATGTGCCACCACTTCTGGCCCTCAGATTAATTTTTTTAAAGTTACCTAAAATGATAAAGTGGCTACTTGCAGAGAAGGATGAGATGCTTGAATTCTCTGACCAACTAGATTTAACTGGCTCAATAGTAGATACTATTTTACACTAGTATAGAAGTTATTAACTGGCTTGATAGCAGATACTATTTTACCTGAGTATAAAAGTTAAATTTAAGAGGCAAACCTGGTGGGCATAACCATTCTAGGGCAAAAGTAACAATGAAAAAAAAAAGTAAAGTCTACTAATGAACCATAAATTCTTTCCAATAGTCATATATCACTCTCGATGGGGATCTAATAGGAGGACCTGAGTTCCATTCCAGCAAAACTATTCTGAGCTTTGGTGTATGTATTGTGACTAGAAACTGATACTGGTATTCAGAATAGGAGAAAGAAAATAAAGTATAACTTATAGGACCAAAGAGGTTTTAAAAATAAATACAAAATCCGGTCAACCTGAATATCAAGTGTAAGTCCACAATGCATTTTATGTCATTAAAATAAGATCAGAACAGTGAGAGGTGAACGGTTATGCTCAAAATATACTGAACAAATGTATAACATTTCAAAGAATAATTCAAGACAGGGTTTCTTCTGTTCTTCTCTGGCTGTCCTGGAACTCACTCTGTAGACTAGGCTAGCCTCAAACTCACAGCGATCTGCCTGCCTCTGCCTCCCAAGTGTTGGAATTAAAGCCATGTGCCATCTCCACCTGGCCAAATAAAAATATTAATAAAATCTTCACCCAGGCGCGATAGCCCACACATGTAATTCCAGCACTAAGGACGCTCAGGCAGAAGGATGAAGAATTTGAGATCAGCCTGGGCTACATAGTGAGACTTTGTCCTAAAAAAAAAAAAAAAAAAATTCACAAATTTTCATGTCATTATGCAGAGACCATGATAGTCTTCTCTGTATCACTCTGTATCTGTGCTGCTGAAGCGAGTACAAAGCCATCCTTTAAAAAAAAATTCTTTACACTGAAAGGAAATGGAAAAACTACTCACTGTAGCTATTACCAATATGAATACCAGACTAATCACAAAATACCATTTCTCACGAAGATGATGCAGTCTTAGAGAAATAGATGAATCCAGAGAATGCAGCAAATACATCAGAGACTACTTCTGTCTCATATGTCCAACAGCTAGCAAGAACAAGTTCCTATATGCTAAAGATTAAAATGCTTGTATACGAATAATGTTGACCTTCAACAAAGGAATGTATCAGCCATGTACAGTATGTTACACTCATCTAGCTATGATCCACATACAGTTAAAAACAAAACAAAGTAGTCCCCAAACATGGCAATTGAGTATTTGGTAAGAAAAAAACAAAAAACAAACAACAAACAAACAAAAACAAAAAACAAAAACAAAACTTTTGTTAGGTTTTGGTGCAATTATTTGATGTATTTAGACACATACTGAGTATTTATGAATAAAATGGTCTAATGTCTAGGGATTGCTTTGAAATGCCCTATGGGTAAAATAAGAACAGATCTAAGTTGATAAAATTTGAATCGCAAGGGTGGGTACTGATACGGTTCAGTGGTTAAAAGCACTGGTTGCTCATCCAGAGGACCAGGGTTCAACTCCCAGAACTTACATGGCAACTCCCAGCTACCTGTAACTCTAGTACCAGGGGATCTGATGGGAGGACGGGAATTCAATTCCCAGCATCCACATGGCAGTTTACCATCCTCTACGGCTCCAGTCCCAGGGGATCTGACACCCTCTTCTGGCCTCTGTGGTACACAGACATAAATGCAGACATCTATACATATAAAAGCATATTAAAAGGCAATTGAAGCAGGAAGATGGAAATATTTTAAAGATTTTTCATTGTTTTTAGTTGTGTGTGTGTGCAGGTCTGTGCTCATGAATGCTGGAGGTAAGGCAATGGATGTCCTTAGAACTGGAGTGATAGGCACTTGTCAGTCAGATTTGGGTGCTAGGAACTGGACTCGGGCTCAGCACAAGAGCAGTAAGTGCTCCTTGACTGCTAAGTCATCTCTGCAGCCCCCTATGATTTTTAAATATATGTATTTATATATTTTATATATATTTTTATTTGCCACCACTTCTTCCGTGATGGCTAGGTGAAGACATTCACATTATTCACGTGATTGGATCAAAAACTGATTGAAATGCTGGAATTCAATCTACACAGAATTGGGGTATACAGGTTCTCAAGAATGTCGCAGAACCATTGGCGATCATAAGCACGCTGGGGAACCAGGAGGAAGATGTAGCACTTTCTGTCTAGGGACTCTCCTTGTGTTCTCTAGTAGCCTCTGCCACTAGGGGTTTTCCTATGCCATCTCAGACCTGGCTAATCACTCTGGAGAGTGAGGCCCAGCCAGCCATTTCAACCAATTCTCCCATCCATGTTCAGAGATCACTGCCTAAGAGGGGGTAGAACGATCACGAGAGCTAGAGACAGTGGTGCCTGCAGTCAAACAGTATTTGTTGTACATAACAGGGGCACTGCACACATGAACTCAATGGAGGGTGTGATTGCATGCATGAATTCAAGCCAGACAAAAAAATGCCAGCATGGGTAGAGAAGGGCACATGAATCCCATCCTAGCTGGGGGGTTACTGACAACTGATGGTTACTAGGGGAAGGAGTCCATTTTCTTCAGGGATGCAGCCAGATAGTCTGCTCTTGTTCCAGGAGACTGACCTCCCCACTAGCTCATATAGGTAACACTCAGTGCATAAAGAAATTACATGGGAGCCGGAAGTTCAAGGCTGTGAGCAGGGGATATAAGAGGAATTGGGAGGGGAGGGAATGGAGGGTATGTTCAATTAAAGCGTAGCATAGCATGTATGGAATTCTCAAACAACTTATCCTAAAAAAATGAAATGAGTAAAAATAAAAAAGAGCTTTCCCTTCTTGGGAATTCAAGGCATGTCCCAGGTTGGAAGACCCTTGTGTTTGCAGCTGGACACACCTCTCAGGCCTGCACTTACCTAGTCTCTCTCCTGAGCACCATGCTGTTCTTCCATGTGCTCCCTTGGAATCTGTACATACTACCCTTTTTATTTCATATAGTCAGCCTCCTTTTGGAACCGGAGATTAGATCCTCACCCATGGTAACATCGTAATGTCTGAGCATTGCAAAGTTACTGTAGCTTATGATTACGGTGGCTTGTACAAAATGCAGTGAGTCCTAAATTTCACTGAATAGAAAAACACCCCTTAGTTTCTAATGCCATGGTGACAATGCTTCATGCTGCTTCATGACAGACAGCTAGTTAAGCTTGGTTATGTGAAGCTGGAAAAATGTCATCTAAGAGGTCAATCCTCCAAGACAGGAAGCCATGACTCAGCAGACTCCAGGATGCCTGTTCACGTGGGTTACTCCCAGCTCACGCCAGTGATGGTTCTTGTCCTTCGTGGCAGCACCTATAGCTAGCTCTCTAGGATGAAGTCCAAACAGTACTAGCTGAGGATGGTGTTCCACTTCAAGCTAGCCAGGGAGACAGATTGTGATCTGGACTCAGGGATACCTCCACCTTTCACAACAGCCCAGAGTGACTCCTGATGGAACATTTGGTATCTTGGTAGCTGTAACTGGGATACATAGGAGGGTCATAGATGCTTCAGTTTCTCAGTTCCTTCCACCACAGGTCTTTGCTCCATCCTGTTACAGACTACACAGTGGCGGGAACCAGAATATGGATGCAGTGGAGGAGTGGGTTTTCCCCACAAAAAGTCTCTGAGAGCTTCATTTCCCAGACTGATGGGCCCCTGCTCACTGCTCCAAATGAAGACAAGGCAGTTTTCTGTCTGAAAACACCACCTGTGACAGCATGGGCATAACTTGCAGCTTCCTGTGGGGACTTGCTTTCCCTGCAACCTGTAGACTGAAGAAGACCCCGCAGCACACTGTCCGCACCAGAGTGCTGCTGTCAGTGGTTGCTTTCCTAGGTTTCACCCAGAGCCTTGAAGTTTGGAAATTATGGCTTCCCCCTGACTTTCTCACAGTATCATTTTAATAGAACCAGAGAACAAAAGCTTTGTAGCTGTGGGGGAGGGATGATTTTGTAAAATCCAGCAGAGGTAACAGTAGTGGGACCTGTTTTGGTTACCATCATGTAGGCCTCTAAATGTAGTAACATACATATAATCACAATAATATACACTGAGACACAGAAAAACCAGTCCACGGAGATTAGCAAACCATGTCCTGACTCAGGGTCCTCCATTCTAGAAAGATCTCCAGGGAACTACGTAACTGTGAGAAGCAGTAAGATGTGGACAACTGTGGGGGACTCACCATGACAGTGTGCTTAAGGCCTCTGGACAAGTTCAGAGCCTTAGTATGGAAAGTTGTATGAATGATCTCCTTTTGTACACTGTGTTGAAATAGCATTCTGGAACATACTTATCTGAGGAAATACATTATCAAGCTTCACATGTACACAATTAAATGGTGCCATATCATACACTGTAAGCCAGTAGGAAAAAAAAATAGCCTGTTACCACAGTAACTTACTTGTATACACATCCTTGAATTTCTCCTGCTATCCTTGAGTTAATAGAAAGTATCCCAATATTGTTGACTTCGTGGGCCTTTCAAGTTCTTATTTTCCAAATCTAAGTGTGTCCATACACCAGTAGTGATAAGAATTTTCTCTGTATTCCACCAGCAGAAGAGCATCTTCTCTTATTGCTTGGACTTTAAGACACACAGGTCAGAACTTTAAATCCACACTAATGCTTTCCAAAGTCTGCTTTATATGTTGGCATTGTTTTAAGTTTGGAAATCTGAAGGATTTGGTTTAGAATATGCAGTGGTCTGTTCCTTTTTCAATGGGGGGAATATGGAAAGCAAGCAGGAGTTGTCCATTTCTTCTGAATTCTCAACCTAGGTGCTGGCAGATAGATGGGGAGTAGGCCACATTACTGAAATCAAGCATAGTGAGGCTCCCATGGGTCCTGGAAAGGGAGCTGGAGGAAGCCTCCATCTCTGCTGTTGTTGACCCAATTTTGGGTATCCAGAGCAAACCTCCAATCTGCTGCCTCATTCCCATATGTGAGTTCATTCACCTCTATAAAGAACACCAAAGACATTTTTTCAAGTGAGTCCAAACACTCTAATCACTTATGGATTATTTATCTCCCTTGTAGGCATGTACTAACTTCTTCTCAAGGCAGGCAGCTGGTCTCCACAGGGAGCCAGGCTCTCTACATCCCAAGGCCTTCCTTTCAAGTGGCACAAGGCCAGACCAGACTTCATTGTTGCCTGTCTAACCTCCCAAACTTAATTGTCCCGTTCATACCGAGGCTAACCCTGTCCTGTTTCTGTGCCCTCTTCTGCTAATGTTCTCATTCAGCTCCTACACTGGTAACAGCTGACAGGAAGGCATCCCAAGTCTCCTCTTGCCCAGCTTAAGAAGGTACATATGAAAGCCTTGGCTCAGGGTATAGTGCATAGCAACACTATTGCTGTCTCGGCTAGTACCCAAGAGGCAGGAGAGGATGGTCCCATCAGCCGAGTATCTCTACAAGTTTCATAATTACTTCTAATTACTTATCTTTTGTGCAACCAAATTTTGCTGGCACTAGCTTAGGGCCCCCTGCAGCTGGCCTGCCCTCCTGGGACAAGGCTGGCGTGTGGCGTATGATGCAGGAGCGTATCAAAGTACAGCCTGCGAGTGCCATCCCTTACTTGTTTCATCCAGGCATTCCAACTCACACCAGCTCTTCAGGCAGCCACATGCTATCGCAGTTCAATAAAATACACATCTTTGGGGCTGGGGAGGTGGCTTACAGGCAAGCATGACGATGAGTTCCCAGTACACGTGTAAAAACCAAGTACAAATGCATGTGCCCAGATCCACAGCTCCAGAGATGGAGATGGGAGACCCCTGAAGCTTGCTGGCTGACCAGGCAACCTGATCCAATCAGTGAGCTACAGGTTTAGTTACTGTCCCAAAAATAAGGTGGACAGTAATTGACAAGGACCCCTGGCTCAGCCTCTGTATTCACATGTACATATGTGCAAAAAATACATGGACATATACACACAAAAAAACTCCAGCACATGCACTAAGGTTAGAGGCTCCATTTTAGCCCCTAGAACAGTGACTGATATTCCAAGTCACCTTTTAGGCAGTTTCCCCACAGGAGCCCTGTGCCTTAAGACTGCACAGCACACAGGGATTGCTCAATTTGACTGACCAAAAGGCCACCAAGTTCCCAGAAGTTTACAAGCTCCCACACTTACTCAATGATGTACCCTGCTAGGGAAGGTGAAGAGACTAGTTCTTCAGAAAGCATACCGAGGAAGTATCCTCAATGCCAGTAACACAAGGGATTCTGAGACAAAGCCTTTGGAAATGTCCTTTCCATGTATCTGCGCATGGTGTGACATGCATCCTATGCAGCCCAGTTATGCCTCTTCCTAGGAGTGAGCAGGACGAAGTATGTGGGGACTATAGGTCCTAAGTTCACCTGATTGCCCAGATTGTTCACAACAGGCAGGGCCAGTCTGCAGATAGTAGTTTCCAGAATGGTCTCCATTCTCATCTGTGACTCCTGGATCTAATACACAACAAACCTGATGTTTACAGTACAGGATTATTTAGGGAGGAAGAGACTACTTTCTGAAACTGAAAACACACCCTAGAAACCTAGGATGGTTTGGGGGGCTCTTTCCTGAGAGGTGACAAGAGTAAGCCCTGTGGTTTTTTCTTGAGAGTCTTGTGAGCTGTGGTTTAGGTGGTCAGATCTAATGAAGGCAGGTGCATCGGACACAGATTAAGAGTGCTAAAGAGTGCCATTAAAAACATATTAACTGGTTCATGCTACTGGAGGATGGACTGAAACTATACTAAGTGCATGGTGTGATCAATGGATGAGGAGGAAAGCTGAAAGTGACCAGGAGAGGGGAGGCTGAGGAGACAGAAGGTTGCCTGTTATCTGGACATAACTGCAAAAGGGCGTGGGAGGTCTGACCAAAGACCACTGCCCTGTGCGCTCTGCAGTGGATGAATCATACGATGTGAGTACCAAGACAGTATTAAGCAGCATTTGTTTTGGAAAGTCAGTTAACACTGCTCTGTACGGGCTGTAATCGGGCCTAACTTCTGCAAACTCAAGGAAGGGGCAGGATGTACTTGCATCTATGTCCTTCTTAGAATATCTGTGGGTACTTTGCCACACTTGAACACTTTAGATCAAAATAGAAATAAAGATCTTTCAGAAACAATTAAAAAAAAAAAAAGAAGGCAACCAAGACAGAATGAACAAGCAGATGAAAATGCTAGAACACCAAACCCAAACTCCCTGGTGACCACAGTCAGGGAGAGCCTTCAGTGTTGCCATGGCAACTCCAATTAGGGACACTGGGGAGAGACAAGGCCTCCTGTATACTGCTTGGCTCTTCTAGTTTACTTCCCTGTTGCTGTGATAAAACACTAACCAAAACCACGTTGGGGAAGGATACGGTTTATTTTATCTTATGCTTCCAAATACAAATTCACCTTGAGGGAGGTCAGGGAAGGAACCTGGAGGCAGGAACTGAAGTGGAATCCACAGAGGAACAATGCTTACTGGACTGCTCCCTGCTTCTGCTCAGCTAGCTTTCTTCTACAACCTAGGACCCACTTGTCCAGGGTTAGCACTGGCCACAATGAGCTGGGCTCTTCTCCACTAATTAACATCCAAGAAAATACCCCACAGCCATGTTCACTATCAAAGAGGCCAACTCCTGTGTCTCGTGCTAGAGCATTTTATCGCCAAGATGAGAGTGAAACAGTAAATGCCTCAGCCACTGGATGATTGGACGATGCCAATTTTATAGAGGCAATTCTTCACCTCAGTCCCCTCTTCCTAGGTCTCTCACGCTGACAACCAAGATGAGGCATCACACATCTCACTCAGCCTGGTGGTACTCTGCATTCCTCCTCAGGCTAGAGCAGCTCATCACCAGGTCCGCGCTTCATATGAGGGCAGAACTCCCCCAGGATTAACATCAATTTTTATTTCATTCTTATTGAGATAAACAGAAGATTAACCTCAAGAGGCCAGTAGAAACGGCCATGTATGAGAACCCAGTAGTTGAATGCACCTGTCTTCTCGCGCAAGTGAATGTAGTAATGACTTTTTGTCAATTTTCAGTTCCTTAACATTTTTAAAAAACATTCCTTCTATATGCTTCTCCTAAAGGCTGGCCTTGAACTCACAGAGATCCACCTGTCTCTGATTAAAGAAAGGTGCGTGCCACCACCGCTGCCTGGCCCTAAATGCCATTCTTTTAAAATGGTACACAGCAGTAAGCAATCCATCTCTGAATGTGACACCAAAACAGAGCTGCTGTCTGCTAAGAGGCCGAATTTGATTCCAATTATTTGAGTGAACTCTCAACCAGAAGGCAAAGCTAGAAGACTCTTTTATAGTCCAAGATTTTTATGCTTAATTGGCCACCAGCTGCAAGCAGGAAAAACCTTAGATCATCCAGTGGCTGAAGCATTTACTGTTTCACTCTCATCTTGGAGATAAAATGCTCTAGCACGAGACACAGGAGTTGGCCTCTTTGATAGTGCATGCATCCCTGGCAGCATAGGCAAGGTGATGGTCCCGACAGCTGGCGCTGATCTTTAAGGGTGAGAGTAGAGGACTGGGCACTCAGTCACATGGACACCTTTCTAGCTTTTGCAACTCCGACGGCATTTATGCACCAGCTGACAAAGTGCTGCTTTGTGTCCTATTGGGCACAGCATGCTATTTTACATTATTAAATAATTTTATCTTTGTGTGTATATATCTGCCACGTGTCTTCTACGTACAGGCCAAGAGAGGGTGTCAGTTCTCCTGGAACTACTGGAACTACAGTTACAGTTATGAGCTGCCTGGGCTGAACTCTGGGTGCTTCGAGTTGAACTCTGGTCCTGTTAAAATAGCAAGTGCTATTAACTGCTAAGCCATCTCACTAGCCTCTAGCTTCCATTTTGACCCTCTGTAGACATGGAAAATTCCAGCCTCCTTTCTTCCTTTATTCTCGTTTTTGCTTCAGGGACTGGTGATGGCCTTTCCACCTTATTTCTGAGAAGTTTGTGCATATGCTTGCTACTTTCACAGCTGTCCTTCAGCATCCCCCACAGCCTGTTCCAGCCTGAATGAGCCAGCTTGGGGAGGGAGAGAATGCCCAAAACAGGGATCTTCATATGAAGGAAATGTCTGAAGGGTCAGGACACACTGAAGTAGAAATTATTTTTTTACTTTATTTAGGAAAGAAAGGTAGGGGAGAACAGTAATTTGTATAACAGTAGACAAGTTAGCACTGCATAAAAGAAAAAGCCAAGGCTGTGCACTTGTCACAGCCTGCTCTCAGCTTCACGACTAGTAAGTTTAATGCAGTTCCTCACCAGTATTATTACTCAGAAAATTTATAACTAGTAAAACTAGGGATTACAAATCCTTAAGTGTGCGTTACACTTAAGCTAGAAACCCAACAGCCCATAAAAGTCATTAAGTAAACCGTAAGAGAGATGCACATTAGTGCGACAAAACCATTTCTGTAAACATTTCCTCCCGTGTAAAATGTGCATAATAAATACACTGCACTCACTCAGAGAGGTCCCTCTGACTTAATACAGAAAGGCACTGACGCTCTGGCTGATCCTAAGCACACCCCAGCGAGGCAGCTCTGGGAAGAACATTTCCACAGCAGTTCCATGGTCCATACAGAATGGTGTGTCACTTTAATACTGTTTTGCCATTTTGCCAAAATGACACTTGTACGGAGAAAGCACTGTCTTGTGGAGGGGGAGTAGGAAAAAGCCCTTCCTACCCTAAACAAATATGAAATCTCATCAGGCCACATTTTTTCCTAGGCAACTCTCCCTGGATACCAGGATTAACTTGTATAACCCAATCTCAACCCAGTTTACAAGTGTCTAGATGGAGAAGGAAGGTCAAAATGACAGAGGGGAGCACTGCAGAGAGCCTCCCCAGGGCAGGCTGACGTTCTGCTGGAATCTAGCTGGCCATGGATTTGGTTTGTGTTAACTAGAACACCCAGTGGGCTGGGAGGGCTGTGCAAGCAGGACCAGGCACAGCCGGCGAGCCCATTCTCCTGCCCACACCCTCAGGACAAAGTCCTAGATGTTCATAATTCCAACAATAAGATTTGTTGCCTATTTGCAACATGTCACTTAAGTCACAGAGCTTGCAGCCTGTGGATGATGGACTGTGACTGTGGTGCCCCATGACACAAGGGAGTAAGGTGGACAAGTAAGCCTCCTTTGCTACTTCCTGTTCCTTGGTATTTGTAGCCTGCTGGTTCTGCAAAGCCATCTGCTGACCTGTCATGACAGCAAAGCCAGGCAAAGGGCTGTGACCACCAGGACAGCTCTGTCTCCTCTTGGTCCAAGTATTTGCCTTGGTGGTACCTCTTATCTTATAAAAAAACCTCAGTGTTGGAAGGAGGCTGCCAGCATCAGATTCTGACTGAGTTCTTCTCTAATGGGGTAGTCCCAGTCTCAGGTAGGATAAACTCTTTAACTTACTCTAGGTTAACCACAAACTAGAGAAGAAAAAAAGGTTCTTACAATACTCCGAAGTCATACCTCTTTTTCCCTCTAAAAAGAGCGAGGGATGCTCGCTTATCTTGACCTGTCCTTGTTGCTATGCACAACTGACCGTTCAGCTGCAGCTGTATTTCCTATTCTTTTTACTAGACTTCCGTCGTTCACAAACCACTACACCAGAGTAAGAGAATGACAGCTGTCTGAATGGAAGGCAGATGGAACAGGCTTGGCACTAGGTACAGATAATCATGCTGTAAAAGAAAATTAACCGCAAAGGAAATCAAGTCTTGAAAACACCAAGCTTCTGTTCTGGGAATGAAGCACACAGCGGCCTCACAGGACGACCCCACTCAGAGCAAGATGGCGGGGCCGGGGCTCAGCACTCTTCCTTCACTGAGAACTAGAGTCCTTGGAGGAATGTAGTGAGGACCATGAAGCAATTATTACAAGACATTTATTACAAATGTCACAGACATACTCATAAAGAAAAAATAGTTAAAAAAACAGAACAAGAGAGCAAGTGAGAAACAGAAAAGCCAGGGCTCCAATATTACACCTAAAACACAGGGAGATGCCATCTTATGAGTAAGTAGAATTAACTACATTCTGAAAATAGTTTTAGTGCATTGTATTTTTAGAAAAGGGACACACCCTTACCCCAAGAAAAAGTTCCTGCAACTTTTTACAGTGAACAATTTGTGTGACTACTCATAAACATGACCACCTGCCTGCTACCAAACACTACCGAGAACAATGAGATCTCGTATGCTAGAGGTGA
The DNA here is from genome assembly GCA_026225945.1 of Cricetomys ansorgei. NCBI lineage: Eukaryota > Metazoa > Chordata > Mammalia > Rodentia > Nesomyidae > Cricetomys > Cricetomys ansorgei. The sequence goes on from JAMJFZ010001815.1 coordinate 5,888,672, forward strand.
ACCTGTGAAAACCAAGATCTGCTTTCTGAACACAGACTGTGTCGGTCTCGAGGCTACCCCCGCCTTCATGGAAGTTCTCCTTGTACCTGCTTAGACTTGTGACAAAGTAAGTCAAACTTCAGATAGTTTTGGTATTAAGGTTAAATTAAACATTAATGTTTTCTGCCAAAACCATAAACTAAATCACCTCTCAATGCATTAAAAACAATGAGGTAGGCAAAAAACAAAACAAACAATAAAACCACAGGAAAGTTGACTTTTTTCCTACTGTAAGTGCAGACCTTGGTGGAGCTGCTGTTGCGCTTCCAGGCTTAAACAAAATTAAACCTTTAGCCGAGGCAGTGCTAATACTGTCACACAACAAAGTTCTGGCCATCGAACAAGACACACACATTTTCTTTTCTTTCTTTTTTTTTTTTAGAACCATCTGCACAATTTAGGCAAACTTGGTACACAGAAAAATGACTGAGTTCTTGGCCAGGACAACCCCCTCCAAGAAAATTTCAAAGAAATAAAATGGGACCCCTTAACCCACCCCACCCACCCTAAACCACCCACAAAAAAAGTTATCCTAGTAACTGTGTCTTTCACATTTTATAAATATTAACTTCTTAAACCTGCACCTTCTTCTTGTCCACATATTGTCACATTACAAAAAAAAAAGAAATGTCAATTAAAAATACATACATTGTTAATGTTACTATATTAAATCTGTTCTCTGCTTCAGCCAGCTGCTTCTTACACCACTTTTCACCTCCTTGTGCCCACTGCCAACATCTGATGTTGTGCTCATCACAACCTTCAGACACCCACAGGACAGAGTCACTCAGAGACATGGAATCCTAGAGCTGCAGGAAAGGCGCTCCTTCTGGTCTGATGCTCGCCCCAAGCACTCCTAGCACCGATGGTAGAGTCTAAACAGCACCAGCTGCAATGCAGCCTTGATTTATTTTTGAGTAAGGAAAAGAAGAGACTGGGAATAAACTGTCTAAGTGTAGGAAGGAGGGGAGAGAGGACCCGACACGCAAGAGGCCTGCATATACAGCTGTCCTGGCTGCAGTGGCGTAGCTCCAAGCTCCAGTTGCAAGGAATTCCAAGTTCTCAGGGTCTGGATGACTCCAGAGGTCAGTGATCCCAGCTCACACTGCCTCTACCAGCTCAGAAGAGAAGTCCTGCCTAAGGTCATGAAATAAACCTGACTGCTGCCACCAGACCGAACAGAGGCAAAAAACACCTGCAAATACAACCAGAGGGCACAGTTAGCTGGCCATCCATTACCCTCCAGTGCCCAATCCCCAAATATGCCTTAAAAAGTGTCTAAGATTTTCCTTACTTAATTTACTTTAGAATCTACCAGAACTGCAAGGACTTCCACCAATGTTCATGGAGAATAAACCACTCTAAACACAGCTGCAGCTACACAGAAGCAGAAGGAAACATTACCTTGTCATTGCGTTCACATAAGAATTTTAGTCTCTGAGCCCTTTTGTGCATAAATACACCGTCCAAGTGACCGGTTTCCACAGATCGTATCTCTATCGCCTTCTCTCCCCAGCCCATCGTCTGATTCGATCGGATATATGCTTTTAGAGGGAAAAACAAAGCATTAGCATGGAAGAGCCCGACAAGACGTTTATGACGCACTCGCACATTGACCTGCATGCCCGGTAATGGGGACTTTGTTTTCTCAGGAGTTCCACCTTGGGGCTGGGCATCTGCCGCCAAGCACAAGGCCCTGGGTCCAACTTACACCACTGACCAGAAACGGGGGTGTGACTTCATATCCTGGGAGACAGTCACATGAATCAACGATTGAATGAACTGATTGTCCTTAGGCTTTTCATGCAACTTCTAGAAACAGCCCCAGTGTGTGGGTTGCCGTGCATGAGAGAGGGTGAGGCAGAGACGATGAGCAGGTGGTTCAGGGATGTAAACGCAAAGCTATGGAAATCAAACATCAGCCTCTGTTCCTGAAGACAGAGCAGAGGACTTCCCAAAAGGCTGCTTCTAACTGGAGCTCTGCCACTCTCAAGAGCAAACTGTGTTTCTTTCTCTGGTTCTCTTCTCTTCACACAAATTGGTCAAAAACCATGCATTTACCCTATTTTATGTAGGTAACTTAAAGGGTCAAATGAGAGATAGCTATAGCACAGCTTCTAAAAGCACCCAAGAATTACTTGGATTTTGTCCTAACAGTCTCCCATTGGCTGAGGACCACTAAACAGCCAGAAGGCATGAGCATGCAGAATGAGCATAGCAGACAGATGGGATCTCAGGGGCTTCCTCTCACAAGTGCCTCCTCAGGACACAGCGTACCTACAGATGTTGGCATCTCTCCCCACTGCAGGACCACGTCCTTGGTGATCCTTCCATATGTGTTTACATAAACCCCCTCATCTTCATAGCACACCAGAAGCTCCATTCCGTCCGTGTTGGGGAGAATAATGATTGCATGGGGTTTGATGCTACATTGAATCTAGAGAACAGAAACAGGAAGCGGGCTTGTGGTTATCTTTGGCCCCATGAAAGTGCTCAGTAAGACTATCCAGTGAGTGTAGTAGTGCTATAGTCCTGGCCATAACTAGCGCAAATAGATAGGAGTCTGGGGAAATCCATGCAATATACAACCCAACGCCTGTCATTTACAGGTCATGTACTCTACTGACTCACACTTTTGAGTCCCTGGAAACATAGCCAGATGGTAGATTCATCTGAGAACCATTCCCAACCCAGGGTGTTCTGGCCTAACAGCAACTGTCCCAGCTCCGTCCCATGTTAGTCAAAGCAAGTGCTAAAGTGTCTTCAGGAGGGCTTCAATGAGCCAGAAAAGCAGATTTCTACTGTTCCCAAAACATGAAGCTACTGAAGATGGTGCTTCATTTAATACTCACCCTGTACCTCGGGAAATGAGGAAACCCTGCTTGTGTTAGTTCACTAAGCAGAGCAAAGGGAAAATTCAAAACAAAGTGAAGCCAGTCAACCAACCATAGAGTGTGGGTTCTTTCTTACGTGTGTTGGTAGATAAATGTCATAGACTGAGCCTGAATCCACATCAACAGCATGGAATCCAGCACAGGATCCATAGATCACTTTCAATCTCTGGCCTTCCTCAACAGTGAGATCCACCAATAATGGCTTATGTACCAGTTCTCCAAATGACTGCAGAGACAACCAAGATAGAAATGACTACAGAGATAATGAAGATGGAGAAGACAGAAGCAGGGCAGCAGACGAGAGTAGCAGATGAGAAGCCAGATGCAGGCCTTTGGTTTATCATCCACTACTGCTAATTATCATCTGGAAGATACACTTTCCCTCCCCCAGCAGAAGAACACTCTGTCCTGCCCTGTTGTGTGTGTTGATTAGAACACATACACAGTCAACAGTAGGACTTCATACAACACTGGATTTGAATAACACAGCAGTGGTGTAGAAGCTGAAGGAGTCATGACGCTGAGAATCTGATCGGGGTTACTGCTACGAGAGCTACAGACACTGGCTGTGTGACTAGACTAACAGGGACAAAGAGCTGCATCAACATGGGGAGCCTCGATTCTTCCCATTAGCAAGATCACAGGATCACAGTGAACCAGACAGGGAAGGAAGCCAGTGCTCACAAAGCAACACACACAGTAACTGGAATGTGGGAATATTAAGACCAGATTCCAGAAGACAATGGAAGTAATTTTATAATTTACTGTATTCACTCAGTAATATGGATTTACCAAAAATGGTAATTCTACTGACTAATTCACTGGGAAATCAAGAAGTAAGCATCCCCTTATTTCAAATTTCCCAAGTAATTGAATCTTACCCTTTCAATAACCTATATCAAAATTATCTTAAACACAATCATTTTAGATGAAACAGTTTGTTTCTTACCCTCTACTAAAATGTTCCTGAACTATTTTTAAGGTTTATATCTCAAAATAGATGTAATTATTTCATCTAATGCTAGAACAGTATCAATTTTAATTTATACATTGGATTTAGGGCAATCTCTAAAACAAATTACTGAAAATATACACAGAACAATGACTGTTTAGCTCTCTGTTGTTTGGGGGCATGGAAGCTTATGGACTATGAAGCTTAGTAGAAGTGTTTCATATGCTACCTCTTATGCTATGACACTCAACGAAAGTGAATATAAAACCAATTATGAGTGCATGTGATTCACAACCCAAGTAGCCCTAAGTTTAGCACAAATGTCATTACTTTGCCCAAACTCTACATGCAGAATGGTAAAACTATCTTACTGTAAATATCAGGTTGTTTGTTAAACTGACAGGTTTTCAATTTAAATAAAAACAGGACTATATTATACATATTTCAATTTCTTTCTTATTTAATTAATCTATAATATATATTGCTTATATCATTAAGAGTCTATGTAATATATTAGTTTTTGTTGTTGCTGTTGTTTTGTGTTGAGATAAAAGGGTTTTGCTATGTATCCTGGATAGACCTGACCCCACAAAAATCCTCCTCCCTGGCTTCTCTGGCATGTACTAACACACCCAGCTTATTCCTTAGTTTTTAAATAGTACTGCACTAAACATATTCACATCACAATTGTCTTTTGTTGAGCCCTTTTAACCACATGTCTACATCTTCATCACATTTACATCTTTTTGTGAAAGTCTACTTTTTAAGGGAGGGTGCAAGTACAATTTGGGCAAAATGATCATCTGAGAAGCTAGAAAATAGTACACAAGCTTATGTTAGAAATAACTTCCTTGACAGTTACATGTTATACTAATGTTTAGCTTTATATTAACTGTTCAGACTTCTTAAGTCAATGGTTTTTACCTTAAAGGCCATAAATTTGTGATATGGCTTTGGTGCCCACGCATAGACTTCCACAGAACTCTTCAAAGCAATTACCAGAAATTTGATTCTTTCATATTTTACTGAAACAAAAAAAAAAAAAGAAAGAGAAATACTATAGTATTAACATGGAATCATAAATTCTTCTAGTTGCTATTTGCAAATTTTTTAAGTATGCCCTTTATTGCTCATCCAAAAAACAGGGGGTTAGGGTGGGAAATACAGAGAGCTCAAGCTACACATTCTGCCTTTCTATTTCCTCAGTATGTAACTGGCTTCCCTAGGTCAGTTCTAAACAATGAAAGGTTTAGCTGATGATTCTAATGTTTTAGATTTCAAGTGACTTATTATCCAGGAAAATGCCAGGCAGACAACCCTAAAGTCAGGAGGGCTCACTACTGCTTCAAATGATAACACTGTGACACATCAGCCAATGGCTCACATGGACAGAGGGATACGGAAGGACCAAGTTGCAAATCTTGTTTGCATCATAAAACACTATTTCACAGCTACTACCATTCCCTAGTATGTCCTAACCACGTGTGATGTGCTGGGCTGCTTGCTATGCCACCTACTCTGCATGAACTTTCTGACATCACACCATTACTTGATTTGCTGTGGGTCTAAGGGCTTGTTTGACACAGCTCTGTTAAACGTCACATACTGTCAAATGTTCGAAATTCTTATACAAAGAAGTGTAAGAAGTTATCCTATGAACACTGGTAACAGACTTTTCAGAAAAGATGAAAACAATTCTATGTGTGGTGCTACAAATGCACTACTAATCCCTGTAGATAACAGCATAGCTATCCCTAGGGCCACACAGGAACTGAATTAAAGGTTGCTAACTCTAATTAACTATACTTTAGCCTCCTGGTCTTGGTAAAAACTAATTCCAATAGTGAGATTCCAAGTAATGAGATGATTCGTGTACTAATCACCAATAGGCTGGGGCTACAAATAAAGAAGACAATGTCATGGATTACAATGCCCTGAGGTAGGTGGGAAGAATGACTGCCTATAGTCTGTAACTTAGTAAAATAAGCACAAATCAGCATTTAATGGATTCCCTAACCATAATCAGCCAAATTCTATAAAATTACATGATCAGTCCCTTAAAACTGTAACTTGATCAATTCTTTCCATTTGTTTCTAACCAGCACTTTCATTTTTTTTTTTTCCTACCCAACAGAAGTTGGCTTGGGTTTTGTTAGATGACTTTGTGAGAATCACTAAATGTTCTAAGGGAGGAAAATGCCAATCACAAAACAGTTGCTAAGAAACAACAACTAACCAGTCATGGTCATTTATAAATAAAGGCCACAGTAGCTTTGCATATGTACTTAATTAAAAGTAACAAGCCATAATATCAGTTAAATTCTTGTATGTTCTACTAGTGATTGCTAAGGGCCTCTCAGCATACTCTACAGGAGCCCGAAGGGTTAAGGAGTCAAGTGAGAGGGCTTGGTGTGGCAGCTATTCTTAAAGAGGTTACTCAGAATTACACCTCACAGAGGAGAGTGGACTGTCAGAGGATGGGAAACTCACAGATAAAAGGTGTAGGGAAGATGAGGGCAGAGTGAACAGAAGGAACAAACTGTGCTGAAATTACAGATGAACAACTCAGTAAGGCGTCTAGATGAGACCTGAGGATCATAAAATACTTTACAAGTTCCAAAGAGTACATCAATCTAAAACTGAACCTTAATTAAACTCTAAAGAGACAAAATACTACGACTCACTGAGAACTTACCAACTTTATAGTGCACACATCCTTCCAAATCGCCCACAGTGGTCCACCCTTGCTTCTTCTCAACTTCTGGATCATTATGAAGTATTTTATTTCTTAACCAGGATAAATAGTAGACACGCAATTTATCCTTCTTGCCTAATAAAATAAATATTTTATATGCATGGTCAAAAATAAATGTCATCATTAATATGAACAGTATCCAAAAGAAACAGCAAGTACATTTCCCCTAAGGGAATTATTTAATAACAGTTTTATCTGAAACTCATATTAAGGCTACTCCACAGAGTTCTGAAGTTCGTCAAGAATTACCAACAGTAGAAGCAGGCACGTCTAGAAGAATAGGTTTTGAAAGAATAATGAATCTTCATTTTCACAGATAGAACAGAAACCATACAGCGGGACTGCCTTCCGTTATCAGCACTGACTGTGTGTTAATGACAGAATGGTGGTTAGCAGCTCTGGTGTAGCTCAGGATGAGAGCTGGGACCCGGAAAGACCAAGGCGTGAAGGGTTAGGCAGCTGTGACTTCCTGCTCTACTCTTACATCTAACACCAGTGGCCAAGGATTTAACCTAGATAATGAAGTCGCCGTAAAAGATCAGAGTTACAGAGTTAAGACGAGCATCCAGACAGCTGGACATGGGAAGGTAATGGGAGACAGTTCGTCTAGGAAATGGACAAAAACTTCTTGAAGCAATTATAGTGGGAACAAGACCATTATACAAAAGTCAATTACTTTCCTATACACCAAAATAATTAGAGATTAAAATTAAAAATACTATTCATATTAACACTAAAGAAATGAAATGAGCTCCTTTAAAGATCTATTGGAGGACAATTACAAACTTCCTGTCAAAGATGACAAAGAACTAAATGTAGAAATATTCTGTGTTCATGGATAGAAAAAAATACATCATCAGTTCTTCCCTGCTTGAATTACAGATTCAGTGAAACTCTAGCCCAAACCATAGCAAAGTTATCTTGCATATCAGTAAACATACTCTTAACGTTTATTTTCAGGGCAAAACAGTGACACAGTGAATAAATATGGAAATGGAAAAACAAAGGTTTTGGACAGTTCTTGACTTCAAGATTTACTATACACTCATTATAGTAACAAAGACCATGTGGTTATATTAGCAAAAGAATGAACAAATCAATAGTGAAATAAAAGGGCCCAGAAACAGATACACTGCAATGCAGTGAACAAATAGCAAGAGGAAGAAGTCTCTTCTGAAATAAACAGAATGTTGTGAATCTACTTGCAAATTTAAATCTTTCACACACACACACACACACACACACACACACACACAAAGAGCCAGACTTAAATGTTAAAACCCAAGCAAACTACCAAGCTCCTAAAAGAAAAAAAAAAAATTTAAAACGTCTAGATGGATCTTGGATTTGGAATGACTTTTGAGTAAAACACCACAAGCGCAATCCACAAAGGGGAAAACAAAACAAAGTGTCTGATTTCACTTAACTCTGTTCTGCAAAAGACATTGAAGAGAATGAACAGAAAAACCACAGGCAGGGAAGAAGTATTTTCAGAGTACATGTAATAAAAGATTGCTACCTAAAATATACAAAGAATTCTTAAAATCCAACAATAGAACAACAAAAGCAACCTAATTACAACATGGGCTAAAGCTATAAGCTAGTATTTCTCAACCTGTGGGTCACAACCCCTTGGCAGTCAAAGGGCCCTTTCACAGAGGTCGCCTAAGACCATCTGCATATCAGATATTTACAATATGATTCATAACAGTAGCAAGACTACGGTTATGAAGTAACAGGGAAAGTAATTTATGGCTGGGATCGCCACAACATGAAGAACTGTATTCAAGAGTTGCAGGGTTAAGAAGGTTGAGAACCAGGCAAACACCTTAGAGACACAGATGGCACATAAGCATGAAAACACACACACACATTCACATCACCGGGGGTTCCAAGTTAAAACAAGATATCATTCCACTAACCTATTGAGATGGAAAATCCCAAACACCAACAGCCTCAGAAATGAGGGTGTGGTGCAGAAGTGCTGCCCCCCCCCACCTGTCTGCTGTGAAACAATGGAACCACTTTCCAGGACAGCTGGGCAATTCTTCAGACTTAACACTTTTGTCTTATGTGTCTATTAGTTGTATTGCTTGGTTTTTACCAGATACACAAAATGGAAGCTTACAAAAAAAGCAAAAAGCTGCACACAAAGGTTTATCTAGCAGCTTTCCTTATTATTTCCTACCTGGAAACACCAGATGTCTTTCAATAAGTGAAAGGATCAACAATGGTACATCTGTATAGTGGAACATTCAGCAGTATCAAAGTATAAGTTATTGAACCACAAAAGATACGAAATAATATTAAATATGCAATGCCAAGGGAAGTAAGTCAGTCCACACATCACATGATCCATATTCAGTAGTACAAGGTTATATCTATACGAATCCAATGATGACATTCTAGAATAGTAAAGTCTTCACAAATAGTCGGTTAGCTATCACCAGGCTCTCGGGAGGAAGTAGAAAGTAGCGCTTACTTGGGGCACCAAAACTAGATTGACAGAATAATGGAATATATATATGACAACTGTATAACTGTCAAAACCAAGTGAAGGCATTCCACAGTAATACAAACTACATGCTTTAATCAGTAATAATGCATTATTACTAGCAAAGATAATGTATCACCAGTGCACCACATCTTCTCACATCATGCATCATAATACTCTCACATCTTATTTAGCCAGTAGTCTGAGAATGAGTCAAGTTTTATGTAAGGCTAGACACACTGTGACCGATGCCATCCATTCAGCTTTACAAAAAACACTTACCAGATATTGTCACCAGAACATTTAGGCCCTCGAGTACATCCATTTGCTGGAACCGTCTTCGGTTGATCAGAGGATACACTTTCCCTTGGCCACTCCTGTCCAAGAGCATCAAACCACTCTCTGTGCCAACTAGCAAATTCACTCCTGTTTCAAGAACACAGAAAGGCCTACATTTTATGTTGTACTTGCATACAGCTGTACCATAAGAAAAGGAAAACATTCTCTACTTGAAAGGATGACGCTTCCTTAATTTGGAAAGAAACGCTCAGAAAGAGCCAGGTTAAAGCAACTGGTACTTGCCATAGCGGAGCGACAGTAACCTTTACCTCGATATGAAAATGGACATCAGAGAAAGATGAGGAAATCTTATCACCTTATCTGTTCCCAGCATTTCCCCTCAGTTCCTTGAGTGTTGTGAGCTCACTATTACTTGGGTTTTATAGGTTCTGGGCACATTAAATACTTAAAAAAAAACAAACAAAAAACAACAACCTTCATTTAATACCATGGCCTTGCAATTGGCAAACTTCTAGAACAGTGTTTCTCAACCTTCTTAATGTTGTGACTCTTTAACGCAGTTTCTCATGCTGTGGTGACCCGTAACCAAAACATTATCTTTATTGCTATTTTATAACCGTAATTTTGTTACTATGATGAATCGTAATGTAAATATCTGATGCGCAGATGGTCTTAGGCGACCCCTGTGGGTTATGACGCACAGGCTGAGAACCTGTGTCTAGAGTGGCTTACTGAAGAAGCACCCCTGAGAACCTGTGTCCAGAGTGACTTATTGAAGAAGCACCCCTGAGAACCTGTGTCTAGAGTGGCTTACTGAAGAAGCACCCCTGAGAACCTGTGTCCAGAGTGGCTTACTGAAGAAGCACCCCTGAGAACCTGTGCCCAGAGTGACTTATTGAAGAAGCACCCCGTAACCCACTGGCTTATGAGCTGGCCTCTATCATAGTCTCTACCACCAAGAACCAACCGCACTGTTTCCTCACCTTTCTGTTGTCCAAGAACATTCAAGCAGGGTGTCCTCCCTGTAACTCACTGACGGACCAGACTCTGGTGGTCTGCTCTCTTCGTCCGGAAGTCTCTTGCCCCCACGTACTTTCCCTGTTTCCTTCAGGGACGCTACTCTCGCTAACCATACACGTGTCCACCTGTGCCAGGGTAACAGCTCCATGAGCAGTGCCTCCCACTGCCGAGCTGTACTTCCCTACTCCTCTACACTACCAATTTCTTCTGCAGCCATTCTTCCCACCTGACAAAGCTAACTGACCTGGCCACCAAGGCCATTTAACAGTCCATCTTGGCCCTTCCTTCCCTCCTCTTGCTCCGATCTTCCATGCTTTCTGGCCATTTTAGAGCTGGCAGATACAGACTTTAATTCAAGACTGTGAAGACAATCTCCAAGTTCTCACAAGTTCACAGCAAACTGACCCTCGTTCTCTATAGTCAATGCTATAGGTTTATTTGATTCATACGACAATGGGATTATCCATAGAAACACTATCCACGTAGGTGGATCAACACAAAATACCTAGCTCTTCAGTTTCACAAGCCACATTTCATGCCTACAGTAGTCACATAGGCAAACGACCAGTGCAAACAAGGAGCACTTGACAGTGCAGCCCAGAACTCAAGCTATGAGCCAGAATAACCCTTTTCCTTTATGTTGCTTCTTGTTGGGCATCTGATCACAAGAAAGAAACTAATGCAAAAGTCCTTTTAGAGCAGTGGTTCTCAACTTTCCTAAGGCTACAACCGTTTAATATAGTTCCTCATATTGTAGTTACCCCAACAATAAAATTATTTTTGCTACTGCTATGAATTATAATGTTAAAATCTGATATGCAGATGGTCTTAGGTTACCCATGTAAGGGGCGACCCACAGGTTGAGAATCACTGGTTTAGATGATCAACAAACTAAAGTACAGAAAATGGGGCCCAGGACTTGCTGGGACATTAGAGGAACATGATGTAATACTAAGACTGTTCTCAAGCCTAACTTTTTTGGATATAATGATGTCATTTGCTAAGCATGTGTTACCAATTTTAACAAAACCAGCATGTTTAACACAATGCTCATACCAAATATAATATAATATAATATACAAACAACTACATTAAAATCTTTCAGTATGAATAAATGACAGTGTACTTCCTGAAATAACTACAACTGGCATCTACTGAGCAACAGCAATGTGCTAGGCACCTTCTGTTCCAGGTACCTGCTGTATGGTGCCCTTAGTCCCTTAAATAGCTAGTTCTAATTTTATCTAGCCGATTACCAAAGTCCTTATTGCATGATTACATGAGCTTTAAAGCAATCATGACAAAAGCAGAAAGCCTGATGCCGAGAAAGCAGGTACATCTGCCATGGATTTGAACAGCTCTTCAAAAGACTTGGTAGAGGGGCTCAGCAGGAGCTTAGGAACCAGGTAAGAAAGAAGGGCAGGCCAAGTGGATGGGAACAGGAACTGGGAACAATGTAAGGTTCTAAAGATGAAAGCTGAGCCCCTGTGTCAGCCTCAGTTGTTTCTCCCCAAAACAACAGAACAGAGCAGGAAAGGCTAAGGTGGGGTGGGGAGGAAAGCTGACTTACTACTGCAGGTGATGTGGTGCTGTGATGTTCAGGGAGTAGGACTGTTAGACCCCAAATCAGTTACACCGTGTGCTGTTTGCATGTACAGTACAGAGGGAGTAAGAGGCTGTTCTGGGTAGAAGGAGGGTACTTTAACAGTAGATCACACTGTGGAACTAGATGTCAGGATATGGACAAGACGAAGCCAGGGGAAAGGCAAGCTTGAATTGAGAAGTCAGGCCTGAGCGTACTGTCCTGAGTACACACATGCAAGACAGCCAGGCTACAGCCCCTCTGCAGACTGCTGCTAAATGTCTCCTGTAGAAAGTGGTCAAAGTCACAGATGAGAAGATGATCGCAGGCGTTTAACTTCATTCTTCCTATGGTAAAGACCGACTCCTGCCTCATCCTCTATCCTTACATGGAAAAATGGAGACTGGCCATTCTCTCCAATGTCCTACTGCTAAAATGACTGCAGACATACACATGCACTCAGTTCCATTAACACACACACTCAGCTAAGCTAAAGGCATAGGACAGGAATCATAGAAATCAAAAGCTCTTCAAAAAAATAAAAAACAAAAAAATCCCTGCATTATTCAAACAGTAAGTGATTCTCTGAATGACAACTGTTCTTCAGAATAAGACTAAGTAATTAGACAGCAGCAAGATACCTACCCCATAAGGCAGCACACAGTATCTCTGAGTTAAATCTCTTCTTGTATTTACGAATCTCGGGAGTGTCACTCTGTGGCCTAGTGTTCGTGGGGTTCACATTGACCACTGAGCCTTTCCGAGTAGGATCTTGCCTTATGGCTTCTGGTCTCATTCCATCACAGGAAAATCCCACTGAAACACAGTACATCTGAAATCTCATCTTCTGAACACACATACCACAACTGCCTCACCCCTCAATATAACCCAGATTAATACTCATATGCTGCAACTGACACTTTCTCAAAGGAAAGACATTCTGTAAAACATGGGCATGGAAAAAGGAAATTGACTATGAGGCTCATTGCTAATGAGCAATGAGAGTGGGATGGGCTTCTCAGCAGAGTTCTGTGCCAGGAGCAACCATGCAATGCCTAAGCCACTTGGGAGCTACTCAAGGGGCCGGGTCCTGTCTGCCAGCTGCATTCCTTGCTGCTGCTGTACTTACCCACGGAAGTAACTGTCGTTCCACTAGATGGAGAAATCTGTAGTAACCTGGGGTCTATAAAAGGTGTAAAGGAGGAGGAAGATTTGTGTTTCTGGAGTGTGCTACTAGCGGATTGAGTCTGCAATGTAAATTTCAATTTCATTAATATAAGAGACATTTAGAAAGTGAACATTAAAGACCATTTCAATCCACCTACACACAGCACCATTTCCCAATCCAAGCCCTCTCTTCCTGCACTGTTCCCCCAAAAAGGACCAGCGGGCATTTCAATTGCCTTATCTCTTCCTCGAGATGTACACCTGGAGTAGTGATGCTGCAAATACCAACAAAAGCACCACTTCATGACCAGAACTTTAAAAAAATAACGGAAATGTTTAAATGGCACTTGCAGTGTCTTAATATCAATTCTTCACTTTCTGAAATTACTTCTCACACTAAAAAAAAAAGGTGTGATCTCCAATCTACTATGATAGACTGTTGTGATCTATCTACAGTGATAAGAGTACTGGTGTGATCTTTTATCTACTCTAATAGATACTGGTGTGATCTATCTACAATGATTAAGACTACTGGTGTGATCACCTATCTACTGTGACAGACTACTGGTGTGATCACCTATCTACTGTGACAGACTACTGGTGTGATCACCTATCTACTGTGACAGACTGCTGGTGTGATCACCTATCTACTGTGACAGACTGCTGGTGTGATCTCCTATCTACTGTGACAGACTGCTGGTGTGATCACCTATCTACTGTGACAGACTGCTGGTGTGATCTCCTATCTACTGTGACAGACTGCTGGTGTGATCACCTATCTACTGTGACAGACTACTGGTGTGATCTCCTATCTACTGTGACAGACTGCTGGTGTGATCTCCTATCTACTGTGACAGACTGCTGGTGTGATCACCTATCTACTGTGACAGACTGCTGGTGTGATCTCCTATCTACTGTGACAGACTGCTGGTGTGATCACCTATCTACTGTGACAGACTGCTGGTGTGATCTCCTATCTACTGTGACAGACTGCTGGTGTGATCTCCTATCTACTGTGACAGACTGCTGGTGTGATCTCCTATCTACTGTGACAGACTGCTGGTGTGATCTCCTATCTACTGTGACAGACTGCTGGTGTGATCTCCTATCTACTGTGACAGACTGCTGGTGTGATCTCCTATCTACTGTGACAGACTGCTGGTGTGATCGCCTATCTACTGTGACAGACTGCTGGTGTGATCGCCTATCTACTGTGACAGACTGCTGGTGTGATCTCCTATCTACTGTGACAGACTGCTGGTGTGATCGCCTATCTACTGTGACAGACTGCTGGTGTGATCTCCTATCTACTGTGACAGACTGCTGGTGTGATCGCCTATCTACTGTGACAGACTGCTGGTGTGATCGCCTATCTACTGTGACAGACTGCTGGTGTGATCTCCTATCTACTGTGATAGACTACTGGTGTGATCTCCTATCTACTGTGACAGACTACTGGTGTGATCTCCTATCTACTGTGACAGACTGCTGGTGTGATCTCCTATCTACTGTGACAGACTGCTGGTGTGATCTCCTATCTACTGTGACAGACTGCTGGTGTGATCTCCTATCTACTGTGACAGACTGCTGGTGTGATCGCCTATCTACTGTGACAGACTGCTGGTGTGATCGCCTATCTACTGTGACAGACTGCTGGTGTGATCTCCTATCTACTGTGACAGACTGCTGGTGTGATCACCTATCTACTGTGACAGACTACTGGTGTGATCTCCTATCTACTGTGACAGACTGCTGGTGTGATCTCCTATCTACTGTGACAGACTGCTGGTGTGATCACCTATCTACTGTGACAGACTGCTGGTGTGATCTCCTATCTACTGTGACAGACTGCTGGTGTGATCACCTATCTACTGTGACAGACTGCTGGTGTGATCTCCTATCTACTGTGACAGACTGCTGGTGTGATCTCCTATCTACTGTGACAGACTGCTGGTGTGATCTCCTATCTACTGTGACAGACTGCTGGTGTGATCTCCTATCTACTGTGACAGATCTCCTATCTACTGTGACAGACTGCTGGTGTGATCTCCTATCTACTGTGACAGACTGCTGGTGTGATCTCCTATCTACTGTGACAGACTGCTGGTGTGATCTCCTATCTACTGTGACAGACTGCTGGTGTGATCGCCTATCTACTGTGACAGACTGCTGGTGTGATCGCCTATCTACTGTGACAGACTGCTGGTGTGATCTCCTATCTACTGTGACAGACTGCTGGTGTGATCGCCTATCTACTGTGACAGACTGCTGGTGTGATCTCCTATCTACTGTGACAGACTGCTGGTGTGATCGCCTATCTACTGTGACAGACTGCTGGTGTGATCGCCTATCTACTGTGACAGACTGCTGGTGTGATCTCCTATCTACTGTGATAGACTACTGGTGTGATCTCCTATCTACTGTGACAGACTACTGGTGTGATCTCCTATCTACTGTGACAGACTGCTGGTGTGATCTCCTATCTACTGTGATAGACTACTGGTGTGATCTCCTATCTACTGTGACAGACTGCTGGTGTGATCGCCTATCTACTGTGACAGACTACTGGTGTGATCTCCTATCTACTGCGACAGACTACTGGTGTGATCGCCTATCTACTGCGACAGACTACTGGTGTAATCTCCTATCTACTGTGACAGACTGCTGGTGTGATCTCCTATCTACTGTGACAGACTGCTGGTGTGATCTCCTATCTACTGTGACAGACTGCTGGTGTGATCTCCTATCTACTGTGACAGACTGCTGGTGTGATCTCCTATCTACTGTGACAGACTGCTGGTGTGATCGCCTATCTACTGTGACAGACTGCTGGTGTGATCGCCTATCTACTGTGACAGACTGCTGGTGTGATCTCCTATCTACTGTGATAGACTACTGGTGTGATCTCCTATCTACTGTGACAGACTACTGGTGTGATCTCCTATCTACTGTGACAGACTGCTGGTGTGATCTCCTATCTACTGTGATAGACTACTGGTGTGATCTCCTATCTACTGTGACAGACTGCTGGTGTGATCTCCTATCTACTGTGACAGACTACTGGTGTGATCTCCTATCTACTGCGACAGACTACTGGTGTGATCGCCTATCTACTGCGACAGACTACTGGTGTAATCGCCTATCTACTGTGACAGACTACTGGTGTAATCTCCTATCTACTGTGACAGACTGCTGGTGTGATCTCCTATCTACTGTGACAGACTGCTGGTGTGATCTCCTATCTACTGTGACAGACTGCTGGTGTGATCTCCTATCTACTGTGACAGACTGCTGGTGTGATCTCCTATCTACTGTGACAGACTGCTGGTGTGATCTCCTATCTACTGTGACAGACTGCTGGTGTGATCTCCTATCTACTGTGACAGACTATGGCAAATGCTACTTTTGTTACTTATTTTAAATTGAGCCTCTTTTATAATGCTACAGAAGGTTTGGCTAAAGTTGCTAAAAGATGCATCACCATTGAGCCCATACCACGCAACAGGGGCTCATTAGTAAACGTACACATGATCTTTTAGGAGCACTGGAGTTAATAATGTAACTTAAAACCAAAAAATAAAAACAAAACAAAACAAAACAAAAAGCTCACAAAGAAAGTGAAACAAGTTGTTAAGTGGAAATGTAATGATGATTAAAACCAAACAGAAAAACTTGCCAGTTTAGTGAGTTAAGGGTTACAGTAGATGGAGCGTGTGAGATATAAACAGGAGTGCAAGCACAGATCTCTGGGACAGAATGCATCTGTCTTTTCCTCCATTTCACCTCCTCAGAGTCACCATGTCCTACAGCCCATGTGACCCTAAGCTTCCCTGCCTGACATTTTACGGACTTCTCTCCATGCCCCATCAGTCAATGGCCAAGCCAACTGATGGCCAATCTAATGCCAAATTAGCTCAGAAAGCAGTTTCCTGACGCTGTCCTCAGAAGGAGAAGACTTTCTCATGTTCTAATGAGGGAACCATGGTATTGCTGCCATCCAGCAGTCAATCAAGAGTTTACGTTGACAAGACTGGCTGAAATTAAAAGTCAGTTTAGACCTCTCTCAACTTTTAAATAAATGGACTCAATAAGGCCCCAAACCTGTGAGATCCAATCACTTGTTTAATTAAGCAGGTGTTCAAGGTGGGCTCTGTCACTGTACTCAGGTAGGACCCTGCTAAACAACAAACTCACCCACCTATGACCCAGACTGAGCAGCACACCCATGCCGTGAACACACAGGACTTCCTACACAAAGTTTTAAATTACAAGAAAGCTTAGACCTTTGTTCCTTGATTAGCAACATAATTTTCTAGATTTTTCCCCCAAAGCACTTGACTTCTTCTTAAACCCTGAGAACCTGTGAATGTCAAGGAAAAAGATCCCTTTAAAAGGGTTGCTGGAAGCCAAAGTCATCAACCAACAACCAAACCCTCCCAGAATGAACAAATAAAACCAACAGTCAAAAAACAATCGATGCCAATTTGGAAGTCTGTGTAGGTCTGTGCAGGTATAGACTACCAAGCCTGTGTAGTCAGTCACATTTTCCTACACTTTATACACTGGATAAAAAGAATGAAGAGGGAAATTCCACAGATGACTACAAGGATTTCATGCCAAATACGCAATGGATCTGAGAACACAGCAGTAATTTCATTTACTTAAAAAAATAAACAGAATAAAGCAAGCCATGCAACTATACTTATCTAGAAAAAGTAAACAGTGAACTGGCAAGTTTGGGGGATCAATCCATCTAGGGTTAGGGATTTGTATGCAGATCTGAACATGTTACTTGGGACTGGGGAGGAGGGCAGATGACAGAAAGCAGGGAGGAGGGAGGAGGAGGGTTTCTAGGAAGGGCTTCTTTGCAAACTAGCTCCTAGGCAGTGCTGGTCTAACCCAGGAAAGCAGCCAGCTGTGGTGTGAGACATACCTCATTAGCAGTGAGCTTGTCCTGGGGTGTCTGTGGGGACATGGTGGGTGTCGGCTGGCTGGAGGATGGGGAGGAAGAGGTGGAGGAAGTGGAGGAGGAATGGCTTTGCTGTAAGAGATCTGGCAAGAGGTGAATGCGACCCGCAAAGCCATTGCTCTCATGATGGCTGGCACGCTTTTGGTCAACTGTACTCTGTAGAAAAAACAGGCACACTGGTCTCGCTCAAGCGCTGCTGACATTGCTGACAAACTATTGACAACTGCTTTGTTCAAAGTGCTGTGGGACTTTTCAAACTCTTAAATATCCAAGAAAAATGCAAGGAAATTAACCAGAATTGCTCAAACTTCCTTGCCAAATGCTCAAACTGAGCCAAATGAACTCAAAGTACCTTACTGGGGGCCACCCAATGCAAGGAGCAGGTGTTTCACTTGGTTCATCTGCAGAGGTAGAATCTGGTGGAAGACCTCCCCCTTGTTTTCTTTGTAAATCTGTCTAAACTTCCTGGAGAAAATACCCTGTGGTTTCTTTGAATCCTGGTTTTCCCATATTCTTCCTACTTTCTATCCAAATACACTGTTGTGGCATGAAACAATCAGGGCAAAATCCCAAGGCCTAGAGAGTGCCCTGTCCTACTTCAACCGAGGAGCCTATCACGTGGATGAAATCTAAGCTAAGAATGAACAGTTATAAAATATCATGGTCCAATCAGAACACATCTTACACCACAATAGATAATCATTTTGGACCACAGGAGACCTGCTCATCCTCGTGCCCCACTCCTGCTTCAATGCTGCAGACACTTGGGGCCAGATGCCCCAGCAGAGCCTCATGGTGGCCCTTTTACAGGCTCCAGATCTGTACCTTCACTCTGTGAGCCTCCATAAGACTCCCTGTGGCTTTTCTACCACTCCAACACAGACTGTGAAACTCAGCATGGCACTTGGATGAAGGCTGCCACAGGCATGCAGGCAGCAGCAATGTGGGGTGGAAGACTATTGACTACCTCCGTGGCATGCAGCACACACCTACCTCCCTAGCCCAGGACCGCGCTACCCTCAGATCGTGTTAACATGGAAACAGATGATGATGTAGAAATAGCATGAGTGAGTGAATGAGCAAGTGGGTTAATGACTAGGAGAAGCTCAGCCTCTGACAACAGAAAGAAGAGACACAGGTACCTGGCGGACGATTAGAGTGCCCTCCTTGGACGGGGTCATGGCTGGCTCACTTTCTATATCATCATGAACAATCATAGTTTTCACAGATTCTGTTTCACCATTGCTCAGATTCAGAGATGACCTGTGGAGATAAAAGTCCACAAGTCAAGGACATCAGATTGAGACATGTTACCTTCTCAAAGCTGAAAGGTGAGGAGGCAAAAAGTAGGATAGCAAGGATTGGGCTTTATCCCTTCAACAGAGAAGTTCCTTGCAGTTCACTTTGTTCTTAAGGAAAACATTAGAATAAAGACATTTTTAATTAAATTGTATTACACCAAAAATTCCCTTTTCTTGTACCTATAAATTAAAAGAAAAAACAAAAACAAAACACCATTCTGAGATGTGGGGGAGGCACTGACGTGTGTGTGTGTGTGTGTGTGTGTGTGTGTGTGTGTAAAGTCATATGCCACTAAGTTTATGGAAACTACATCAAACTTCTGCCAACAGAGTGAGGGCAACAGGCTGTCAGCAGAAGGGAAGCTCAGTGAGAAGGGTCTCATCTGCTAATACAGCAAGCACTGACGCTGCTCTGGTGTCCTCTGGGCCCGAGGTGGAATCATCAGCCCCCTCCTGTTCCACGTCTTCCTCCTCCTCATCCGTAGTCCCAGACTCCTCACTGGAGGAGGAGTAGTCTGTCACTTTGTGAGGTGGCCGTACATCTTCCACTGCTCGGAGCTCTTTGGCCAATGCAGTCAAGTCCTAAGACAGGATGGAAAAGAAAGTTAGGGGATGGGGGGACAGGAAGAAAACAGGTGATAAGCTTTATGGCTAACTGCCAGTAAGTAACCAGGGTCAGTGTCAGAAACAGGCTTTTCATATAAAGGTATTTGTATAGTTTTTGATAAAAAGAAAAATGCAATTGGCATAGGCAATTCAAATTTTACAATGCAGTGATCTGCTTATGATAAACTGACAGCATTCTGTTTTCAAATATAAAGTAAAATTTCAGATCAGTAATTCTACAGACAGGGCCAAGGCTTTGCTGTAAAAACATGACTATGACAGCATTTCTTTTTTAAGAACACCAGCCTCTGGTCACACAGATCTGCGTTAACATACCTGGGCTTTACTCTCCACATTTCATGAAGAATCCCAAGCCCACAAGACAGCTGAGTACCAGTATAGCACTAGCATAGCATCCCTCACTTCCCTACTGGTAACTACCACCTTCCTGGGTTAGGGGAATTCCTGGGGAAAGTCTGATCTGCCGCATGCCATGGCAACAGTCTGAGTGGTTTCTCACTGACCTTCCATCCAGACTTAGTCACATTCCTTGTAATATAGATGAGTGAGAACATCAGAGGAAAACTAAAACTGGCTTCATTAATCTTTACTGTGCTGTAATATCTTAAGATTCACATCAATTTGCCAAATCTAATCACCCAAAGTGATGATTACTTACCCCTCCCATTTACATGTTAAGTCCAAATTCACTTTCCTACTTGAAACTTTTATTTAAAAGCAATGGTATTTTTAAAAAAACTAACTGTATAGCTGTTTTCCTCTTTCTATTTAAAGAGCAATTACAACTTAGTTTTCTTCTTTTAGGCAGTTAAGAATATGTTTTTTATCTTTGAAGTTGAGCTTCTGAAATAACAGGAACCAAATCTGAGCCCACTACATCCTACCAATTGTCTGTGTCAATGCAATAGCTTTAAAGTAGTTATTCAAAAAGAGGTTAAATTGGGTAATAATAAATGTCTGGAGCACGTTTTATCAGTTGAAAACAGCTGATTATCACTGAAGTTTAGTTTGTAAAGTCTAGGAAATAGTAAAAAGGCAGGTTGAGAGCAGAGTTCAAATCCAAGCCAAGGTGAAAGGCAGAGGCGGGCTTACCACTTCACCCTTCAGGACGGTCAGTTTCGTGGAGGTGAGAGGGAGGCGGTCGTTGATGAGAGAGATGCAGAGAAAAAAAGGGAAGGGGCAAGAAGTCCAGAAATTAGTTCCAGCAGGAAACTAAAACTTCAAGGGCTTAAAATCCCACAACCACCCACAGTCACATGATTAATACGACAAGGAGTGCAGGGGAGTGTGAGGAGCAGTCCCAGCCATCATTCCAGAGATGAAGAAGCAGCACCTAAGCAGCAGGAGGGTTTAAAAAGCTCATCTACAAAGACTTACTCTGAAAGCCAGTATTATAAATGCCAAACTCATCAAGAATTAGGTTAATGCCAAGTAGTGGGTGTGGGGGGGGGGGGCCTGCCTTTGGCTTTTACCTAGTACTACTATAAAGTGCCAGTCAAATAAAACTACATTTTGTTCTGTACTGTAAAGCTGACTGGACAGAGCGTGTAAGGCTGAAGGAGAACAAAGGTGTGAGAAGCCTAAGGGAGGACTCACAAACACATCTGGTATGGGACATGTTTTCTGTTTCCTCACACCAGGGAGGGCCACACACAAATCAAACCACCGCAGGCTTCTCAGTCACTTGCTCTTTCTTCTTGTCACTAGGGACTGAACTAAGACCTCCCATGTGCAACCACATGTCTTAACCACATTTTTAATACATAGGTTTCACTCAAACTTGAAATGATTTTACACAGTCCTTACAGCAGGCTTGAGAGGTCGAAATACTTCTTTTTTATCTTCAGGTTTTTTGGCTGCATTTTCAAGGCGCTGAGATGGAGAGCCTTCAGACTTGGATGATGCTGTTAAGTTCAAAGGAGACAAAAAAGTAGAAACACACAGATAAATGCATGTCATGAGTGTTCTCCCCCCCCCACCTAACTTCCTGTTTCCTGCTGACTTCTGTTGACCCTATTCACAACAAGATCTCCATGGAATAACTCCAGGCAAAAAACTGGGCCTAAGGACACCCCAGTGGCCCCTTTGATGTCTTATCTAAAATCCTGTATCTGCTTAATGTATGCTAAGAACACAGTAAGGAGGGTTTTCAACTACTGTTCATAATATAAACTGACCGCAGCATAGGTCTTGGCGTTCAAAAGGGAAGAAATGTGTTCAAACCCCAACTTAGGCATTTAGCTAATTCGCTTTAGGCAACTGATTTAATTACATCCAACTGTAAAGTGCTTTTATGGTGTTAGATATGTGTGAGCTTTGAAAATACAGCTGAGTAAAATTACTGTGACTGCTATTCCTAGCGATCTATGTGAAAGCATCTTATTTGTGAAATGCAGCTATATGCAAACCCAGGTCTCTTTATGTACGGAGGTCTTCTAATCATTAACCACAGCCATGGCTGTCCCCAAAGGAAGTGTGTAGGGAGACAGCCTACATACATCTCACTCTGAAGCGTTCACCAGAGCCGCTCTGAGACCCAGGGTGGGAGCCGGGCTGGGATCCTGAGTTGCTGGACCCTGAGGAGCTGCCACTGCCTGGCCTGGGGACCAGCTTCTCCACTCTCTCCCACAAGAGCCGGGGTTCAATACTGCTGTTAAGTAAAGAAGAGAGAACAGTGTCATACCACTACACTATGGCATAAGCATGTGCACGATGTGGAACACGGGAAGGAAAGAAAAGCCTATTCACAGCACTTAACACACAGTGCACTAGAATATACAGACTTTATTCAGAGTTATCATCTTTGCATCTTAAACTGAAAGATGCTGGACAGAATCTTCTTACTAAAGCACATGTAATCCACATTACATGTGAGGTACGATGTAACTACCTAGAGCTACAACCATTTCTGTCCAGAGACCCAAGTCTTCACCAGAAATAAATGTCACTTAGATAATTACTCTAAAAATTTTCCACATCTAGGTATCATCCACCCATTCCAGCTCTCACACCCTGAATGTCCACAGTCCATTCTTTTCTCTGTGTGTTTGTGTGTATGTGTGGGAGTGGGGTGGGGTGGGGTGGGGGAGAGCTGGGGAGGCTTTCCTGCCATGGCCAGACACACAGCACATATTTGCTGGACAAATGTCCTGGACACTGTCATAGGAGAATGCCAGTCCTCTCTGGTCATCAACACTGAAGGGTGGTCTGCAGTTTCTGATTATCATTCATTTAGCCAACAGGAAAGGTTCAGTGATGACCAGGTTCCCAAACACTTAACAGTGGTAATCTCTAGGGCAGTGCTGACAAACAGAAATTCTTAGTAAGTTGAACATGAAACACTCTGCATCTGATTGGATACCAGAGCTGCGTGGCTGAAGTGTTGATTACATCTCATTTTTAATCAAGTTAAATTCATACCCAGCCTTGTGTGGTTCATAGCTACCGTATCAGACAGAGCTGTCCTAACCCTCAACGATGATGTCATTTGACCAGATTACTAGCCTACTACAGACTGCTATAGAACACTGACTGCTGTGATTTTTTTACACGATTCTAAACCCTCGCAATTTCTTTTAGACTGAAAACTCCCTCAAATTACAAGTTCCTAGGATCTGTTCCCAATTCCTCCATTATTTCTCTATTTTACAGAGAAAAGTTTCAAAATTAGTACAATACACACCAAGATTCCAATCTTTTTACTATAGATCAATTTGCTGATGTTTATAATAAGGGGTGTGTGTGTGCACGCACGCGCGTGCAAGAAACAGAACAGGTCTAGAATAGATCTAGAACTTGAGTGCTGGGAGAAAGCACATTTAGGAAAACAGACAACAGATGCCTCTAAGAGGCTGTAATGCACAGCGTATCTGCTCCTGTCATTCTTCTTTTACCTGGTGGAGTTTCTCTGTCCTGCTTGGCTATTTTGCTGACCACTGCCCTGCAGTGGGGAATCGCGACGGGATAGGACAGGGGAACGAGACGTTGTTCTCACAGGAACCTTCAGGTAGGAAACACAGTGGTTAAAGCATGAGAAGAACAAAGGTTTCCTCATCAAAGGTATTCCGACAGCCATCCTTAGGTGGGCATGTCTATCACTAAGCCCCTCCCTCTCCCAAGCCCCTCCCTGTCCTGCACTGATCCAAAGAGCATACAACTGTAACATCCCAGTAATGTTTGGACTGCAGCTAGCAGGGTACACACAACAGCATTTCGCTGAGATAATGTGAGAATCAAGAAAATAAGCTCAAAGAAATCAAACAATGGTATATAAATAGATTAGTAGGAAGCAAAGACTGGCAAGGAAGCAAGAAAATATTCAGAGGAAGCAAATTCCAAGTGGAGGGAAAAATACACTAAAATGTGCCTTTTAATTCATTTTGCTACTAATCACAAAACCCTCAACTTGCAATAATAGTCATTTTCTTGTTAAGTTTTTCCTCATAAGACTTGTTCTGAAATTCTTGATGTTGGGCACAATAATGAATGGCTTCTGTATAAATTTATCATTCTATTTATTTTAGAAGCGTATTGTTTATAATTTTTCTACTAAATATGTTTTATGAAATTATGTTTAAAACCAGTTAACAAAAAATAAAAAATAAAAAAAACAAAGCTAATTGACTATTGGCTAAATGTAACTGCCTAAATATGGAATGGTTTTCCCTCTATAAAAAGTTCCTTTGAAATTTCATTGCCCCTTTAATTCTGGTGAAGTCACCATACCCATAATCAAAGTAAATAGTAAGTTTTAAAAGAAAAAAGGAAAAGAAGTACACATCTGTCTTTCTGCTCCTTACCCTTGGAGGAACCTCGTCACTGTCTGATCTAGACCAAGCCTTTTGGGTGGGGTCTGGTACCTCCGACTTAGAGTCAGAGCTCTGACTGAGCACCTCACTGCGGGAAGGTGGACATGGGTCCTGAGAACGAAGATGGTGGTGTGCGAATTTGGGAGGAGAAGGGTCACTGAAGGAATGGGATCTCGAGACAGGGGAAACATTGTTCTTGAGAGATGCCAGGTGGGACCACTGTACCTTACAAGAAAACAAAACACAAAACATTCAATGCGTTCTGCATGCGACTAGCTTTTCTGGTCAATGCTAAATCCAAAACAGGAGCCAGCAGAAGTGGAATGTGAATCAGGGTGCTACAATGTCAGGCATGGAGCAGCGAACCAGTTACATTCTGATGAAGAGGCAAGGGAAAGGGCAAATGCGCACTCCTAAGGACTGCAGACAGCAAACAGGAACATTATAGAGCCCCTGAGAGGGGAGTGCTACACGCACATCCACAGCAGTGCGGACAGCAGTGGGGAACCAGGATGCAGATGCTGCCACACTGCACACCTCCCTGTCACTATCACAAGGCCCGGAGTGTTAAGACTCTGAGCAAGAAACAAGAGACACACTTGTGAGTGCACACAAACTCTTCCTGTTTTGAGAAGTAGCAGGGTAACTTAACAACAATCAACTTTCAAACTCACCAACAATTTTTCTTATCTGCACCCAACTTAATTAAACTGTTGAAAACCCAGCTGGGTTTATACACCTTCCTTTAGTTACAAAGAAAGTGGGACTGAGATTTCTTTAGCAAAATATCCATTATCAGGACACCCCAAGCTGACCATTGTCAGAATATGCCTTTCAGTTGAGGATTCAAGAATGTGACTGTTTGCCAAGTAAATTACTTGCTTTTAAAAACATTCTCTCAAAAATCTATAAATATTTTCAATAAATGGTGTCTTGCTGTTATAGAGAAACTGCCCAACATTACGATTCCCATAACTCCAGCTACATACTTACTAATCAGTGTATTATGTGCAAACCGGAAACACGAAGTTCTAACTTTGGCTTCTACAGTTATACCCTGCAGCTAAACCCTGGTACACAATCTCTATGCTCATGGGTAGATCCAAATAATTCTAGTTTTGGTACAATCTCCTATTACTAAGATATTTTAAATGCTCACTGGGGAAGCATACAAATCAATGTGTCATCAAATAGTAGTAACTGGGTTTCAACGTTACGTGTCAATGATAGTTTCCTCAAGAACATTTCACAGGCGCATGCTCAGACCAGAGCAAACTCAAAAGAGGAGGCGGAAAAGAGGGTCTATTTCTAAATACTGTATTAATCACTCATGAAATACAAAAGAAGCCACATAACTTCAGGAACTCCTGAAGTCTACTGCTCGTAGGTAAGTCTGCCCTTGTGTTAGGTTTAACTTTCAGGACAAAGGCTTCTTGTGCATTTAACATGCATCTCACCAGGAAAAGCACCAAGCTGAGGAACGAGTGGCAGCCAGCCTTTTCTGCTGGCATCTGTTTCTCACCCTGTTCTACATCCTTTTCTTTCCATTTTTTATTTCGAGAGCTCTCTGCTGCTGTGCCCACATGCAACCGCACCCCACAGAGTGCCTCAGATCTGCCCCTTGTAAGTCCTTCCTATAGCACCCATTGTCTACCCAGAGGATTTGTTATCGTAAAGGACATTCAAATTCTCATGTGAACGCATTTATCACAGCACAACCATTACTACATTTTCTCAAGGACCTGCAACTACCATTGACAGGTGCAGTGAAGCTCAGGGGTCTGTCTGAGGCCATCAGCACAGCAGGGCAGCATTCAGGCCCTGCCTCAACACTGTCCTCAGTGAGAGAGCAAGAATCGGTGTCTTGGGCTGAGAGTCAGCCTGGCACATCTGTGCCATCTACTTCCCTTCCTAGACAACATGGCAGCTTCTCTTGTGACCACTCAGACAAGACAGAGTATGTACAGACTGAAGGAAAGGTCATGACCTTTGTTCTGACCTCCTTCAGGAAATCACTGGTCATAAACAGTTTTGAATCTTGAAGTCTTTGAGAATATGTTTTTAAAAAAAATTCCCTTTCCCAGAAAAATCTACACAGTCAGCCAAATAAATATAATTCTGCATGGAATTCCAGGGTCTTCAGCTCCTGAAGGTCCATTTAGGGAGCTAGGGACCACAGCAGGAATGCATTTACTTTTAAAGTGTTCGAGAGAAAAGCTTCTGGTTCTCTTCTAATGTGCTTCTACAATAAACTAACTTTCTAAAAACCTAACGAAAAAGAGGAAGGCAGGACTTCATACCTGAGTTAAGGAGGGGGAAATGAAATTATTGACTGGAGGCATTCCTAAAGAATTTTTTTTTTTTAAGACAGCCTCCTTTCCCTACAGCTGAGTGTATATCCCTCTTCCACTACACAGCTCCAGCAAGTCATCTCTTCTCTTTCGAATGTGACAGTGCACCTAGTGTGGCCTGGTGAGCCCCTATGCAAGTCTCCAGCACAGCAAAGGCTGCTGTTGCTACCTGTGGCTCCGCTGGTCTCTGCAGGGCAGGGTGCACAGACTCGGAGTTGCCATTGGAAAAAGATTCTGATCTGGAAGGCACCGGTGGCTCCAATCCTCTGCCTGTTTGCTTAGACTGGGCCTCAGGGGAGCTGTGGTTAGTCTTTCTAAATCTATCTTCCACCTGCATCAGAGAATTAGAAGACATGGCTCCGTGTTAGTAGGGAAAGGAGAGATGAAGAAGAAAGTCTAAAAGCAGGATGATCAAGAAAAATCATTTTCTTCATTTGTAAGGAGAGAGAAGCAGTTGGGGGGAAGCATAAAGCAGAGGTTGCACGCAGGATTTTTTAAAAACGATGAAAATGAAAATCATGCACAGCAGCCTCTAAGGTATCCTCAGTGCCTGGAGACTCTAAAAGTCAGAAGAGAATCTGTCCCCTGGCTCTCCTCCCTGTGAAGGTGGATGCAAAAGGATGCCATCTACAGGCCAGTGTGCTCAATACTCCTGAGAGCAGCCATGCTCTCCAGCCCAGAGAGGAACACTTGGTTGGGGGCATCGTAGCAGAGGCTCCTGTAATCCAAATGCACCAGCTGATCCAGTAAGAAATCAGCTAAAAGTCCACTTCATCCTCAGACTAGCCTTAGACCAGATCAACATTTCTCTCATTGACGTGTTGCCTTGCTTCCAGGCATCCACATAGAAAACAGAGGCTGGCAACTGGCTAGTGCCACAAGTCCATTCTGGCATTCACAATTCAGCTCTCAACAGTCATGAGGGAACATCTCAGAGCTTCCCCAGGACCAGTATTTAAACAGTAAGTGAGAGATGATACCTCCCGAGCTCTGTCAGCAGGGTCGTAGTGAGGCTTGGGTTCCGGAGCATGGTAGCTTGGTTTGCTCCTGTCCTGCTGAGGTGGTGGCGGCTGCTGCTGCTGCTGCTGCGGATGTGGCCTCCTATGGTCGTGCTGTAGAGACAGGAGATATGCTTGTTCTTGTTGCAACTGCCTCTGGAGCCTCTCTGCCTGCCGGTGCTCCTCCATCTCCCGCCATCGGCACTCCTTGGAGAGGGAGAGGGCAACACTGAATCTGGGGACCGTGGTGAGCTCACCTTTTGTCTGGAGCCCTTCTTGACTTTTGTTTTTTTAAACAGCACCCCCCCACACACACACACCCTGTTTAAGAGCAAGGCAAAATGGATGGGATTTTAAATAGCATGTTACCTGTGTAAAATCTGACAGCATTTGCTAACTGTAACATCATTGCAGAGTAAAAACATTCAATTAATCACCAGATTCTGTGGTGTATGTATATGTGTGTGTGTGTGTGTGTGTGTGTGTGTGTGTGTGTGTATGTATATACACGTATATACATACACACACACACACACACACTCAGCAAAATCCTAGAGCATGCGCTGTGAGCCTGACACCTGTGGCATTTTCACATTCACTGAATGCCAAATTCTATTTAAGACTTGGCCTATCTACCAAACAAGAGCAGTTAGCTTCCTAATGGGAATAAACAAAGGCCAGTTTACACTGTGCTCGACAGCATGACCACAGAGGACATCTGCACTAAAGCCTGGCTGCCACAGCAAAACCAAAAAGGTCTGATAGTCACCACAGCTGGCCGACTCAGGGGAGGGAATGGGACAGAGGCGGGGCGTTACCAGTAACATGGCCTGCTCCTGGAGCAGCTGCTGCTGCAGGATTTCCAGGTGCCGCTGCTCCTCCTCTAGCTGTCTCCTGATGTACTCCTGTCACACAGAAATTACCCAGCAGTCAATACATCCAGAAGGAAAGCATCAGAGTCACCTGTGTGGGTAGCCAAGCGCTGCTCCAATAAACTTTACAGCAAACTCACCAAGGAGTGAACACCTAATCTCTTGCTGAGGACCTGTGCAAAAGCTTCAAGCTGGCCAGAAAGATGCAAGGAGTCGCTGCACCCCAGCGATGCACACAACAGTGTTCAAGTACTGTTGACACAATGCTATCATCAGATCCAACACTAAATTTTAAAAGAGGGTGTTTCCACTCCACAGAAACTGGAGTTTAATTAGGATCAGGGGGATTCTGATTAGTAAATATCTGCTGATAAGGCATCATTTTAAATGAGCATGGATCAGCAATTTTTTTGAAAACCAAACACAAATCTGTTTAAAATTTAAAAACAAAACAAAACAAAACAGATTTGTGCTTTCAATAATGATCCCAATAGTACCTGGAATGACTACAGTCTGAAGGATACGGCCAGGGATCATGGACTATGGGCACTTCTCTACAAGTAAACTGGCCCAAGCTCTCGGTGATGAGCTTGTGTATTGTTCACTGACACAAGTGCATGGGCAGAATGATGACGTGACAGCAGGAGAAAATGACCAATCTGTAGCATGATGGGAACATACAATGCATAATACCCAAAGAGGTGGCGATGTTCCAGGATTGGTGGAGGGGTAAGTGAGAGGTGAGAACACTCTCAGCTTTGAAGCTGTATACCTCCTATATGGACGACGAGATCAGGAGAGCCTAACTCTAATTCCATTTAAGGCAAGCTGTGTGACCTGCTGCATACATTCAATCTTCCAATTGAGAAATGGAACATGAGCTAGATATGAAATAACTCTTAAGAGCAAAAGCATTTTACAACAAGTCTTCTCTTGTTTCAACAACAACTACTACCACCTCCATATTAAACAAAACTTATCTACCTAACCTAGAAGGGAAGCAAAAGAAGGGGAAAACTGTTTTACGGAGTTAGGGTCTGTTCCTATAAGTGCCTCCTACTGAACACGCCACCCCGTTTCATGGCACACGCCTTGACATAAAAAGAGCACAAGATATGGGCTGAACAGACACTTAAGTTAACCAATAGTTCTGGTCAGGAGAGTACTATACAATAGAGAAACAATGGCCTGTAATACTCTCAGAACGCCACATCATACAAAGCAAACTGAACCCACAGAGCCAGGTCCCTTTGGCTTACATCTGACTCCACAAGCTCATGCTGAGTCGCTAAGTGCCTTTGTGATGGACTTGTAGCTTTAGCTGTCTGAGAAAAGTAATATGAATCCCAAATCATTTCTTTTTTGAACAAAACATAATTAAATCCTAACTTGAAAGATCAAATTACAACAATCATTTGTTTTCTGCCTTTAAAATACAAATACACTAGGGAAAAAAAAAAATCACATGGAATCCAAACCACAAATACCCTGACATACAATGAACACAGAAAATACAACGCATACACACTTCATGGGAATGCAACATGCACTACAGAGAGGCTAATAGAGTATTGTTTTGCAGTCAAAAAAGAAAAGCAGAGTTAAACAGAAACAATGCTAAGAAATCCTTAGAGTCCAGGGGACTTGCTATCCACATTTTTTTTCAAGGTTCTTAAGATTTATTCGTTATGATTGCTTTGCCCGCAAGTACATAATGTGCATACATTGCTGAAGGAGGCCAGGAAGAGGGCAAGGAACCCTTGGAACTGGATTATAGCTGATTGTAAGCTGCCACATGCTTGAAATTAAACCATGGTCCTCTGGAAGAGTAGCCAATGCTCTTAACTGCTGAACCATCTCTCCAGCCCCTATTTATAAAATCTTAACAACTGCCACCACAGCATTAAAGGTGAGGTACCACTATCAAGCCTCTTTCCACAACCAAACATGGGAACATCCCTACCTGACTTCTTGACAAGCAGCATTTTCATAAATTTGTAGTCCTCAGGTATAAATATGATTAAAAAAAAAAAGATTAACTACCATAAACAAGCACTACTGCTGGAGTTAAGAAGTCACTGGAAAACACTGGAGCATGTGTAGACCCAAAGCTCAGATACTCAAGGCCAGGAGAAGTATCAAGGACAGTAGCTGGATCATCGCATTTGGAAGTTAAAATCATGGTTTGTGAGTACTTTACATTTTAATTCCAAGCACTAGTCAAAATGGTTCCTGTTCACTGACTTCCTTCTTTATTAAAAGTTCAAAACAAAGAATGATCAAAGACAGGAAAGGCAAAGAAACTAAGAAAAGGTATTTTTTGTTTGCATAGATGGTTTAAGAAATTTATAAATAAACTACACCAGGGAGTACTAAAAATAAAAGTATTACCAAAACTTTTTTTGTTAAACTATACAAAAAAATCTTTAATGCTACTAATATGTGTGTGACACACACACACATACACACACAAACCTGCATGCAAACTTGTACTATAATACCCCGCCACTAGATATTTCAAACATTATTAGAAATTTCCTCACAGTTGGTTTTTAATTTCCTTGGCTCTAAAGTTAACATTACCGGATACTTGGAGTTCACAGTATGTAAGCCAAGCCTATGAACATATTTTCAGAAACCTGTCACATGTCACACTCTTCCAGATGATGGCTAGTTTCAAAGGGTCTCTAAACTACAACTTTTATTCCTTTTGAAAAGGAGTCAAGCCATTAGTGTTTCCAATGTGTTTAAACAAAAGCTCTGTGCATGCACATGTACCTGAGGCTAAATGCTCACGTGTGCATGCACATGTGCTTTTGGCCCCAGGCCCCAGCTCCACAGGGTAACAACTGCCACAGATACCTGGTTTAACATTCTTTGTGAACTAACCTGCTCCCGTTCCACTCTCCTCTTCTCCTCTTCTGCTCGTCTCCTCTCCTCTTCTTCTTTGCGCCTCCTCTCCAGTTCCTCTAGACGCCTCTTCTCCTCTTGCTCTCGCCTGCGCTGCTCACGTTCCTGCTGCCTTCTGGCTTCCCGTTCTCTTCTCTGTTGCTGAAGAAGTAGAATCAGCAGTAGAATCAGAAGTTACCAGGGACCTGCCAGTTGTGGTACCCACAAGATTACTGACATTGGGGTGAAGCTTCTGGACCTTGCCTCTACTGGCCAGTTATTTCTGTATGTACCCTGCACTGAGCAGCTTCCCCATGACTACTGGTCAAAGGTGATGTTTCTGTGAATCCTTACAGAGGCTGCCTTTCCACTTTGAAAGCAGTCATCCCTAAGGTTAAAACTGAATAGTGATGCCTTTGCCATCAAAACTGTGGGGTTTTAAAGTAGGCATTCCATTCTTTTTATGACCTCACCTCAAACCTGGGTGAGGTGTATGCATTAAGTTAATGCTTCTGAAAGCAAACATCAGGGAACAAAAAGAATAGCAGCAGGACCACAGGCTGACTTAGACTCAGCTGGGAAGACCACGTAAGTATCAGTGAGACTGAAGCACCACAGCATCCCCTGTCCAGGCACCATACACGTAGGACATTCCTTAAGCTATCAGGAAGCCATTGCCAACTTCCACAAGCACTAGTGGAGTGTGTGTGGGAGGGGACTCAGAGGGAGTATTCAGCTCTAACAAATCCTTATGCTGTGTATCCACTATAAGCTTGTAATATAGTATTTTTATTTCTTTTGTCTTGTGGTTACCCTTAGTGTCACATGCAGAACTTGTGAAATCTATCAGTGTTCTCTTTCTGAGAAAGTGACTATATATTCTACAAGGGGTTGTCCAGTGGAACTAGTGGACTCACTTCCTTATACATGCAAGCTACAGTTAGGTAGACTACAATGGTAGGGGGTGACTAGTGGCCATATATTGGACGGTGCTGGTTGAATCTAGTCTTTCCCACATTCATAGGAAGAACTAATAAACTTTAGACTCCACAGCATGCAGCGCATTACGGACAGATGCTGTGTCCCTGGCTGTGAGGTCCCATGTTGTGTACTGTATGCGTGTCTAGAGCAGGCTGAGTCCACTGAATTGGTTTTACCCTCTATCTCTCAGTGGGGTGCTAGGTAACATGTAGTTATAGAAAGAGCGTTAGAGGCCGAGAGGCTGTTCCAATGGAGGCTTTTGGCTAGTGACAATGGACAGGTAATTTCATTTTTCTGAGCCTGTTTTCTATAGTAGGAATGAGATCCAGACTTCCAAAGGAAAACATCTTTTGAATTTTTTTGTTGTGTAAAATATATTACGAATAAAACAAAAAGACTTCTGGTAAATGTGAAGCTGGGATTTTAAAAATATTCTTATTTGATGCACTTTAAAGTCTAGGATCTATGAGCTTTCTCCTTGAAGTCTACAGCCTGAAGATACAGGACCCATTTTTGAATAAAAGAAAACCACCGACAATGGGAAAATCAGCCCCTCATGGAGTGTCACTGGGTATATCAATCACACTCAAGGATAGGCACCATGCCCAGGAGTAGCTTGCCAGAACGAAATGATGCCATGACTTTTTTTTTTTTTGAGGAGGAGCTTTTTTTTAGTTTGCCTTACTCGTTTGTTATGATTTTTGAGAGAGAGAGACAAGGGGGGGGGGGGAGAACAAAGTTGGGTGGATGTAGGGAGGAGGGAAAAGCTGGAGGAACGAAAGACATGATCAAAATATATTGTATGAAAAAAACAGTAGATAGAAAATAAAGCAAAAAAATCCACAATCTCAACCAAGCTAGGCCAGAAGGCACCCAAAGAGAAATATAAAGAATTTTCCTCAGTCAGACAAAAGTCAAACAAAAGAAAGGGAAGGGAAAGTAGCAAGTGTCTATAACCTTACAATTTCTCAGGTGCCAAGCCATTACTGGGTCAGACCAAGGGATAGAGTACACTGTAGGTAGGCTATTTTACAAAACTTTAGACCAGCAATTCTCAAACTGTGGGTCATGACCCCTTTGAGGTTGTAAGACCTTTTCACAGAGGTCTCCAAAGACCACCTCCAATATCAGGTATTTATATTATGATTATTAACAATAGCAAAATTTTAGTTATGAAGTAGCAATGAAAACAATTTTATGGCTAGGGGGTCACCACAGCAAGAAGAACTTAATTAAAGGGTCACAGCATTAGGAAGGTGGAGAACTATTGATCTAGATATAGAAGCAGCTACCTAGGTTTAAAAGGTTCTTTGGACTCTGTGCATCCAAGGCCAGAGTCAGTGTGTTGTGCTGTCTGTTGTGCTTTGCTGGTATATACTGTCTCCTCTGTGAGTCCCACAGCACAGAGATTCTGGGGTGCTGGGGTCTATGAAGGCAGGTAGGTGCTTAGAGTGGAAATTTTTTTAAGAGTCTCCTGTGCATAAGTAGTAAAAATTATCAACCTTCAAGAGAAATGGCTCACCTCTCCTGGCTCACTAAAGCACAGTGAACTGAGTGGAGAACTAAGAGGCCCGTGGTCTCTAAAATGACCAGGACAATCCACTCAGTACAGAAACAAGATCCTGAGACTCTACTTAGGTTTTACAATTTGTATTTTCACATTTAACAATGTCTGAGAGCTCAGAAGTAGATACATGTCTGTCAGGTACACATGCTCAGGTGTTTTGTTGTGTTTTACTTTACTCTTTTTGAGGAAGGTCTAGGATCCAAACCCTGTTGGTGATTCTGTGTTTATAATCACAATTCTCACTCTCAAGGGATGGACAAGACTTGCAATCTCCCACAGTACTTCCACCCTTCGTCCTAAGTACTATGCTCATAAAGACTGTGTAACTTTCCACCTACAAACTTCTCCCAACCAGTACCCACTGCACTGCCCCACCCTATACTCCACCTGTCAGAACAATCTCTAGTTACGCTAAAGCTATCTTTATAGGTAGCCATGGGCAGGGAATTCTCCCTGAGTCTTTCTAGGAGCTATTACTTGTCCATCTTTTTATCTGATTAGTTTTCTTTGAGCCCATCACCAAATTATGAAGTCTTGTACTATAAACTCTTTTCTGTGATTAAGGAAATCAAGTGTTCTCTTTAGTCTTGGTAATAACAGTCCTGCAGGTCTCTTCTTGAATACCAGTCTACAAGACTCTCCAGTAATCCTGACTCTGCATCTGCTGACATTCTGGGAATCCATTTTCACTCTCCTGGATAGGGTTTCACTTATTTCAGGGATATACTCTCTAAGCAGCGTCATCAGGAAAAGTAAAAAGGGCAAGGCTTAAGAACTTGTCCATATCTAAAAATCTTTACTATTTCTCAACAGAAAATTGTAGCTAAAGAAATAATGTCCTACAGACTTCCTGAGACTCTGTTAACATTTCATTCCTGGTACACTCTGGAACACTCAGAGAACCCCAACTCTCAACAGAACAGGACCATAAACTGCACTGCCCTGCAGCTTTTAGGATCCCCTTTCTCTCTTCAATGCAAGGACTCAAGATGACTTATGGGCCTTCATATGGGTCTTTTTCTCTCTCTCTTTTTTCACTCACGTGCTGTATACTTAGTGAATCTTTCAATTCAGAAACTTGTACATGTTGGTTTTGATTTTTGGCTTGCTATGCATGTGTAGCCCAGCCTGGTTTTTGAATTTTCAATCCTCCTGCCTCAGTCTCAGTCAGGCAGCACATGCCTGACAGAAATGTGTTTCTTAGTTCTAAAAATTGTGTTTTCTATTTCTTGTACTAACACCATCTCCTACGTGTTCTCCCTATCACATCAGTGCCTTAGATTCCCACTAAAGGCAAGCTTGCAGTGCCGGATCCATTGGTTTCCTTTTGTTCTGTTACCCATCAACTTGCCTCTTCTTTTCCCCATGTTCTAGGAGCTTTAAAACACTTCAGGGATTCTTATTTTTTTAGTATTCTTCTTTTATGAATATATCTTCTCCCTTTTAAAAAATATTTTCCTAAGTGCATATGTGTATGTAGGAGATGGTTTTCTCAGTCCCTATTTCTCTCATTTACTTCAAAACTGGCTCTGGTGTTGGGGACCGAACCCAGGGCCTTGCACGTGCAAGGCAAGCACTCTGCCACTAAGTTCCCTGTTACTCAACCTAGACTCTTCCTCAGTCTGTGCTCTTGGCTGAGCACTGCCGCTCAGTACTTGAAAAGCATCGTGTGAGTGGTCTACAGAGAGACAACATCTTGCAGCCCTGATCTTCTTACACCTTATTTTCTCTGCAGTGGCCAGGGCTCTCCAGAAAGAAATTTTACAATATTCTGGGGCTCCCCCAACACTCTACAAAATCTGGGGAAGACTATGGGAAAGAAAGGACATTTGCAATGCTTGTGGCTGCAGCAGTATGTGAAGTATGGAGGTGAGTGCTCTGGAGTCACACTGATTAACACATACCCACTACATGTGCCTTCCTTAGTCTCTGCGAGCTCAGTTATGCCTGATGCTTAACCTCTTTGTTCCTCTTCCCACACAGAGTATATCTGCTCTTGGAGAGAACAGCATACTACATGAACACGGTGGGGAAATATATACACTACACACACATACACACACACACACACACACACACATACCTGTCT
This sequence comes from Cricetomys ansorgei, assembly GCA_026225945.1. Classification (NCBI taxonomy): domain Eukaryota; kingdom Metazoa; phylum Chordata; class Mammalia; order Rodentia; family Nesomyidae; genus Cricetomys; species Cricetomys ansorgei. The sequence goes on from JAMJFZ010001815.1 coordinate 5,925,327, forward strand.
CTCCTGCTCCATCAGACCTTGCTTTCAGCATGGCCAGTACTGTCTCCCAGGCACTGCCTAATTCCCACATCTGATCTTTCCCTTTCTTCTTGTCTCTGGTTTATACCATTTTAATTTTTTCAGTCATTTCTATAAGATTTCTCTATGATTGGCACCCAATGTGGCCACCTACAACTGGCACAACAACTAGGGGCTCGAGAACATGGAGCCCGCATTGGGGACTGCAACTGGCCCCACCCCAAAGTATACAAAGATGTATACTATGGAAAAGAAGAGCAGGACACACCCTGGCAAGAGCCAAGGCACAGAGACTACAACACACGTGGTGAACAGAGAGCCTACAAAGAAGGAGACGCAGGAAGGTAAAGCATGTTCAATGTAAAAGATAATTAATAACGGTATTTAAAATAGAGAAAGAAAGAATATTAAGTTTGAAAACAGAGAGTAAGAAATAATTAAAAAAAAAAAAAAGAGTAAGGCCTCCTGTAAGAAGGGAGAGCTACAGAGAGAAAAAAAATATTATGAGTAGAAAAGAGTTTATACTAATTCTCCCCTCAGGAGATATCATAGCTCCTGAGCAGTGGGAAAGACAGAGAGAGGGAAAGCACACAGATATAGACTGATGGGAAAGTCCAGGGAAGAAACCATAGATATAAAGCTCCTGAAGGAAGAGAAGGTAACATACAAAGGAAATGCATAGAGACACAGATTGATAAGTCTCCAAAGGAAGGAGAGAGCTAAGTAAGATTGGAAAAGAAAATATTTTCCATGTTAAAAAATGAAAAATTCTATAGCATATGGCACTTGGACCCTGTAGAGTTCTGTCTTGGATGCCTTAGGAATAAAACAGAGGATGAAAAGACAAATCCTCCAACTGCGGCGTGCACACTGCAGACCAAGGCCATTATCACTGCGGTGTTTCAAACTGTATTCTTAATAGCTATTGTGGCTTTCTGCGCTTTTTCAAAGAAAAATGAGAATGAGGGAAAAAGAGAATCTGTTTTCCTTCATGGGAAACAGACTTAGAGAGAGAGATAAAATGTGGAATACTAAAATACAGGCCTTGGGAGCAAAATGAGAATATTTTTATAAGAGAATGTAAAAAAAAAAAATCTCAGAAGGAGACAAAAATTTTTAATCCAGAGTCTATGGCGCCACCTTATAACAGAGAGTGGCAGCCCAAGGTTGTCAAAAAAACAATCTTAACTTACCCAGTTGCTTGTAAGAAATAGGATGTTGACCTACAGAAATGCAGATTTAAGGAGACTTAATTAGACAGCGGTACCCCATAAAAAACAACATGAGCAATCGGTTTCCTACCAGCAATGGAGTAACACATCCTCAGAGCAATTAAAGCAATTAGTGCCTCCTATGATGGACAGCACTGCTCTGGACCTTGCTATAAATAATCCATTTATCAAGGGAAGAGCAGCCTTGGTGGATGAAACAGGAGATTTTAAAGAGCAGGTACTTTGCCAGACTATTATAAATGATCAGAGACCAAGGTCACAGGTAAATGGAGCTTTGACTGAAGGGTTAGTAACAATGGAAGCAGATGTGACAGTAATCTCACAGGATGCTTGGGGGTGTATCTACACAGCTTTTGGAGACTGGAACGTTAGAAAATGTGTGTAAAATCCACCCAGATGGATGCTACATTTAAAATTTATGAGAATTACATATTCTCCCATGTGTCTGAACGTGCATCGCAGCAGAAGGCCTGTGTGTCGCGCCATCTCTAGTCGTCTCTCCGAGGTACGGAGACCACTGTCACTATTTTCAAAACTGACTCTCTTTTGCTTCCTGAAGATGAGAGACTCTTGGGAATTATTATTTTTCATTTCTTTGGGGTTTCTGTTGTTTTTACTGTTTTGAGACACGGTCTCTCTCTATAGCTGTTCCGACCTGGAAATTATCATGTAGGCTAGCCTTGAACTTAAAGTAATTCTCTTGGCTCTGCCTCTAAAGTTCTGGGATTACAGACATGTGCTGTTGGATACAGTATCCTCTGATGATTTTTAAAATTCAGCCCCTGGTGATGCTTTGCATTTAGACCTAGCAGCTTTGAAGTGTCCCAAACCCTTCTTTGTCTTAACCAAGTAAATCCTCTGCTATCCTGGGGTCTCAGTAAAAATGTGTGTTGTCAGATACACACAGCTAAATAAGCAGGTAGCTTTTAATGTAGGTAACCTTTGCTTCTAGAAGCATTCAGTGATTTTTAGGGAAGGGAGTTTTCCTATGTGGTGGTTTATAGGTGGCCTTAGATATTAACTAGGGCAGCTTTTTTTAAAGTAACCTCCAGTTAGTTGTCTATTTCCCTCACAATAGTAGAGGATTTTCTCTTTTGGAAGTTATGGGTTCTTAGTTTTTCTTGTTCAAAAGATGTGTGTATGGGAAGTGAGAATTCAAAGCATTTGTTCTACACTAACAGAACTCTGATGGACAGACACTTGAAAATTCTGTAGACTTTGTTAGATTGCAGTTGAGTGTGTGCTGATAACAAGGGGTAATAGTATTTAACAGTATTCATCAAGCCTTGTGTTACTGAGTTACTAAAAACAAACAAACAAACAAACAAACAAACTCATTTTCCTGAGTAGGGATGTAGCTCAATGGTTGAGCACTTAGCAGGCATAAAGCCTTGTGTTCAATCCCCAGCACAAAACAAAAACAAAACCTAGCTCTCAGAATATACCTGTACTGTAATTGACAGCCACTCACCATCAGACCCAGTGTCTGTGGTGTGTAGGATCAGACTCAGGACTTCTTGCATGCTAAGCAAGTGCTCTGCCAACTCAGTCACATTCCTAGTCCAGTGATCACATTTTTAGCATGCAAAATACATTAATATATACCAGGTAACGAGACAGATTTGCAAATAACAAAAATTGGCATCAGTTTGATAAATTCTGCAAATGGCAGAACCAAAATTTCAGTCATGAACTGCAACAAGATGTTGACTAGAAAAAACCAGGACCTAAGAGGTCTGTTTGACTGGTATACATACAGATAGCATGATGGCCTGGATGATGTTACTGAACTAAGCTTATGCACACTAGTAGGCATGCAGCTGGCCTCTCAGAACTATAGCTTTGCTTAAGAGCAAATTGGAGGAAGAAATCAGTTTAAAATAGCAAACAAATAGAATAGAATGTGATTTCTAATGTTTCATGATTACTGGGACAAGGGACCTGGCTGCAGAAGTGGCTGAGTTGCTAAGGTGAAAAGCAGTACCAAGATTTGCTGGACATGACGCTTCAACAAGCCACGCTAATAATGCAGGCGGGAAATGCGCCATCTCTTAACACATTTGAAAGTTAGACACTCTTTGGGGCTGTAAATGACATAACATTGCAAAATGAAATGTATATCAAGGTGAAACCCGGGGCTTACCTTACACAACCTTCCCTATAGCCTGAGGGGCCCATGAGAAACATTTCCTTCCCCTGCCAGTAGTGCTCTTGAGAGGAGAAAGTTGATTTTCTTAAAAAGAAGAAATCTTACTGATACTAGGGGCATGCTGAGTTAGAGCTGGAAGATGGTGTGCTGTGCTCTCTGCTGAGATCTGTCAGGCCTGCACCTTTCAAAATGTCTCATGCAGCTTTATTAATATATCGCAGGAATTGATAAATGGCAACAGATTTCTCAACAAAAATTTTTTAATTGTTCTTCGAAGTCAACATGATTAACTTTTATTCAATTACTTTAATTAAAATTTTAAGTTTAAATGAAAATATACTATCATAAAGGAGAAGACAAGCATAACATCTTTAAAACAGAGAAGCTACATTTGAAACAAGCAAGCAAACAACCTCAGGGGCTGGAGAGATGGCTGGGAAGTTAGAGCACTGGCTCTTCTTCCCAAGATTCAAGGTTCAGTTCCCAGCTCACAAGCATCTCTAACTCTAATTCCAGAGGATCTGACGCCCTCTTCTGGCCACTGTGGGCAATGCATGCACATGGTCCACAGACATACATGCAGGTCAAATATAAAATAAAATAAATATTTCTCAGGGAAAAAAAGTCTTCAATTATCAACTGAAAGCTTTCAAAAGACATTCTCTTCTTAGTTTCAAGTGAAATTTTTTAGGGATTTAAGTTCTCCGAAAGTATGGTTATATTTCACCCCCTTTCCCCCTTCCATGGATAAATCACCTGGGGAGAATTGCTGGGGATTGAATCCAAGGCCTCAAGCATATCAGGCAATGCTCACCTACTCATGAGCTCCCTGTCAGCCTGTGTGCTGGCTTTTACTCAATTGGACCGGGACATCAAGCAAATGGCATCCTAGAGAAAACTGCTGTAACCACACCCAACATCTCATATTCAAGAGTGACGGCAGACTAAAGCATCTATTCAGAGATGAAACCCAACCAAATCCTAAAGTAATCTTGTATACACTGCACAAGGCTTAACAGTAACTGGTAGACATGGACAGTGCATCATATTTTAAAAGCACATCCTCTATTTCTCAGGTCCTTGAATGGTCCAAGGTGTCTGAGACTCAGAGATCTCACTTCTAAGGCCATTTTCAAATGAGTACAACTTCAACAGCCCCTTTTCTTTTCAGATACACACAGGGCTACAGATGGTGGACTCATCCACTTGAGAAACATTTGTTAACAAGCAGCATGGGTATATGATGATGAGCTGAACAGAAAAACAAGATATTGAGCACAAGTCAGGTGTCCTGACACTAGCCCATTAAGCAAGTCTTGGCTAGGAGAACAATGAATGAACAAGCTCAGTGACCCAGACAAAGAACAAGATAGTTTCTTTCTTACTCGACCCCGCATTAGGCTTGAATATTCACAAGTATAAAGTGAACAAGAGTATAAACCTACTATAATTTAGGGAAGAGAAAAAGAAGACAGATCCAGGAAGAATCAACAAAGTTGAAGCCCTTAGGAACATGGAGTAGTGAGTGCTCTCGGCAGCAGCTGAGGGAAAGGGAAAATGCTCACTCCTAAGGAAATAGATGCCCAGACCCGCTCTGCAGACAGCAAACAGGAACATTACAGAGCTCCTGGAAGGGGGGTATTACACACACATCCATGGCAGCGGACAGTGATGGGGACCCAGGATGCAGACACTGTCACACTGCACATGTTCCTGTCACCCTCACAAGGCCTGGAGTGTAAAACTCTGAGCAAGAAACAAGAGGATTCACTTGTGGGCAGAGACTGTAGCAGTGTAACTTAAAACAACTACTTTTCCAATGTATAGTATTAAACATATCTAAAATCAATGATTGCTGCGTCTTAAAAGAAAGTAGCCGGCTATATGAAATGAATATGCCATTATACAGTGTATACTAGGTTAACCTTACGCTGTGACTGTCAAACTGATGTCATCATTTTCTTCTATCATTCCTTTAAGAAAAATCAAGCCAACTGAAAAACGGTACAATGCTGTAAGAGTGATTCCCAAAGTCTCCCAAATCACAGATTTTTTAATCACTGAAGTGTCTTCAAGCACTCCAGGTAAATGAATACTTTTCTAGCTGTGATTCAACTACCAAGCCCCTTACCACTTTGGTATTTAAAGCACAACTTTCATTTCAAGGTTGTAAAGTCTTCTGAGTCTGCTGTACGGGCACAGCGCTAAGGCCCATTGGTATACTGCATTTACTGGCTTTAGTAACATATCCCAGTATACTTAGTCAGCTACTTTCATGAGCCTTGAGGACATGCTACTGCACACATGTGACTAACTTTTGCTTGTTTACATTTCAACTCAGATCAACTCATAGAAGAGAAAATAACTACTAGATTTTCCCCCAAAGAAAACTCTCCTCCATCTTCAGATACCAATATTTGCTGAATTAAAGTAACTCTTTACAGAATTTAACTAAAAATAAAAGCACAAGATTGCATGTGAAGAGAACATTCAAGAACCTAAAGAAGTCCTTATAAACAAGACAGCCGCTCTCTGGGAAATGACTGAGCCCCTGCTGATGGGACAAAGTTGGGCCTTAGCTTTTGGGCACTGGCTGCCAGGTCCCTGGGAATACTGCCTGTTGGTAAAACTGTGAAAAAGGTAGATCCACATCAACATGGATCCCTGATGTTAGACGCTAATAATTTGCTACACAATGGTCTCTTGTATGCAAGGGCAAGTGAGGAAATGGTTCTTGTTCCTTTGAAGTGTGTGGAAAGCCTCTGGAAAATCTCTGAGGCAAGGGAGTTCAAATTTTCCCTTCTATGATCTCAGAGCCAAGAAGCACAACAGACACATGACGACTTGTTAATTCTTACTGTGAAGCTACATTCACCTGACACTAAAACAACATCAGTGCCAAGCCCACTTCACGAAGAGATTTTCTTTTCACTTGCTTCCCTTTGTTTTTAATTTATTCACGTCTCCCCGCCTCTCCAACTGGAATAATCCATGTGTCCTCTGGGACAGAAAGAGAGAGCTCTACTGGACACACACTCCACGCCCACCCTCAGAGGAACGTAATCCCTAGTGACAAAGCCACAGCTGAGACTGTGGCTAAACACTAAAGGATGGAGCATGGAGTGGGAATCATTTTTCTAAATACCCACAGAAAAGACTGGACAGGGGAGAGTGGGTATCCCATTGCAGTGTTCACAAACAGGAAGAGGGAACAGCAGAGTACGTAGCCCACAGCTTCAGTGAAACTGCTAGCCAGTGTGGACTTAGCAAGTCCTCCCTTTCTTCCTGGGACAAGAAAAAAAGAAAAGAAGAAAGCAAAAAATTCAATCTCAGCAAAACTAGAAAACAGATTTCAAGATATCTCTGTAGACTGAAGACCCAGGAACAATCCTGTTTACGATTCTGTAAGGCCTGCTGACTGACTGGAGAGCTGGGAATATCTGGGCTGTCTTGTGTCTCTTTAATAACCATTCACTGCTCACCTGTGTTTGACCTAACACCCACCATTACTAGGTAAATCCTTTCAGAATGTACTAACACTCCTGGCTTCCCCCTACCTAAAGGTCAAGAGGTCATCAGATAGCACCTGGAGTGTGTAACAGGTTCTCCTTGCTTAGCTACGTAACCCCACACACCTGAAGTGTTCTGACTTACAGCTTCTCTGTTCAACAACTTCATAAAACTGTTATCATGTTGGATTAGGGTATTTGGTAACATGATGGTTCCTAACCAGGATCACTCATATTTGGCTCTAGAATAAACTTTCTTATTCCCTTTGAGACACGAGCTGCATCTGTGTGCCCACACACAGCACCCCAGGAAAGAGGAGACAGGGGAGCTGCTAGCTATCTAGCTAGGGGAGTGGCACTTCTGAAAGAGGAAGGACCCCTGTCAGGAAGAACGGGGACACGCCTGGCTGCAGCAGGCCTTGTGGTACTTCTGTTCCACAGTTCCCCTTACTTCTGACTCCATGCATCTCTTGCTGGTCTACTGGAAGAAAACAGTTAGGTTTTAATTTCTTTTTAATTACATTTATTTAGCGCACACATGTGAGCCGCACAATATCACAATGTACAAGTGGAGATCAGAGGACAACTTGGAAGTCTGTTTTTTGCCTTCGGCCATGTGGGTCCCACACAGGCCCCGAGACTTGGTGGCAAGCACCTTTACCCAATGAGCCATCGTGCTGGCTCAACTCTTTGTTTTACTATTCACTCATCTTATGAATGAAGCAGAGAGTCTTCACCTACACGATTCACAACAGAAAACTTCCAAATTAGGAAATTTCAAAAAAAGGCTTGTAAGTCAAGCCTTTTATGAAATGGCTACAAACCACTTAGTCTCAAAGATTCCCAAATTATCTTCCTGGAACTCAGGGTGCGAACAATGCTTAGAAATGCCTCCAGCTGAGGAGAAGAAACTAGACCTCCCAGAATCCTCACAAGTGGATTCTGTTCGTGAAAAGACTTACCATTCCAGTGCACAGCTCTATTTTTAAGGTTTTTTTTTTAAATTGAGATTTTCATACATGCACATAATATGTTTTGATGAACCCACCCCCCTCATCCTCATCCCTCCAATTTCCCCCACATCTTTCCTCTTTTTTTTTAAAGATTCATTTTACTTTTAGCAAATGAGTGTTTTGCCTGCACGAATGTATGTGTAACCACATACATTCACATACAACGACATGTGTGCTTGGTGCTCATAAAGTTATGAATGGTTATGAGCCACATGTAGGTGCTGGGAACCAGACCTGGGGTCCTCTGCAAGAGCAACACATGCTCTTAACCACTGAGCATCTCTCCAGCCCCTCCTCTGTGTTTTAAGAAAAGTGATACCAAAGGCGATCCCAAGTGTGACTTTATAAATTAGCAGACCAAGGGCAACACGTAAAGCAGACATCTCTAACACACGAGGCATCTGTTTACTGAGTAAAACATAACGATCTGAAAACTCAAACCCTTCTGGAACCACAGTTCCTTGCTATGTAATCCTCACTGCCAACCTTACCACTACAGCCTGAAAGCCATGAACACTGCCTGTGCTACAAATCAACTCTAGACCCTCTAGCTCCTAACACAAACTATAGCCCCGTAGGTCACCCTGGACACCTGCCTGGGCAGTGGAGAATGTCGCAGACACAGTACTAGACACAGTCATAGGTCTCAGCCCTGCACCTTGAGGAATCCTCCAAACTCATCCCAGTGCTCTGGCCTGTAAGACCAGAACAGTGAGAAAGTCTTAAGAAATATTTTACAAAGGATTTGAAGTAAATTTTTAAAAGTTATGCAAACTCTTAATGATTTTTTTTTTTTCTGAAAGTCTTGGCTGAATATTTACATTATCTCCTTTAGTGAGGCATCCACTGGTTTTCCAAGCAGTAAAGAAGTCCACAGAATAATCGCAGACATCATACCAACACAGACACTACATGATCTAGGCAACAGTAGGTTTAGTTATTTGAACTGAATCCCACTAGAGATGTCATTGAAAGCCTTTATATTGGTGACTCTTCTACCAGACAACACAGTAAAGGCAGAAAAAAAAGATGCTCAAATCAAATGGAAATAGAAATGAGGAATGAGAAATTAGGGCTGTGGCACGGAAAGTAAAACGCAGTCAAGGAAAGAAAATCAAAACACTCTTTATCCTCAAGTGAATTACAGGGAAGTAGCACATTTTTTGTCAATTAAAAATAAAAATGAACTATGAATAATTACATTACCAATGTTGATAATACTAATGGCTTAAGTGGACATGGTGCAAACTATACTTGCCTGCCACAGAACACAGTTAACCTTATGGAATGTTCCGTTTTCTGAATTCTCTACTCATTAAAAAAATAAACTTATTGGGTGTGTATATATTGGGGTGTGCACACGCCCATATCACCACACACCTAAGAGGTCAGAAGCTTGCTGGAATTGATTCTCTCTACACTACTGGGGACCCGGGGAGCAAACTCGAGTCCTAAGTCTCTAGGCAAGCATCCTAAATCTATGGAACCCTCTCCATGGCCTGCATTTTTTACTCTTAAATCCACCCAAAGTTAAGGCATTTAGAGAACAATGTTTTTCATATGAAGAAGTCTGAAGTTTCAGAAAAATATAAAATTTGGACCCAAAACCCAAGAACGGCAATCAATCAATCAATCAATCAATCAATAAATAAATAAAATAGGTCAAGTCTGAGCAAGTCAACCTGAGCACAAGAGGAGCGCTTACAAAGTTAGACTGGCGCCATCTTCAGGACACTGGAGTTCTGCACCTCACAGTATGCACAGAGTCAGTGTGGGGCCTTAGCATGCTTTACAAGGAACGCACTTCCAAGGCCTCAGGAATGTGAGACCTGCCAGTCCAGAGCACAAGCTTTCCTTCAGAAGTTCTTCCCACGGCTACAGCAGGGCATGTACCTATTATCTCACACCATATTACCTCACCAAGCTACAGTACTCGTCCTGTGCAGTACTAGTGCCTGCCCGACTGCCAACAGACATGAATGCAGATAAAGAAAAGGCCAACACAGATTTTTCTTTTCTACCTCTTCCAGCCGCCTCCTCTGCTCCTTCTGCTGTTCAATCCTTTTCTGCCTCTCAGCCAGCAGTTGCCTCTTATACTCTTCCTGCTCCCGGAGCTGTTGCTCCTGAAGAAGCTGCTGCCTCCTCAGAGCCTCAGAACGTTCCTTGTTCTCCTGCTGCAGTCTCAGGAAATCACGTCGCAGAGTTGATTCCCCAGGCACGTTGACGATGGAACTGCAGGGAGGACAGAAATGTCAGGGGTTCATGCATCACCTTGGTCTCTGAGGGAGCAACCAGCATGGGTGCCCTATTCCTTTTCTACACCCAGTTCTCTTCATGGGTGGTGAGCCCGGGAGTTCAATAAACATGCCCATCAGGACAACTATGCCTACAGCTCAGAGGGCTCACATCATCCTTTATTGTTTAGTGATGTCTGAAAATTCAGTCCTAGATGCTTAAAAAGGCATTTTTACATGCGACTGTCACACCAGTTCAATGGAAGGCTGAGCTTACTTCTTTCACTTCACTGGTCTCCCTTTGGCCCTCTGATTTTCCATCATTACAAGGAAAGAGCAGCACTCACTGGTGCTCAGCATACCTTCATTTTCATCTGGCCAGCACCAAGCCTGCTCTGTATTCCCTGACACTGTTTCCTATGATCAGGGACAGCAGCAGGTTCCAAGAAGGCCTCGTGAATGGACTTTGAACAGAAAACTTAACTAGCATTGTTCTGCTTTCCCCAATCCCATATCACACAGAAGATCAAGAAAACAAATATCCCTGAACTCCTTTTACTACATATGCCATCATGTATCTTACAGGTGCCAGTCTACTCTCTAAAAGCAACTAGACTGCTCATGAAATCACTTCTCATTTCTCTGAAATTTTTAGTTTGAAATGGACTCAGATCTTCTATTTAAGTTACTATAGGATTTCTTTTGTAAGCCCTTGTACCCCTTTTGAAACTCCTATTCCCAACACAAGGCTCCCAGAGGTCTCAATGCATCCTTCTATCTTTGTTTTGTTTCTGTAAGTAAGGGCAACAGGAATGATTATCAGGCAAGCCCATTACTGAAGTAAAAACATAAAAAGGTAAAATCTTTCACTCTCTTAGCCTTTTGCTTGACTTCCACTACAGTTTGGGAAGCCAGAGATAAACCAAAACATAGAACAGACCCTGACAGAAGAAGCCAAATGCTGGTAACCATGTTTGCAGCAGGGGAAAAGAACTAAAACTTTGGGCATGTGTTTTTACAGAGGCCCTGCTGGCCTATGAGCAGGGTAGGGTGTCTTTGCACTCTGGACTGACTGTTCTGTCCAGAATAAGGCTTTTTACCATTTGTGCCTTCTGGAGCAATAAATATCAGAAGCAGTATTTCCTCAGCCCCAAATGTAAAATTGGGTTAAAAACAAAAACAAAACCTGGGTAAGAGTTTGGGGTGGGGAGCTGTTCTTAGGCATCTATCATGAAGTGAAAAAAACGGCAACAGAAAGGCACTTTCAAAGCCAGCTAATACTGTGTTACTCCCCGGGACCTTATGGCACACTAGCTCGACACAGCTTGGTCTCTCCTAAAGCATCGATGTGGCATCGTTACCTTGGCTCTCCTTCCTGCTCAGGCACTTCCTCTTCTTCCTCCTCACTCCCACTGTATTCATACTCAGTTTCATCTAAAAGACAAGGACAAGATGAGCAGGGAGCTGACAGGCCCTGACAGGCACCTGCGTAGTCAAGTATTTCCAGAAGCTGATGACAGGCACAAGATGTTCCTGTGGAATGGTGTTTCAGAGAGCGGCTTGCAAGAGGAGAGATGCTGACCTGCCTCATCTAAGGTGATGAGTTCCCTGAGCTGGCCACACTCCCCACAGAAGAGCTGAGGTTTTAGTATTGATAAAATCCCATATGTGGGATTGTCTGTAAGAGGGCACACACAATAAAAATAGCCTAACAGCACCAACATATTCACACACACACTAAAAACCCTTATCACGATGACAAATTCAGTATCACATTATAAGCCCCAAAACAAGCCTCAACACACAGACAGGTAGAGGTAAGTAGGTAGAAAAATAATCCCTTTTATTGTACCAGACCACAGTGGAACACAAGTAGAAATCAACAGCCAAAGAAACCTTGGGTCCCATACAACGCACTTCTGAATGAAGCAAATGACCAAGGTAACAGTCTACTGGTCCTCTGTGTACCTCTCAGAGAGTCCTAAAGAGAAGTTTATTACTGTGAATGACCTTGTTAAAAATTCAGAGATCTCAAACAAAGCTCTAAAAAACTGACAAGCTAAAACAAAACTCAGCACATTAAGAAATTACAATGAGAATAGAAAGTAATGAAATAGACTCTGAGAGAAAAATTCACACACACACAAAAAAAAAAATCAATCAAGAGATCTGGTTCTTTGAAAAGATTAACAAGATTAACAAGATTAACTGCTAGTCAAACTAACAAAAACAGAGAGAAAAATCAATTAATAAAAATAAAGATGAAAGCAAATTGCTACCACAGATTTCAATGAAACCAAAAGATAATTGAAGAATGCTTTGAAAACTTCTAAAGGCCTAAAAAAACTAGAAGAAATTAATAAATTTCTAAATGCCTAAAATGTACCACAATTAAACCTGTAAGATGTAAGCAATGTAAATAGTTCCTTAGAAAGCGTGAGGCTGGAACAGTGATTAGAAAGTCCATAAGGGAAGGTACAGGACTGCAGAGATGAATTGTCGATTGTCCCCAAACATCTGAGGAGGACCTAACACCAATGTTCTCACCATTCTACCAAAAACAAGGGGGAACTACCAAACGCATCCTATGAAGCCAACATGACTCTACCAGCAAAACTGAATAAAGATAATAATAAGAACATTACATTTTTCTAATGACACTGGATGAAAAATTCTCAACAAAATACTTTCAGACTGTATTCAAGAATATATGAAGAATGCATACCACAACCAAAATAGTTTCATCTCAGGGACACAGAGCTATGCAAATTAACAAATGTAACATGTAATATAAATAACCTTCAGGACAGAGCTCAAATGCAGGAAGGGCACTGTACAAAGTTAAGTGTCTTCATGAGAAAAATCCAGAAGGCCTTGGCATCATGGTGCCCACCTGTAAATTCCAGCACAGGGGAGGTAAGATATAAGGATCACTGTGAACCTGTAGCTTGGGCTACAGTGAGGCTCCAACTTTAAAAAAAAAATCCTGAAGAAATTAGAAATACAGCGTGTAAGAAAACACTTCAAAATAGTAAGGGCTATATATGGCAAACCTACATACAACGCTGTAGTGGATGGGGGAAAATGACATAGCCTCTAGATCTAGAATTAGACACTTATTTAATATAGTGCCTCAAGTCCTATAAAGCAGTAAGATGTAAAAGGAATAGCAATAAGAAAGAAGTCAAAGTATTGCTAATCTCAGACATCATGATTCTATATTTAAACGGCCTTACAGACCCTATCAGATCTGATAAACACTTTTCGTCAACTTGCAGGATACAAAATTAACACACAGAACCCAGTAGCTTTCCTATATACCAATAGCAAACCTACTGAGAAAGAATAGAAGTATCCAGAAATAAACCTGACCAAGGCAGTGAAAGGAAAACAATGTTACACAGAAAACTATTCCTATGCTTAAAAAAATAATCCACAAATTCATTTGAAACAGAAGACTCTGGGTAGCCAAATCAATTCTAACAGAAAAAATACAACTGAGGATATCATATACCTGATACACTACAGAGTCACAGTGACAAAGCACAGTATTGGTGCAAAAAACAGACATGTAGAGCAATGGAAGAGAACGGAGGATCCAGAAACAGACCCACACAGCTACAGCCACCTAATGCTTGAAAAGGTTAAAAACATACACTGCAGGGTGCAAACAGCCTATTTAACAAATGGTGCTGACAAAAATGGATATCCACCTGAGAAGAAAGGAATTAGATCCTTATCTCTCACTCTGCATATAAACCAGTGGTGTACCTGCTTCTGAGCACACAGGCTCCAATGGGCAGGTCAACAGATGGTCCTGGTGTCACTTAGGACAGCGGATGGCCAAAGAACAGGAAATGTGCGAGAGAGATTTGTCAGCAGAAGGGGTGAAGACAAGGGTGGGAGGGAGTTAAAAGAAGGTTAAATGTGGGAGTCTTCAGCTATATAGACACGTGTAAAACTGCAGAGAACAAGCCAATTCAAAGTGAATCAGAGATTCAAAGTGAATCAATTTTAAACATGAAAGGACAAAGCTTCTAGAGAAAACACTTCAAGATGTGTTCAGAGATAAGAATTTTCTAAACAGGACTCTAAAAGCATAGGAAATTAACCTAAGAATTGATAAGACAGATTATATAATTTATAAAGCTTGGGTACAGCAAAGTAAAGTATCAGCAGGACAAACAGCTTATAGAATGGAATAATTTGCCAGCTATATTTCAGATACAAATTAATGAAATAAAATGTTCTCAAAAATATAAACATAAATGGTTAATAAAAATATCTTCAAAAGTGTTTTTCAGCCATGAGGAAAATTCAAAATTAAAACTTCCCAGAGGTTCTGCCTCACCCTAGTCACTTAGTTATCACTGATGAAAGAAAGAACAAATGGTGCTGGGGTTGTATGGGTCATATTCACTGCTGGGGCTGTGGGGTCCTTATTCACTGCTGGGGTTGTGGGGGGGGTCCTTATTCACTGCTGGGGTTGTGGGGGGTCCTTATTCACTGCTAGGGTTGTGAGGGGGTCCTTATTCACTGCTGGGGCGGTGGGGGTCCTCATTCACTGCTGGGGTGGTGGTGGGGGTCCTCATTCACTGCTGGGGTTGTGGGGTCCTTATACACTGCTGGGGTTGTGGGGGTCCTTATTCACTGCTGGGGTTGTGGGGGGTCCTTATTCACTGCTGGGGTTGTGGGGGTCCTTATTTACTGCTGGTGGGGTTAGAAACTGGTGCTCATTATAGGAACAAACATGAAGGTTTCTCAAAAGGTCAAGTAAAAAACTACCGTATGCCCTATTCTGCAGCATATTCCCAAAAGACTCTATATCCTCTACAGATGTATTTACACACACACTCATCTTTATCACTGTTCAATCACAACAGCAAGGAAATTGAATCAGCTTAAATAGCCTTCAACAGATGTTAAAGTGTTCAGTGTTCAGATGTTCAGTGAGAATATGGTAAATATATACAATGGAATTTTATTTGGCCATAGAAAAAAAAATAAAACTTGCAGCGAAATGAATAGATCTGGCCATCATTAAATTAAGTGTGGTGACCCAGACTCAGTTGAATACTGTGTATTGTAAGCGACTCTATTCTGTAATGTTTACATACATGTGTCAGTGCGTGGGTATGTGACATAACACCAGCCAGGCCACCCAGAGGGAGGGCGGGCCGTTAACTCCCCTTGGTCTCACACCATCAAGTATGCAGGAAGGTAAAGGAACACATGACAGGAACGCAGAAGAGAAGACACGAGGATGGGAAGGAGAATGGTGGGAAGGTAGTGGAGGATCAATAACAAGAAACCTGTATTTAACAGTGTCGGGATGGAACCTGATACGGTCAATGCTAGTTAAAATCTTTTCAAGTTTATTTAGTATTATCTTAGAAAAAGTGAGACTAAAAGGAGCCTTCATACCTTTCTCTCCCCTCTTCTTTCTGGTCCGGTCTATGTGGTCCTTAAGCTGGATTCGAACTTGCCTTTCATTGGGCTGATCTCTTATGAAAGGGTGTTTCAAAAGCTGCTCTGTAGAAGGCCGCTGCATGTAATTCTTCACCAGGCAACCTTCTATGAAGCTGAAAAATTTCTTTGACCTGTAAGAGGAAGTGAAACATATCATCAAATTTCTACCACAAAAGTAAAGCTCCAAAATGCCAGTGAGGAGCCTGAAAACCATTGTGCTGATGCACAGCCACGCTGTGAGAACACATAGGAGCTTGGGACTGAGGGGGCAGAGTGTTAGCACACACCTGCAGTGTACAACCATAACATTCCACAATCAGCTGGAAAAGGAGCCAGTCTTAAAGGAACAGAGTTAAGTCTGATGTGACTCACTGACCACTATATCATGAGGGTGGAGGCAAGGGATCGATGAAGGGCTTCACTAATTGGTAGCGAGGGTGGGGGGCACAGGTGGAGGATAGGTGCCTGGCATCCAGAAACAAGAGCAGACAAAGAGATGAGTGAAAGGCTGGCCTCAGTGGGCAAATGCAGGGCCTCTTGAACCTACTGACACTTCAGTCTTACACTAGCTTGATCAGGTCCCAGTGTTTAATGTACAAAGGCAGAAATAGACAGGTTTTACTGTGGGGGAGGCCGACAACACCTGCCACCTACAGTCCTACACTTGTGTCACTTTCCACTGGCAGAGCTTTGTCCTTTCCCATTCCCAGCCAAGCACATGAGGACTCATACTTGGTTGGGACATTTACAAATGTATGTGTGAGACAGACAGAGGGTGTGCGTGAGCATGTGAGGAGGTCAGAACAATTCTATGGATTTACCTTTACACAGCTCAGGTTTCTGGACTTGCAAGACAACTTCCTTTACTCACTGAGCAATCTCACTGGCCCAATTTAGATCATTCTCGTATGGTTATCTTTTGAGACTCAGTTCTGCAACTGGCTCTTTGTAAGTCTTTCCTGACAACATCCCCAAGTTCAGAACATTTCTTCTGGAGATATCTACAAGTCAGTTTGTACACTATAGCCCTGTTTTTTCCACTAGTTTGAAATGATACGAACGAGTGGGTTCTTATTTTTCACTTGTCAGTGATGTTCAACACTAACTATGCATATGACAAAGGGTATTTTAATATATTTTTGTTGAATGAATTATTCATCTTTAAAATTTAGTTCAGTTCTAATTATGTCACTTCTATGAAGCATCCCTTCTTTGATATCTTGTATATTTTTTCAATTCAATAAATATTTATATGTGCATCTATTTATGTTAGATTCAATAAAAAGCATGCGTGTAAAATAAAGTAGAGGTGATTTAAATATACACAATAGCAGGTACATGATCAAACTTACAGAGGAGGAAAAATGAAACTGCTTCAGTGGGTTGAGTGTAAACCAAAGGTTCAGTACAGAGTGGGAACAAGAAGACAGCATCAGGGTACAGAAACATGAGAAAAGAGGCAAAAGTATCACAGACCAGTGACTCACTTCCTCAGGCTATTACAAAAGGTAGAAAAGAATAGAGAAATAGGTCAGCATCGCCTTACAGAAAAGTCTGTGGTTAAAGAGGAATGATAATTTATGCAATGCTTATACTACAACAGCCCAGCACAGATCACTAAAATGTGTACTCACGAAGACCATTCATAGAACTGACTAAAGCAACAAACATGACTCCCTCCCTACACCTAGATCACAAACTGAGACTGAACCCTAAATTAAAAGACTCTCATGTACCATGTCCACAAGGCAATACTGAGGAACCAACCATCCATGGTATACTGCTTAAAATTAGTAACTGAGTTCCCCTGGCAGGTAAGTCACTTACCACTTTCTGACAGCCATTTCACCAGGGGGGGAAAACTAAGAAATTTACACCTAAGAAGGACGACAGCAATTGCAAAGGAAGACACTGCCTGTACTTTCAAACACTTGGGTAAAATAAGGACAGTGAACAAATAACTCAATGTAGCATCTTGCCTAATTTAGTTGGAGAGAGTTTGGCCTGTGGACCCAGAAGGCATCATGACTTACTATCTACCACTGTCTCTGTCTATCAGCGTATGTCATATGCAAATGATTAACCAAAACCTACAAGTCATGGAGACAGTGCGGGGTACTTGGCAGAGTACTGTTTTGTACAGAGTACTGATCTGTAATCCTCCCAGAATCAACTTTCATCAATCAAATCTCATAAGATAAAAAGGAAAGAAAACAAATATCACTTGGTTTAGTGCACGCTAACTAGTTCCTTAGCCCTGTAGCTTGATCCTGTTTAGTGTCCACTTCACACATTTGATGTCTGTGGGACTGGCTATCAAAGATGCTCAGAATCATCATCTCTTATTACTTCAAACAACTACATGAAGCCAAAATCTTTGCAACTGCGTGGTCCTTCAGATCTCTCTAAAGACTGGTTTGATGGAATTAAGTGATTCTGCTCCTTAGTATTAACTATTGTTAAAGAGAGTCTAAAAAGAATGGGAAAAAGCCTTGCAAGTAAAAGGAAGATGAGGAAGGGAAATGCGTTGAGCACCAGAAGAATGAATGGGAAAGGAGGAGGAGACAGGTGGAAATGCATGTGCAGCTTTAGCTGAAGGAAAAAGAGTCTGCACAGCACAGAAGACAGGCAACCAAGAAAAAAGCAGCCAGTAGAAACTGCAAGACCAAATTCAAATGTAAGGATGGACCCTGAGACATTTTGTGTATATCAGAAGAAGTAACGAAACCTAACATTAATTAATTGAAAAATTAGTAAGATTCAAAAAGTAAGAAAAATGAAAGCCACAGCAACAAGGCAAGACTGTACAAGCCAAGAGAGAAGAAACAGGCACAGAGGCATGGGGGTAGGGGTTCAAAAGCATGGGGTGCTTGAGTGCAGACATGAACTAGCAAGCAGCATTTAGGGGAGGAATTAGGCAAAACTCTCAGTCCCCCCTCCCAAAAACAAACACTGCCTTTCCTTAAAGATTTAAAATTAACCAAAGCACATGTCTTCAAAAGCTGCGTTTCTAAATGCTTTCCTCAGATAGTTCAAGCCTACCCTCAGTGTCAGCAGTCTGTATAACAAACCCAGAAAAGCAGCAAGGAGAAGGGGAGGCAGGTATCCAGGGGCAGAGGGCCAACCTGTTAACATGCTCTTCTGGAATTAAAGGAGTGTGCCTAACTTCCATTTTATAAAACATAATTACAGTAGCTGCCCCCATTTTCAGACAGGGTCTTGCTCTATTACCCAGAATGCTTCAAACTCCTAAGTTCATGTGGTCCCCCCTGTAGTATTCTCACAAGTCGTGGGGCCTGTAAACATGCACCATGGCCCAACACTCTTCATCAATGTTAAAGTCTATTAGCAGAGGACTTTCAACACACCTTTGTAATTTTAGCGGAAAAACAAAATGTTTTGCAACATATTACACTTAAAAGATGCTTAAACGTTAAGATATAACCTCTTCTCTGATTATGATCTTTCAGAGTCACCTGTCATTAGCATATAATTCAAAGACAATGTATCAGGAATAAAGACACATAGAAATCAATGCACTTTACACTGATTGAGGGTGCTGGTTTTTGTAGCACTGACATTAGAAGGAGGGACAGAAGAAAAAAAGGAGGGGGAGGAGGGTGAAGGCAGAAAAGGATGAAGGGAGGGAAGTCCATACATAGCTTACCATTTCTTTGACTTCAGCCTGGGAGGAGGGTTTCTGGGAATGAGAAACAGTGCTCTCATTGGATGCATGTCACAGAGAGCTGGGGAGAGGAGATGGGTTTGTCAGTAAGGCACTTACTCACTCAGTCTTGACTCCCAGGGTTCATTCACAAATAATTTCAAATACTCCATCCCACTGTCCACTGCTGTGGTCCTATCTTGAATTTATCATTTAAAAACAGCGAAATATAAGGAGAAGACCAACAATACACAACTTCAAATAGACACTTGAAAGTTTTCATAAACCCAAGATAAATATTAATTTAAATTTAAAAGGAGAAAATACTTAAGTCTTTAAATCAAAATCACCTATACAATTATAATAAAAATGGCTGTTTTCATGAGGTCCGAGTAAGGATTAAAACGGCTTGGGAAGGCCTTCAGTGTTTCAAATGGTACTGGCCTACACACAGTATACCTCCACACAGTATGCTACTACAGCTCGTGTCAGGAGAGAGGAAAGCTGGGTGTAAATAGAGGTAATTACTTTTGTGCAATTACTCTCTGTACTTATATAACTCACGCCAAGAAAGGTGAGTTTAGTAGACATGTCACAACAGACAAGGCAGCTGGGAGTGGTGACTAGACTAGCGGACGCCAGCATCCCAGTGTGAAAGAAAACTGAGACTGAGCCAGCAACAGGTTCCCCTTGTCGATATCGTACAAGGAAACACAGGATATGGTGTTTAAGGTGGGCATCTGTTTTTGCATTGTAACCGATTCTTAATTGCCAGTGTTTTTCATTGCTTTAACAAATATGCAACAACTATGTGCGAGGCAGTGATGCAGCCTTCATGTACACTTTCTCCGGCAGACCAGGAGAAACACTGCGGATGTTTTCTTCCTTATTTGCTCTACATTTCTATCATAACCCTAATCAAAGGTCATTGTATGATTATGATTTATGACCATTATGATTGAGATTTACTGATTTAACCAAAGGAAAAGCAAACCTAAATCTTCACAAAAATTCCATAAATAAAAGATAATGTCTCAATTTGTGAAATCAAAATGAGAAATAACAAAATTTCAAAGGTTAAGGACTTATTTAAAACAGTATTTTTTAAATGCAAAGAAGAAAATTAGTCCTTGTTAATTTCAGATCCTGCATATGAATAGGATACAGACCCAGAGAGCTCCAAAGGGAATGTTGGTTACCAAATACTCCCTTTATATCCAAAGCCACTCCGCTGATGGGTCTTATACATACTCACTCCACCAGGCACGGTTCTGCCCAGTGATCCTGGGTTCTTACAGGTAATCGGGCTACACAGAACAAATGAGCTCAAGAGGAAGGACATTACTCACGGGGGGCACCTTCTGCCATCTCGATGGCTGTGATGCCACAAGACCAAAGGTCACTCTGCAAAACAAAAGAGAATGTTCTAGATATCTATTCTATTTCTGGATAGTCACACAAATGAAATAAAAGAACTCTTCAGGCAACAAGCAAAAACAAGTCTCGTGAGGAGGTTATCTCCCAGCCCCAGGAGTTATTTTTATTTACTTGAGCATGATATTATTGAGAATGTTGGAAAGTGTTTGTCAAATTTTATGTATGTATTAAAGACTTTAAAAAAAAAAAAATCACAGAATCTCCAATATGTTTTTCAATATTTCAAATTAAATCAAAATTCCTCTACAACAATGGTTTAAATTAATCCTCATTAATTGGGCACTGTCAATAAATACTTAAATACATGGGAAACAACTCAAATATGAACTCAACTTTAACATCATTAACAGGTACAAAAACCACTAGAGCTAAGTTTTCTTCTGCTGACAAAGCAGTAACACAGTAACTTAAATCAGATTATTAAATATGGGTTTTATGCCTGGATTAAAAAAAACTGAATTATGGTTTCAAGTCCATAGAAGTCACTCTATAATCACTTCAATTTATTTGTATAACAAAGAAGTTATAAAACTGTTTACACAAGAATACTGGAAAATTTCAGAGGAAGCTATTATACATTCTGACAGTTTATTAAAAAGAAACTGTATTTGATTCTAGTGTATTTTTCAAGTTCAAAAGGATGCCTGGGGAGGAGCATCTGACTGGCTGGTAAGGAGGTCTGTGCCCGGCTGCCTATAAGCAGTGCGTTTCTCAGTGAGATCACTGATGAAGCAACCAAAAAGCATCTTAGCAGGGCCTGGAAAACCTGCACTCAAAACAGTCTGTATATTTCTCACTGAAACCCAGTAGGGATGGAAGGTATGTGATTCACAGGCAAGCCCCAGACCTCCACAGTACTAAGGACCCACGGGGTGGCCCAGAAGAGCAGGTGCCTCTTACTCTGTAGTCGTAAGTGGCGTCTGGATTCTCATCACAGGCAATGACCTCAGGAGCCATCCAGTAGGGTGTACCTATGAACGTATTTCTCCGTCCAACTGTCCTATCCAGCTGAGCGCTCACACCAAAATCAACTGAGGAACAAACAGCAAGAAGTAGAACGCAGTTAACAAAGAAGAAGACTGTGAGGAGGTGTCACGCAAATGAAACAACATGGCTTTGTCAGGCAGGTGGCACTGAAAGGAGTGCCCCTCTCAGAGCAGCACAGCAAGACTACAATGCAAGCGCCTCTACCAGTCCAGAAGAACCTAGGAGGCCTGGCCCCAACTGCCAGGGACCAGCAGAGGGCCCATTATAGGAACAACAATGTTTGTGCTTTTAGAAAATATGTGAGTCAAAAACAAGTATAAATTAAGGAAAGCCCCAAGTTTAGGAAACCTGGCCTAAGGCCCACCTAGGTTAGCTTTGCAATGCATGACTGGTTTCTTGGGAAGAACAGTGAAAGACTCCAGATTACCTAGAGCTGTCTGCATGAACATGTTGCCCAGATTCCTGCTTTCCCCACTCTCAGAGCTGATTCTGCATACAGACCCTGGGCTGACACACCATACTGCACTAAATAATGAGAATCAAGAATACACAAAGGGGCTAGGTGAGATGGCTCAGAGGGCAAAGGAGCTTAAAAACAAACTCACTGTACAAACCTGGGACCTGAGGTCCATCCCTGGAGCCTTTGTAAAGGGGAATGGAACAGACTCTACAAAGTTATTCTCTGACCTCCACATATGTATTGTGGCACTTGCATTGCAGCCACATATACAAATCATGTACACAGGTGGACGTACACACACACACACAAATGAGCCCACAATAAACATTCCCCAGAACAGCTGGGGCTTCAGCTGATTTTTCAGAGTGACTTCTCTTCCCACAAATTTAATGATGACAGTGTTCTAGAAGGAAGTTCATGGACATGGATGGGAGGCAGAGTTGCAGAAAGCGCACATGCTGGATGCATGCCACATCATCACAGCCCACACACTGCCATGAGCCCAGCAGGACAGAAGAATGGGAGCAGGTCACAGAAATGGGACTACAAAATGCTAGACAACTGGCAGGGTCACACATTTCCACCTGTGTAGAGAACAAGTTTAGGAAACAGTGGGCTTACTTGTTGACTGCAACTCAACACACAGACAACAAAATCAGGACAAAGAGCCTAATTGAGCTTTCTAGCAACTTGGCCAGCAATAGCGACTGATGACTGAATAACTACTGAGGGCTATCACAATCTCGGTGTCATGAGGTCTATGCACGGAAACACATCGCCAAGTCAGTCAGAGCAAGGACAATGCAAGTGCTCAGGTTTAGCCCCAAGGAGACTTTCCAGGTGGACAGGACATCTGCAGAGGCTCAGCACAGGTGTTGGGGAAAAGAAAGTGACCTGGACTTTAAAAAGCAACTTCTATGGCTCAGATTTTTGGAAAGAAGGTAGAATAGTTTGTTGAGCATAAAAGTAAAATAATGTGACCTTTTAATAGAAGGAAAGTTGATGCTGATACTGTTTTAAAATGTTAACAGCATAAAAATAAAATAGGAACAAGTTCAGGTATAACCCCAGAGAGACAGGGAACACTTTCTAAATCATTAGAAACCCATCTCCAGGAAATACCACCCATGAAAAATCTGTCAAATACCTACAATACTGAAGACAAAACACCAGGTCTAGATGAAAATATAGCAGTGTCTAAAACAATCCTGGCTCCGTAAAGGAGAGTATTTTCTTTCATTTAAGAAATGCCATATGATATCAACAGAATTATAAATTATCAACAGGAGTCCAAGGTAGATCAGAGGGCCAGAGAAAGCCCTGAAGACAGGAAAAACGGTAACTGTGAGAACACGTATTCCAAATGGAGACAGTAGATGCAAAGTTCCGAGGACAAAAATCTAAGAAGTAAAGGAAAATAAAGAAATGGCCCTGATTGAGGGGCTGATGCTTCCACCAATGCATCTGAAAAGCATCTTAATTTATTTTTATGACTTTTATTTATTATGAGTTTCTTTATTCTATCACCAGAAAAACCTCATAAAATTGCTTCTATACTGTAGCACAGACTGTAGGGTAGAGCAGGTCAGGTGAAGGCAGGAAAGCAGCAGCGGCCAGATCCCACACTTTTTATAAGCCAGGGCAAGCAGTGTGGATTTTCTGTGAAGTACAACAGGAAATCATTAAGGGTGTCCTTGTCTCTGTGTCTCTGTCTCTCTCTGTATGTGTCTGCCGAGAGAGAAGGAGACAGAGAGAAAAAGAGAGAGAGACAGAGACAGAGAGAGACAGAGAGAGACAGAGAGAGAGGGAGGGAGGGAGGGATGGAGAGAGAGGGGACTACAGAAGCATGGGGCAGGGAAGGTTAGAGCCTGGCTAAGTAATAAGCCAGTTCTACTCTTAAGAAGAAGAAAGAAAAAAAGAAGCAAGCAATAGAATGAACGTTTAGCTAAACGTTAAAAGGACGCAGCATGTTGCTGGCTTGTACCAGGAGGGTGCATGGGATCATGCACACATCAGCTACATACCAAGTTTCACCTCCGCGTTCTCAGTCAGCAGCACATTCTGGCCCTTGATATCTCGGTGAATGACGTGGTGAATGTGGAGATGAGCCAGACCCTGAAAAGGGAAGAGTTTCAGTTCTCTGTCCCAGTAAGCAGACGGCCAGGAGCACCCTATTATCAGGAGTACACGTGGGCCATGTTTCTGTAAATCCACATTTAGAACATAGAATTTACCTGTGGTGTATTCCCAGGAAGGCACTGTCAGCCATGCCACACAGAGAAATCAGGGGGCTGGGTTTCCTCTGGGGTGATCATAACCACCTCCTAGCTGTGCCTACGACACAAGCTTTGGATTGCCATCTGTAGTTTTTCTGCTATAATTTGTGCTATTTGTGCACAGGACAGCTCCTTTCCCACGCCAAACTTCTATCTTTCAGTGGGTAACCCTGTGAACTTATTTAAGCTAGACCCATCCCAGGGGAACAGCAAAGAATTAGAGGGGCTTAAAATCCAGCTCTTAAAATGCAGGCTTTTCTTCCCACCACACAGGAACAAACTGTTAAGTCCTGGTATACCCCACTTCCATCCTTGTGAAAAATAATTCTGCTACCAGAACACCCTTGTGTGGGAAAATGGAAACTCCTGGCACACAGCACTTCTGAAGCCCTGTCTGAGCCTAACAGCATGTCTCAAAAGGCAGTGGAAAATACATCTTCACCTACTGTGAAGCGCAGGCAGTCGTGCCCCACTGCTGCGACTCACTTTTCCGTCTGGCTGGAGATGCCACACCCCAGAATATGTCTCCTTAAGGCACAAGCAACTTATTTATTCTGAAATGCCTCAGTACCAAAAGGGCAGGTTACTTGCAAGGGGCTAGATTTTTCTGTTCAAATAAATGAATAAATAAATGAATAAATAAATAAATAAATAAATAAGCAGGCAGATAAATAAATAAATAAATAAATGGGAGGCTGTGGTGGTAGTATAGGCAGGCAGAATCTTTACTATACAGCCCAGCTTGCCTTTAAACTTGAAAACCCCCGCCTCAGTTTCCAGAGTACTGGAATCATAGGCCTGTGCTATAAAGCCTAGCTCTCAATAGTTGTAGACTATGAATTAAGAACAATAGCTCTAGATCACTCCTTTTCAAGCATGGTGTGTTCTAAATGCATCCCCTAGTCTGTGAGTGAAACAGGACGCAGCTTATTATCATCTTTCATAATACAGGGTGTGGCGTCACACCATAAGCCCTGGGCAGGGGAAAAGCCCAATGCAGATGGCACTGTGGTGCTCTAATTAGGAAGCACCTCTCCCTTTCAGCATGCAGTAACATCCAACACTGAAAGAGCAAAATGAAGTCATTTCATTCTTACACAATTTTTACTTCTATTGTTTCAGTTCATTTTTGTTTTCTAACTTAGAAGAACTTCTTATGCCTGTCTTCTCACACACTAAAGCTTATGTGCAATCCTGCACATAACCCTTCTAGCAGTAAATGTG
Organism: Cricetomys ansorgei; assembly: GCA_026225945.1. NCBI lineage: Eukaryota > Metazoa > Chordata > Mammalia > Rodentia > Nesomyidae > Cricetomys > Cricetomys ansorgei. Next base: position 5,950,999 of record JAMJFZ010001815.1, read on the forward strand.
TGAGACTGTGCCTGTTTCCCACTCCATACTGTGTAAGAAGTAATGCTTCTACTCAGAAAATAGTTTGTAATACAGTTACCTTCAAATATAACTACTCAGAACAAATAAAAGGTCAAAAATGAATAATTTTCCTTATATGAAGTGCCTTGGGATCCAAGCCTGAACTAAGGCCACAATCAGTCCTCCTTGGTAACGATGCCAGGTCCATATCTATTCAGGAAATAGGCTGTTCTAAGTCAACTGGATCGGGGTTTCCAAATTAGGAAACAGTTTTCTTCTATCTTATTTAACAAAAGGGCAGTCAAACTGCCCTTCAGCCTTGGTGACAGAAAGTCCTAAATTCTCATCTTCAGTATGAAATAGTGCTCTCTATCAAAATGAGAAAATTGTTGCTTAGAATATGAGCAAGGAAATGGGCAGGAAGGAACAGAGGGCTTTGCTGGTAAGCTTTGTGGCCCTTGCTGTTTCAGTCAGCCAGCCCAAAACAGAATTCCTGACAGCTGTAGTCTATATACTTAGGACCCTCACCCGGGCTACCTAGTCTTCTTTAGTATCCACTAAGGCATGAGGAAAAGCTTTTCCATATAGAAGCCAGCTACTTACAAAAATGTCAGAGAACCTTGACAGCCCACCTGGGTGGCCTCTGACAAGAGATCTCACCTCCATCTTGCCACCCTGCTTTCTCTATCAACACTAACACAGAGTAACTCCTAAATCTAACACCAGCACATAGTTTGGGGTGTTTCTTTGTTTTGAACTAAAACCATGACATTGAAATTTTTTACTGCAGATGAATCATGGATGGAGAAGGTTCTTATCAAAGAATTCACTGAAAAGGAAACAATCTGCAGCATTTCAAAAGAATACCATTTGCCATCACACAGACTGGTGCTAGGAGAAACTTGGGCTTCTCTTCAAGGCTTCTGGGGTCAATGGTGACAAAATGCTAATGCAAACACATTATACTTGACAGTTGAACTTTTCCCCCCCAGATATATAAAAACAAGTAAATCACCTTTGATGTCTGAGATACATCTCACGTCTAGACCACTGTGCTTTTTAAAAGCACAGACTTCTCTACTTGAGAAAGCTCCTGTCTGCCAAGTGTGTTGCTCTACCCCTACCATTGCAGCATACCACAGGAAGCCAAAGCAAGAGCTCTCAAGTCTAAAGCTACTACACACAAAAATATATGCCCATTTTAAAACAGAAAATAGTATCAAGTCAAGCTCTCAAACCTATGCCTAACCAGTCTAGAATCCAGCCTTTGCTGCTGTACCCTTGCCCATCATCACTGGGCCTGACAGCAGCAGTTTTCCTCTTTAGGCTCAACCTTCTATTATATCCATAAAAGGTAAGCACCTGATATTTTAGTAATGACATGTATGAGTGATTATAAAAGTATGGTTCTCCTACCATCAGACTCCCTACCTCATGTTGATCTTTGGAATGAGCCTTTTTGAAAGGCTCCATAAAATATATGAGCAAAGAGAAATTAAAACATTTCTCTAGGAATTCTAGTTGGCAGTTTTTAAACTTGCAGTCCTTCATGAATCTTAAATATAAAGAGTAAATTTAGTTACAATAAAAAAAAAATGACTAACTCATGACCAGACATTGAGTAGTAGGGAAATAAATAAAATTTTAGTTTAAGTCCAGAGTCTTTATTTTTAAAATATAGAGGATAAGTAATGCAGCCAATTAATGTAAGTCTGCAATTTTGGGATGAAGAAAAAGAAAAACTGTAATAGAGGAATGGAAGAAGTCTGTTAGCAAACCACATGCAGCTTTCAAATATGAAGCCCTGAAAACCCTGTGTGCTGTCAGGGAGGCTTTCCAACTGAAAGGAACCATTTAGTGGCCAAAAAACAGCAATTTAGAAACTTGCTCTGAGCTCATTAGCCAGCTTTGCAACTGGCTGTAAATAACATTAAGCACTGGGACTCTACTTCACAAATATTCCAAGAGATTCTAACAGCTAATGCCAAAGTCCTCGGAACATTTTGGAAAGCAGCGCTCTGCACTGTTGGTATTGATCTGTAGCCTCTCCCCATGCTGCCTACAGATACAGAAGCTCAGGTCCATTTCTCATCTCCTTTACTCCCATCGCCTTTAAACACCAAAGGGAAGTGCTGCCTGGTAACTTATAATAACCACAGACACAAACACAGAGGACTACAGCTGCCCTTGAGTACACCTGGAGACAGGATCCAGAAGTATCTCAGTCTCTTCCATGTAAGATACAACTGTGCTCAAGGCTCTCATAGTAGAACGATTCAGTGCTTGCATGTAAGCTACACGTATCACACCCCCTCTCTAGGTCATGTCATAATATTAGGATAGCATGCATATAACAGTACATTATTTATGAAGTAATGGAAAGCAAGAATGTGTATATTCTGTACACAGCAATTTGTTGCAAACATTTCCAACAACACAAGCCAAGCTCTTGGATAGGAAGTGCTATATTCGCTTTTAAAAATCAACCTTTTCACTGAGTTGAAAGTATCAAGTCATGATGTAGAATAAACTACTAGCAAGGTATAGAGAATCCTTGGCTATCAAACTAGATAATTATCTCTATATGTGGAACTAATACAAAGACACATTCAGGATTCAATTGCAAATGGAAGCATAAGGGCAGAGAATGGGACACTTGGCTCCTGCTTTCCTTACCCTGAGGATTTCTCTGGAGATGTAAGCGATCCAGTCTTCTTTGAGTGTGTTCCCTTTGGTGTTCTTCACAAGGTCTGTGATGGACCCCGCCCCACAAAACTCCATAACAAGCTACAGGACACACAAAACATATTGTAACAACCACATTTCAGGATTGAGTGCACATCTGAGTTAGAACACAGAGTCCTCCACCGACTTCATAACCATGTGGAAGCACCGAGTAACAACAGGTTTCTTTATAGGGATATATCCACTATGGTGGTGTGGTCTAGGAGACAGAGCATACCTCATGCTTTGCAGCATATGCATGGGTAGCAATTTTGATGTGTTTCTTCCCATCCTTATCTAAAGAAGACCATTCTGCTGGTCACTGCTACCCAGTTATTAGAAAACTACACTCCAGAGGTTCTTAGTAGAGATGTGTTGTTTTTTATGCATTGTGGTCTTCAAACTATTTCATAATATTTCCTATTAACTGAGTTTAAATCAAAAGGGAAATGGTACTTTAAAGCAGTTACATAGTTTTGAAAATATCTATCTGTAATATCTAAATATAATAACAACCATATTAGTAAACTTCCTAGAAAAAGGACTGAACCATTCTAAAATTTCAATTATGACTGATTTAGGCAATAGAAATAGATAGAAATAGAAATAAGATAGCTTCATTTCTATCTCCCTTCCCTTTCCTTGACCTTCTTTCTTCCCTCCCTCTGTGTCTGTTTGGTTTGAGTAACAACCACACAGGCTTATGTGTTTGAACACTTGGTTGCCAGCTGCAGGTGCTGTTTGGGAAGGTTATGGAATGTCCAGGAAGTGGAGTCTTGCTGGAGGAAATGTCACTGGGGGGAGGCTTCAAGGCTTTATAACCTGGCCCTACTTCCTATTTGCTCTCTGCTTTGGGACTGTTGACATTATGTGAAGAGCGGGCCTCGTGTTCCTGCCTGCCATGACTTCTCCATCATGACGGACTCTGGAACTGTAAACGAAAATAAGCCCCTTTTCCCTCTAAGTTGCCTTTATTAGTGTTTTAACACAGTAACAGAAACTAAACTAATACAGTATGTGTGCTAGTACTGACCCCAAGCACGTTGTCATCTGCGTTTACTTATTTATGTGAGACTGCACATGTACACACACATGTATGTGAAGAACCAAGGACCACCTCAGCTCTTAGCTGAGTTGGTATTATTTCCTTAACTACTGGGGTCCTTTCCAGAAAATCCTTGCCTATGCCCACATCTTCAACTGTTTCCCTATGTTAATCTCTAACAGTTTCAGGGTTTCAGATCTGACATTAAGACCGTTGATACTTTTTCACTTATTTTTATACATGATGAGAGACAGCGATAACAATCTGAGCCATTTGTTACAGAAGCTGCTCTCCGATGTATGCCTTGGACATCTTTGTCACAATCAGCAGCTATGATTGTGTAGATTTGTTCCTGGGTCCTCTATTCTATTCCATTCCTCTTTGTACCTCTCTCAGGTCAGTACCCAGCTGCCATGTTTTCTATGTTAGCCTTTTGAAAATCACTAGAAAAAGTGATCCACCTATCTGGCCTTATAAATTCAACACCTTATGTTTAACTCACGCAACTCCAACAGATGACAGTCTCTTGGTTATCATTTTGAATATTTTTTTTCCTTTAAACTTGAATGTGTCAGTTCAAGAAATTTTCCTGGAATTTACTGTACAGAATAAACTACCATCATTAATGTTACTCATGAATGACTGACAACACTGAACTTTCTTAACCTGTCTCTCATCTTGGTATGAAACAGAAAGAGAAATTTATTGAGCTTTATATGAAAGAGCTTCCTATAAAATGGCCTCACATTCCTGATATCCTTGCTACACTACAGATATAGGATAAGGAAGCTCCTGTCCCTTTGCTTGTTTTTTTCTTCCTCATGTTCCCTGTGAATTACTTAATTCTCTTATTATTATAAGCACAGACAAGAGAGCACAGGTTTGCAAATATCTACCTACCCAGAGTTGGTCATCATGTCCTGGAGGGCTCTTTTTAATGAAAGCACCATAGTATGTTGCAATATTTCTATGATGAGAATATTTCTTCAGCATATTTATCTCCAGTTTGATTTCTTCCTCTTCATCCTTAAGAAAAAAATAACAAAACGTGGCTTTTGAATGATTTTATCTCCTCCCAAACATGAACATAAAACTGACATTAAAGTGCACGCTCTCTTGTTCTCAGCTCACCCTTTCAAATGTGACTACAGAGAAATGAGAGGCAAGAAGTATGAGAAGCAGCAGGGTGGACCCTGGGCTGCCACTCCTCCAGGCCTGTGACCTCAGGCCATTTGCCCTACTCCTCTGGGTGGCAGTTTGCTCAAATGAAACAACCCCACACACATAAAAAGGTCATTTGACTGATACTATTTCAATTACTCACTAAGAAAGATCAGTTCCTCACTTTTTCTCCTCTGAGTCTTCTATACAGAAAATCATTCCAAGTGACTCAAGCGTGGCCATGTCAAAGGAACAATGAAAACTGGGATAGTAATTATGGTTATGGTAACCATCTTAATTCTACAAAAAACCAGCATTTAATCCGGTTAATACCCAAAAAATACTTCTATTTGAATTTTTTCTTCAAAGGAACTTGATATTAAGATGGAGAGGATAGCTAACAAAAGCAGAAAGAAATATGTCCCTAACAAAACTAGAGAACTCGATTTATCGGAAGGCTTTTAATTATGTCCTTTATCTGTACATGCACACTCATATGTACAGAATGATATACGTGAGACATGAGGAGGCTGGAGTTTGTTGGGAAGGAACATTTGGGTCTGCTTACAAAGCCATCTGATGCTGCTCCTGGAACAAGGCCCACAGCTAAACACATGCCCCAAAGAGCCCAGTATCCTTGGTAGCCAGGCAATCACAACAGAAACTAAAGATCTTATCTATTTTTATTAAAGAAAGAAAATCAATAAACATACAGAGATTTGGAGTATTACAAAGAGAGCACATAGCCAAGGGTGGTGGTACATGCCTTTAACCCAAGCACCTGGGAGGCAGAAATAAGGGGGAACCTCCGTGAGTTTGAGGCCAGCTTAGTCTACACACAGAGTTCCAAGCCAGCCAAGGATACTCAGTGAGATCTTGAATTTAAAAAGAGAACATGCACAAACAAAAAGAATATTTTATTAACTTTGTTTAGCGTTCAATCAGCCAGCCTTCGGTTCAGGGCTGTTGAGCCCTGAAAGTTAGACACTTTCACCCACGTGTCCTTCCCTGCCCACTTCTTCCACTCTCCACCTCGCTGGATTATTCCCAGGACTATCGTTCCCTCACACTAGACAAGGATTCTACCAATCAGCAGAGAATGAACACTACCTAAGATTCTCCCATAAGCAGCTTCCTGAGTAGTAATTAAGAATCAAGACAGTCTGAGTTGTCACAATGTACCTTTTCCTTTGAGAAACAGATAAAAATTCTTCCAGTACACTGGTTCTCCGCCTTCCTAATGCTGCAACCCTTTAATACAATTTCTCATGTTATGGTGACCCCCGACTGTAAAATTATTTTCGCTGCTACTTCATAACTGTAATGTTAAAATCTGATATGCAGGCAGTCTTAGGTGACCCCTGTGAATGGGTCATTCGATGCCCCAAGGGGGCTACGACCCACAGGTTGAGAGCCACTGTTCTAGGATCTAGCTGCTCATCACTTTAAGAGTCAGGAGCTTCCAAAGGTATTTAACTCCATAGCCCATTGATTAAAAACCAAGCACATATTATTTAAACTGTTAAAAGCTTAAATTCAGTACTGTCCACTGGACTGAAAACATTGACTATGCATACTGAGAAATATGATTGGCAGATTTTCATGCTATTTTTTTCTGCTGATTTTAAACATCTCTGGACAGAGACAAATTACTGTGTTTTGTAACTAAACTGTACCATCATAAAACTAATTCACATCCTAGCACCTTTGAAATTAGGCTACAAACTAGACATGGTAGAGGAGGCCTGAGAGGCTGAGGCAGGAAGACTATGCAAGTTTGTGGACTAAATAATAGGACTAATCTCAAAAAAAGAAACTTAGAGTCAGTGAAATATAAGAATTTAAGTATAATCAAATTTAATAGTAGCCTTTCTACACAAATGAAATCAAGAAATATAGTATTCACATTCATTTACTTGTCAAAATATGCCCTAGAGAACTTAAGTAGTCAAGTCCTAAAGCACAAGAAGCGTGGCTACAGACAGTACTGACAGAAAACCATGGCCTTCTTTCCAAAGCACTGTTTTTGGGATGATGCAATATAATAGATAATCTGAACATTATTTCTGTTGTTTTTATTATTTTAAAATAGATGACTACTACACATCTGGTAAAATAAAAAGACTATTGTCATTTACTTTCTAATTATGAAGGCCTAGCCTTGGAGAAAAGGCTTCAGAAATATAGAATTTACCAACGAGCTCTGAGCCAATTACAACTAGAATTTTATGAGTAATACTTAGTATATAGCATTTTACATTGTCCTTAGACTACAGTTACAATCAACCAAGTTTTGAGTTCCAGTTTCCCTTTGAGCATTACTTTAAAGTAAGTATGGGGGTTGGAGAGGTGGTTCAGCAGTCAGTTGCTCTTCCAGAGGACTGAGTTCTATACTCAGCACCGCATGGAGGCCACAACCATCTGAAACTTCAGTTCAAGGGGACCCAATGCCATCTTCTGGCTCCATGGGGGCCAGATGTGCATGAGGTACCAAACATATGTGCAGGTGAAACACTCATACAAAATAATAATGAACATAATAAACAAAGCTTTTTCTAAAAACAATTAAAGTTTGGTAGACTTATTTCAATATTTAACAGATACACATATTACCACCAAAGTAAACACCTCCTTTAAATAGAAGATACACCAGTAAACAGACTTGGGGCTGACATTTGAACAAATGATTGAACTGACAAAGCTTCACAGAGACAGCTTACACATCATCCCATGTGTCTAGCCGAGAACCCAGACTACTGTGTCCTTCATACGCTCACTTTCGGGAGGCCAAGGCGATCACAAATAGAGAGATCTGAAGGAAGGTGGGGGCTTCTTGGAGCAAAGGAAAGAGGCTCTCTTCTGGTTTCCTTCAATGGTAGGGCAGCTGCTGACCCCCATTTTGTGAGTTAATGCAGCTGGTGCCAATTAGCATCTGGCCTCTGACCAACAGGAGCAACTCTCATAGAAAAGTTCTTTGTCTGGAGCTGGGTTCTGACAGTAGATGAGCTTGCAGTTGGCTCCCTGGCTATGGGAGGCCTGGGGGTTGGGAGGAGCCAGCATCTGCACAGTGCACAGCACAAGCAGCTATGGGTTGTAAATGAGTCAAAGGGAACGCATTGCCACTTGACCATCTGAGCACACAGGGGTGCATATTACTAGTCTGGCTGTTTGTTTTTACTGCACCCTACAGTGTTCTGAAGTAAGTGCCTTGAGTATGCTAAGCAAGTGCTCCACCACCAGCTAACACCTCCAGCCTTCTTCTGTTCCCTTACTGTCTAAGTTCTCTCTCATTCCACTGATGGTAGTACTTCAGAAGAGAGACATGCAGACCTCAGAGACACTAACTGAGATCCAAGAGGACTGAGAAGTGTTCTGAGTTTATCATGTTTCCATCTGGCTTCTTTACAAAGTTAAACATCAGTTAGTTGAACAAATAGAGGGCGACTGATGGTGCACTACATCTTTGTGAAGCTGGAGAAAAGGCTGACAGAGTGACACACACAGTCTCTCTGGCTGATTTCTGCACTGAGATGCACAACTGAGCATATTGCTAAAAGAAAATACCCGCTCCTGAAGAACAGTTTACAGTCAACTGCTACTGAGCTCTTCCTTATGGCTGCAACCTCAAACAAAATAAGATATTTCACCTTACAGAGAATCCTGGTAGATCTGAGTTTACTCTGCACAAGCCAAGTTAAAAGTAGCACAGAATTAATCAAGCTTAATTTGGTTTTGATACAAACATAAAACATTACACAACCTAAATTCACCATTCAACAAAACATAAATGAAGATAATTTTACAGATTCTAGAAGAGGATAAACTTTCAAACAAAATTGGTATTATGGGAGCAAGTCACAAGAATGACAGTCTTCAGAATTAACATCCTCATCCAAATCATCCAGTTGAGTAAAAACTCAACATCAAAATTAACATAACTGAAACAGAAATCACATATGCACAAAAGCTTGCTCAAGATACAGAAAGAAAACCACTCTCTTGAACACATCCCATATTAAAGCCACGCTCTTTTTTATGCAACTGAATTAATGCATTTCTTCTGGTCATGGCTATACCCTTGAAGCCCTGAATTGTTTTGTTTTGCCTCTTCTTGGCATAATGACACTTCTAGTCAGAACACAACCCTCAGAAAGCCTTCTACATCCTTTCCTTGTTGAATATTTCAATCAAACTATTACTCACCTGGTGTCTGGCAATGTGATTAAAAAAAAAAAAAAAAAACATTCACCTGGAAGAGTGAGACAGACATGAGACTACAACTAAAGTAACAGCACAGTGGGCAGACCCTCCCTCTCCCACTTCCGATACCACCACTCATTTATGAACAACCTTGGAGGACTGATGCTCCCTGTATGAGACAATAGAAAAATAAATAAAAATCACAGAAACCCAAGCACAACTCTGACGAAGTCCTACCAAAAAGCATAACATGACAGACAGTAGGTACAATGATTTCCATGAAGTCCAATGAGACACTATTCTTCTAGGCCCCCAAACTACTACATTGTTCCAAAGTTTCATGTCAACGCAGAAATCATGTCCAGTCCCAATCTATAAAAGCAAAGTACCACAGGTCTAAGTGTTTTCCTGGATACTGCCTCAAAATGCCCCTATTTATTTCCAAAACCAAATTTTCCTCAAAAAGTGATTGTACTTCAATGTTTTATAAAGCCCAAACTTTTAATTATGAGAACAAAAAGGGAATCCAAAATCCAAAACCCCCAGAAACTAGCAAGCAGTATGATCTTGGCAACAACATTTGACCAAATACAATACATGTGTGCACATGGCATTTTAGATAGCTATAAACAGGTTTAAATGAACGCACAGGAAAAACAGTAAGGGAAAAAAGAGGAGGAGGAGACTCTACTAAAGATCATCCCTGGACTCATTTCTTCCTTAACTTCTAACTCTCTATACAGCCATGCAATAGTTAGCTAATTCTGAAAAAAAAAATGAATAATGATTTATGGGACAGGACTGAGCCCTGTGAGAATCAGACCTCTCTGTCAGCTCTTGTGGTCTGCCTCCTTGCATGTGGACATCCTCTGTCGCTCAACTCTAAAGCTGTAGAACAGGGTTTTCTCAACCTGCAGGTTGTGACCTCTTTGGGGGATTGAACAGCCCTTTCGCCAGGGTTGCCTAAGACCAACTGCATATCAGATATTTACAAAAGTAGCAAAATTAGTTATGAAATGGCAACAAAAATTAAATTATGGTTGGGGGTCACCACAACATGAGAAATTGTATTAAAGGGTCACAGCATTAGGAAGGTTGAGAACCACTGTGCAGAGTTATTGCCAAACCTGAAGAACCACAGTGCCTTGCTAGGCCAGAGGCACTACAAGGCCTCAGGCTTGTTCCTTCCTGTCTGCTGTGACTACTATCCAGACCAGGACCTAAGATCTGCAATTCTCAAGCATAAGTCATTCTTGAAAGAAGAAAGGAACAGACACTCATCATCCTGTCTTCTTCTCTGACTGCCAGAGGCACCCTTTCAGGAATATAGCTTCAGGCCATCTAGAGCCAGTGGCAAGTCCATGAAGCTTCCCATACTACATATTACAAGAAAGGAAAAAATATTCTGTGGGTGAAGTGTTGCTTAAAACCCTACAAACAGATCCAAGTGAGGATTGGCAAAGGATATCTGTCCAAGGGAGTGGTGAGCAGCACCTGTGTGTGTGTGTGTTTGTGACCTGGGGTGCACAGGAGAGCATGCTTACATACTTAGCATATTCAGAGAAAGACTTGCTCTGAAAAGTGTCTTCAATTAAAAAGAGCAAAGGGACTTCTGCTCCTGGAGATAAAGTATCAAGGAAGATGATTTCCTGCCTTGGGAAGTCTAGACTGTAACCAAGAACTGAAAGCTCAAAGGGAGCAAGAGGAGCCTGGATTCAGGAGGAAGAGCAGGAAGAATGGACAATCCAGGGCAATCACATGAATAAAGTCCAGAGAAGAGAGAACCACACAGAAAGAAAGCCACTAGATACAGAACCCTTTTTGGGTTGCAATGGAGCAACCATCTCCCCATCAAGAAACCACTTGGAGCAAGGGGAAGACTCTAGTCTTTAAAAGACTTCTGTGAATAGAAAGCAGCACTCACAGAAAAAGTAATAGTTTTTACTGCCCTAAACTGAACTGGAAAAACATTTCACAGGACTTTGAGTATAGCACTAAGGAAGCCATGGTCTTCACCAGCGGAGCAAAATTAGTCTCAGACTAGATGCTGATCCAATCCCCCAAAATTATGGTAACTAACTGGGTCCCCCAAAAGTCAAGAATATTATAAAAGTATAAAATATTGTGAATCCAATAAGGTAAAATTCACGGTGCCTGGCATCCAAATAGAAATCACCACGAATATAAAGAAATGGGAACATAAACACATGGGAGAAGGGGGACAACAACCTATTCCTGTTCGTAGTGACCGTTATGTTTATTAGGAACAGGCTCCTGAAATAGAGACTCAACTGGTTGGATACAGTACACTGAGTACAACTTGATTTACACGTTTCATTCCTCCAGAAGAAGACAAGGTAAAAACTCCACATACCATTTGTTCCCTAACACCAAGATAATATAACTGTGACTTTTGCTTCATTGATTGGACCATAATCTTGCTACACAGAACAGGCTAGCCTGAAACACACAGTTTTTCTGGCCTTAGTTTCTGCTGGGATCAGAGATATGCAGCACCATGGACTAATCAGTTTAGAAAAAAAAAAAAAAATTATACCCCACTTAGGAGAAAAACCCTCTTAAATATGCCAAATCACGTAACTTTTGATCAAGTCATACAAATAATTTTTGTTCAATCTCAACTGCTAACATGACAAGACTGAATTAAAAGTACAGACACTGTGAAAACTGGAATAACCATATAATGATTTTCTAACTCTGACTTTGAAAATATTTAATTAAAATATAATTACCTCATTTCCCCCTCCACTTGGTGCCTACTTTGCTTCATTTCAAAATCATAGCCTCTTTTTATTTAATTGCTATTGTTATATACACACACACATATATGTGTGTGTATATATATGCATAAATATATGAATACAGCACATTCAGTATCCTTCACAGCACCTGCTCTGCTAAACATTATCCACTGCATTCACAATGATGATGTTTTTGCTTTAAAAATAACATGAGTCAATCCCTTATTCTCAGTTTCTTTACATCCAAGATGGGTGATCCATTCCTAGCAGATGAGGCCACCAGAGTGGTAAATATTAATTAGGTTAGCATGAAAATATCTTCACAGTGCATAGCACACGGCAAGTATGTGCTGTGGTTTTAAGAAAATGAACTACAATTATGTTTGGCTTTATAAAAATATTCCTACAGCATCCTTTAAATAAGAGTAAGCCCTGGTGAACGTAGACACAAATCCCTGGCTGCCTCTTCCTGCTAGCAGCAGTGGGCAGAAAGGCAATCTAAAATAGCTCATCAGCTTACTATTGTCATGAAGCAAGAGGGCAGAGCAAGATGTCACAGGCCAAAGCAGTCAATGCTTTGTAACCTGCTTTCTTCCCAATGGCCAGTTTCGGCTAATCTCTTGCTAACAATAAGTAACAATTTGAGTCCTAACTAAATATGCTATTAGCTCCATTCATGCAATGACACAAAAAAAAAACCTGCAGGTGTTCCTTCCTAGAAAAAGGAAAGATGACTATAATCTACATGATACTAAAACTACTGGTATGTTAAGATAACTAATTATATTTGGCCACTATTGATACTGGTCCTCCTCAACAGTGGAACACCACAGAGTACACCACCACCATGGGCTCTCCTGCTGCTGCTCATTGCACACATTGCAGGCAGTGTCCTGGATGCATTACACATTGCTGTTGATGCTGAGCACTGTGAGTATCTTATCAGAGGACAGCTGCTCTTTCTAATGTGATTTTAAAAGATACATAAGATGACTATTTAAGATGTGAGATTTTGCTCAGTAGAAAAATAAACTTTTATAGGATTAGCATGATCCAACTAAATGGGCAAAGAAAATGAAACTTCAGAAGTTTTGAAAACAGAGGCTGGTGCTATCTTAAATCCACTGCTCTAACCTATCCCAGCACTTCAAGAAACCTACATATCAACTATTTAAAGTAAAAGAAAAATAGAGACTTCTACTTTAGATAATGAGGAAGGTATGTGATTAAAACACTGCTTGGTAACACAGAACTCCAGGGCAGTCTGCTATGGGCATATTTCATTTTGGTCTAAAAGCAGCTCATTAACTTGAGATTAGGTTCTTTAGTCCCTATGAGTACACTGCAAGTAAGTAGAGAGACAGGAGGCCGAGGAACTCTCTGGAAGAGAGGCCTGGGAGAAGGGCCTCAGGACACCACAGCTGCTCCCTGTCTTCTAGCAGACAGTGATGCCATTCCCTAATAACAACACAGCCATCCCTCCCCAGAGACCCTCAGCTTTTGGCACTAAGCATGAGCATAAAGCAAAGCACATGGTAAGGGTTTGTCTGGAGTTTCCTGAGTTGGCCAAGTCAGAACAATTGTTTTAAGACTAACTCTCACAGAAGACAAGAAATAGAACACACTTGTCAGAAAGAGGACCACCTACGAGCCCATGCCTACTCTCAAAGTAGTCAGACAGCAGAGCTAGGTTTCTGCATCAAAGGAAAATTAACTCCATCATCATCATCACAGAGAGATAGAGAGAAGGAGAGAGAGAGGAAGAGAGAGAGAGAGAGAGAAAGAGAGAGACTGACTCTCAAATGACATTTCCTCTTCAATAGTACACACTGGTTTATAGATACTAAAATTTAAGCAAATTAGTTACATGTCCAAATGAATATTCCCCAGTGAAGACCCTGAAAGACCCTTACCAACTTAAACTCATAAGCAGAAAAGAGTATTATTACTCTGAAATCTATGTAGTTCATCCTCCTCCAGCCAACAATGAAAGTAAAGTCTAAGGAGAATGGTCAGATCATGCCATCTTCCTTGTCCACCTTTTAAGAGCATCCTGCTGTCCACTGGCACAGCATTTTCAATCTCCATGTTCACACTGAGGGCTGCTTCACAGCAGACACTGCACTGGAGCAAGGGAGCAGGCACAGGGCAGGGATGGACACTACTGAAACAAACCACAGAGGACCAAGGCCCACAGGCTCTGCAGCACAGGGACAGGCAAGAGCCACTATATGCCCAAGAAGATGAGACAGACTGCCCAAGCTGTGTTTGAGCAGACCTTACAGCATCAAATCATCCAGGCCAGGAATCACAGCATCCAGAATGAAGGGGGTAGGTGTGGGGTGTGACCCTACAGGCCAGCACAATTACATCCACATTCAAGCCTACACTAGCCTAGCAATAAGACAAGCACACCTGTAAGGAACTGGTATCTTTTTCTTTGTAGGCCACATACTGTGTACATTCAACAACTAGTCTTTCTATAGAATACTACACTTTGAGCTAAAATATGACACCACAGAACTGTGGCTTCTGTCTGCAGAGTGACTGGGTTCATCAGTTGTGCTGACTAAAACTAGACACAGAAAGGGAAAAAGAGGCAGCTAACCACTTACAGTTCTCCAAGGCTTACAACTGTTACAAGAAAACAGCTGAGGCTGAGGAGACAGCGTAGTCAGTACAGTGAGTGCTGTGTAAACATGAAGCCCTGAGCTTGGATGCCCGGCACTCACACTTACAACCCAGCACAGGTACTGCAGAAACAGAAGAGTCCCTGGTATTCACATGCCATCCAGTCTGGCGTATTTGGTGAGTTCCAGACCAACTGGAAACCCTATCTCAATGCTTTAGGGTGATGGCCTTCCTGGAAAGACCTCAGGTGGCCCTCTAGCCTCCAGAAGAATGCACACAAATATGTACACGTACACCACTCCTCCTCATGTACTACCCACAAAAGAGGAGCCATCAAAATCAGAAAGAAGAAAAAAATGTCTCGGGTTTATTTACCGAAGTCCAAAATAAACAAAGAGTTGTTTTGGAGCTTACTATTCTGAGCTAAGATCACTCAGTAGTTAATTCCACTGAAGATTGGCATCCTTGGGTACTTGGGGAAACAAATCATAAAATGTTGAGATAATAAGAAACAAATTCTGGAGACCCTCGTTCTTTTCAGTGGTATTTTGGGATTTTTCATCTATTATAAAATTGTCAGGGCACAGAAAAGACACCCTACCTAATCCATCCCAAAAACTAAGGAGGTTAACTGTTAAATATATTACCTACAGACATGTGTAAGTTTTAATATTAAAAAAAACATATAAATTACATTGCATAATTTTTAAAATATATCAATTAAGTATATGTGGCATTATTCTATTAATTTTCATCTAGCTGCAAGAGAAAACTACACTCTAAACCAGATTATTTAGTACTGCTGCTGCCAAGCAAGTTGTGCCCACTGGTCACAGACATCATGCTGCAGTCCAACTTAGTTAGTAACAGGCCAGGGAGCCAGACATCTTCCTTCCCTGCACTAGTCACAGACCCCATGCTGCAGTCCAGCTTAGTGACTGACAGGCCAGGGAGCCAGACATCTTCCTTCCCTGCACTAGTCACAGACCCCATGCTGCAGTCCAGCTTAGTGACTGACAGGCCAGGGAGCCAGACATCTTCCTTCCCTGCACTAGTCACAGACCCCATGCTGCAGTCCAGCTTAGTGACTGACAGGCCAGGGAGCCAGACATCTTCCTTCCCGGCAAAGGAAGACATTCTGCTGCCACTCTGCATCACCTGGGCTCACTCAGCATCAGGAGAAAGAAAAGAAAGGAAAGGGAAAGGGAAAGGGAAAAAAGGAAAAAGGGACAAAGGGAAAAAGGGACAAAGGGAAAAAGGGAAAAAGAAAGGGAAAGGGAAAGGGGGAAAGGGAAAGGGAAAAAGGGAAAGGGAAAGGGAAAGGGAAAGGAAAAAGGAAAAGGAAAAGGAAAAGAAAAAGAAAAAGAAAAAGAAAAAGAAAAAGAAAAAGAAAAAGAGAAGAAAGAAAAGAAAAGGCAGTCTAGAACCTTTAGCAGAGAATAATAAGGAGATGGTTCTACATGGAGTTCACCAGGCACTGTCAAATACAACGACAAGATCCACCTTTCTTGTATGAACACCTTCACTCATTCACAAAAGAAATGGTCACTAAGGCATCTCATGGAGAAATGACTCATTCCAGGAATACTGCATCTTCCTCATGGCTTCTACCCTCGCTGCAGCTCTCTATGAGGCATGTCAGCAACCACAGCAACCGCCACAGCAATCTGTCTCTCCAGGCTCTGTGAGAGAGACAGAGGCTGAGCAGGGTGCAGGGAGTGGTATGTGGCAGGATGGAATGAGGACTGGGGCTTTTCAGCTCTAGCTCCCTCAGCCCAACCCCCCAAGGGAAGAGACAAGCTGCCAGCTCAGTCAGTAGACAAGGTACCCAGCCTGCCAGAGAGGAAGGGGAGGAGATGGCAGTGTGGAGTGTGGCCAGAGAAGACCAGAGAGCTCTGTGTGCAACTGTAGCTGAGGAACTGGAGTGGCAGAGTCTGCTTACACTATCAGCCCCAATTCAAACTCAGGCCTGAGTCTCTAGCAAGCTTTGCTGGAAGACGAGTGCCCACACGCATTTGGAGGAAGAAAGTGCCTCTGTCCTGTCTCCATGAAAAAGCTAGGCCATGAGGCATGGCACGAGGCCAACTTCTATGAGGCTCACAAAATAAATTCCACACGAAAAGCACATATATATTTCAAATGTATGTCTACAGGTAAAAGGCTAAATAAAGTATTTTTTTTAGTTTAGTGACAAAGTCTTTGTTTTCTAAACAAAACCAAGCATACCTGTACTTGGGGCAATCCCTCTGCCTCCAAAGTGTTGGGATTACAGGCATGCTCACACTTTCCAACCACTAATAATTTCTTTTCTTGGGGCATAAAATCTAAGCATGAAGATCTAAAGGACACATCATGCTACTGTTTATGGTTGTTAACATTTCTAATTAATTATGATATTTTCAACTAGAATAGAAGGATGTGAAAATAAGATTAATTTTCCTGGCCAAAGAGACCAGTTTTACACAAACAATTAGTAATGCCAAGCACTGTGGTCTGAGTGTAAAATGTCTCTCATAGACTCGTGTGTTTGAAAACTTGGCCCCCACTATCTGAGGAGTCTTTAGGGAGACTGAGCCTCGCTAGAGAAAGTAGGTTAATGGGAGTGGGCCTTGAGGCTTTGTAAGCCAGCTTCACTTCCTGTTCCCAGTCTGCTTCCTAAGAGCAGATGCAATGTGACCTGCCTGCCTCTCTGACACCACGTCCTTCCTCATCAGAATAGAGTGTATTCCTCAAACTGTAAGCCAGCATAAATCCTTCCTGTCCCCTCGTCAGGCATTTTATCACCCCAAGAAGCCAATAAAGAAAATTAGCACGAAGAGACACGGCTCTTCCTGAAAAGAAACGAATATTTGCTCAGCCTCTCACTGTGTTAGAACAATAGAAAGGGTACATTGAAAAGCCCCCGTTTGCAAAAGGAGAGCGCTTAAACTGAGTTTCCAAGGTGGTCCCTGATCCTGGAAATTAGCTGCAAGGAAAGTACATACAGAGGCTGCAGCAACTGTGGTCCCAGGAAGCTAGGCTTGACCTCAGGCTGGCAGAACTAGGCAGTATCATACACTGGCTTTTCAGGCATGAAAAATAAAAGACGGGGGTTGGGAGGGGCTGAAGCTTTCTGCTGTGGTTTTGGAGAATGGATTCCTAAAGCTGAGTAATCCATGGCACGGATGGACCTTCAAGGAGGCTCTGAGAAAGCTACTGCATGAAACTATGAAGGTACAGCACAAATTGCAAAGAATACCCGGGGGGCTGGAGCGGGTAGAACCACGGGGCATCTGCTGAGAAAAGCTGGAGGCACAGAGTGAACTCAGCCCAATAGATGGCTATGTGTGCTACAGGCAGCAAAGGCAGAAGGGCTACCTAAGCCTTTGGAGATGATTTCCTAACCAGCCCCAGGAGCCTGACATGGAGCTGTGAGATTTGGTGTTTGTCCTGCTGGGCTTCAGTCTTGCTTGGTCTGCTAGTTTCTTACTATGCCCAAATTACTCCCTTTTGAAAAGTAAATATTTATTCTGTGTCATTACTCTGGATCCTTTCTGAGCCCCAGTCTACAGCAAAGGTCATTACAAGAAAAGAACATGTAAGAAACATTACCCAGAAGCCAATATGCTGAATGGTTGGTTGAAGGTTGATTCTTTAAGGTTCACTACCTAGTTTTCACTTTACTGTAATACATAAGCTTTGTATTAATTATTTTCAAAGGAGCCCTGAAAATACTTGTGCCATGCATTTCCTTACTTTTCAGACAAGAAAATATATTTTATATACAACTCAAGAGTACTACAGGCCTTGGGGTGTAGGTCAGTGGTACAGCACTTATCTAGCTAGGACACGCAAGGTTCTCATCAATCCCCAGCATGGAAAACATCAACAATGATAATAATGCAAAAGCATCTAGTACGTGTATAAATGTGCACGTACCTTACAGATGTTCTCAGAGATGGTTGAAAAATAAAATACACCAAAGCACATAAAAGCTACTACAAAAAGGTGGAAGGACCTAATTTTTCTTTATATTTCCTAAATGTTAAATTTTCTTTTTCTGGTGACCATGTATTGCACATTTAAAACCAAACTCACCCTAAGATAAGGAGGCCCTCTCTTTACCACTCTAGTTGGTGGTGTGGACCTGGAAGAGCAGGGCCTAAAAATGAGGCGGACTACAGTCTCACGCAATAGTCAACTTTATTCAGAGCATCAGACAGTTTATACTCTGAATATTAAGAACAGTCACATGAGTAAAGTGCATGTATAATCACAAGAATAAGCTGCATGTGGCAAAAGCACATTTTTCCATAGGGGACTATAAATTATAACAACAGCCAGTTGTAATGAATAATCTGAAGTAAACTCATTCCTACTGGCTAAACCTGTGAGAGGCATGAAAGCACATTCTAAGAACAACCCACGTTATGGAGGAACAGAGATGACACAACTCGACACCTCCTGACACAGATTCATTCATGGACCGTGCTCTGACGGTCCTCCACTTGAAGTCCATCTGAGGTGTAAAGGAGATGTGCCAGGAGGTCACAGCAGTGACTTGGGGAGCAGCACAGGCTGAAGGCACCAAGTCCAGGCAGAAACTAGACTTGATTTTCATAAATTATATCCAAAACTTTAGGCTTACTGTTTTAGGATTTTTTTCGGGGGTGGGGGGGAGCTCTTTTTTTATTCTTTTAGACAAGGTCCCTTTATGTGGCCCTTGTTGTCTTGGAACTTGCTATGTAGGACAGCCTTGAACTCAGAGAGATCTGCCTGCTTCTGCTTCATGAATGCGGAGATTAAAGAGTGCACCACCATTCCTGGAGCTAAGCTAAGATTTAAAATGGTATTCACAAGTCTAACAATAAACCAGGCAATGAGTATGTTTAAAAATATGCAGAAATCTGAGCTCCAGTGACACCATATCCCAACACGGCAGCAAGACTCACAGGGGCAGGAATGGAGGTGCTACTGCCTTGCCCACTCTCAGACAGTACTCCATAAAAAACTACTGTATTTAAATTATAGTAAGTTGGAATGTGCTACTCTTTCATTGCTCCATAAAAATGCTTAGCTGAAAAAGCATCGAGTTTCCCACTGAGTTATATGCCAAGGATCCTACATGCAACTGAACCATCCGTAGCACAATTTGTTATGAAAATCTTTTGAATATTCAACCAAACACATTATCCTCTAAAAGTCTCTAGTTGTCCTCTTTGATAGAGAAAAAGTGGCAGTCGTCTCATAAAATGCCACATCTTCAAATATTCGGTCAAGTTCAACAGCTGTCTTGCGGTCTACAGTGTTTTTTAATTCTTACTAGCCACCTCACCAGATCACTGACGGCACACTGAACTCAAGAACACCACTGCCATCCTCAGTAGACTCAGATTTGGGGAAATTATGGATTGATGTAGAGACATTCCAGATTCCTAAAGCTGCTGCTTAGCTCTTTGTAACAAGATGTAACTGTGTTGAAACTGATTCAAAATATAATAAAAGGAGTGCAGGAAATAAAACATAATGAAATAATTTAAAGTGAGATGGATGTAGTCCCTTATAACCTATGTCTATTTTACTAAATAGAGATGCACATGAACTCACACAAGCGCATCCCCAAGGGTGAACATGTATGCATGTGTGAACACACATTTTGTTTGGCTCAGTTCTTTTCCCATCTAAATCTGAACCATAAATCCTCACATGACCACTTCAAGCACTATCATTCGCTACTAAATTCTGCCAACAATCTACTCAAGGTTCTAACAAATGCTTTTGTCTTCCAATCTCTGGGAAGTTGGCTGGATGTCTTCTCCTGTGGTTAAAAAATAAAAGAAATGACACAAATGAGGTCTAATACCCTAAGGGAAGCTTCCCCTTCGATCTCTATTCATGTGACCTCCATGATCCCTCCTCCAATCATTTCTTTTCTATTAATGAAGATGTTTCCAATTACAGTCCATTTTGTGGCCAAAGATGACATCATCCAGATGGAGCGGAGGTGTTTTTAAGCAAGTGCTACTGACTCCATTGCTTGGGGACCATCTGCAACAACTTAAGTAAGTCAACTGGCCTGCTGCTGGACCCTGAACCCTAAATGCCACAGGAAAGCCATGTGCTCAAGCAATCACAATCTCCAAAACAAGCCAAGGTCTTGTACCGGGGCAGGAGTAACTTTAAAGTCACAATCTCTTGATAAACATGTGTGATCCAACCTTACCTCGGTAACATCCATAACCTTGATGGCCGCCAGCTGACCTGTTTTAACATGTCGACCCTGAAAAAACAGAAAAGAAAGACTGATTAGTACCAACATTCTGGACAGTCATTCAGACAGAATAGCTAATATTTCTAACACAGCATCTCCTCCCTGTGCTTTTTCTCTTACTAACAAGAGGTGATCATGGTAAATGTGTGCTCACCAACAGAACAGAGCTTGTATAAACAAGACAGCAGATCAAATGAATTTAGATAAAATAACAAATTTTTCATCATCTCCAAGGTACTTAGAAGACTTTCTTGGTGTGTGTGTGTGTATGTGTGTGTGTCTTTGTGTATGTGTACATGTGCACATGTGTGCCTGTGTTAGTTTATGTACAGCACATACATGCAGGAGCCCACGAAGGCCAGAAAAGGACATCAGATCCCTCTGGACCTGGAGTTACAGGGGGTTCTGCTGTAGCTATTTGGCCACTATTTGAGAGCTGGAAGCCATCTCTCCAGCCCTCAATCAACATAAGTAATGTGCTTGTTTATACATCAAGTTAGCAACCTTTTCTTCAATGGAAAAAAAAAAAAGCACTTTAGATGTTTATTTCTAGATGTTTATTTTACCCCATGAATGGATAACTACATTTTGCTGGTGTATTCCAAATAGCTACTCTTGATTTCACAGTTATAATGAACTTCCTCTCTAAAAATCTTCCCATAGCCCCAACAGTCCTGCAACTCCCTACAACAGGGAGTGTGCAGACTACACTCCAGAGTAAAGGGAACATACAGAAGATTTGGAGACAAGCAAGAGAACTTTCTCAAAACTGTAAAAATTTTTGATCTAGGATTTAAAACTTTGTAGCTCATTCATAATACTCTGTGTTTAAAAAAAAAAAAAAAAAAAAAAACCACTCTAATATCATTCTCCTCTTGCCCCAGAAGGGGAGGGTGGATTTGGCTTCCAGCCAAATACCAAATACCTGCAGTAATACCTTGCCAGCATTTCTCAGGACCAAGAGCTACCCAGCTATCTCAAACATGAGCTACTTAAGGACTCAGTTTTAAAATGGCCCTTCTGCAACTATGCAAAACAGGAAGAATATCCTCACATTTTCCAAACCCTGTCTATCTTGTGCTCTCTAGTCAGACAAGTGAGTTCATAAAATCAGACCTAAGGACAATTCTCCATTTACTCAGAATTTGTTAGGAACTCAAGTTTCAACAAGGATAAAGCAGTCCCTGAAAATGGTGTCATGTGACAACTAGTTTACTCTAATTAAATAACAACTAGCATGTTCGGCAATCAGTACTGGAGACAAGTTACAGACGGTGTGCCTTGGGTACTATGTAAGATAGGGCACGGTAGTGCAGTACAATCATCAAGAGGCAGAGAACAATGTGTGACACTTGGGCGGCAGTCTTTCCATCAGTAACAGCATCAAGCACTATGACAGCACAATCACAAAGCAAACTGTGCTTTCCTTAAATTCAAGTACACTTGAGACACAGTGTCACCTTACCCTCTGACATGGGCCATTTATGGGCCTAAGATCTTCTCCCACACAGCCCTAGCCTTTCAGCCTCTCCACGGTGGCTACTTCCATATAACCAAAGCCAATTTCTCACAGCTAGAAATCAGGTGAATTGAGAAAGCACCACAGGAGTTGTTCCTGGGCTTTTCTTCTTTTGAAGAAAGTAGCTATGCTATGCTGGACTAGCTCAGATAAAATATAGAGTAGCTCAGGGGCTCATTAGATGTCTGACATAGTACCACTTTAGGTTACAGATCCAGAAAAATCAATGAGTCTACCAAAATGCTCTTCAGAGACTTATATTGTGGCATCTTTCTTTATTCTGAATAAATTAACACATACTCTATCAGAATCATTTCGTGACAGTCTGCCTGGCACACAGCAACCAGAATTACCCCTCAGTAGAGAAACATCGTGGCTTTTGATTCATTTTTGCTTTTCTTTTTTCTTTTTTAATTTTAGGAAAATGAATGTTTCTTTTTTAAGAAAAAAAAAAAAACTAAGCTTGGCAGAGATACAAGCTAAGGAAAATGGCCTATTTTTCAACTCTCCTTTAGTGCTTCTGACCAAGTCAAAATTGCCACTTTGCACTTGCAAATATGTACTATATCACACAATGTTCCAAGAAGCACACTCACTATACAGCTTTAAGATGCAGGACACTGTGGCAAAAGTACCTGTCTCTGCCTTTAATAAAGTCTGCCCTGATCCACAGAAAGGGCAAGGGGAGTAACATTAAGAGGAGCTTGGAAATTCCAGTGAGGGAAGAGAAGGTAATGGCTCTGTTTCCTAGCTCTGCTAGCATCAAATACTAGGTAACTAATGCATGTTGCATAATCTTCACTAGACCCTCATACCTTAGTTAGCTAATGCATGTTACAGAACCTTAACTAGACCCTGATACTTCCTTAAAATATCTGACAGTTCACTATGTCCACTGACCGGCAAAGTCCCACGGTCTCCTTCACATTGACAGGAAACTTGGCAGGTACTGAACGAACCCAAGAAGTTAAAGACAGCTCACAGTTGGTCCCAACACTGTCTGATGCCTCCTCCTCTATCAAAAAGTTTGTCCGGCTAGTTGGTTTTGATTTTTTTTGAAACAAGGTTTTCAAATTCCTGATTCTCCTGCCTCAGCCTCTCAAGTTCTTGGCTTATGCATGCCCAGCTCCATCACAAAGTGTTATACTCTTCAACATTCCCTTACAAACGCTTGCTGCTGGTGTACCACTTGATAAGGAAGTGCACTATAACTCAGCACTACTTTCGTTCCAGATGTTTTCTGTCTAAAGCTTACCATGCTATAAAGCTTCTGTGCCAATTAGCATCATTCAACTTAAAAACAGATGCAACAGTACAGAAGGTTTTTATTTACTTTATGAAACTATATAAGTAGACACTTAACTTTGGAAAAATAAATGTTTTCTACCCTCAACAGCACAGACAGGTGCCGGGTCATGTAACCTCAACTCCAGCAAACATGACCTTGTGGCCTGCAGAACCTTGTAGTCCCAGAAGACAGGGCACAGACACCAGCACAGCCTCACTCTGGGGACACTTGGTAAACAGGTATCTCCTGTGCAAACTCCCATATTCCTCACAGAACATAACGCAAGTGTCATTGACCTCATTTCACAAAACACAGAAACTAACCTTAAAGAAGATTACATTGACCAGCTCAAGGTTTACAGCCATACCTACTCCCCCTACCATGGGTGCACTTCAAGACAGAAACATCCTATAAAATCAAACAGAAAATTCAAGTATACTATTCTACAAACATTGATGCTTATTTATAATCAAATATAACAGCACAATAACCAATAATAAACATGCATGGTCAATCCCTGGCCTAGGCCTCTTATGACAAAGAACATCCTTAATGAATGTTTGGAAGGAAGAAAGGGGAAGGAGAAATGTTGTAATTATAGTATAATCTCAAAAAGTGTTTTTTAAAGTTAAAAACAAAAAGGCTATTTGAGAAGGCCAGACTCAGATTCACCCATTCCTTACAGGTATTGGTATAAGGAAGCAAAGTCAAAGGTCCATACCTGTACAGCATCCCATCTAGACCAACACATCATGGCAGCACCTTGTTTAGACCACCAAGGTCAGCCTGAAAACCCCAAAACTCCCTGCTCTGAGTTTGCTTTCTAAAGCATATGAGGAGCCTCCGTGGCTTTGTGGCAAACAGCATGAGTTCAGTACTAGGCAGTCCGATTACTACTCCATCCACCCATCCATCCATCCCAAAGCCACAGAGAGAGCATTTTAATTGGTTCTGCACTGTAAATCTCAAAACCACAATCTTCACTTATGAGTGGACTTTTCCAGTAAGTGTCTTAAAAAACTAAGATAACAGGGAGAGAGGGTCCACGGCAGCCAGGCAGCACTCCATGGACTATCTAAAATAAGGAGGCATGCCACTAGCTGAAGAGACAGTTGAGAGCACAGGAGAAGACAGCTAGACATTCTAAACACCCCCTGCAGGAGAGCAGGGACAAGACAGCAGGAGCCCACTGATGCACATGTGGGTCTCGTCATTGGCCTCCAGTATGTGGCCAATGCAGGCTCACTTGTGTATTATGAGATCAGTCAGAATTTGTGTTTTTAATAAAAAAAGATACAAAAAGCTATTCTCTCTCAAGAGTTTAAGATGAAAAACCTCAACACTGCCAGGCAGCGGCGGCACACATCTTTAATCCCAGCACTCAGGAGGCAGAGGCAGGCAGACCTCCATGAGTCCCAGGCCAGCCTGGTCTGCGAGTGAGTTCCAGGACAGCCAGAGTTACAACAGAGAAACTCTGCCTCAAAAAACAAAACAAACGAAAACCTCAATACTGACTCATGTCTTACTTAGGTAAAAGCTACTTTATCTAAAATTAACACTTAAAAAAAAAAAAAAACTATGCCAACTGACAGTAAGAGTGAAAAGCAAAACCCGAACAATATGATGACTACAGTACGCCACGCGCCTCCCCAGTCAATGAGTCATCGTCTTGCACAGCTGAGTTAGCAAAGAACATAAAGTAAAGTAAATTACCTACCACTTTTTCTTTAAGAGACCATTGTGGATGGGAAACTTTCTAACCCTTGAATTCTTGACTACCATAAAAATGCCTTTTTTAATGGCTCGGGGAAATTATCACACCCGGCAGTACAAAGGGCCTAGTCATCTGGGCCCAACACAGTTGTTCTGTCATTTACAAGCTGTCTCAAACCACAGCTCCTTAAACTGTGTGTTTAGACCCCAAAAAGGGGGCATAACTGAATGTAGGTCATAAAAAAATTGGGCAACAGTAAAGGTTTTTGAACATTCAAAGACAAAAATTAATCAAAATCAAATACTTTATTCCAAGGTGTTTCTGGCATCACGAGGATGCCTGCAGCCTGGCTCTGCATGGATGCTATCCAACACCAAGGTGCTGCCGGAACGCCTCGGCTCAGACAAGACTCTTCACTGTCTCTGGTGAGCTGCAGTGTTTTCCCTCTACATACTAAGTTCTCTGCTCTTACAGAAGCCTAACAATTTTATTGCAGAAAAGAGACTTAATATTTTTTTTTCTTCAGCATGAAAGTATCAAATTAGTGTATGTTTGGATTGTTTGGTGAGTGGTTTATCTTTGGGGCTGGAACAATGGGATGTTCTGACTTCAGACAGCTATGGCTACACCTATCACACCGGTACATCCCCTTTCCCTACACTCACTTGAAAAGCCAAGCTAATTGTAAATTCAGCTGTTTCAGTATGAAATAGCAAAAGAACATTTAGCAGCTTAAAAAAAAAAACTCTATTCTTTATTACATACAAACTTATGTGTAAAGTTATTCTTATATCTTACCCACTAAGAAATATACATTCACAAGTAAGTAACTAATCAGTCTATTCACGCTAAACCTCAAACTCATATTCTGTCCTGGTGCATTAGAAATGAACGCTAGGACCAGGTGTGGGGTACAAACCTTTAACCCCAGCATTCACGGTACAGAGGTTAGCTTGGTCTACATGGCAAGTTGCAGTTCTACATAGTGATTCTCAAAAGAAATAACTAAATAAATGCTGGGGTTGGGGAGATAGGAGAGAGCACCGTGGGTAATGAGGTCAGAACCCCAGCACCAGTGTGAAAGCTGGACATGACAGCATGCACAAGTAATAGGCAGTACTGAGGGCAGTACTGAAGATCCAAGGGGCTCACCACCCAGCCAGTCTAGCCAATCAGTGAGACCCTGTTTTAAAAACTAAATAGAGATAAGTTGAGAAAGACAATGACCTCTGGCCTCCATGGGCACACACACAGGTGTGAATTTTAATAAAAACCCTGTTTACTGTAATGGCAACCATTTATCCAGAAAAAGAAAAGACCAAACAGAATTGTAACATTATCTCCTCACCCAAGAAGTTTCCATACATTTCTCCCTTGTGGCTTTATACTTTATGCTTCATTTTGTCCAATTATATCCACAATGCTAAACATAAGTTCAAGCATCACTAAACCTTAGAGTAAATGCTTCCCACTGGCTTAGGGATAAGTTTCAGCAGTTCAGATATGTCATGTGATGAAAGGATTCTGATTCCATTCTGGGCTGCTGACCCGCCCATGGGTTTCTACTCAACAAACCTTCAATTAAGGTTCTCTAGACAGCACTCACTGCTCCTAAAGGGAGCATACAGAATCACACTATAAGCACTACAGTGAATCAAAGAAGGAAACGGGAAAAAAAATCACTTTAGAAATAATTAAATTTATGGTGCACACCACTACATATTACTATTTATATGTGGTTCTGTGGGCTATGAGGTCATAGACTCAACTGCTGAGTAACAGGAGCAAAAGCCCATCAGCAGCCATATTAAAATAGACAAATAGACTCCATGTTGGCTTCTTACGGCTATACGTCTCCCATTTCATATTACCCTAACACCACATTAAGGCACTTCCTAAAGGTTCTATAGCCAGAAACCACTCTCTAGACATTAATAGCGGGTCTTCCACCTGGTATTCACTGGCTAAATTGGACATCAAATTTCCCACAGCATATTTGTTGTATGTGGGGGTAAGAGGTGGTGTGATATTTGCATTTTAACTTTTTTGTTGAATATTGCGAAAATCATGGAGTTATACATTTTTAAAAACTTAATCAGGGTACAAAACACTGAGTGTTTCATAGCATTTTTTTCTTATTCCTTCCCCATTACCATCTCCCACCTCCTTTTCCCTCTCCCACTGATTTTCTCCCAAAATAGCCACCATTTTAAAAACCCAGATTCCAGTTTCTCTTGAAAATTGAGTTGGTTAAAGTGGTGTCTAGGCTAGGCCCGAGGAGTCAGCCCCTAAAGCTAAGCTCACAACTGCCTGCTTGGTGGCGCCCCGAAGCCAGCAGCTGCTCTCGGCATCCTCCCAGCTTATCACAGAGTTCTCAACGATACTTTCAAGGCACAGGACACAGTGGGTCTTGAACCACACCTGAGTCTTTGGGAGAGGTGGTAGTTGTTTTTAGTCAAATATGCTTGATCCCGTTTATTTCTACTGTACCATACCCCACGAAGAATAACGTCAATATGTAATACCAATGTCCCAATTCTCAGTCAGAAAAAAGTTGTAAGATCCCCCAAACACTATCCTGAATCACACGTTGCAGTAAGCTGAACACAGCTAGTAAGATGTGTGGTTGTCTCCGGGATGCATGGAACAAGCAGGTGCTGACCTGACTAGAAGGCAACACAAGAAGCAGGCACAGGCACCAACAGGAGACAGCTGGGCCCCAGCCCTTACTCCTCTCACTCATCTGTGCAAACAGGACCTGAGCAAGACTAATGTGCCAGACCGGCACCTCTCTTCACCTGGCTGTAAGTGTTTTTTCTTTCTGTTTTTGTTGTTGTTGTTTTAAGGTGCTGGGGAGAAGAGGGGAGGAAAAAAGATGGCAAATGACTAATTATTGGACTCTAAACTCTAGTAAGTCCAGGCCTGCACACAGCAGGCAATCAGCAAATGTTTTCCAACAAATAATAAAGAAAAGGAATCCAATCAGTGTCTGTAAACACACCTTTGTATATACAATCTCAAGAGGAGCTCACCCTTCAAACCCCAGCATCCAGGCAGTTCCAGTTAAGTCCCCATTCAGCAAACCACCCAGGGGTGAGCTCATTGAGATGCAACTTCCTCACAGAAAATACAAGCAAACAATCGAATGGAGTCAGCAAAAACAAACAAACAAGCAACAACCCTGAGTTAACTCATTTGCCCCTGCAGTAGACAGAACATAGCCTTTCCATGGCCAGACACCCCTGCTTTTCCCATGGGCCGGCCAGCTGTCCCAAATCCTCAACCCATACACTGTGCACGACAGCCCTGCAAAGCCACCAAACAACAGAGCACAGGAGACTTCGGGGATCTATTTGACAGGGGAGTACAAAGCATAAGATGAGTGGCTACAACTTTAATCCAACCCTTAAAAAGTAAGAACTTTATAAATTAAGGAAAAGAACAAAACACAGGAAACCCCATTCAACTTTAAAATTATTAACCAAAAAAAAAAAAAAAAAAAAAAAAACCCACAACCCAGATGCCCAGCTGGAGAGGCCTGGGTCTGCCTCTGGAGAAGGTCTGCAGGGCCAACTGTAACCTGACTGTGATATGACCCTGGGGTTCTCCAAGAGCAACAGGAGGTGAACCTCCTAGGGGGGCGGGGAACATCACCCTTGTCTCTTAACACATAGAAATTAAAGGAGGAACGCGTGGCAGGCTTTGGGGTAACGGATCTGTTCTAACTATCGACTCAATGATCCATACCTGTGTTAAAACTCTATTCAGACTGAACACAAAGAAAATGAGAGCTACTTTTACTTGACAATCTTTTTTTTTTTTTTTTGAGTAAATGAACTGAAGCAGCAATGATTCAAACCAAGGAGGTGCCTGTGCCCTCAGTTCTCTTTTCCTGTTATCTCAGTGAGGGGCCCCTCAAGACCAGACACATCCGCTCAGAGACTGTCTCCTGGCACAGGCTTCCTTCTCCCTCCCCCGTGCCTTCCCTTTTCCTTTTCTTTGTACATTATCATTCAAGAAATTAAAACTTGAGAGTTCCTGGTGATCCGGAATGTTCAGATGGGAAAACATCAAAACCAAGGCAGGCAGAATTCCTACCCAGGTGCTGGAACCTCCTCATGCACACGGAGGGCAGCAGTGCACAGAGCATGAAATGGGTATCTGTGCGACAATGTCAACACCACCCTCCACCAACACAGTCGGTACTACACTGCAAAGAAATCAACTCTATTCACCAGACAAAACAACACTGAGGAGCCATATAAACTGGTAAGCAGCCTAGGATCACATCACCAGCCTCCCCACAATAGGCACCTGTACCTCAAAGCAAAGATGAAAACTGATGCCTGGTGCAACTTTTCTTTTTCCCTCCTTCTTGAATGGAAACATAAAATAATCTCATTCAGATTTCTGAAAAGTAAGTAACAACTGTCCTCAATTTTAAAAGAACAAAATTTGTGTGAAAACAAATTATTTCAATAGTTCTGCTCTATTTAGTTGGTGGGTGTGTTCCTAATTTGATACTTTAAAAGAATCTCTGAAAAATTCAATAAATAAATGTTACCAAATAATACTGAATATCCTTTTTCAGGTGCATGAATTCAAACCTCACAAATCAAGTTTAAAATGACTGCAAGTCCAGGGAGAAGATTTGCCCTTTTAGTGAGGAAAACACATGGAATGTTCTGAATGACTGCCAAGTGGCTTAGACACCAATTATCAGTCTGTGAGCCTCTGGTCCTCCTCATCAGGGCCGTGTGTGACCATTTTATTTGGTCAATATCCTTTCAATACACACTGAGCCAAGACTTCTGAATTTAAAAAAAAAAATCTTAAGGTAAAGACAGTGGAGTCTACTGAAGGCCTGGCCCTGCCCTGTCAAACTATGCTTAGATTGCTAAGAAGCCCAGGGAGAACCCTGCTGACTCCCCTGAATTACTACTACTCTAGGGCCAAGAGAAATCTCAACCATCCACCACAAGCAAACTTCTGCTCAGCTCACAATTTCTGCCTCTATTTAAGAAAAAGCAAATATGAGCTGGGCGTGGTGGCATACAACTTTAATCCCAGCACTTGGGAAGCAGAGGCAGGTAGATTTCTGGCCAGTTCAGGGCCAGCCTGGTCTATAAAGTGAGTTCCAGAATAGCCAGGGCTACACAAAGAAACCTGTCTTGAAAAAACAAAGAGGGGAGGGGGGAGGGGAAAGGGGAGGGGAGGAGAGAGGAGAAAAAGCAAGAGTACATTTACAGTCCCTCTCATTTTCCAAATGGCAGTCTTCAACTCAACATGTGAATGAGGGATATATAAGACAGACAGACAGCATGGTGAGCTACACATGCAATCTACACTTAGCTGGATTCTGGTCACGATTTCACATCACCTGGTGACAGTCGTCTGCCCAGCATAACTGCCAATTACAACAATTTTAGCTCCTTATAACTAACTGTCTACCACAGAGACAGCAGCCCAAGAATGCCTGATTAGTCTTCTCTGTTCAGTGTAATGGAGATGATTAAAGGAAAATAGTGAGTCCTACCCTCTCCTTAAGAAGTAAGACCAGGAGGAAGACAAGCTGTTGCTAGTCACATTGTTTGCATTGCCACAATTTTACACAGTAATACTTTTATTCTGTAAAAATTCAAAATGAGCTATGTGTGGTGCTGCATGTCTGTGGGTGTCCTAGCACCTGGGAGACTGGGCTATATAGAAGGGTCATGAGCCCAAGCCATGTGTCTCTCATAAATAGAAACACTTCCTCAAAATGTGTTTGAGTGTGTGTGTGTGTGTGTGTGTGTGTGTGTGTGTTTAAGACTCATTATGATATTAAACTATTACTAGGATTATGAATGAGAGACCACAATATACTTACAGAGCTTAAGTAACTATAGTAAGGACGTGTCAAAAGTATACAAATAAATGACCATTATGAAAAAAAATTAAGAAAATTTGTGTTTCAATTAGTTTTTCAAGAAAAGTACAGAAATAACTATATATTGAACAACTATACCAATTTCTCTTAAACCATCATATTGGAAAGACACTGTTATTCGTGGGAGAGAGCAGGAAGGAAAAGAACAGCAGGTCTGAGTATAAGCAGCAATGTATATGTTACAGCTCACTCTAACCCAGTCATTATTGAGCCAGGCTGTCACAGCAATTATTTAAGCAAATTTCTTACCTAATTAAAGGCTAAGACAACCTGCCATACACCTCATTTCAACACCAGTTAGAAGGGAGCACCTGTAGAAGGAGGCTGACCTGAGCCAGTAGCTAGGAAACACTCTTTGAAAATCAAAAGCAGTGGCCTGGAGGAAAACAGTGGCAGGTGCATAAATAGGTAAGCCACTGGATCATACCAAAAAAGACTGAAGCTTTACTTTCCAAAATCTGAGAATTAAACAGAACAGCTGTTTTGGGGATAACAGATCACAGCACAACCAAAGCCAAAGGCACCAAAGCAAGTTGTCTTGTCAAGGGCTCCTTCTGGAAATGAACTGCAACTACAGGCTGAGAAAAACCATACTTACGAGAGAAGAAATGATAAACTTTAAGATTTTAAACGGGGGGGGGGGGGGGGGGCCGAAAATCTAATAAAAACCAGGTTAAATTATAGCCCTTTTCTACTCAACTTGTAGTGAGATAACATATTTATGCTTCTGAAAAGAGTATCAAATAAGCCCCTACAGCTTTTTCTCATTAGGTCAGGCCATGTGCCCATCATTCCCTTTGAGACTGTCAACACATCTCTACAGTAGAAAAAAAGCTGCCTGACCTATGCAAGCAGAGTTTAAAACAATATTTCCTAGTACAGGAAACATAAAGGGAAATGAAGAAAAAGATGCCAAAGCTGGAAGTAAATTGGGAATATACAACCAATGTTTAAACTTTTAAAACTCTGAAAGCGGGGAGAAAAAACCCATCAACTCTGAGAATGCTGTAACCTTGAAAACAAGAGGCTTGTGTCTATTCCCTTCTAAAACTACCTAATCAATTCCGTGTGTGTGTGTGTGTGTGTGTGTGTGTGTGTGTGTGTATGTACACTATGAGGAAGACATTGAAAGAAACCAAGGCCATGTCTCAATGATTGAGAGCTGGGAGCTGCTCCAGGCCTCCAGAACATACCTACCATCCAACATTTGTATTCATTAAGACATTTGTGTTCATGCTTATCTTAAGGCAAAAATAAACTACTTAGCTGACTGACAAGTTACCAGTAAGTTTACATGACCACCACCATCTGCCCATCCAGCCCCACCTATCATTCAGAAAGAAGAGATAAAAATCAGTGAAATCTATTTTTCCATGTTAAAGATTCTTGCAGCCCAGAGACCTAGCAGCCATTTTAGTTCAATTCATTGAACAAAAGAGAAAATTTGCCCAGAAACAGTCAAAATGAAAACATGGGTCCACAGGACAAGGTAACTCAGAAGTGGTCTGTGAGACTGTTCCAGGACCAACAGGAACAAGAAGAACTTCCCATGCCCGAGACCACAGGATAAATCTTGTGACTGCAACACACTTTTGGTGTGGGGGGGGGGGGGGGGGGGGTTGTTTTGGTTTTTTTAATTAAGTGAAAAAATAAAAAACAAAAGCAGTATGACAAGAAAATTCCCTTAAGGGAGATTGTGGACTACATTTTAAAAAATACCATCTGCAATGTAAACGTTTTGGAGGCAGAAATACTATTGTGTCTATTTCAAATTGTTAAATCACAAAAGAGTGAGTGTAACAGCCCTATGCATAATGACTAGTTGTTTAATACCTAGATGAAAACAGCTGATAACACTAACACTGATCTATTTCTCCAAGTAAGACAGATTACTGCACGGAACCATTTCAAAACAGAGACATCAACACATCCTTCCCAAAAAACAAAGAGTATTAGCAGTTTTCACACACTGGTACCACAGCTAAGAAAAATAAAGATCCCCATATTACCCACTAATAGT
Organism: Cricetomys ansorgei; assembly: GCA_026225945.1. Taxonomy (NCBI): domain Eukaryota; kingdom Metazoa; phylum Chordata; class Mammalia; order Rodentia; family Nesomyidae; genus Cricetomys; species Cricetomys ansorgei. The sequence goes on from JAMJFZ010001815.1 coordinate 5,984,242, forward strand.
CTATGATCACACAGCATCCTTCGGCTTGTTTCTAGACAATCTTTCTCACCCTTTTGACTCTGTGAATGTGAATCTTCCCTCCCAACACACAAACCTAGAAAGTGTGCTGGGACACTTGGTCCCCGGCTCGTAGCTGGGAATGTGATGAAACCCGCATAGTGGACAGACTTGCTAGAGGGCCTGTGTCACTGAAGGTGAGCAGCCTTGAGGTACTGCGGCCAGGCTTCACTTCCTTCCAATGTTTGCTTGCTGACTACAAATGTATACAGCCAGCTAACACTGTTAGGACACTCTATGGGTAACAGTATACGCATCCACAGTACTGCAACATAATGGCAGGCCACTGGAGATTGATTGCTAATGATGCTAAGCTTGATTGAGTAGTGATATAAATATCTTAATCTAAGATTATTTCACCTACAAGCATCATAAATGAGAGAACACAAGAGCAAGAAAAGGGAATATTAGTAACAATAAAAGACGTAGATGAGCCACTGCCCTAGAAGTCAGGGTTGGTTATGTTAGTCTAGGTTAGGAGCTTTAAAGCAGATACAGTTATTATGTAATTAAAACTACAAACCCAATCCTACAACTAACTCTTTGGAAACCATTAGAATACATTTCAAAATATATACAATGCAAATGGGCATGCCATCTTCAAATTCATATACTTTCAAACATACAAGTGCCACCAGCATCCACACGTATATTACACACACACACACACACACACACAGGATTATTGTTAGCAACCATGTAATGGTTGGGGAAGACTAAAATGTTTTCACGCTCATTTTATCAATGTGAATTTGAGATCAAAAGCAAAGAGAGCCTGCAACACAGTGCCAAAGCTAAAGTTAAATTTCCAATGGCCTGACATTCAGTATAATGGCCTTTCTAAAAAACAGAGGCATGGATTTTGGAGTAAGGTTCAAGTGTTGTACAATTTCTCAAACACTTTTATGTGATACTACAGTACAACAACATTCTTTTTTTTTAATCTTACTATCAGTTTTTTTTTTTTTTGGTAATGTTTTATTTATTTAATGAATGAGTGTTCTGTCTGCATGTACATCTACATGCCACAAGAGGGCATTAGATCACATTACAGACGATTGTGAACCACCATGTGGTGGATGGGAATTGAACTCAGGACCTCTGGGAGAATAGATGATGCTCTTAACCACTGTGCTATCTCTCCAGCCCCACAACAACATGCATTTTATAAAGAAAAGGTGCAGTTTTATCTGCATTGTATGTGTTGTGTGTGTGTGTGCGTACATATATATCACATAATTTTCTTTAATGTTAATATTTTCTTATCTGAGCAAACTATAAAAGATTTCTAAGTGTGAAAAATAAACCCTTTTTAAGGCACACCAGACTCACAGGGACTTCCCAGATATATAAAGCCATGTCACAACAGCTCCACAAGACAAATGAAAACTGATACAGAACTGCCAGAATCTATTCCTGCGTGCTCAGACAACAGCAGGCAGTACTTGAGGGTTTACAGGACCCCAGGGTTGGCAAGCCTGGCTTCTGTGAAACCTCACCTCTCTCCATCCACAGCTTGGGGCTGCCACACTGTGCTGCTGTTTCATCAGTAAGATTATACTGTAAATGCAGCGGGAGAGTTCTCTTTAGGTTAAAGCAGATCTCCAACTCTCTCACAAGTGCATTCACCTGGAACCCTATGTAATTTCTTGTCTTTATCTCCTATAGATATACTGCATTTTCTAGTCATTTCTTCTCTGAGTTTCTAAATGTTACCAGCTCTAAATTCTAGAAAAATTTGTTTCACTCAATTCCTTGGCCTGGAAAACACAAGAGTACTTGGGCATATTCTATAAACAACTCTGGTTTTTCCCTATCTAGAACAAATTAACTGGGTAAAATTTTACTTTACAAGCCCCACCAATTTGGCCACCAAAAACCCTAGAAAAACTATAATAACCAATATAAAGCACAAAAGGATACAAGAGTTCATATACAATATCCAGAATCACCTGACTTGGTTGTGATTTGTAAAGACATAAGCTAACAAATGGGTTGAGTTTTTTACTCATTTCACAATGGTTCTACCATGAACAATCTCGTCCCACCTACAGCAGCTCTGAGAACAAAGGCCTCATCCACTTCTGAAGTGGAGGTAAAGGTATGTGCAAAGAACTTAGGTTTCTCATGTCCTTGCCGGATTATTCTATGGAACTATGTACTGAGGTTAAGTGGACTTAAGCGCCCAGATTTCTAATCTCAATTCAAAGACAGGTGTCTGAGAATGCAATTTGGATGTTCCAGCTCTATGCTGTTCAGGCCTCTCTTCCTCACATACAGCATCCTATCAAATGATGGTCACATGTCACTTCTCCATATGTGGCAGTCACTCAAATTCATTGCCATACTCATTACAGCCCAGCCCCAAACCATCCAAAGCAACCACTGGGAACCAGCAAAAGAGACCGCAGCTTCCCATAGTCCCTTTGGCTCCTCCTTCCAGTCACAACAGAAGAGCCCAGCACTGAGGGCCCAAGAGGAGGAAACTTGTATTCAGTCAGGGAACCTCTCGGCCCTCTGCTAGCTCCAGTGAGACAACAGTACAGCTTTGTGTACCGCATGCTTGGGGGTTTCTCCACAGCGATTTAGAATGAGGAAATTATGTTTATTGCCAGACTTTTGTTAAAGGGCTCCCATTTAGATGGCTGTGCCCTTAATAATCCCCCCCTGTGCCACTTCAGCTGTCTCACCTCTACAAGAGCTGACAACTCAGCAGATGGTATCAAAAGTACTTCTGTACTCAGAGTTGAATGGGAGTACCGAGGGCCAGGCAGACAGAGACCCTATTCAGAAGGGCCTCCTTTGAAAACTCTTCTGGTGCTCTAAATCTTAAGCATTCAAGTCAATGCAAGGGAAAATCTTCACTGCCCAGAAAGGGAAGGGAGGGGAGGGTACAGCATCGAACGTGGGACCTGTGCCAGCCACAGATGACTTGCCAACCCAAAGCCAGGGGAGATTATGCACCACATCAAAGTGTGACACCATATTACATATTCTTGATCAAGATTTCTTCTAGACCCTTAAGATGAGGCACCTCTAAATGGAGAACACACAAGTCCTGATGTTAAAAGCCATCACCAGGATCATAGCATCACCATTTATAGCATGCTCAGTTAAAAGTTCACTTCCCATCACATACTTTCTAATCCTGAAATGACTCTGCTTGGCCGGGGCTCCTGGTCCCATCTTTCCAGCCAAAAAACCAACTAAAAGGGCTAAATTGCCCAATCCTACAGACCTGTTGTGGCACAGTCCAGGAAGTTGACCAAGGTAGACTCTCACCCTACAGCTCACTGCTTTCTGGCTGTGACTGCCCTGAATCTGGCTGTCCTAACTCCAGACCCATGCTGTGTGAACTCAATGCAGATAGCAGATACGGTTCCTACAATAATGGCAGATCCACCAACATGACTGCCTAAGCAATATCTCACATATCACTGTACAACAGCCAAGCTGCCATCACTGTCTATACAATCATAAAAGAAAAACAAATCCTAAAACCTCCATTTATGTAATATTCAAAATGAAGTGCCTTGTTTACGTCAAAAACAAAGAAAAGCAATACTACCCAAGTAGAACATTTAATGTCTATAGTGTATCTGCACAGCACAAACGCTACTTTAAAATCTATTATCACCTGAACATTTTGCTCCCAAAAGACTGAGCAATTCCAAAGATAAAAACAATTTGTTCTTTGAGTCCTATATGAGTGGGAGATGCATATAACCCCAGCCAGCACTCAGGGTAGAGGTAGAAAGATCAAGAGTTCAAGGCTAGACTCAGCTACACTGACGCAAGTTTGAGGCCAGCCCGTATCTAAAACAAAACAAAGGGTTCCTTTGGTTCATCTAGCTAAAGTGCTGGGTTTTAAGCTAGACCTTTTCTAGTCACACTTGGCTGCCGCCCACCCATCACGTAGCTGCATTACTTTTACTCAGTTGCTGTGCTGCTTACTGTGTCTGAGAGTCAGTTCAGGGCCCTACATAATGTGAGAACATTTTAAACATTTTTAAAATTTAAATGAAACACAGCCAATCCTTAAAGAAAAAAGGGTGCAGTTACTGAGGACTCAGTCACATGTCTCTTTCACCATCAGCTCCCTTCCTCTCGGTCCTCTTAGGAAATCCACAAACTTGAAGGAAATACCAAAGACATGGTGTTATGCAAGACATCTTCAAAAAATAAAAAGAAATAGCTAAGAGCTCTTTCGAGGAGAAAAGTGTCCAAAGAAACCAAAGGCAGGAAATTGTGTTCACACAGAAATATGTTTAATATGGTTTAATGAGCCTTTTCAATCCACTGACACTGAAGTAAGAAGCCTAACTAAACAGCAACCTTTTATAGTGGGGTCTCCAAAAGAGACTGATTTCTGTTTAACTTGAGAAGGCAAACTGACAAGGTGTGTGGTATTTCTAATGCCTTTATTCTTGACACTGGCTGAATTTTTCCTTTCTTCTAACCAGCTGCTTCCTAATAAGAGGAAGAGCATCTAAAACAAAGCTATAGGGTCATCAGGACTAAGGACAACAAAGAGAGAGTAGGCAGGCAGCCTGACCCCTGGGGAAGCTTTATATAGACACAGAAGAGCAGACTACAGTGGCATGGTGTCCTGGAGGCCCTCCGTACCATCCCTTTTCCAGAAAGGATGTAAGATAACATTATCATCAGAACAACACACAAAATCTCTCTGATTTGCCATCTTCCAGGGCAATGGGTTCTATGATTAAATCTATTGTTATAGGACAGTCTGTTTTTAGAAAATTTTCTTTTCCCATTAAAATCCTCAATGATCTCCTATTACTACTGTATATCTGATTTACTGAATAAAAATTCTGGAATGGACTTACACCTTGCTTTTTATCATTTGCAAACAACAGATTATTATGCTATAGATTTCATCTATTCATTACAGTATTCACTAATTTGCTTGGATGGTGTTCTCAACTTTCCTAGAGGACAGACATAGAAACATAGTTTATATACAGTATTTCTGAAACTTCTAGAAACTTGCCAAGAGAGGCTGATCTAAAAACAGAAGGTTAATGTGTCATTATTCCAAAATCATTTGTCAAACAATAACCATTTCAATGAGTATCCAATGTCACTTATCTATGTTTAGTAAGTGCAAATGGCTCTTTATGGCTTATGCCTTTCCTCACTTATCCTCCATCTCAAAGCTACGCACAAATCCTTTTGAAGTAGTCTCAACAATTGAGTGAGATTCTAGAAACCAACTGTGATATAGTACCACACAGCTGCAGTAATAGTTGGATGGAGTCAAAGTAACTAACACAGCACTGTATGATATAGCCGTTGTACAGCCGAGGTGTGTAATACGGTACATCAATGGTAAGATGACCGAGACACAAAGGACACAGGCTAGGGCTCAGTCCTGTCACTAGCAATGCAAATGAATCACTGAGCTTTAACAGCACTTCCCAACCACTGTAGGAGACGTGCTGGTTCTCCCAGATACAAGCAAGAATAGGCTGGGCTAGATGGTATCTACTCAGCTTCCAGATTCCTTGTCAGCTAAAATTCTTATTTATGCCCATACTGAAATTTTGCGGGAAGGTCTGAGAAGCAGCCTATGATTATTCTAAGATCAGAGTCTTAATGGCCTCCTTAAACAAAGATGATTCAGATATGAAGAGAGACGGTGCCCATCATTCTACTTGTGACTGATACACAGGCAGAAAAGTTGTTCACTTCATTAAGCTTACTTTAAACTTCATCAACACAATGAAACAGACTTTTTTGTCCCTTACCACAGAAATAAAACTAAACAAAAAGACAAAGCACTACCTCTCCAAACCAGCAGCATTCATGGTGTTGCTATACTTCATGTGGTCACATAGCCAGTATTTGCAGTCCAGAATCCAATGCTCCCCACTTCCAAGAATAACTAGCCCTGAACCAGAGAAGGCACACCAGGACATCCTCTTCACAGCCCAGCAAACAGAAAAAAGAAATGGAACATTATTTGGATTTATAACCTGCCTCTCTCAGCAGTCAACTAAGGAAAAATGATATGATTTACATATCACTCAAAAGCTCCTAATGCTCACAATGCAAACATTCTCACTCCCACCAGAAATGGTGAGTTATATTTTAGTACCTCTTTTCTACTGTACAAAACTAAGAGCAGGCACAATCAAATCTTCAGTGACAACTAATATTGAAAAAAGCAAATGACTAATGAAAAGCACAGATTTACTCCCTTATTAACACAGAAGATTCAATTTAAGTCCTTTCATATAGTTCTCATTCCTCAAAAATTATCTCTCAAAATGTAAATTAATTATGAGCTTATTAGTACAAATAACTTCATCTAAAGATTCTTTAAAGAAAAAGAAAAAGCCAGGCAGTAGTGGTACACACCTTTAATCCCAGCACTCTGATGGCAGAGTCAGGCAGATCTCTGTGAGATCGAGGCCAGCCTGGTCTACAGGGTGAGTTCCAGGACAGCCAGAGTTACAACAGAGAAACCTTGTTGAAAGAAAGAAAAGGGGGGGGGGGGAGGGAGGGAGAAAGGAGGGAGAGAAGGAAGAAGGAAGGGAGGGAGAAGAAAGAAAAGAAAAAGAAGAAAGAAAAGTGGGGGATGTGGTAGAAATCAGAAAAGCAGCTTAGAGTCTTTGCTAGTGAGTACCTGACTTGCAGAAAAGTGGCTAGCAGCGAGAGGATGGAATGGAATTGACTGTTGTTATCAAAACTATCAAACTTAAAATAAGAACTCAGCTATGGGTAAGGTTTCCTATGGCTGACATTACTGTAACAGAAACACTTCTCATTCTGTCCTGAACAACAAGTACACTCACTGAACAGGAAAGAAGGAAGGCCAAACTCAGCTACTAACTTTGAGGATGAGCAGTATACTGGGGGCCAGAAGCTTTGAACCTAGTAGACATGATGCTCTTCAGCCCCTGCACAGTGCCCTAGACCTGGCACTAGCCTGTGTAGCCTTTTCCTCCAGCAGAGTTCTGGAGTCGGAAAAACAGTGTGTGAGGAATAAACAGGATCAAGAACACAGGACAGTGTTTCTTTGCTGTGTTTAAGCACTGAACTCATTCCCTAGCTCTGGTCATATGAATTCAGTCTATATAACAAACACCCTTTAGTGGGAAGCCTACAAGAAAACGTCTAAGAATTTCAATCCAGAATACAAGAATTTTTCACTCCGCTTAAAAAAAAAAATCATCAAATTTCATTTTTAGAGAGCATTTGACAAAATCTTGTCATTTTAAGTTATTCGTGATTCTCAAATCTAGCACAGGCAAATTCCTCATTAACTTTTCTTAACTAATACAATGTAAAAAGGAACAAATGTCAATAGACCCAACTACATCAATAGGTTACTCTAAACAGTTAACATTCATTTTTCCCCCTAGAGCAAGGCACAAATGAAAACAAATACATTTAACTCTGCTACTCAGTCTTGTGATACAGAATACAACTTGGTGGTCAGCTTTGTTAATGTTACCATACTACACTGCCTTGCTCTGAATACCTTTCCAGCCCTTTTGAAAACACATAAAGCAAAAACGCTCTTTCCACCACTGAACTAGTGTTGACTACTCATAGACACTGTTGCTGTTTTTAGTACCAACCAAATATGCCAGCTTCATTCTCCCACAGCATTTTCCTAGGGCTTTAATTCACTCTAGTTAATGCAAACTTAAACCAATAATTCTAGCTCCCACAGAAAAACAAGGGCATGACCCAGAACTTGAAAGTGATCTCTCACAAGTGGGCCAGCAACCAACTCCTGAATCTGAACAGTAATATGAAGACATTAAAATGCATTTATTGTTAACAGATACCCTGCACAAGACTCCCATTCATAAAAAGAGAAAACAACAACCATGCAGATAAATATCTAACAATGAAAAACAAAAGTATTGTCGTTCTTTGAGCCTTTTTCAATTAACAGAAAGAAAAAACAAATGCCATGTTGGACTAGCTAACCAGTCTAGGCACCTGGCTTCACTTTTACTAGGACCACCTCTGCACAAGAGCAATGGTAAGGGCAGGCATAGTGACTCCTGAAAGCCCAAGGGAAAGACTTCAGCAGCAGACAAGATGCCTTGCTGGAGAGTGAACCATGCAGATGATGTAACTCTTTAAGCCACAAGAGTGGGGAACGTTAAAAAAACACAACTGATTAAATCCAAAGTAAGCAGCAAAAGCCTGTGTGTGCTGGCAGTTTCTACGGTGAATGCTGTTTGAAATAAGTTATCTGTTAGACTACAGCTTGGAACTGTTTTTACTGGGTTAAACAAGACTCAATGAGTGAATATTGTAGACGGAATACCTAGAAAGATAACTCACTAAAACGCTAAAAATGGTTCACACATTTTGTTTGAAATCCCTAAAACTGTGCTTCATAGATCAGACTCCATGAGACCTTTGTATCAACGACTTAATTTCTCATACTTAAGCTTCAACAAGAAAAGATGGCTATCTACTCTATTTTGCTAAGTTCATCAGAGAATGTATTTCCACAGCCTCCTCCAGGCAGCACAATGAAAATGTGTGTGTGTGCAAAATACCAAAGCACATTCAAAACTTTTACTTCAAACAAAGATCTCAAATCGCAACTCTGCCACCAACTAGCTCTGTAATAACTCAGGCAAAGTTCATAAACAGCTCTAAGCCTAAGTTTCATAACCTAAGAAATGGACAACAAATTAATCTGAAGAATTAACTGGATGGTGTGGGTACAAGCATGCTCTGTAACTTCTAGCATGCACGAAACACAGTAAATGCCATTGTTATCATTCTCAGCGCACAGAACCAGCATTGTCCCACCGTCTGCTGTCCGTGGTGCCATGACCCTATCTGTACAAGGCTGCCAATGCTCCCTATAGGCAGAACCTGGCACCAGGAGAAACAAGAGAGGGGTGCTTTAGCTGGCCATAGTTTTATAGGCAGACACAAGACAGGAACCAACAATGACGATGAGATAGATTGTGGATATAATTCTCTGATGATACGGACTGTGGATATAGTTGGAAGTTCTTAGTACTGTTCAGTGGAATGACCCTGAACCCAAGCTGAATAACCACAGACAGGTAACTCAACTTCACAGAGCCTCCCACATCGGGGAGGCTTTTTTCCCCCTGGAAGTGTCTAACACCAATTAGCTTCTGTCATAAGGCATAAGCTCATCGACTCTGGACATGAGAAAATGGGTGGAGTATTAAGTGAAAGAGAACAGGAGAAAACGCAGGTTAACAAGGGGAGTGGCACCCTCTCCTCAGCCAAGAATGAATCAATGCAAAGCTGAACCAATGAGGTAACTGCCCCCTTTCGGATAGGAGCATGAATCACTGAGTGAACAGCTCAGGAAGAGACAAGCCAGGGCACTGCAAACACAGCCTGAGAGATCCAAACCCACGTGGTCCAGTGTGATCCTACGCTCTTCTCACTGACTCACAGACCAGGCTAACAGTATGTTGACTTCTTTTATCCCTGGGCATGTCATCAAACTCTCAACTTCAATATAAATTGGTGTCGATCCATTTTAAACTCTGAAAGGAAGGGATGGCTCCAAGGGAAAACAGTAGAAAAAATTTAAAAAAACAAAAAAACTGTACTGAAGCACCCAAAACACTGGAAAGTGCTCTTCCCTAGCACCTAGCAATGCTCACACGGCTCTGCAACAAGGTCACCTGTGCCATGAAGGGAAGAGTACTCACAAGCAGGACCACTTGTGACGAGCACTATGCTGGCTCCTTTGGGTCTATACACAAGGCGAATTACAAAAGAAAGCAAAGCAACTTGAGTGTACAGGTACACATGACACACACTGACTGATACACAATGTTTGGTAAGTTTAATCACTGAAGGAATTCGAGGTGCAAAGATTTTGGTGTCTGAAATGACATTTAAAGAGACTGTCTGAGTCAGTTACAAACGTGTGTCACCCTCCCTTCTCTCTCGCTGTAGCACTGTAGCCAGCTCTTTCCCATGCCTCCATCCAGCTGTCTATACCCGCTGCTCACCTCAACACTCAATTCTCCTAGCTCCCATACCTACACAGAAACTTGAGATGTATGCAACCCAGGGAGTCCAACGATAGCATGAGCACAGTTCAAGTTTCTAAATTCTGTTCCTCTTGGACAGTAACAACCCTCCTATGTCTAAATGAACACTACCATCTGCTTCAACACTGACTGTGGACAATCTGCTCTGTACCTATTTATCTCGCTATAATGTCTGCTCCATAAAGGCAAGCAGAGGTCACTTCTATCTATAAATAGAAAGAGCAATGCGCCTAGCACTCAGTAGGTACTCAATAAACATCTGCTGGAGAAAAAAGAAGTCCATTCTCCCAAGAGACACTTCATTCACAGATGAAGTCTAGGGGTTACACTATGTGCTGTAATAATTATATAATGCAGTGGGAGCAAAAAAGGGATCAGACTCCTCAGATTCTCCCTCTCTACTGCATAAGCATCCAGCAAAGAAGGAGCACATTCTGGTGAAGGCATCTGGTGAAGGCAATGCTCTGCTCATACGACACGCTCAAAGTTTACCAGTTCTTCTGTCTATTTATTAGTTGACTTCAGGTTTCTGCGCCCGGTAATAATGTGTGTGCATCTTTATTGTATACAAGAATTCTCCACAGAAATGCTTATTCACAACTCAAGCACTATTATTAAAGCTCTGTCACACCTTCCAGGGCACTGTAGGGGAGGTGAAAGTGGCACACCACCAGCAGAACCAGAATGATACCTGTAAGAAGCAAGTCACAGACCAAAGTCTCAGCTCAATGGGATTGGCAAAGCCTTCCCCAGTGAGGCTCGGAAGGGAGCCTCTTAGATCTGAGTACAAATGTTGGCAGCGCATGGAGAAATGAACACCGTAGCTTTCTACCTGAAGACTGCGTCCCTTCAGAGACTGCTTCTGTAGAGATTAGCTAACCTTGCCTCGTTGTTTAGCTGTGTGCAGCAACTCTTTCTTTCCCTCCTCTTTCACCTGTATGCAGTGAGCCTGTTCCCTGTTTAAATGTATACAATAAACACACTGAGCTTCCAGAGTGCTGCTGCTTCTCCAGCGAGCCCAAGTCTGCCATTCTCGTTCCCTCGTTGCCCCTAGCCCAGGTTTTGGGACTCAAGCCATGCAAGATGTGGCACTACTTCACTTCTTGCTGCTCTTATGAATGTTCCAGCCAAACTGTCAGCCCTAGAGACAGACAGAATACCAAAATGGAAGGAAGTGAAATGATGGGCTGAGAAGAAGGTTTATGAAAGTAGGAGAAAGTGAGCTCAGGCGTCCAGCAACCATATAAAAATTCCTGGTGTGGCAGCTCACACTTGTAGTCCTAGCACTGAGGAGGCAGAGAGGGTTCCTGGGGATTGGCTAGCCAGCCTAGTCTAATCAGCAAGCTCCAAGTTCAATGGGGGACTATAAAAAATAAGTTAAGTTGGAAAACTGAGGAAGACACCAGATGCCCTTTTCTGGCTTCCACATACATACCTACACAAATACACGTAACGAATACATATACATGTGCACACGTCAAATGAAAAGATAAAATGGTAGCTGGCTTATAGCAACAGCCAACAATAGCTGGATGCAGAAATTTGACAACCTCCTCTTCGGTTAGACCATCCTGATAGTCTGGGCATGTTCCCTCATTATTTCTAAATACAGTCTCCTGCTATTCCAAGTTCAGGGTCAAGAGTGATAAACAGATATGTTAAATGAAAGCTTCAATAAGTTCATTACCTATTAAAAAACAATTCTGGTTTCAAAGCAACAGAGTGGAGTTGTTTTTAGTTGTGCCTGTTGTTTTCAGAAGCAAATGTCAGAAGCATGTCCCTTCTGAGTGCACACACACACACACACACCCATACCTACCTGCTCTAAACAGCTTTGCCCACTAAACTTTAGACTATTTGAAACTCAAGGTATAGATTTCTGAGCAAAGCCCACTGAGATTCTCGGGTATAGTTCCTAAATTACTATAATACTGTTTTACACCCATAGTCTCAGGGTGTGGCTGCTCCTTCGAACAGATGGAAAATACATTACAATTATGCCCAACATATCAATGTGCTAAAGACATTTAAGCATTTCAGCTTCTCTGAGGCTAATGACAAAGCTATATTATCAACTACTCCAAGCTTCTCAAGTGTCCCCAAAGTATTTCTTCACTAGAATCAATTTTTTAAATGGTCACAGTGAGAGCTGTCTACCCCAAGCATAGTCAATTATTTTTAAAGGCTGCAAAGGCTAATCAAACCTACTTCTTGTCTCAACACAGACACAATTAGTACTAGTACTTTTGCTGTTTACTAGTAACTCTGCATGCCAGAGAGCTTCTCTAATCCCTATATAAGGCTTAGGAAGAAAAAATAATCCTTTGGAAAAGGAAGAAAAAAACAAGGATGTTGGCCAAGCCATCCAGACTCCTTTCCCAACTGAGCTGTTTTAATTTGCAGTCACATGCAGTGCAGACCTTTCTAATTAGAAGTTGGGAACACCTGTTCCTTTAGAGAAGTCTTTAATTATTGTAGCCTGAAATGCCTATTCCTTCTAGGGAGACCATACTCATCACACCACGTTCCTCAGACCCAAAGAAATACATTCTTGACCTAAGTGCACAAGAACAATCCAAAGCCTAGCTGTTAGATTTGTTTGCCAGTTTCATCCTACACCCTCACAGTCAACTCCTCTGTGGGACACCACCTTAAAAATCCATCTGGGGGAAAGGGTAGAACACAAGAATGATTTATTAACCTATGTAGTTTTTCAGTAAAACCTTCTGTTGCAGCAACAAGACACTTTGGACTAGAAACTCAAAGTTTCTTTGAAGAATTTGTGCCTTCACCTAGAATAAGAAGTGGGCAGTCCTTTTCCATGGACAGTAGAGCTCCTGGTCAAGCCTTTGAAGTACCCGCCAGCGCCACCCCCCTTGCCCATACTGCTACACACAAACATGACTCCAGTCTCCCAAACATAAAGGACAGCGCTCCGCTTTGTACTAGCCAAAGAGCAAATGTGCAACTCTAACACCTAAAATTCACTAAGTAGAAAAAAAGAACTGAACAAAGTTTTATTAAATTATAAATTGAATTCTCACAACCCTCAATCTTAGGCAAAAGGTAAAGTTAAACTCTCTAAATCCGCTCTGCTTATGTGACTACTGGACTTTAGAAGGTAGGAAAATGGACTATAAATACACACTACACAATGGATTTATTTTTTAGAAAGGAACTGCCTGATTAATAATGACATTTTAAATGATGCTGCAGCAACAGCTGTGACTGTAAGTTAAACAAAACCTACTATTAAAATCAAATTTGCCTGTCCCTTCCCACATTCTTACATGCACTCTAGGAAAGTTTACATGACACACGGTTCCTGTGGTAATTCTGGTGGCCACTGCTGCTCACATAGTTTTAGAGTCAGTGAGGATTAGAGACAGTGCCTTCAGGATTCTTTATTATTGTGTTTGACTACATGAAGATAACTGCACTGATAGGTCTGGTAGTCAGCACTGAACAGCCGGATCAATTGTATTCCTGGCACAGCAGTGAAAGGAGCTGTGTTATTGGTTAAAATGGTTATTGTATCTGGGGTGGAGCAGACAGAACAGAAATAAAGGGTGACAACATCTTTCCAACAAAGTGTAAGTCCCCTGAAGAGCTCAGAACAGCCCTGCCACATGGGGGAGCACTACATCTCTGTGGAAGAGGATTACTGTGGCTGAGACTTGGCACCTGAATACACACCTGATCCCAATGACCAAATCAATGCTCTTCCTTCCTGTGAGCTGCTGCTGCAAGGGCAGGCACAGAACTGTCACAGAAGTCTCTTAGTCGCTTCTGGAAAATGAGGAAGACTGCTTGCCACTTGGAAAGCATAAATGAGTTGTCAGGTGGTGAACAAGACCTCTGTGCGCTCAGCTCCACCTGCCAGGATGGAATTTTTCCCACAACGAGATAGCACCAGAAGTGGGAAGTTCCCATTCATATCATTCATGCCCAGGTTAGCACTAGAGTCAAATGCTTCACTCTTCAGCTCACTTCACTGTAAGCCACACAAAACAAGGAGATGGAGACACGGAGAGCAAGCAGAGGGACAGATGGCTATAAACAGGGGGACGTGGGAGGGCAGTGTGGCACAGGAAGCCAAGGAGAAAAGAAGCAATTTAATTTAAAAGAATTGGCAAAAACAACCTAGTTCAAATGATCCCTGATGTGAGACACTACCTGAGGTTACCAAAGGCTTTATAGAGCCCTATTGCCTTGGACTTCTACCTCATCATTCACTCTCAACTACCCCAGAGCAGAACATGCTGACACATGCCTAGGACACCTCCAAAAGAAATCCCAGGTGACCAGAGAGGTGCTGAGGTTCAGTCACTGCTGGATGGCACTCCTCCTCTAGAGATAGGCTGAAGCAGACTCAAGGGTCTTTACAGTTCCTCCTGTCCATGTGGCAGGCCCCTAGAGCACAGCAGGCCCCAGGACCAGTCTCACAATCACAAGTCTTCCACCTATGCCTTTGGTGGCAACTTCTTCAAATAGGAGATACTTACTATGCCTCCCCAACACTAGTGACTGCTTTTCCTATCATCTACCAATACATACTGATTCCTCTGTTGACATGTAAATCTGCTCGGAATGACTGTAAGCTCTTCAAGTCTGGCAGACTAATATTCTTCCTATCTCTGGACTCTAGCATAACAGCAGTAACAGCTACTGTATTCAGAATTGATAGTGTATAAGTTCGCTTATTCTTACAACCCTGCTAGTTACTATGATTGTCTCTGGTTTTTTTTTTTTTTTTGTTGTTGTTGTTGTTTTGTTTTCAAATAAGGGCATTGAGAATCAAATAAATAAATTTCACAAGGGCCTAATGTTTGAAAAAAGGAGACAAGCCCAGGGCAGTCTCTCCCAAACACAAGCTAACAATTTTGTTTCCAGTTTTGGTTTTTATACTTAGAAATATCAAACTTTTGTTAAGGTGAATGCTATCACAATTTACATTAAAAATTAAAGTTGAGAAATTACAGAGGGGAAGGAGACAATAAAATATCCTTGATCTAATTTAGCATGGGTCAAGAATCCATCATCAACACAAATCTGTGATATCTTTAAGGGAAAAAAATATTTATTACAAGTCAAATTACAAAATCTAGAATCACTGTGATAGTACCACAAAGTTTTAACTCTCAGTTGCCTTGGTTGAGATAAGAACCCCTGTAAGCTCAGTCCCATCACCTGCAGCGACACGAACAACTAAGGTGATATTTTTAGGAGTGAGGTACATGGTTCAAGACCCGGCCAGAGACT
This sequence comes from Cricetomys ansorgei, assembly GCA_026225945.1. Classification (NCBI taxonomy): domain Eukaryota; kingdom Metazoa; phylum Chordata; class Mammalia; order Rodentia; family Nesomyidae; genus Cricetomys; species Cricetomys ansorgei. The sequence goes on from JAMJFZ010001815.1 coordinate 5,999,607, forward strand.
CAAGTGTTGACCGTAATCTTCACTGCTGTGATTAGCTACAGTGGAGGAGAGAGGGCTGAATGTCCCACTTCACAAAACCTAGCAAGGTTTTCTGGGCAGACTAGCTTCCTTCCCTTACTCTAAAAATAAGGCTCTTCTCAGCACAGACAAGGAAAAGGCTCTGCTTGTGCTGACAGTGCAAACAGAGAAAACTAAAGCTGATCTTCAAACATTTATTTTCCTATTTGAATATCAACATTCCTGTTTACTCAGCACACCTGAAAACAATAGTAACTGTAGCCATCAAGGTCAAAATATGCTGTTTCAAATTGCGATTACACTGAGGATAGTAAATTCCTTACGGAATACTCCAGATTTATAGACTAAGTTCAAGGTACAATACAATATGAGCTTTAAATTATGACAGTCGGGGAGAAAATATCAAGATGATAGTAAGTCACTGCAAAGCTTCAAACAGCAGATGTTCACCGAAGCCCTGAAAGAACTTTCTATGCTCGCAGGAAGCTCAGTGCCTTCATTCCTGGGCCTGTAGTGTGGTCCATATACCAAAAGCTTCAGGAATTCTTTCCTCACTCTTCTTTTCATGTAGAAAACAGAGACTACGCCCAAGCACAGGAAGAGAGAACTTATTACAAGGTAACAGACAGGACCCATTGGGATGGCCCCAAGTCCGTATCTCCCAGTCCATCTACAGCTGACATTCAAAAAAGTGAAGAGGAAAAAGAAATAACTGTCTCTAACTTAAGTAAATTCTGAGTTAACTTAGATTTCACTACAAATTCTATGTAACCACTGTAAAGGAAATATGTTTTCATCTTATTTAAGTGTGTGTGTGTGTGTGTGTGTGTGTGTGTGTGTGTGTGTGTGTGTGTGTGTGTATTCAGCCCTATTCTGTTTAGCACCATGTCCACTAAGAAAATAGCTGGCAACCTCCAAGAAATGCCCATAAAATACTAAGAGCTCAGTCCTGTCAAGTTGGGTCATGCCACACCTAACCACCTGGTTTTGTTTCTTGGAACCTGCACAGTGGAAGAAAAAACTGACTCCCAAAAGTTCATCACTGGTCTCCACTCTCTCCTCCCACTGAGGGAGGGAGGGAGGGAGAAAGAGGGGAGGGGAGAAGAATGAGCCAACCCACCCAGTACATGGCATATAAACTATTACAAAAACAAATATTCTACTGGCACAGCTGGTGTCCATAGTCTCAATACTCCTCAGGAGGCTAAAGCAAAACTCCAGGCCAACCTGGGCTACATAGCAAGACCCCCCCACAGAGAGAGGGATTTGGGAGATGACTTAAGGAAAAGGGCAAGATGTTCTGCTTTGTATTTATTTCATAAATTATACTAAATTGACATAAGGTAAATGTTAGATTCAAGTGGCAAGTCTGGAAAGGTGTCAGGGTCCCTGCATCAAGACGAATGCTTCCTCTTATATATGGTATATGTCCTTATAATCACTGTCCCATTGGGTCCTCTGCACTGTGTCCTGAAGACAACAAAGGTAACATCTTCGCGAACTGTCATCCTCAATTTGGGTGTGTGTTTCCTAACTGAATGCAACGATGTGCAATGGTTTACAAAAGGCTCTGCTGTCTGTGGACTGAGGGATCTACACCAAGGATACCCAGGGACTCAGCAGCTCCACCTGTGTGCCATGCCTTGGACTATGGTAAGTCACAGATTCTAACCCACAGGAACCACAGTGTAACAGTACACAACCACGCAGCCTTCAGGAAGTGCCAAGGATCGATGGAATGGCAGGTGCCATTCACTATCCATCACGTGGGTCACTTCCCACCACTCAATCTACACAGTTACTTCATGAGGTGCTCTCACCAGTCTACATGTGCCATTGAAAAATAATAGCCACACAGACACTTCATGAGGTGCTCTAACCAGTCCACAAGTGCCAGCAAAAAATAGTGGCCTTTGCTTGGGCTCAGTTTTTTTCTCACAGGTCATCACCACTTTGATGGAAGGAACCTAAACTACAAGGGGAGAGCTCAAAGGGATCATCAAGAAAAGGCAATTTTGAAATGTGCACAGCAGCGCTGCCTGAATCAAAGAGCACTGCATAGCACAGGAAATGGTGAAAACATAAGAAAGCTTCCAACAGCTTTTAAAAAAAAGTCAATGAGCTGGGCAGTGGTGGTGCATGCTTTTAATCCCAACACTCGGGAGGCAGAGGAAAGCGGATCTCTGTGAGTTTGAGGCCAGCCTGGTCTACAGAGTGAGTTCCAGGACAGTCAAGAGTTACAACAGAGAAACTCAGTCTTGGAAAAAAGAAGGTGGGGGGTGGGGTGTCAAGGAGCCAAAAGTCTTTCTGTAGAACATTACCGTATTTTTCTCATTCTGTACAATTCTCAAAGCACTAAATCATCTTCCATTGGGGAACTAGCATCAATTTTGTTCAGTTAAAACTGATTTTAACTGTCCTAAACTAAAAAGAGACAGCTGCTTTTTTAAAATCTGTGTGTCAGTTTCTTGTAGTTTGACCATCAAGACAGTTTTATCCCGAGGGTTAAGATGACTGGAGTCCAAGCGAGTTTCCTGTCAGAAACTGTCACTGAGTGTAATGACCCGATGGATTAGGGGCTCTACATTTGTGCGAATCCTTCGTCTCCAGTATCCCACCTTTACCCATGAAATGTACTTTAGAGCTTCCTCCTCTCCTTGTGGGGGACACAGTCTCAACTGTTGTTGACAATGTCCACTAATTCAACCACAGCCTGGTTCAGAGAGGCGTCGTACAGAACGCTGGCAAATTAGATGGCCTCTGCACTGTAGTACTACCAAATCCTCCACAGAGCCGGCCAGCAGACACTAACTCATGCCAGTCCACTCGTTCCTGGAAAACTAGAGTGTGCAAAAGGAAATAAAGGAGACGAGACT